>JAOPSE010000063.1:8831302-9431302 GCA_029449295.1 Zea luxurians
CTATAACGAACCTTGTTAAATATAATATCTATTAAAAAGATCATTTTAAACTAGAAACAGGTTATCTAATTCTTTAGTAAGAAACCTATGTTTACCAACATAACTATCAATTTCTTTATTAGAAAAGTATGAACGTCTAATTAAGTCATTTTAACATCATTATAAATTCTACTATTTCGGTTTTTCTCCTTTCTTTTCTAAATAGAATTTATACGTATAACTAAAAATTGTTTATTTAATTTTTCTAACATTAATATACTAAGAATTAATTGTAAATTACTAAATGAGACTTTTAATAACATATTCATGGTTATTACTACATACATAAATATTTTACTAATTCTACGTAATTTAGTGTCATACTTATGAATACATTTATCATGACTAGTGAAATATATTTTTATTTGACTAAACATATGTGGCCTAGGTGTAATGACTTAACCAATTCTATAGAAATAAACTGATTATTACCTAATTATTTATACTATGAATAGTGATCTTCATTTTAGTTTTATCTTTTCTTTCTAAAAGGAAAATGTCATTAATAATCAGAGATCAGAACATCTAATAATACATTAAACCACTGTTTATACTATAATATTTGTATTGTTATGGATTCTATACCACTTATTAATATATGTTAATAGCTTTTATTATCTATTTAGTGGGTTTAAATGAACTTAGGTATATAAACTTTTGGATAAATTCTCAAATTCGTCATAAACAAAATTAACTAAGATATTACTTATCTAGTGTTTTCATCACTAAAGAAGTCGTAAACCAATATCACGTCTACTACAATTCACTAATTCATCGCACATATACTTAAAATCTACCATTTACACATATGAATTCTAAATCATAATATTCCAAAACACAAGTAATTACCAAATTCATGAATTAATTCAAACTGTGATTTTCGAGTTAATAAAATATTTGGGTTGCCTTCAACCCTGCGACGAACGGTGGACGGGGCTTGGGCGCGCGTCTAGGCGAAGGTTCGGCACGGCAGGTGGCGTCGCTTCGGCGAGATGGGCACAGGCGTGGCAAGGGTGTGGTGCAGGCGGACGGTCCGGCGAGTTCCACGGGCGGTCCGAGCACGGCGGGGCGGTGGATGGTCCAGCCGTGGTGCTGCGCGGTTGCGTCGACGACGGTCGGTGAGCGCCATATTTACAAAAGTCAGGGACCAAAACAAAAATCGATCATCTTCTACCTCCGATTCTTGGTTTCCACGACAAAGGAGACAACAGACTAGAGACTGGGTTGGTTTCACTGCTGTGGACAGCGTTCTGGACAGGGATCTGTCGAAGGGGACGCTAGTGACTTGTGGTCGTCTTCGCCGGCGACGGAGAAGGAGCAGGGACCTCCAGTCACGGCGAGCGCGAGCAAAGGAGAGAGTGTGGGGAGTGCGAGCGAGCTTCGGGGATGAAGAGAGGAGGAGGGTGCTCACTTTTATAGAGGGAGGGGAGGAGAGGGAGGGGCATCAGGAGGAGGAAATGGTGGCCGGCGGCCATTAATGGCGGTTTTGAATGGAGGGAGAGAGAGAAGGGGAAACAGCGGGGAGAGTAAGGGGCGACGGTTTCCGGCTCCTGGAGGTGGTCAGGCGGACGTGGCAGGGGTCGGTGCGGGCGCGGCCGGGGCAGGGGCTCAGCTGGGACGCGCGGCGTGTGGGCTGTGCGCCGTGTGGGAGCACCAGGCAGCGGCGGCGGCTAGAGGTAGGAGGAAGGGAGGGGGGGAAGAGGGAGAGCGTGGGTGGGGCCCGCCTAGCGGCGGCTGAGGGCGCGGCCGGCTGGGTGTTGGGCCCTGGTTGGGCCGGCTAGGTTAGGGTTTGGTTTATTATTTTTTTTCTTTTTTATACAAGTTTCTTTCTTAAAAACAATACAAAATATATTTAAATATATAAGTATAAAATAAAAATTATGATAAATTTATAAAAATTAAATTTTATATTTATTTGAAACTTGATTATTTAACAACTTATTATATTTTATGCAATGAATTCACATAGAAATGGAATAATTTCAAGAATGTTATCAGCACCTCAAAATACTTTACTGTCCATTATTTCATTATTATTTTATAAAAATGTGGTTTTTCATATCATTTTGAATTCTAATAATTGAATTTAAAATTCACTAGCAAATAAAGAAATCATGCACCGATAATGAATACAACAACACTTGGTAAAATTTTATCTATTCAAGAATTGTTCAATTTATTTATATTACCATTTTATTATTAGAAACCATAAGTATTTATTTTTATTTCTACTGAAATTTAAAATTCAAATAGGGTTGTTTGCATTTGCTAGTTTTATGGTGTTACAAAATCTACCCCCCTTAACAAGAATCTCGTCCTCGAGATTAGGGAAAGGCTAGCAAGAAAACAATGGTGATATATGGTTACTTGTAGGTTCTTAGTTCACATTGAACTCTTCTAAACTTAAGGAACTTATTGTTTCTTTCGCTCCGCAATGACTACAAATCAAGTGATCTTCATCATCGTACTTATAACTCGTTGGTCTTCTAGATTATTGTTTGGGTCTTGCTTCACCGTCTTCTTCTTTAGTTGGTCTAAACGCTTCTTGGGGTATTCGCGAATAATATGTTCTTCATTTTTGCAGTAGTAGCAAGCACCTCTTGCTTTGAGTTCTTTGCGAGTCAACTTTGCTTGACCAACAGGTGATGAGGGATGATTGGGTGTCTATATCCCATATAGCTGAGTCTGGATTGATTCTTCTGTTTGGGTATCCATGTGTTTCGGGGCTTTTGCTTGTGGTTGAGGTGGACTACTCATGTATCCAAAAATTAGCTATTCCTTTCGTTGTTCTTCACGATGTTGATGGAAGTTCCTGTGCATTTTGGTTCATATCCCATGTCTGGAGACTGAGATAGCTTTATCTCGGAGGTGTCCGGTAGTGAACTCTTCTCAGGACAGTTATGGAAGTAATGACCTTCACGTCCACATTGATAGCAAGATTTTCTTGAAGTTATTTCTTGACTTTTTCCATATTTCCCTTTTTGTTTCTTGGACCTGATGCAACCACGAGGATGAAATTATGTGCAGGTGATAGTCCATCCATCAATGTAACACTCATGTGCTCCTTTTTGTAGCTGGGCATCCTTTTGATGTTTCCTTTTTGGAATACCTGACAATTCATCGTTTGACAGTGCATCTGCTATTAGTTGTTCTTGGGGAGAACCATTGACTTTTTATGCTAGAAAATAAAATCTGATTCTTCTGTTTTGTAGTTTCACTTTCGTTTGTACTGATCTGGCGACAAGGAATTCCATAGTACTCGCAACAACAACATGTTCCAAGATCATTTGTCTATTGGTGTGCATCCTTTTGAGTCTGTTCATTAGTTGTCCTCATTTCTAGTGACGTTTCGACTTGCCAACACTTGCTGGTATGAGGAGGTGAGTTGAGATGCTTTCTGTATTATCAGAGCTTGTGCATGTAACAACTTTTCTAAGTCAACTATCGAGTGTGAGGTTGTGGTTGATGTCATATGGTTACCGGTAGTCTGCTCATGTGCTATAAATTTTGCTAAATTAACTTGTTGGAGTCTAGCTACCACTTGAGATGTTGCTTGCAGAAAACTGTGCATGCATCTTTTTGAATTGTTCCATCTGAGACTTAGCTAGAGGAGTTGCCACATAATGTATTCTTTGCACTTAGTGACATCACTTGTAGTTGACATTCCAAGGTCTGACATCTGTATGGATAAGGAAAGAAGGGACGAAAGGATTGAGCTAAGACAGATTATAAGAGTAGGGAGAACCCAACTATCTAAGGTTTAACCTAGCTAACTGTTGTCATTGTGGACAAAAAGTCACATAATACAATAACAATCATTACAAAGAAGCAATCAAACATAGTCACAAAGATAACTAACATGAACTCAAACATATCAGCACAACATAACTCGATGTTATTCATTCAATCAACAGGCAATCTTTCCTAAGGAAAACAACTTCTTATAGTTTTTTAAAGGCAGAACAAGGTTAGCAATAAGAAAGAGATTATAAATATAGGAATCAGATCAGAAATAACAAGGAGATAGACAAGATTCAAAATATTATTGTTAATGACCAAGAGTGAAATAAGATAACCACTAACTGGTGAAGCGAGGATAAATTATACAACCAAGGATATGAGAAAGTTTTTTTTAAGGATACAAAATACAAAAGCATTATCAAGGAGAGAAGTAGAGAGACAAATGGTTCAATATATCGAAGTAGATATTGTCCAAGGATGACAATACAATGGCAAGAAAACAAGAGTAGAAGAAATCAAGAGTTATATAGCAATATTATGTATTAGAAAACAACTACAATATAACATCGTCCTTACCGATCTAGTCGAAAAATCTCAATACTAAAGAACAATCCTATCAACCTAATAAAGAAGAATGGTAATGGATCCAAGAGATCTATAACGAAAACTTCTTGCGGGGTGGGGATAAGAAAGAGAATGGGGCATCTTCAATAGCTTCTAAAGGGTTCCTTCAAGCAAAGCTTCGCTTCAAGTTCTGCAACCTAAATTGATCATCTTGTAGTGCTTCTGACCAAAGCTTTCTGATAGACCAAAAATCAGACTAGAAGAGTTGAAAATAAAGAGATGAGTTTTGATATAAAGTAAGATTTTAAGGAGGAAAATAGCTCAAGTTTTGAAAGGCTGACTTGGCTTTCCATTTCTAACTAATCTAGCGACCTACGGTCACATTGCTTTGATACCACTTCTGTCACACCCGTTTCTAAGGGCAGAGCCGGGTGCATCGCATATGTGTGCTAGGATCTATTTCCACACATATGTTGACGTCACAAGTGTAATATATCAAAAGAACAATGCATAAAAGCGTAAATAAGATTATATTAACATATTACACTTTGAACAGACATAATGTCTTAACCTTTATTCATCAAAGTACAGCGAAACATGGACATCCATCCACAGGAAGATGACTGGGGGTATCACTAGACTAGCATCCATGGAGTTCAGCATCATATCTTCATCTGCAACTTATGATCAACATTAAGCAAGGGTGAGCTCACTTATGGTTGGGGCTCAGCAAGTGGGGGAAAAACTATGCAGGTTTAATAAGGTGAGGCTAAGGTTGAGTAGTAACCATTTTAGTTGGTCAACATTTTATTAACAACACATGCCTTACTAATAAGTGTGAATCCCAAGTATTCCTATTAAACAAAGGTATAAGAATATATCAAAAACACTTAAGTGAAACCACTTAAGCAAACCATTGGCAGATCATCGGATCTCAATTTATTTCCATCTTCAAGTTCAATTATCATGTGAGGAGTCCAGGCTGCTCATAACCGTGAGCACGACTGATATATTAGTTTTACACTCTGCAGAGGTAGTACAACTTTACCCACAAGCCGTGTATCCCCTCTAGCCTGGGTCGGCCAAAACCCATAAACACTTCCGAGGTGAGTGGCTAGGGATCCACTATGAGGCTTTCACAGAATACTCTTAATACTAAGCAACCCGCTAAGGTTTCTAAGTCGGTGTGGTGACCCTCTGGGTGAGGTACCTTAGCCAAGAATACATCCCCATGTTAACGTGAGCTACCACCACTGCCGCTCCCCCTCTTGCCCATATTTTAGGTAGGGTTGCTAGGCACTAAGCATATAAAGCTAATTACCAAAGCCAGAGCCATGATAGCACTCGTGGTTGCACTGTTTTCACGGGTGGTCACTCCATGTTCCAATTATCACAGTATGATCTTGTTTAATCATCGGATTAACAACAATAATATAAACTAACCATTTGGAACATTAATATCATCAGTAGGAGTACCAGCATAAAGTTAAAGTTGTAGCAATAGCATAGCTACTTGATTAGGTCATAACCCAAGTTAACAAGGAATAAGGTTGGAAAGGTTAGGTGTATCTGAATAGGTAACCAATCAAATTATGCATATATATCAAAGAATAAACTTTATTAAATGAATTGTTTGGGATCAAATAGAGTATGTAGAGGGAGAAGTCCACTTGCCTTGCTTATAGAAAACTTTGATTCTTCCACATAATAGAACTTGATTCTCAACTACTAGATCAACCACTGAATATCACACAAACAAACAAGAAGAAACAAACACTACTCAATAACATACAACATTCACCATACGCAAAGCTAAAAGACAGCTTAACGAAAAGAGCATTCGTTTTTCAAGAACATCGCAAGTAATGGTTATAATAAGAAGGTATTCTTTTCAAAAATGTGTGATCTATACTTTATAAAACAAGACATGAGCTTAAAATATCTTAATTAAATTATACAAATATTAGGTTCACCAAATTAATCTTTTATAAAACATCGTATGTGATATGTCTAAGATTAAGGGTTTATAAGACGATAAAACACGTTATAATGATATTAAACCTTTTTAACTTTTTAGAAAAGACATAAGTTATATATCTAAGGTTAATGCATTATGAAATACCTTATTAATTTTAGAAGCATTATGGAACATATAATAAAACATTCATTTGAAAAGACCTTAAGATATAAGCCTAAACAGGTTTTATGTGAAAAGATCATTAATCGAATAGTTATATTTATTTTCATTAAGAAAATACATGGTATAATAGATTTTTATGAAAGATAATGAAACAATTAATTATCTGTACTTTTGATTGAGAAAACACTAGCCTCTATTTTCATTAAGAAAGTTATATACAATACAACATATAAACTCATATTTTAAATATAAAAGAATAGGAACACTAATTTCATTAGTTTATTCTTTAGGAAAAACTAAGTGATATATAAATAATATGGATTAATTTGATGGATAATATTAATCATGTCTATAAAACTAATTGATATATATATATATATATATGACATGGACTAAGTTTGATTAAATGGTTAATTAAGCCTCTATAACCAGTTGTGAACCAATTGAAATATAAATCTAATTAACTAGATTATGAGAGAACATAATTACTCTATTACTTATCTTTACCTTTAGTTTAGGAACATATGACCTAGATATTTAATACTATATTCATTGGTATATTATTAACTATCATTTCCGTTATGATGGTGTGAGCATTTTAATTAAGTCATTATCTCATTACTAGAAAAGTTATATGACATATTTCTATTGTAAAGCATATAATTATGGATACTTAAATATGAGACTAAATGAGTTTTATGTGAAGGGATAATAAATAATTATCGTTCTATTAGGAAAACACTAAATCTATATTTATTGAGAAAACTACATTCAAATCGATAGGTCGTCATTTTAAAGATATGAACACCAATTCTATCATTTTAGTTTATAAAAGCAATGACCCTTGTTATCTTTTAATTAAGAAATTGTAAATAATCTATTAATTGGACATATGTTTATTTTTTCTATTTTTATTAAGAAACATATGTCTACACATTCTTTTAAGTTTCTATTTAATACTATTATACTTAAACATCTATAACGAACCTTGTTAAATATAATATCTATTAAAAAGGTCATTTTAAACTAGAAACAGGTTATCTAATTCTTTAGTAAGAAACCTATGTTTACCAACATAACTATCAATTTCTTTACTAGAAAAGTATGAGCGCCTAATTAAGTTATTTTAACATTATTATAAATTCTACTATTTCGGTTTTCTCCTTTCTTTTCTAAATAGAATTTATACGTATAACTAAAAATTGTTTATTTAATTCTTCTAACATTAATATACTAAGAATTAATTGTAAATTACTAAATGAGACTTTTAATAACATATTCATGGTTATTACTACATACATAAATATTTTACAAATTCTATGTAATTTAGTGCCATACTTATGAATACATTTATCATCACTAGTAAAATATATTTTTATCTGACTAAACATACGTGGCCTAGGTGTAATGACTTAACCAATTCTATAGAAATAAATTGAATATTACCTAATTATTTATACTATGAATAGTGATCTTCATTTTAGTTTTATCTTTTCTTTCTAAAAGGAAAATGTCATTAATAATCAGAGATCAAAACATCTAATAATACATTAAACCACTGTTTATACTATAATATTTGTATTGTTATGGATTTTATACCACTTACTAATATATGTTAAGAGAAGCTTTTATTATCTATTTAGTGGGTTTAAATGAACTTAGGTATATAAACTTTTGGATAAATTCTCAAATTCGTCATAAAAAAAATTAACTAAGATATTATTATCTAGTGTTTTCATCATTAAAGAAGTCGTAAACCAATATCACGTCTACTACAATTCACTAATTCATCGCACATATACTTAAAATCAATCATTTACACATATGAATTCCAAATCACAATATTCCAAAATACAAGTAATTACCAAATTCATGAATTAATTCAAACTGTGATTTTGGAGATAATACAATATTTGGGTTGCCTTCAACCTTGCGACGAACGGCGGACGGGGCTTGGGCGCGCGTCTAGGCGAAGGTTCGGCACGGCAGGTGGCGTCGCTTCGGCGAGCTGGGCACGGGCGTGGCGAGGGTGTGGTGCAGGCGGATGGTCCGGCGAGTTCCATGGGCGGTCCGAGCACGGTGGGGCGGTGGATGGTCCAGCCGGGGTGCTACGCGGTTGCGTCGACGGCGGTCGGTGAGCGCCATATTTACAAAAGTCAGGGACCAAAATAGAAATCGATCATCTTCTACCTTCGGTTCTTGGCTTCCACGGCAAAGGAGACAACGGACTAGAGACTGGGCCGGTTTCACTGCTGCGGACAGCGTTCTGGGCAGGGATCCGTCGAAGGGGACGCCAGTGACTTGTGGTCATCTTCGCCGGTGACGGGGAAGGAGCAGGGACCTCCAGTCACGGCGAGCGCGAGCGAAGGAGAGAGTGTGGGGAGTGCGAGCGAGCTTCGGGGATGAAGAGAGGAGGGTGCTCGACTTTTATAGAGGGAGGGGAGGAGAGGGAGAGAGGGGTGTCAGGAGGAGGAAATGGTGGCCGGTGGCCATTAATGGCGGTTTTGAATGGAGGGAGAGAGAGAAGGGGAAACGGCAGGGAGAGTAAGGGGCGACGGTTTTCGGCTCTTGGAGGTGGTCGGGCTGACGCGGCAGGGGTCGGTGCGGGCGCGGCTGGGGCAGGGGCTCGGCTAGGACGCGTGACGCGCGGGCTGTGTGGCGTGCGGGCGCGCCAGGCAGCGGCGGCGGCCAGAGGTAGGAAGAAGGGAGGGGGAAGAGGGAGAGCACGGGTGGGGCCCGCCTGGCGGCGGCTGGGGGCGCGGCCGGCTAGGTGTTGGGCCCTAGCTGGGCCGGCTAGTTAGGGTTTGGTTTTTTTTCTTTTTTATACAAGTTCCTTTCTTAAATACAATACAGAATATATTTAAATATATATAAGTATTAATAAAAATTATGATAAATTTATAAAAATTAAATTTATATTTATTCGAAACTTGATTATTTAACAACTTATTATATTTTATGCAATGAATTCACATAGAAACGGAATAATTTCAAGAATGTTATCAACACCTCAAAATACTTTATTGTCCATTAATTCATTATTATTTTATAAAAATGTGGTTTTTCATATCATTTGAATTCTAATAATTGAATTTGAAATTCACTAGCAAACAAAGAAATCATGCACCGATAATGAATACAACAACACTTGGTAAAATTTTATCTATTCAAGAATTGTTCAATTTATTTATATTACCATTTTATTATTAGAAACCATAAGTATTTATTTTTCTTTCTACTAAAATTTAATAATTCAAATTGGGCTGTTTACATTTGCTAGTTTTAAGGTGTTACAATTTCTCTTGAAGTTATTGAGCTCTTCCTGCATGGCCAACACCTAGTTCGGATCCTGCAAGGCTTCTTCTACCTTGAAAGGCTCACTAAAGAAACAAAAGAGTAATGCTCACAAAAGTTAGCTAAATGTGAGTGAGTAGTTACTCTCTTGCTGATGTCACCCAGAATTTGATCCACTAGATGGTTTCTTTGAATAGTCACTCGGACTTGAGTTGGAGGTACTTGTGGTGCTTCTTCCTCCTTATCCTGTTCTCCATGTGCTCCCCCTTGATTCATGCCTTCATCTTGAGGTACCTGTTCCTCATCTTGAGTTGGGGGATGCACTAGTGTTGAGGAAGATGGTTGATCCTAATCTTTTTGTTACTGCGGTCACACATCACCTATCGCTATTGTTTGCATTGTGGCCGTTGGAACCTCATCCTCATCTACATCATCAAGATCAACTTGCTCTCTTGGAGTGGCATTAGTCTCATCAAATACAACGTCGCTAGAGACTTCAACTAATCCTGATAATTTGTTGAAGACCCTATATGCCTTTATATTTGAATCATAACCTAGTAAAAACCCTTCTACAACTTTGGGAGCAAATTTTGAATGTCTACCTTTCTTTACCAAGATGTAGCATTTATTCCCAAATATACGAAAGTAAGAAACATTGGGTTTGTTACCAGTTTGAAGCTCGTAGGATGTCTTCTTGAGGAGGCGATGAAAATAGAGCCGGTTTATAGCGTGGTAAGTGTGACACCCCAGGTGTCAGTTTCATGTTATGTCGGGAGATTTATCCTAATCTCGGATGCTCAGTGAAAATTTCTATTTCTCGATCGTGTCTATCTCGGTCTATCAGGCTTTCTCATGGAAGTTCACCGAATTCGGAGTTCTTCAAATCGCGAGAAACAACCAATTTTGGAGTGTGTTAAAACTTTTATTTCTCGGCACAAATGCAAACTCGATAATCAATCTCGATTTATAAATCTCGTCTATAGCTCAGTTAATCACGCACTCGACAGTTGCTAGTCGAACTGAGCCCGAGTCTAATTCCTCGAACCTCGATCGATGTCCGACTATTTTAATCCGAGTTCATACTCTCAGACGGAACACTCGATATGTCATCCTCTAATCAAATTTATCCAACTCAGCCAAATATCTCATGTCCGAATCCGCTTTCTCGATAGTCGGTCTACGTCCAAATACTAATCCGAATCTTCATTCTCCCGCAGGATCTCTTTGTGCGAACCTCTAATTAATTCTTATGCAACTCGACTTGTTTTCTATATATCATCATTCATCTCTATCCATCAAGTGTATTCTAAAGATTTCTAGAAGGTTGAACCAAATACTCACATGAAAAGATAAATCCTATACTTGCTTGAAACTTCTCATTTGAACAAATGTAAATTTTGAAATTCGACCAGGCCTTGCCATCTTACTCAAACAACTCTATATCAACTCTACAACAAAAGTTATTAAGGGTTCATGTAGAGAAAATGCCAAGAAAATGTCGAGAAAATACTTCGATTGCTTTAAAAATATAAATTGAAGCTTTATAACTATACTACTTTGACCAAAGTGAAACTTTAATTTATATTCGAGATATGATGTTTGACCTTTAATAAAAGTTGCAGAACATGTGTTATACAACAAATATTTTATTTAAACCAAGCCTTGATTCAATCTTTAAGTATCCCAAACAGTGCCATCAAGACAGAATAAAAATCTGATTTGAGGATTTGAATTCTTCTAAGTCTGAAATCAGTGTCGTTCGGGTCGATGTCTCGCGTTCCCTAAAATTTGTTAAACAACTTGAGTTTCACCAAATATAAAAGTTGTTAGTAACTAATGGAGGCACATCATATCAAAAGATGGCTTTCATCCGACCCATTTTGACAAGGTTTGACATCCATTCTTAGGTGAAATTAACCCTTTGACAGTAGCAACTTTGGACTTAATTATCTCTTAATCTAGTTTGCAAATGGCTGAGAACTCTTAATCAAACTTGTAGAGTATTGCGTGGGAAATATCTTTGCTACAGTGACCCATGTCCGAATCCAAGCAGAAAACGCCAAAAATGGCCGCCCAATGTCACAACTGTAACCACGTGTTCGATGAATTACTGCAATGGAGAAACGTGGCAGCCGTGCTCTGGAGCTTCTCCTCCATAAATGGCAGCCCACCTCCCTCTCCCTTCTCCTCCACGCCATTCTCCTACCCTCAGCCCCCCCTCCTGGCGCGCTCGGCCACGCCAGGGCCGCTCCCCCCTGTTCCCCTCAAGCTGCAGCCGAGCCCCTTCTTCCCCTAGAGCAGCCATGGCAGCCCCTGCGTGATGGCCGGAGGTGGAGGTAGGAGAAGACCCCCTTGAGACTATGACAGGTGGGCCCAATGCGAGATTTGAGTACACAAGTTGCAGATTTTTGTGTTGTGTTCAAAAATTCATATCTTGAGTTTTAGAGCTCCTAAAATCGTGAAACTTATTTTGTTGGCTTCCTTATGAAATGCTCTAACTATTGGATCTATATGTTGATATGTTTTAGTGGAAAAGTTTTTTTGTATAAATTCGTGTTTAAAAACTGGTTTAGAGAATAAACGAACTTGCTTCTCTCCCTAATTTTATTTACAAAAATCCAAAAATGATGAAACCTGTTTTGTTAGTTATATGTTATCATACTCTAGCTAAGAAAAATATAAAACTTATGTGGTGTTCACTGTTTTCTTGGTGTGTTAATTAAAACATGTTAAATAGGAAAAAGATAATTGTTTTGATTGTTATTTTTGGATCTGTAGCTCTAGTGCTCCAAATGGATTGCAATTTTTACTGTAGACCCTCTGTGTGATGCTTGGTGACTGGTAAAAATTTCATTAATTTTTGTGCATGTATGATTAAGTTAGTGATTTAACTTGTTTAATGCACATTAAGTAGTTTTACTATGTGGATCTGGATCAAACAGTCTTACTATGTGGAATACTCAGTCTGACCCAGTTGACAACCTGAATTCTAGGAGTATAAATCATATTAAATCTTCTAAATGCTCTGTCATCCTTGAAGAACTTGATACCAATGAGAAAGGAGTTGATAATTCTGAAGAACTGTTTTCTGGTACTCAAGGTAGCTCGATTGTGAATGCTTCTCAAGAGGAAGGTGATGATCTTTCGGATCAAAGAAAGAAAATTGATGGCATTTTTTATCATGAAGATAATCAGAAAGTTATGCATTCACCCATCCCGGTGAGAAGGGTCAGTGAACGTCTTAAAAAGGATATGGGTATTAGAATTGAAGAGAAGAACAGAAGAATGGCTGTGAAAAGGAATCTGGAAGGTAACTCTTGTATTCCCGAACCTATTTTTCATGTTTAGCTTCTAAGGAAATTATTGATATTAGCAAGAAAATGGGAGTTAATATAAATGAGCAAAATATGGAATCTATTGAGTTACTCAAAGAATTGGAATTAGCCAGACAATGTTTGGGTCAGAAAAAAATTGAGATTTTACAGAAAAAAGATGAGGATAATATGGTTAAGCGAAATGATGAGTATATTGGGAGTCAAACCAATGAAGAATCTGAAACAGATGACTTCATTTTGGTTCAATCCAGGAAGAAAAAAAGAGAATACAGGAAAGGAATTAAGAAAGGATGCAAAGGCAAGGCACAAGAACATCTTGGCCTCAATAAAAACATCAGAAACACTGGGAAAATCCCAAAAAGTGTTGATGATATTAACACAAATAAAAACGGTTCAAAATTAAAGGTCTCTTTTGGAATTGTAGAGGCATCAGGAAGAAAGGGGTTGCCCCCCTTATGAGACACATGATTAGTCAATATAAATTCTAGTTTATTGGCCTACAAGAAACTATGATCGAGGACTGTGATGACTTTATCACAAGAAAATTGGATCCCTCTGGTGATTATCTATGGCTTTGGTCCCCTGCTAAAGGGAAATCTAGAGGCATTCTTGTGGGTTCTAGAATTGATGATCTTGAGGTGGGATCTTTTAAGAAGGGTAATCACATTCTCCAGGTGAATTATTGGGATAAAGCATTGCTGTGTAAATGGAATCTCATGGTGATTTATGGTCCTGCTCAGGAGAAATATAAGAATATTTTTTTGAAAGAGCTTGATGAGTTCTGTGAGAATAGTAGAGAACCTTACATCGTGGGAGGAGATTTCAATATTATTCGTTTCTCTTATGTGAAGAATAAAGATCACATTTTACACAAGCACTCTGCTCCTTTTAACGATTTGATTTATAAGCACAACTTGGTGGAAATTCATATGATTTCTGGTGGATTTACTTGGTCTAATAACCAGGCAACGCCCACTTTGGTTAAATTGGATAGGGTCCTGATGAGTGGGAGTTGGGAAAATATCTTTCCTCCTGTTAAGGTTAAGAAACTTCCCAGAAATATCTCCGATCATAATCCTCTTGTTGTTGATTCTGGAAATTTGAGTACAAAAATGCATTCCTCTTTTGTTTTTGAAATTGGATGGATTAATCATCCAGAGTTTAAACAGATCATTGAAAGGATTTGGAGTAAACCTTGCAGAGCTAAAAGTCCTTTGGATAAGATTCAACAAAAATTGAAGCTGTGTAAACAGTACCTCAAAGGCTGGGATTGGAATCTCAAAGGTATGAAAAAAAGAGAAGGGATCAGATTGCCTCTGAGTTGAAAAAATTAGAAGAAATTGAAGAATCTGACCTTTTGAACAGTAATCAGATTGATTATAGATGTTCTCTTATGACTGAAATTTTGATGATGCTTGATGAGGAAGAGCTATTCTGGAAGCAGAGGGCTCATGAAAACTGGCTCCTTCATGGTGATGGAAATAATGATTATTTTCATCGTATTGCGAATGGTCGTAGAAGGAAAAACAATATTATTTTTTTTGAAGATGGAGATAGGAAAATTTTTAGGGATGAGAACATTTTGCTTCATGCAACAGAATACTATTCTGGTTTGTTTGGTCCTGCTCCTGGAAATATGTTCCAAATTGATAGGGAGGTTTGGGATGGACTTGAACAGTTGAATGAGTTAGACAATGATATGCTTTGTGCTCATTTCTCTGAGAAAGAGATTAAAGAGGCTCTCTTTTCAGATGGAAAAAAATAAAGTTGCTGGTCCTGACAGTATTCCTGCTGAGTTTTATCAGAGTTGTTGGGACATTGTTGAAAGTGATATTGTTAGTCTTTTTCAGGACTTTCATGCTGGGCATTTGGATGTTAGTAGACTTAATTATGGCATCATTACTCTGCTTCCTAAGACCAAAGAAGCTACTAAAATTCAACAGTATAGACCTATCTGTCTTCTTAACTGCTTATATAAGTTGATTACCAAGGTCTTGACCATAAGAATTGAACCTTATGCTCAGAAGTTGATTAGTGAACATCAGACTGCATTTATCAAAGGGAGAAATATAATGACTGGTGTTATGATTCTCCATGAAATCATGCATGAGACTAAAAAGGAAAGAAACTGGTATTATTTTGAAATTGGACTTTGAGAAGGCTTATGATAAAGTCAATTGGGATTTTTTATTCCTTAGCCTTCAACATCGGGGCTTTGGCAATAAATGGATGATGTGGATGCATATGGTTGTCGAGGGTGGCACTGTTAGTGTGAAAATAAATAATCAAATTGGTAAATATATTAAGAGCTACAAAGGTGTGCATCAGGGAGATCCTCTCTCGCCTATCCTCTTTAATTTTGTGGCGGATAGCCTCGCTAGAATGATGGACAAAGCTTGTGCTAATGGGGTTTTGAATGGTTTGGGTAGACATTTGATCCCTAATGGTGTGATGTTGTTACAATATGCCGATGACACTATCATTTGTATGGAAAATGATTTGTCCAAAGCTAGAAATTTGAAAATGCTCTTGTACATTTATGAAATGATGGCAGGATTAAAAATCAATTTTATGAAAGTGAAATTTTTGTGATCAATGGGGATGATGATATTAAGATGCATTATGTGAATCTCTTTGATTGCCAATTGGGCTCTTTCCCCATGATGTATCTTGGGGTCCCTGTTAGTACTTCCCGTCTGAGAATTGCAGATTGGATAAGGTTGGAAGAAAAATTTGACAAGAGATTGGATAGCTGGAAGGGAAGCTCCCTTTCCATTGCTGGGAGGATCACTTTGATTAATGCTTGTTTATCCAATTCCCCCATCTATCATATGTCGATGTATCTCCTCCCTAGCACCACTATCAAAAAACTGGATATTAAACGGAAAAAATTTCTGTGGCAAGGTGGAGGAGATAGAAAGAAATATCACCTTGTTAAATGGGATAGAGTCTGTGCAAATAGGAAAAATGGTGGACTTGGTATTAAAGATTTGAGAGTCATGAATATTTGCCTTATGTGCAAATGGTGGTGGAAACTTGAATATGAAAATGGGATCTGGCAAGAAATTGTGAAAAAAAAGTATATTCACAGTGACAGTATCATGAATGTTAGTCACAAATCGTTTGATTCTTAGGTTTGGCATGATCTGTTGAATATCAGAGATCATTATGTAATTGGAAGGAAAATTATCACTCGATCTGGTGATAAAACCAGATTTTGGGAGGATCCTTGGCTTAATGAGATTCCTCTAGCTGTGTCTGAACCAGATTTATATGAGTTGTGTAATGATAAATTTATTCTGGTCCAGCTTGCTAGGGAAAGGAATGCCCAACTTGACTTTCGTAGATGGCTGAATGATGATATCAGAGGTAACTGGGACAAAATCATGGAAAAATTCCAGGATTTTGAGTTTCAGGAGACAGAAGATTATGTCTCCTGGAAATGGGGTAAAAATAAAGAATTTTCTGTGAAATCTTTATATGATAACATTACTAGTATTACCTATGGTCCTTATTTGAAACATATTTGGAAAGGAAAAATACCTCCAAAAATTAAGGTGTTCATGTGGTTACTGGAAAATAATGTGCTGTTGACCAAAGAAAACATGGTCAGGAGAAATTGGAAGGGAAATTTTTCCTGTGGTTTTTGTGATGAGTTTGAATCGACCACCCATCTTTTTTTTCAATTGTCATACAGCCAAATGTGTGTGGGGAATGGTTGCTAAATGCTTTAATTCCACTGTTGTTCCTGGAAATTTACATCAATGCTGGGTTTGGCTTGATAATAATTTGGGTGAGGCCAAAGAAATTAGCACTGTTGGTGTTGCTGCCATCTGTTGGGCAATTTGGAAAGCCAGGAATAATGTTTGCTTTCAAAACATTGTGATCAGCTCTCCTGTCGAAATTGTGTGTCATGCTTGTGCTTTGATCTTTAACTGGGCAGGTCTGAGCAAGAAAGAGCTGCAAGATTTACTTCAGGACGGGGCCAAACTTCTGCTGAAAGCTGCTAATGCGAGGAATCCTAGGAGAGAGCTTCAAGGGCTCGCTGATGATGACGACCAGAAGATGGATTTGGAGTAACTGTCGGTTTCTGGGTGCTGGTTGGCTGATTTGTGACTTGGGTCCCCCTTGTTATTGTCAGTCTTGTTTAGACTTTTGTATGGTTTGTGCGCTGCGTCGCAGTCTGATGATGTTTTTTGGCTCCTTTTGGTTACTGTCTTTCCTGCTTGTTGTAGTGAATTTGGACTATGCCTGGTAGTTGTCCTTGACCTGAATCAGGTCGGTGTGTGGGTGCTTGGTTGCTGTGGTAGCTGGTCCGAACAATGTATTTCTGTTATGCAAGTAATAGAAATGGAGTTCCTCCGGTCAAAAAAAAAGTAGTTTTAAATGATTTAAAAATAATATATAGATGCAAAAATATAAAATGGTGTTCCACTATTCTTGCATGATATTATAGTAGCCTGAGAAAACTTAATATGGTCATGCTTCCACAGAAAATAATTATTTTTAGATTTAACTTGCTCTCACATGCTTTATTGCATTAACAATTTGTTATTTTTGTAGTAAATAAAATATAAAACCTGGGCATGTGAAATTTATACATTAGTCATAAATTGTTATTACCTTTGCCTCATAAAAATTCCAGCCCCAAATTAGGTACTTTCATATGGTGCTAAAATAACACCCATTTTATAATTATAAGAAGAGTTAGTGAAAATTAGAAGTAAACAAAAGCTTGCATGTCTCTTGGAATGTTGAATTATACCTTAGTACCAATTAGAGATTAAATGGTTATGCACATGATGAGTTTAGTAAAAATCCATCGTTGTCACTGATGTTGAGTTGAGGATTATTTGCGTGTGGAAAGTAATAATGTATTTAATACTTAGAACTCTTAGTCAATAGTAGAAATTGTTTTGGCTTATATAGAAAGGTGGTGACATGCCAAGTAGTCATCGCTTTCTCTATATTTATAAGTCGAGTCGTGACGATGCGTATTATGCGTGCGTTAAATTATGCTTCGCATATGGTGTATGATTGTGCTCACGATTTCGAGTAGACGCTTCAAGTAAGTCAAGTAGATTTGTGATATAAGTGTGTAATGGAGTTAGTTGTTTTAGGATAATTATTGAAACACTCGGTTCGTAGGATAAACATGTATGTGTTCATGATTTGGGAAGTGAATGCATGATGATTTCGATTTGTAGATTAGTGGTTTACGATTCGTACAGATTGCTCGATGTGCGAAAATACTTGTGAGTATGTGTGTTTATAAAAATGTGATAGTGTATGTTGTGTCTCGTATTGTGATAATAATAGGCAAGCCGACGTGTATGTTACGTGTATGTTATTTAGCGGCTATGTCGTTGCTCTAGTTAGCCGAATTGTTAGATGACTTGGTTAAGCTCGTAATCACGGTGAATTGCTTGTTGTAGTCTAAATATATATGGTTATGGTCGCGCAAGAAAAGTAGTAGTGCTCATGTGGTGTCTAAGTTAAAATGAGAACTAGTGAGTGAAAAGCGCTTCAATATACATATATGCCGGATTTGATGATTGTGGTGAATGCGTTGATTAATTGTGTATGATAGTTCGAGAGCGCGAAATAACTTGTATAAAAAAACTAGTAAGTCTACTTATAAGTCCTCATTTGATTAATTTAACGCTAACAAATGGTAAAGTGTTAGAATGGTTCGAGTCTCTAGAACGCGGCAATTCTTGAAGTAAATAGGAGCTGAAATTATTAGTTGCTGTTTTGGACTGCACGCAATGATTTCCCCGTGCTATATGTTTGATGAACCAAATTATATTTTCTGTAGATATATGCTATATAAAAGTGGTAGATAACTTTATTATCTTGCTGGTGTTAAAATTTGACAGGCATAAGTCTGATCGTTTAGGAGTTATGCTTTTTACAAATTCAGTAACTGAATCTGTCCAAATTCTGTACAAATTTCAGAAACTGCATTGTTTGCCTAAGTTAGTGTTACAATCCGTTCATGGTCATTATAAGAAAGTTGTAGGTGCTTTTTCTTATCTTGCTTGTGTTAAAATTTCACAGCCATAGACCTGACTGTTTAGGAGTTATGAATTTTACAAACTGGTTGCTGTGTTCTGTCCACTGTCAGAACAGATTTCGAAAATTGTAATGTTTGATTTAGTTAAACCTGGAATCACTTTTTGGTGATTATAAAAGTTGTGTAATACTTTTGCTAAGCTTTCTAAAAAGTCTTGGATCACTCATTTTGGTGGTCTGAAGATTAAGTTATGGATATTTAAAATGTGAATACTGCATCTGTCCAGTTCTGGACAGCAAAGCCTTCACAGTGTATTTTACCTTTGATACATATTAAACCAGCCAGTGATATTTATAAATAATTTGTAGAACATTTTATTACCTTTCCAGAAAGTCTAAGATCACTTTGTTTGGATGTCTGAATCTTCAGTTGTGAATTTTTGAAGTTGCAAGTCTGAATCTGTCCAAATCTGGACAGAGCTGTTGTGTTGGCACTTTTTGACCTTGCTAAGTGTTGAATTATGCCAAAGTAAAAATACCAAAGATGTAGAGCCCTTTGTAAGCTTTCCAGAAGATCCTAATTTGCTATTTTTGGGTTAACATTTGAAAAGTTATGATTAAAACGAGTAGCTGATGTGTTGTTGTCCCAAAAATCTGCAAATGCGCTTTTGATTGTTTAGTTCACCCTTCTCGCTAGAAATGTTTGGTTTGCTCTTAAGTAATGTAGACTTGCCATGCCTAAGCTAGAGATAATATGTGTGTCTTGTTTTATATGTTCCTTTATCTAGTGGTGCGATATAGGAGTTCCTTAGACATTGACGCTTATGTCCTCTATTGAATTTGTGTTGTTGATGATGCTTGTGCGCGATCAATAGGAGAACTAATGAAAAGCCGTATCCAACCAAATAAAATGTGCGTACCTGTAATGTCATAGTTGTGTTGCGTAAATAAATAAAATATTGTTGCCTTTTTAAAGGTATTAATATTGGACGTCGATAACGTGTGGATAACCAATGCTAGCGTATGGTTGTTTACGGTGTCTTCTCATCTAATGTTTAGTTCGCCGCTGTGTCTTTGTATATCTTGTGTTACTTTCATTATATTTATACGTATGCATCTTGCATCTCATATAGGACCGAGAGATGATGATCGAGCAACTGATGTGGTGTCAACCACAAGATACAGTTGGTGGACGACCTGAAGAATGGACTTAACCAGTGGATGCTCGCCAAGCGAGTATCTCCCCCAGCAAACACTACCTAAGTGTTAAATTAAGGCAAGCCCCGGTTTATGCATAACCGTTTATATATGCTATTTTATTGCACTTAATGTTTGTAGGCTTGTACTGTGCACTTAAGTGTAGGAGTTGACTGAAACCCTAGTTGCATGAACTTAGGATTCCTTTTGAGATGGATACTAGTATGCTAGGTCGAGTAGCTGCTCTACTAATAAGGGATCTTGGTAGAAGTCGAGTGATTTTTCTAGCACTCGCGCGAGGTCAGGAATTGATTGTCTCCACTTTATTATCATAATGATGTTGGTCTGTGGACAACAATCCATGGGGATTGGTTGTCTACAAGACGGAAATTGGAATAAGGATTAAGGTGTGGTACCGTGAGTCAAGCGTTTGAACGTACTAAGCACATGCCGAGAAATATGGTAAATCGGTAAGCCTAGTACCTGATTGAACCTGCCAGCGGACATATCCCCTCACGCGACCTGAGACGTGGTCTCCCATTCCGGTTATGGTGGGTACAAGTGCGGTCACTGCACAACGGCAGTCGGGGTTAGTGGGGCATTGTACGCCAAGGCGGTGAGCCCTGATCTGCTGCTAGGGAATCGATGGGGACGGTTGGTGTGTGTGGGGACGGAGTGCCTCACCACATCGTGTGTTTAGGTTTACCTTGCAAGGATAAAAACTCGATTCAAATCGTCTGCTTCTCGCAGCTAATGAGACTGCTTGATCCATGCTGCTACATTGAGTAATAAGTGGAAATGAGTTGATTGGCAAAAGATGTTGATTGGTAAAAATGTTTGATACCATGTATGACTAGCTAGGTATACATCTAGTTAAAAGGATCATACTAAAACTGAAAAGCTAAAACTTGATTTTAGACTCAGCTAGTGCTTTTGGCAAACCAAACCCCTCAGCCAAACAGCTGCATGTCTAGAGGTAGAGGAGTAGACTCCTCACACCGGGTAAGTCTAGCTGAGTATTAGTATACTCAACCTTGCTTGTGGCATAATTTTTGCAGGTACCTCCTTGATTTGGTTGATGGTGTGACTTGGCCTTCGTCCCTGCCACCGGGATAGACGGTCAAGTGAGTTATTGCTTCCGCAGGAGAGGACCAGGAGGAGTAGCGTGGCCAGGCTTCGCCATGTTACTCAGTTTTCTCCGTTAGTTATTTCCGCTGCATTAAAATTTATGGTTATTATTTCTGAAACTCCTATAATGTAATCACTAATGATACTTATTAAATTTGTGGTATTATGTTTTATTGTATTTCTCTGTGCCTCACCTTCGAGTGTGCTAGTGGTATTCGATCCTGGTAAGTGGCTTTATCGGACTAGATCCGAGGGACTGACGAGTTATTCCTGTTTAA
Source organism: Zea luxurians (assembly GCA_029449295.1). Classification (NCBI taxonomy): domain Eukaryota; kingdom Viridiplantae; phylum Streptophyta; class Magnoliopsida; order Poales; family Poaceae; genus Zea; species Zea luxurians. Next base: position 8,853,034 of record JAOPSE010000063.1, read on the forward strand.
GTGTGTTGCTACCTTAAGGGTGCGACTTGGGGCACTTAAGCTGGAATAATTCGGGCGGTTCCGCCACAACAAGCTGTATTTACATCTTCCAACCAAAACCGCTCATGCGTCTTGCATTCACCAAGCATTGTTCTTGCCATGTCAATAAGCGTCATATCCTTCCTCTCTACCACACCATTTTGTTGTGGTGTGTAGGGAGCGGAGAACTCATGCTTGATGCCTTCCTCCTCAAGATATTCTTCTACTTGAAGATTCTTGAATTCAGATCCATTATCACTCCTTATTTTCTTCACCTTGAGCTCAAACTCATTTTGAGCTCTCCTTAGGAAACGTTTTAAGGTACATTAGGTTTCAGATTTATCCTGCAAAAAGAACACCCAAGTGAAGCAGAAAAAATCATCAACAATTACAAGACCATACTTACTTCTTCTGATGCTAAGATAAGCAACGGGCCCAAAGAGATCCATATGTAGGAGTTCCAGTGGTCTTGATGTCGTCATCACGTTCTTGCTTTGATGAGTAGTTCCCACCTACTTTCCTGCCTGGCACGCTGCATAAGGTCTGTCTTCCTCAAAACAGACATCGGTTAGTCCTAACACATGTTCTCCCTTTAGAAGCTTATGAAGATTCTTCATCCCAACATGTGCTAGACGGCGGTGCTAGAGCCAGCCTATATTAGTCTTAGCTATTAAACATGCAACTAGATCAACATTCTCTTTAGAGAAATCAACTAAATAGAGCTTGCCATCTAGTACACCTTTAAAGCTAATGAACCATCACTTCTTCTAAAGACAGAAACATCAATATTTGTAAATAAACAATTATATCCCATATGACATAATTGACTTCCACAAAGTAAATTGTAATCGAGCGATTCTACTAGAAACTCAGTAGAAATTGAATGCTCGGCAATGATAGCTATTTTACCCAGACCTTTAACCTTGCCATGATTCCCATCTCTAAAGATGATAGTGTCTTGGGAATCCTTGTTCTTGGCGTAGGAGGTGAACATTTTCTTCTCCCTCATCATGTGGTTTGTGCATCCACTATCAATAATCTAGCTTGTGCCCCAGATGAATAAACCTGCAAGGTAATTTGAGCTTGGGTTTTAGGCACCCAACTCTTGTTGGGTCCTACAAGGTTAGTCACAAAAGACTTTAGAACCCATATGCAAGTTTTGTCTCTCTTGCACTTAGGCCCCAAACTTCTAGCAACTACTTTATCATTTTTGCAAAAAAGAACAAATGGAGCATCATGTGTTTGATAAAGCATGATTGGTCCATTTGATGCATTCTTAGGCACATGAGAAGCAATAGGTCTATTCCTACCATAAGCATAAGAAGAGCTAGATGCAAACATGGCATGAGAATTAAAAGCAGCATCATGATAAGTAGATAAAGCAGCATGATCATAACATCTATCATGATGAACATTCTTAACATGAGCATAAAGATAGACATGGTTCTTTTTGTCATGTGAAGAATGAGAACTACTAGCCATAGGAGCCTTCCCTTTCTCCTTGTTGAGATTGAAGGTCCTTTGGCTTATTAAGTTCTTGGTTCACATTTGGAAACCAAGTCCATCCTTAATTGAGGGGTGTCTACCAATGGTGTAGGCATCCCTGGCAAATTTTAACTTTTCATAATCACTCTTGCAAGTTTTAAGTTGAGCGTTAATATTAGCAACATTATTCAACTTAAGAATGGTAGAAGCATGTTCATTGTAAGCATTAATATCAAAATCTTTACACCTATTGTAAATAACAACATGCTCTATAGAAGAACTAGCAATATTTACTTTTTATAACTTAGCATTTAAATCAGCATTTAAACTCTTAAGATTAGAAATAGAATCATGACAAGAAGATAGCTCAAAAGACAATACTTCATTTTTCTTAGTTTCTAGAGCAAGAGATTTTTGAACATTAACGAATTTATCATGTTCCTCATAAAGAATATCTTCTTGTTTTTCTAGCAACCTATCTTTCTAATCAAGGGCATCAATTAATTTATTGATTTTATCTACCTTAGATCTATCTAACCCCTTAAAGAGATCACTATAATCTACATCATCATCATCATCAGATTCCTCATCACTAGAATAAGTATACTTGAGGGTATCTCATGTACGTACCTTCTTCTCCTTAGCCATGACGCATGTGTGACATTCATTGGGGAAGAGGGAGGACTTGTCAAAGGCAGAGGCAGCTAGTCCTTCATCGTTGGACTCAGATGAAGAATAGTCGGAGTCCTATTCTTTGCCAATGTGTGCCTCGCCCTTCGCCATCCTGTAGTTCTTCTTTTTCTCCTTCTTCGATTTCTTTTCTTGTCCCTGGTCATTTTCATTATAGGGACATTGTGCAATAAAATGATCGGACTTACCACATTTGAAGCAGTAGCGCTTTCCCTTGGATTTATTCTTGTTGGGATACTCCTTGCGTCCCTTCAAGGCAGTCTTGAAACGCTTGATTACAAGTGCCATTTAGTCCTCATTTAGCCCGGCAGCCTCCACTTGTATTACCTTGTTATGTAGCGCCTCCTTGTTGGTTGTTGCTTTGAGAGCAACGGGTTGCGGCTCATAAATAGGCAGTGGTCCATTTGCAATAACATCCACATACTTTGTTTCTTTTACCATCATGTGCCCGCTCACAAATTTTTTGAGAATTTCCTCGGGCGTCATTTTGGTGTACCTGGGATTTTCATGAATGAGGTTTACAAGATGAGGATCAATAACAGTAAATGACCTTAGCATGAGTCGAACAGCCTCATGATCTGTCCATCTTGTGCTCCCGTAGCTTTGAATCCTATTCACAGGATCAATAACAGTAAATGACCTTAGCATGAGTCAAACAGCGTCATGATCTGTCCATCTTGTGCTCCCGTAGCTTTGAATCCTATTCACCAGGGTCTTGAGCCTGTTGTAGGTTTCGGTTGGCTCCTCTACCCGTTTCATGGCGAACCCAGTTCTCCTTCCACCAGTTCCATCTTTGTGATCATGGTGGCGTTGTTACCCTCGTGACAGATTTTGAGGGTATCCCATATTTGCTTGGCATTATCCAAGCCGCTGACTTTGTTGTACTCATCCCTGCGTAGAGACGCTAACAACACAGTAGTAGCCTGGGCATTCTTATGAATTTGTTCATTAATAAATACGGGATTGTCGCTACTATCAAAATGCATTCCATTCTCAACTATTTCCCAAATGCTAGGAATGGAGAGAGAATAAATGCCTATGCATTTTATGGCTCCAAAACGAGTAATCATCTTTATCAAAGTGGGGGGTTTACAAAGAGGAATGGACAATAAATGAGCATTTGAATTGTACGACATGCGAGAATAATCAAAAGAATAATTCTTATTAACCATTTTATTTTTCAAGGACGAGTCATCATCGTTGTCATCCCTTGGTGAAGAGGAGGAGGCGTCGCTGTCGTAGTAGATGATCTTCTTGATGCGCCTCTTCTTCTTCTTCCCATCCTTTTTCTTGTGACTCAAGCCTAAGACAGTGGGCTTGTCACCTTTTGGCACGTCAACGTAGAGGGTCTCCTTCTCTTTGTCGTTGATCACCATCCCCTTGCCTTTAGGATCCATCTCTACGCACGGTTAGTCCCTTAATGAAGAGTACGGCTCCGATACCAATTGAGAGCACCTAGAGAGGGTGAAAAGGTGATCCTGTAAAAACATCTTAACAACACAAACTTGGACTAATATTAGATTAGTGAAAGCTATGTCCAAGTTCAAGAGAGAAGTACAAGCGGAGTAAACTTCTTCACTTAATTGCTCTCCACAATATGAGTGTTAAACTTAGAGCAATTATGCAAGTGAAGTAAATGGAGATAGAGAGAATCGCACAAGAATAAAGACAAGTGACACAACGATTTTTATCCCATGGTTCGGTCAAGTAGAATACTTGCCTACTTCACATTGTGGCATCCCAACGGACGAGGGTTGCACTCAACCCCTTTCAAGTGATCCAACGATCAACTTGAATATCATGGTTCTCTTTATCTCAACAATATCCATTTGTGAGGAATCTCCATACTTTGGAATCTCTCACACCTTACACAAAAGATCTCAATTGAGCATAGGAGTAAGGAGGAAATAGCAATACACACAAGAGCGAGAGTTGCAGCACCAACACGCACACAAGACAAGAAAGAGCACACGAAAGTAGCACAGCGGAGTTACAACTTAGAAAAGTGCTCGAATCTCTATCACAGTGAACAAGATGCGTGAATGCAAAGTCTCGGCATCTTAGGATGTTCAAGAGTTGCTTGGTGTACTGCTCCATGCGCCTAGGGTTCCCTTTTATAGCCCCAAGGCAGCTAGGAGCCGTTGGGGCTCCAATTTGGAAGGCCATAGTTGCCTTCTCTCCGTGGGCGCACCGGACAGTCCGGTGTACCACCGGACAGTGAACTTTGCGCGATTTCCTTCCTTTTCTGGCGAAGTCGACCGTTGCAGCCACGACCCTCATGGCACATCGAACAGTCCGGTGTGACCTTCCGACCGTTGGTGAAGTCCATGTGTCCCCGCTGATCGCGCGGTCGACTATTAGTGTTGGCGTTGGCGCGGCTGACTCACCAGACAATCCAGTGCACACTGGACAGTCCGATGAATTATAGCCACGATGCACTGAGTTTTACCCGAAAGCAGTTAGTTTGCTGGGCGCGCCAGCCTTAGCACCGGACACTGTCCGGTGCACACCGGACAGTCCGGTGCACCACAGGCTGGTGCAAGTTTGGCTGGGCGTAGCCAAACTTCTCTAATCCAATCTCTTTTGATTTGATAAGGTTCCTAGCACTTAGTAGAATAATGTTAGTACCAAAAACAATTTACTAAGGCTAGAATCATACCTTGCATTTCCATTTGCATCTTTTTACACTTAGCACAAAACAATATGTGTTGAGCATCTAATCACCAAAACATTTATAGAAATGGACCAAGGGCACATTTCCCTTTCAAAAGGAGAATGAGCAATTAAGGCAAGAAGTAGCTCGCCTTGGCAAGGTTTTGTATGAGAAGAAAGGCAAAGCCAAACAAATCCAACCTCCTCAAGATAACACCACTGCGGTAGTAAACAAGCATGTGGAGTGAGAAACTGTGATCTGTATGCTATGTCACAAGGAAGAGCACAAGTCTTACCAATTCAAGGCGAAGACCAGGGATAAGCAAAAGAAAGAGCTCAAGCAAAAGCCAACAAGCAAAATCTCCAACACCTACATCAACAAAGTGGATAAAAAGGCTGCTACACCATACTTGATCAAAGAAAAAGAATAGAAAGAAGATAGCAATCAAGGCCAACAAGCAAGCCAACAAAGGAAAAGGGGCCAAACACATCTGTGTGCCAAAAGAAATTATTTCAACCATGAAAAGCACCAAGAAGGTTTGGATCCCAAGAGGAAAGTGAGAAGTCCGAAGGTACTCAGGGAATTTGGAGACTTGGCAAAATTGGGATGTATATCATGGGATGCATCATATTTGTAATACTCGAAGTTGTATTCAAGGAATGTATAGTAGATCTCCTCATTTTATGTGCCTTAATTGCATCATAAAAAGAGCACACATATAATAATTAGTGCTTAATTAAAAACAAATGATATAAAAATAAAAGAAAGTGCATTTTGTTGGAGTTTTTATATGTTTGTGCATTAAATAAAATAATAAGGATAATGATAATAAAATAATAATTCTAAAAGTTGGATTAAACCCTAAAATGAAAGTAGGGTTTTAAAAATAAGAAAGAGAGAAAGGTGATATAAATAATATATATCATTATATTCCTCAAGTTGGTGCTTTTCGTTTCGCAATATGATTTGAGAATAAATTGCACAAATTCATATTTAAATTCGAATACAAACTAAAATTAGAAATGAAGGAAATAAAAAGAAAAGGAAAAGGAAGGGTTGTTACCTGGGCCCTAGACTTAAATTCGGCCCAGAAGAAGTACCCCCACCGCGCGGCCCGTTTCTTTTTTTTCCCTCCGCTGACGCGTGCTTGACCAGAGTTCGGGTTCCACCGTCACGTGGGCCCGCTTGTCATTGGCTCCACCTCGTGCCCTCGCTCTCATCCTCTCACTGGAGCGCGGGTCGGCATGTCAGTCTTCCCCTCAACAAACAAGCCACCATCCGTGGGAGCTGTGGCGATCTTCTCGGCCTAGTCCGTTGATCCTGCGCTCATCGTCGTGCTTATAACGCATCGGCTGCAGCCTCCCTCTGCCCATTCCCCAAAGTTGTGCACGCCGGCAATCACTTCCATCATCGGGGCAGCTCGTCGTGGGTGGACAGAACCGGGCGACCCCGCGCCAACCAAATCCACCGCACCACCTTCGCCATTGCCGCATTGCTCGCTCCTAGTGTTTCCCTAGGCCATCAGGGAGATACTCGCGGCCGGGGTCAGGGGAATTGTGCACAGGTTGCAGCGAATTTCTAAACCGCGCGGCACTGTCGCCAGGCTCGCCCTACACCACGCTCGGTAGTGGATGCAGAGATCTCTGGTGAGAGGTTTTCCCTACCTTTTTTCGTATTGATTCACTGCGTGTCGGTCGGGTGATTGGTCACTGGCGTTCTAGGTTGCCGTCGTTGGTGTGCCTCGCCGCCGTGGCGAGGAGTCCGCCGCCGTGTTTCTGCGTGTTGGAGAAGATAAGGTCGGGGCCGTCGATTTGAAATCGTGTGACCGCAGATAGTTCGTCAATAATGCTTCGGTTAGAAGCCGTGGACTGTTGGATTCGGAATAGATGGCGTGGATTTGAGGAACGGGATGACAAAACCGGGACCGTAGGATTAGAATCCAGTGGCGGGGAATGGGTCCGCAGTTCACTAGATCTGAACCGTAGATCTAGCAGCGGGTGGCTGATACGGAGTGCTAGTTCATTTAAAGGTCACGTGGATCCGTGCCGTCCGGATCTAATCCAACGACCAGAAACCTTTCATACCCCTTCGCGGGTCGGTTTTGCACATGAGTCCTTCTATTATTTAAGAATAAACCCACGGTCCTTTGGGTACTATTCGCTGTGTCTAGGGATCTTCTGCGCTAGCCCCTGACCTTCCTGATTATTGAGGCCTAGTCCAGAGATGTTTAAAAATAGAGAAATAATATTAGAAATTCGTTTTTAATACAAAAACAAATCTAGAAACTTGTAAAATGCATAGGAAATTCATTTTTAGTCCAAATTGATCCATTCCAATTTCTAAAATTTTGTAAATTTAATATTTATCACCTAGAGTCTCTGTTTTGGCATGAAAATAATAAGAAAATTAATTTCTCATTTAATTTTATTTCAAGCACATTAAACCTTAGAAAATTCATAACTTGAAATCTATAACTCCAAATTTAAAAAATTCCATTTCCTATTATCTCATTTGAATGTGTAGATTTTTATTGTATATTTTATTTATCTGTTTGATGTGATGTTAATTTATGCTATACTATGTATGTATTGTGTTGATGCGAGTAGACGAGCAAGCCACTATGGATTCTGAGGTTCAGCAAGTAGAAGTAGCTGAGCAGGAGCTCATTGAAGGCAAGTTGTGCCCTTGATCACTTACTTTTTCCAGCCATGTTCTTATTAATTATAATGATCTGCATAGGTTAATTTTGATGGGATCCTTTAGGTTACCCCAGTTTTGGTTATCTTTATACCTTGTTCACCACTGAAATATTTTTGGGTAGTACCTGCTATTGCTTTATGTGGATTTGAGTATGGAGATACACTATTCATGATTATTCTTTTATTATTTTTTTATTATTATTGTTCATGTTAAGATCATTAAAGTAATGGGAACATGGAGCGACCACCCGGGAAAACAGTGCTACCACAAGGGTTTAATGGGACGCCCTTGGTTGATTAACTAGGAAAGCTAGTGGAGGTCTTCTATACCCGAAAGGGGCAAGGGCAGTAGGGGAGTGGTGAGTGTAGGGAGGTCCCTGGGTTGATTTTGCTGCGATGGCGGTCAGGCGAGAGATTCCTGCGCTGGAGCTTCCTATAAACTGTAGCGGGATTTCTGAAGCTAGTGGAACTTTGTAAAGGCCTCGTAGTGTTACCCTGCCTCGCCTCCTCGGTAGAGGTGTATGGGATTGGTCGTCTCTTGGCAGATGGGTAACATGACTTGTGGGTAAAGATGCGCAACCTCTGCAGAGTGTAATACTGGTATACTAGTTGTGCTCACGGTCATGAGCAGCTCGGACCCTCATATGATTAATTTATGGAACTTAAATTTAATTTGACATTTGCATCGCATTTGGGATTATTTTACTATTACTTTTCTTTATTACTATTAAGGTTTGGTATTTACTTACACTTAGTAATTGCTAATAAAAGTTTGACCAACTTATAAAAGCAATGCTCAGCTTCAGCCTTTATTTCATTCATCAGCCTTACACTTCATGAACTCCCACCTTTGGTGAGTTCATGCCACATTATTCCCCACGACTTGTTGAGCTATGAACGTATGTGAGCTCACTCTTGCTGTCTCACCCCCCCCCCCCCACAGGAGAAGAACAGGTGGTCGAAGAGGAGCCATCTAACACTGAGGCATTCGACTTGATCTAGGTGGCGTCTCTCAGTTAGCTTTGTGGCGCCAGGGAATAATAATTAGTTTGTTTTACTTTATCATTTATTTTTGTAAGACTTCCACTATGTAATAAGTATATTTATGATATTTATGACATTTATCTCTATGCACTCTGTTATTATGTGTGTTGTCCTTCCTTGGCGCACATATGAGATGCACCCGGATTTGTCCCTTAAATCCGGGTGTGACAGAAGTGGTATCAAAGGAAATGTTGGCTGTAGGACGAGACCTAGATAGAAATGGACAAATCCTTACCTACTTACCTTATTCTGAATCCTTCTATACTTACCTTACTCTGATTCTTTCTACACTTATCTTGATCCTGTCTCACCTTCTACTGTTCTACTCTGATCATTCTTACCTTCTCTATTCTAAGATAAGACGGATTTCACACCTTGGAATCCCTACCCCTATGACATTTTTAAGAGATAGGAGGCCTAAGACCAAACCAAAACTATTTTCTATATTTAAAATGTTGTTTGATTGTTCTGATGATAAATGTCTGATTTGCTTCTTTGATTGATTGAGATATTATATATGGATATCTTAGCATGTGCCACCATAAGGTAATGAATTAGCTATGGTAGGTAAAACATTAATCTGCTTAGCTAATAAATCCCCCAAAATAACATGATTTGTAATTACTGTCTTATCTACTACTCTCTCTTACCATATGTATCTAACTCAGATGGTCAATACCAGGAGGGGTGGTGGAATTGATTTGCCTCCTAATCGACACACTCGGTGGATATATAGACAACCCCAGCCACAGCCAGCAGAGATGAATCCTCCTAATCCTCCACCAGGCGGAGTTGACCCACTGATTGCAGCTCAGATGAGGATGATGCAGCAAATGGCGGACACTATGTCAGATATGAGTGCTCAGATGCAGCAGGAACGCCAGGAGATGCGTCAAGAAAGAGAAGAGATACGCCAGGAGTTGCGCCAGGAGCGACAAGAGATACGCCAGGAGAGAAGGGCACAACAGCAGCTGCAACAGCAATTTCAACAACAGCAGCAACAGCAACAAGTACCATTGCCTCCACCACCACCAGTTCCACCTCGTGACAAGCATCGGGAATTTATGAGTCATAAGCCACCGACCTTCGCCAGTTCGAAGTCAATTGAGAAGATGCTCAACATCGCATAATGCTCAAACCGGGAGAAAGTTCTTTATGCCTCAGGTCGTCTGACAGGTCCTGCTTGTGACTGGTGGGATTCTTATACTGCTGCCTATGATGCTACTGATACTATTACTTGGGCGGAGTTCAGTACATAGTTCAGAAACTATCACATTCCAGCTGGGTTGATGAAGATCAAGAAGAAGGAGTTTCTGTCATTGAAGCAAGGCAACATGTCTGTCAGCGAGTACAGAGATAAATTCATTCAGCTGTCGAGATATGCTCCGGATGAGGTTACTGAGGATGAGAGAAAACAGGAGCACATTATTGAAGGACTTAATGGACCCCTACAGTATGCACTGGTTGCACACACATTCCCATCATTTTAGAGGCTACTGGATAAGGCTCTTGCTATTGAACATGTCGGTGTTTCGAAACCCGGGGGGTCCCTGGACCGACGAGTGAATTGTCGCCGCGTGCCCCAGCCCAGATGGGTCGACGCGAGGCGGAACGCGAAGGGGGGAAAGGAGGCAGCCGGAGTGAGGCAGGCGTGAGAGAGTGGATCTCGCGGCCTTCGTGTTAGCCCCGCGCCTGAGTCGGGTGCGCTTGCAGTAGGGGGATACAAGCGTCCACGCGGGAGTGGAAGCGAGCGGCCTTGCGCGAGCGTCGTCCCGTCCTTTTATGCGCGGGCCAACCTTCTGTAAGAGGGCCCTGGTCCTCCCTTTTATAGGCGTAAGGAGAGGATCCAGGTGTACAATGGGGAGTGTAGCAATGTGCTAACGTGTCTAGCGGTGGTGAGCTAGCGCCCTAAGTACATGCCATCGTGGCAGCCGGAGAGGTCTTGGCGCCCAGTTCGCGTGGTGTCGTTGCCGTCGGAGGAGTGCTGGAGCCTGGCGAGAGGACAGCTGTTGGGGCTGTCGAGTCCTTACTGACGTCCTCTTGCTTCCGTAAGGGGGCTGAGAGCCGCCGTCGTCACAGGGCATGCGGGACGCCATCATTACTCGCATGGTGGAGCGAGCCAGATGGGACGCCGGTCTGGTTCCCCGTAGCCCGAGTCAGCTCAGGGTAGGGTAATGATGGCGCTTCCTGTCGACGTGGTCGGTCCGTGCCCTAGGCTGGGCAAGGTGGAGGCTCCTCCGAGGTCGAGGTCGAGGTCGAGCCCCCGGGTCGGGCGAGGCGGAGTTCGTCGTCTTCCGGGGTTGAGCCCATGTCCGAGCCCTGGGGTCGGGCGAGGCGGAGTTCGTCGTCTTCCGGGGTTGAGCCCATGTCTGAGCCCTGGGGTCGGGCGAGGCGGAGTTCGCCGTCTTCCGGGACTGAGCCCGAGTCCGAGCCCTGGGTCGGGCGGAGCGGAGTTCGTCGTCTTCCGGGGCTGAGCCCGAGTCCGAGCCCTGGGTCGGGCGGAGCGGAGTTCGTCGTCTTCCGGGGCTGAGCCCGAGTCCGAGCCCTGGGTCGGGCGGAGCGGAGTTCACCGTCTTCCGGGGCTGAGCCCGAGTCCAAGCCCTGGGGTCGGGCGAGGCGGAGTTTCCTATGACGCCCGAGGCCGGCCTTGGCTGCTGTCAGCCTTGGCGGCCGTGGCTCAGCAGTCGGAGCGGCGCAGGCGGCGCTGTCCTCTTGTCAGACCGGTCAGTAGAGCGGCGAAGTGACCGCGGTCACTTCGACTCTGTCGACTGGTGGGCGTGCGTCAGGATAAAGGTGTCAGGCCACCTTTGCATTAAATGCCCCTGCGATTTGGTCGGTCGGCGTGGCGATGTGGCCAAGGTTGCTTCTCGGTGAAGACTGGGCCTCGGGCGAGCCGATAGTGTGCTCATTGCTGGAGGAGGGTCCTCGGGCGAGACGTAGGTTCTCCGGGGTCGGCTTCCCTTGCCCGAGGCTAGGCTCGGGCGAGGCACCATCGTGTCCCTTGAATGGACCGATCCTTGACTTAATCGCACCCATCAGGCCTTTGCAGCTTTCTGCTGATGGGGGTTACCAGCTGAGATTTAGGGGTCTTGAGGGTACCCCTAATTATGGTCCCCGACAGTAGCCCCCGAGCCTCCAAGGGAGTACTAATACTCGCTTGGAGCCTTTTGCCGCACTTTTTTGCAAGGGGACCAGCCTTTTTCGGTTGCATTCTGTTCCGGTGGGTGTGCGCGAGCGCACCCGCCGGGTGTAGCCCCCGAGGCCTCGGAGGAGTAGTTTTACTCCTTCGAGGTCTTAGTGCATTTCGCAACACTTCGGCTGGTCTAGTTGTTCCCTCATGCGAGCTGGCCGTAGCCCGAGTGCACGGTCGGGTCCCAAGTTCTCGGGCTGGTATGTTGACGCTGTCAACGGTTTGGCCGGAGCCGGGTTTGCGAGAGCAGCCCCCGAGCCTCTGCACAGGGCGAGAGGACGGTCAAGGACAGACTCGTCTTTTTTACATACGCCCCTACGTCGCCTTTCCGCAAGGAGGAGGGGGGAAGCGCCATGTTGTCCTCGGAGGGCGCCGAACATGGTGTTTCCGGTGAGCTGCTGGCGGGTAATCCGAGCGGACGCCCGTGCCCCATTTGCTAGGGGTCGGCTAGAGGCCCGGAGGCGCGCTCCAAAAGTACCTGCGGGTGATCTGCCGGACCGGTCCCCTTTGACGGGGTCCGAGGGCTCGATGCCTCCCTCTGATGGGATTCCGTTACAAGATCGCTCCCGCTGGTCTCGGAAATGTCCTAGGGTACCTCGGGAGCGTAGCCCGAGCCTTGGTTATGTATCGAACGTACCCAGGGTCATCCCTCGCTCTGTGTCTGAGGCGACTGTGAACCCTTCGAGGGCCAGCCTACGAACCCCTGATCAGTAGTGGGCGTGGAGCCCGAGTGGCCTGAGGCGGCCGTTGAACCCTTCGAGGGGCCGGCCATCGAACCTCTGACCAGTAGTGGGCGCAGAACCCAATCGATCTGAGGCGACCGTTGAACCCCTCCGAGGGGCCGGCCTTCGAACCTCTGATCAGTAGGGAGGCTCGGAGCCTGTTTCCTTCACGGAGAAGGGTCCTTTTCAGGGTATCCCCCTTTCCCGGTCCCTGTTGTAAGAGAGAGAAAGAGGAAAAGGAAAAGGATGCGAAGTCGAACGACGTGGCGTACCTCTTTCGACGCGGTCATTATGGCGAGGGCGAAGCGTCGTTTGCTTCTCCCGCTTGAGGCGCCGCATGTCCCGCCGCGGAGTTAATGCGACAGGGCGAGCGGTTCGTGAGGCGGTTGTTGCACGGGCCGTTCGAGGAACGGTCGTTTCGCCTTTGAGTCTTGGAAACCCGTGGCGGGTTCGGGGGACGCGTTGAACGGGTCTCGTTTTTGGTCCTTATGTACCTGGGGGAGGGCCTGGTGACGGTTCTTTGCTCTGCCTCTCGCCTTCTTCTTAGGTTTTCGCAACCTGAGAGATTTTAGCCAGAGAAAAGGAAACCGCTCGCCCAGCCCTTTCCGCCGCCGGCCCTTCTGCTCGGTGATGGCTGACCGGGTGACCATCGTTCCGCCACACGACCCATGGCCTTCCTCAACAGTCACGGCGGGTGACTTGGAGGACCTCGTTGCTGAAGGTTTGCTTCGCCCTCTCTCTGATGAGAGGCAGCCGGAGTGGATTCCTCCCTCGAACGGAGCCGCCCCGTCCCCGCCGCCGGGGTACGTCGTAAGCTTTGTCTCCTTCCATGAGCGGGGATTCGGCGTGCCGGCAAGCCGCTTCATGCGGGCGATCCTGCATCACTATGGGGTGGAGTTGCACAACCTCAGCCCCAACTCCATTTCGCAAGCCGCCATCTTTGTAGCGGTGTGCGAAGGATACTTGGGGATCGATCCCCACTGGGACTTGTGGACCCATCTCTTCTCCGCGCAGCTTTTCGCTTTGCCGACGGGAGAGAGGAGGGTCCGTGCGGCAGTGCGGGCCGGCGGCTGTATCCTCCAGCTGAGGCAGTCGCGGGCGCCGCAGTATATTCCCGCCGTCCTTGCATCTTCGAATAAAGGGTGGCAGCGCCGGTGGTTCTATCTCCGGAATGACGACGGGAGGCTCCCGTCGTTTTCTCATCGAGTGGTCACCGTCGCCGCCGATGCCTGGCACTACGGGACCCCGCACGACAGGCAAAAAAATCTCGAGCCCCTTCTCAAGGCCCTGGAGGCGTTGCGGAAAGGAGGGCTTACCGCCGCGGGGGTGATAGCCGCCATTCATCGCCGGAGGGTGCTTCCTTTGGCGGAGCGGCAATTGCCGCTTTGGGAGATGACGCCAGAGGCTGATGTGGAGGGCTCGCGGATGTCCTCGGACCCCCTCCCCATCGACGTTCTCTTCGGGCGGGTGGCCGCCACGTTGGGAAAGCCGGACGCCAGCGCCTTCTCCCAGCCCTTGATGCGCCCCGACTGCGGGTGCGTGTCTCTGGTGAGTGTCCGCTCCTTCTTTCTTTTTTGCGCCGGATTGCCCTTCTTCTTGGTCCTTACGGTCGAGACTTTCCATCGGCCTCCAGGAGGTAGGGTGGCACAAGCCTTCCCGGCCACGGGTCCCGGAGGACACGGTGGACCGGGCAGCGCGGCGGGTCGCCGCGGAGGAGAAGAAGAAGAAAATGGACGCGAAGAAGGCTCGGGCCCGCGAGCGGACGCGGGCTCGGCACGCCTTGGAAAAGCTCCGTCACCGGCAAGAGAGGGATGGACTCCCGAGGGAGCCGTCGCCGGAGACGCCTGACGACGACGACGACGATGAAGACGATGACGAGGATGACGACATGGCTACCCACCTTGGCCTCAGGAGCCATCAAGCCAGCCTCCGAGCGGGCCGACGCCGTCAGTTCCCGAGGTCGGGACGCCAAGGTCCCGGCTCGAAGAGCGGGGGCAGACCGAGGGGGTACTCGACCCCTCGGCTGGGGGAGTTGAGGTGCCCCCGGGGAGTCAGGCCGAGGCGCCTGTTCCCCGAGGGCCGTTGCCCATGCCTGCAGCGCAGGAGAGCGACCCTCAGATCGTTGTGACAGCGCCTGGGCAGTCCGCCCCCCAGGCGTCCGAGGTGCCCAAGGCGAGGACGGTATCGAAACTGGCGGCGAGGCGGACTTCGGCAGTATCTTCGGGGGTCGGGATCCCGGAGACCTCTCCTCAGGCGCAGTTGATCATGGCCCGCAGCGGGTAAGTACCTCAGAACGTCTTCGTCTTGACTCCTCGTTTGTACATCCCGCCCGTGACTTTCCTCTCCTCCTCAGCAAGCAAAGCCATGGCCTGACCGATCTGGCTCCCCGGAAAGCCCTTAAGATAGCGTCGGCTTCCGCAGCCGGCGCCGCTCTGGGGCTCGCCGTGCAGCTGCCCTTCTCGCAAGGCCCCCCACAATGGGAGGCTCAGGCGGCACCAGTCGCCATGGAGCAAGTTTACGAGGTCGGCTCTTCTGTCGAGGTGGCCGTCGCGCTGGGGGAGGCGGCTGGCGCGGACGTGACCTCGGGTTCCCCAGACATGCCGCCGGCGCTGGCGCCAGCTGCTGCCGAAGTCGCTGTCATCCCGGTCAGGGAGCGACCTGTCATCGTCGATGCTGAGATGGTCGAGGCATCGGCGCTTGGTGCCTCGGAGGAGGGGGGCGTGGAACCGCGACTCGACCCCCCGAGCGGCGGCCTTGTCCCTGCGCAGCGGAGCTTCGAGGGGCGGCGTCCGTTGCTCCGGTTCCGGACCTGTGAGGCCTCGGATCCCTTCTTCGTCCTCGACGATGAGCGGGAGGAGAAGTCTTGGACGAGCTCCGCGAGTGTGCCGAAGCGACGGTGGGGTCGCTCCGGTCATCCTTGGAGGTCTTCTGCAGGGACGTCCCCAAGATCCTCCAGGTAATGATTTCAAGCATACCTTTTTTGTGATCCAGGCGTCCTTTGTAACGCCTCGCTTCCTTCCCTCAGGATCTGACGGATCTGAGCATCGCCAAGTCGTCGTTTATCCATCGCGAGGTCAACGTCTGGGCCTCGCTGCGATCCCTGAGGACCTCGCTCGCCGGGGCTACCGCGCGCCTCTCCCAGCGGGATGCCGAGGTAGCGGACCTTCGGTTGCTCTGCGCCGATCTGGGAGCAGAGGCAGCAGCGGAGCATGTAGAGGTACAGCGTCGGCAGTCAGAGTTTGATTGGGTCGTCGATGAGCGAGATCAATCTCGGGGCCGGGTTGCCGAGGCCGAAAGCCGGGCCAGAATCCTTGCAGCAGACCTGGCCGTAGCCCAAGCCGCAGCCTCGGAGCAGCGTGCCCGAGCTGGAGGTATGTCCTGGCTGTTTTCGGCTTTTGCTTCAGCTTGTTTTCTCCACTTGTGTTTGAGGCCTTGTGCTCTGGCTGTTCGCAGAGCTTGAGTCTGCCCTTGCCCAAGCGGCCGAGCAGAGGGAGGCCGACCACGCGGCCATGTCCAAGGCCATCTCGGACTTCTGCTGGGTCTTTGGCTTCGGCGACGTCCCCTCGGGGAGCTCCTCTCAGAGTCGCCTGCAGGCCTTGGGTGACCATGTGCGCGGCAGACTCCGCGAGGCGCTGCACCACGGCGTCAGGCGGGCCTTTGCTGTGCTTGCTTCCCACTACGTCGTTGATCTGGAGCGGTTCAGCGAGGGGTATTGCCTCCCTGATGAAGACGAAGCCGCCCTGGCTGAAGTCCAGAGGCTCGACACAGCCGCCGCGGGCCCGAGCGCAGTGCTGGCGACCACCTTCGAGGCAGAGATCCTCCCGCCTGTGTCGTCGCCCGAAGCTGGGGTGAGCATTGCCGAAGGCGTGGACGAGGCTGAAGGCGCGGCTCCTTCCCTAGGCGACGCCTAACTCTGCCGGAGCAGCTCCTTTTGAATGTGCTTGTGTCTTTTGCGGTCGCTGAGGCCCGAACACTTTTATTATCGTAGTATAAAGTCGTGGCTCTTTCTCTTCCATTTTGCGTGTCTGGCCCCGTTCGCCAGTAGCAGGGTGGCTTGCCCAAGTAGGGGTTATTTTTCGTGGTATGTGACGAGTTAGGTATCCATAACCCAGGGGTGTAGGAGTCTCTCGGCTTGGTCGGCCTTGCCACTTACATGCTCCCATGTTCGCTTCTTGGGGTCCCGCTACCGACATAGCCGGGGGAGCGCGGAAGCTTTTTGGTTGAAAATTTTGACGCAGAGGCCCCCCTTTTAGCCCCCGAGGGAGGGTCGGGCTTTGCTGAGGCAAGGCTGACCCTTCCTTATCGACCAGACTTTGTGTGTGAGCGGGGACGTTGGTGAGGAACGCCATCGCCTGTTCGGACCTGATGCTGTTTAGGGGTCGGACCTGGACCCTCTTGGAGAATTTGTCAATGGCGACCAACAGGTGCGTGTAGTCCCCAGGTGCCTTCTGCAAGGGGCCAACGAGGTCCAGACCCCACACAGCAAACAGCCGGGTGATGGGTATGGTCTGCAGAGCCTGAGCGGGCAGGTGGGTCTACCTCACGTAGAACTGACACCCTTCGCAGGTGCGGACAATTCTAGTAGCGTCGGCCACCACCGTCGGCTAGTAGAATCCTTGTCGGAAGGCGTTTCCAACGAGGGTTCGAGGTGCTACGTGATGGCCGCAAGCCCCCGAGTGTATCTCTTGCAAGAGCTGCTGGCCTTCGGCGATGGAAATGCATTGCTGGAGGATGCCTGAGGGGTTGCGGTGATAGAGCTCCTTCCCATCTCCCAGCAAGACGAAAGACTTGGCACGCCGCACCAACCGCCGAGCTTCGGCTTGGTCAAGGGGTAGTTCTCCTCGGTGGAGATATTGCAGGTACGGGGTCTGCCAGCTTTGATTAGGCGTGACCTCGCTCTGTTCCCCCTCGACGCGCAGTGCCTCACCCTCAGGGGCCGAGGGTACCTCGGGCTGAGCCGAGGGTACCTCGGACCATGCCGAGGGTACCTCGGACTGGGCCGAGGGTATCTCGGACTGAGCCGAGGATACCTCGGACTCAGCCGAAGGTGCCTCGGGCGGAGCCGAAGGTGTCTCAGGCTCGGGCGTGTCCTCGGTCTTGACGGAGCGTTGATGCAGGTCTTGGGAGAATATGTCCGGGGGAACTGTTGTTCGTCCCGAGGCTATTTTAGCCAGCTCGTTCGCAGTCTCGTTGTAGCGTCGGGCGATGTGGTTGAGCTCGAGCCCGTAGAACTTGTCTTCCAGGCGCCGAACCTCATCACAGTAGGCTTCCATCTTCGGGTCGCGGCAGTGGGAGTTTTTCATGACTTGGTCGATGACGAGCTGCGAGTCACCGCGAGCGTCGAGGCGTCGGACCCCTAGCTCGATGGCGATTCGCAACCCGTTTACCAGAGCCTCGTACTCTGCCACATTGTTGGACACCAGGAAGTGGAGGCGTAGCACGTAGCGTAGGTGCTTTCCGAGGGGCGAGACAAAGAGGAGGCCTGCGCCGGCCCCCGTCTTCATCAGCGACCCGTCGAAAAACATGGTCCAGAGCTCCGGTTGGATCAGAGCCATCGGGAGATGGGTGTCGGCCCATTCAGCCACGAAGTCCGCCAAGACCTAGGACTTGATGGCCTTCCGAGGGGCGAACGAGATCGTCTCGCCCATGATCTCCATTGCCCACTTCGCAATTCTACCCGAGGCCTCTCAGGACTGGATGATCTCTCCCAGGGGGAAGGATGACACCACAGTCACCGGATGAGACTCGAAGTAGTGTCGCAACTTCCGTCGTGTCAGGATCACCGCGTACAGCAGCTTCAGGATTTGCGGGTAGCGGATCTTGGTCTCGGACAGTACCTCACTGATGAAGTAGACTGGCCTCTGGACGGGCAATGCATGCCCTTCTTCTCGTCTCTCAACCACGATCGCGGCGCTAACCACCTGGGTGGTTGCGGCGACGTAGATCAAGAGGGCTTCTCCGGTAGCGGGGGGCACCAAGATGGGCGCGTTCGTGAGGAGCGCCTTCAGGTTCCCAAGGGCTTCCTCGGCCTCGGGAGTCCAAGAGAAGCACTCGGCCTTCCTTAAGTGGCGGTACAGAGGCAGACCTATTTCGCCGAGGCGGGAGATGAAGCGGCTCAGAGCCGCGAGACATCCCATGACCCTCTGTACGCCTTTCAAGTCCTTGATTGGCCCCATGCTGGTGATGGCTGCAATCTTCTCCGGGTTGGCTTCGATGCCCCGCTCGAAGACGATGAACCCCAAGAGCATGCCTCGGGGGACCCCGAAGGCACACTTTTCGGGATTAAGCTTCACGCCTTTCGCCTTGAGACATCGGAACGGCGCTTCAAGGTCGGAAAGGAGGTCGGAGGCCTTCCTCGTCTTGACTATGATGTCATCGACGTAGGCCTCGACCGTTCGGCCGATGTGTTCGCCAAACACATGGTTCATGCATCGCTGGTACGTTGCCCCCGCATTCCTCAAACCAAACGGCATTGTAACATAGCAGTACATGCCGAAGGGTGTGATGAATGAAGTCGCGAGCTGGTCGGACTCTTTCATCCTGATCTGGTGATACCCTGAGTAGGAGTCGAGGAAAGACAGGGTTTTGCACCCAGCAATGGAATCCACGATCTGATCGATGCGAGGCAGAGGGTAGGGAACCTTCGGACATGCTTTGTTTAGACCAGTGTAGTCTACACACATCCGCCATTTCCCCCCTTTCTTTCTCACAAGCACAGGGTTGGCAAGCCATTCGGGATGGAATACCTCTTTGATGAACCCTGCCGCCAGTAGCTTGTGGATCTCCTTGCCTATGGCCCTGCGCTTTTCTTCGTCGAATCGGCGCAGAGGTTGCTTCACAGGTCGGGCCCCAGCTCGGATATCCAAAGAGTGCTCGGCGACTTCCCTCGGTATGCCGGGCATGTCCGAGGGACTCCACGCGAAAACGTCGGCGTTTGCACGGAGAAAGTCGACGAGCACTGCTTCCTATTTGGGGTCGACCTCGGAACCGATCCGGATCTGCTTGGAGGCGTCGTTGCAGGGGTCGAGGGGGACGGACTTGACCGTCTCCGCTGGTTTGAAGTTGCCGGCATGGCGCTTCACGTCGGG
Source organism: Zea luxurians (assembly GCA_029449295.1). Classification (NCBI taxonomy): domain Eukaryota; kingdom Viridiplantae; phylum Streptophyta; class Magnoliopsida; order Poales; family Poaceae; genus Zea; species Zea luxurians. Next base: position 8,872,623 of record JAOPSE010000063.1, read on the forward strand.
CGCCTTCCTAGAGAGGCTCTCCAGGTCAGCGATGAGGGCCTCGGATTCGGCGAGGGCCTCGGCATACTCCACGCACTCCACATCGCATTCGTACGCGTGTCGGTACGTGGGCCCGACGGTGATGACCCCGTTGGGGCCCGACATCTTGAGCTTGAGGTAGGTGTAGTTGGGGACGGCCATGAACTTGGCGTAGCATGGCCTCCCTAGCACTGTGTGGTAGGTTCCTCGAAACCCTACCACTTCGAACGTGAGGGTCTCCTTTCGAAAGTTGGAGGGCGTCCCGAAGCAGACGGGTAGGTCGAGTTGTCCGAGGGGTTGAACGCGCTTCCCGGGGACGATCCCGTGGAAAGGCGCAGCGCCCGTATGGACCGAGGACAGATCGATCCGCAGGAGCTCGAGGGTCTCGGCGTAGATGATGTTGAGGCTGCTGCCTCCGTTCATGAGGACCTTGGTGAGCCTGACGTTGCCGATGATGGGGTCAACAACGAGTGGGTATCTCCCCGGGCTCGGCACGTAGTCTGGATGGTCGGCCTGGTCGAAGGTGATGGGCTTGTCGGACCAGTCTAGGTAGACTGGCGTCGCCACCTTTACCGAGCAGACCTCCTGACGCTCTTGCTTGCGGTGCCGAGCCGAGGCGTTCACCACTTGCCCGCCGTAGATCATGAAGCAGTCGCAGACCTCGGGGAACCCTCCTGCCTTGTGATCTTCCTCCTTTGCGTTGTCGAGGGCCTTGCTACCCTCCGCGGGTGGCCCGGTCTTGTGGAAGGGTCGTCGAAGCATGGCACACTCCTCAAGGGTGTGCTTGACGGGCCCCTGATGATAGGGGCACGACTCCTTGAGCATCTTGTCGAAGAGGTTGGCACCTCCGGGAGGCTTCCGAGGGTTCTTGTACTCGGCGGCGGCAACAAGGTCCGCGTCGGCGGCGTCGCGTTTCGCTTGCGACTTCTTCTTGCCCTTCTTCTTAGCGCCGCGCTGAGTTGACGCCTCGGGAGCATCTTCCGGTGGGCGGCCCTGGGGCTGCTTGTCCTTCCGGAAAATAGCCTCAACCGCTTCCTGGCTAGAGGCGAACTTGGTGGCGATGTCCATCAGCTCGCTCGCCCTGGTGGGGGTCTTGCGACCCAGCTTGCTCACCAGGTCGCGGCAGGTGGTGCCGGCGAGGAACACGCCGATGACATCTGAATCGGTGACGTTGGGCAGCTCTGTGCGCTGCTTCGAGAATCGTCGGATGTAGTCCCGGAGAGGCTCTCCCGGCTGCTGGCGGCAGCTTCGGAGATCCCAGGAGTTCCCAGGGCGCACGTACGTGCCCTGAAAATTGCCGGCGAAGGCTTGGACCAGGTCGTCCCAGTTGGAGATCTGCCCCGGGGGCAGGTGCTCCAGCCAGGCTCGAGCGGTGTCGGAGAGGAACAGGGGGAGGTTGCGGATGATGAGGTTGTCATCGTCCGTTCCACCCAGTTGGCAGGCCAGCCGATAGTCCGCGAGCCACAGTTCCGGTCTCGTCTCCCCCGAGTACTTTGTGATAGTAGTCGGGGTTCGGAACCGGGTCGGGAACGATGCCCGTCGTATGGCGCGGCTGAAAGCCTGCGGACCGGGTGATTCGGGCGAAGGACTCCGATCCTCCCCGATGTCGTAGCGTCCCCCACGCCTGGGGTGGTAGCCTCGGCGCGCCCTGTCGTCGAGGTGGGCCCGACGGCTGTGATGATGGCGCTCATTGCCGAGGCGACCCGGGGCCGCAGGCGCTGTGTTGCGCGTGCGCCCGGAGTGGACTGAGGCTTCCCGCATGAATCGGGAAGTCGCGGCGCGATGTTCCGAGGGGAACCCCTGCCTTCAGGAGGCAGAGCTTTCGGCCCGTCGGACCGCGGCGTCCTCCAGGAGATTCTTGAGCTCTCCCTGGATACGCCGCCCCTCGGTGGTTGATGGCTCCGGCATCACGCGGAGGAGTATTGCCGCTGCAACCAGGTTCTGGCCGACTCCGCTGGAATCCGGCGGCGGCCTCACCCTGACGTCGTCGGCGATGCGGTGCTGGATGTCCTGGGGGAGATGACGCGCTTCTCCGGCCGGGGGTTGGACCGCCCATTCCTGCCCGATGTCCCGGTGGATCGGCACAAGTGTTCCTGCTCCCTCGTCGAGCCTGGCCTGCCTCTCGCGGATTTGCTCGAGCTGTGGGTCAGGACCCCCCGCCGGGACGGGGACCACAGCTAGCTCCCGAAGGATGTCAACGCGAGGCACGGGCCTAGGGGGATCACCATTTTCCGGCATACCAAGATGGTTGCCTTCGCCGGGACCCCCTAGATCGACGTGGAAACATTCACGACTTGGGCCGCGGTCCTCATTGTCGAGGCCGCGGCTGCCGTCGGAACAGTCGGAAAGGCAGTAGTCACATGCAGTCATGAAGTCCCACACGACACTGGGGTTACCAAGTCCGGAGAAATCCCAACAGAGTTCGGGCTCACCATCTTCCTCGGACCCCGAGGGCTCGTAGGTCGAGTCGGCGGTCAGTCGGTCCCAGGGTGACCGCACACGATACCCCAGAGGGTTTGGACTCGCCTCTATGAAAGTGCTCACCGAAGCGTAGTCGCTTGGTGGGTCGAGGCCGAATCCAAAAGACACGAGATGGGAATCGGTCGGTACCTTTCGGTCGACGGTCGGTGATGAGGTCGCATCTGGGACTGACTGCACTGTTGTCTCAGGTACGAGGGTGACGCCCAGCAAGTCCTTCGCGAGCGTGCTGGCGTCGTGCGTTTGCTTGAGATTGGCGTGTTGCGGGGAGGCGGTGCTCGTCTTCGTCTCAGACGCGAGATCTATGCCCGACGCGCCCTCCATTGGGGTGTCGGCGCCGTCGACTCGCTCGACAGCCAACGAGGTGCCGCTTCCCGCTTGGCCTTGGTTGCCCCGCCTCCTCCTCCATCGGCGGGGGAGGGGACGGGACAAGCCCGAATGTCGTCCTTCCACCACGTGGGGAAGGCGTCGTCGATTTCCCCGCCGACGAGCGGGTTGTCGACCACCATTGTCGCTGTCGCGCGGCGGGGGAAGGAGTATCATGTCGTAGCTGCCGTCGAGGGACATGAACTCAAGATTCCCGAAATGGAGCACCGTCCCGGGCTGGAAAGGTTGCTGGAGACTGCCCATCTGGAGCTTGACGGGAAGCTGTTCGTCAACACGTAGCAGGCCCCTACCTGGCGCGCCAACTGTCGGTGTTTCGAAACCCGGGGGGTCCCTGGACCGACGAGTGAATTGTCGCCGCGTGCCCTAGCCCAGATGGGTCGACGCGAGGTGGAACGCGAAGGGGGGAAAGGAGGCAGCCGGAGGGAGGCAGGCGTGAGAGAGTGGATCCCGCGGCCTTCGTGTTAGCCCCGCGCCTGAGTCGGGTGCGCTTGCAGTAGGGGGATACAAGCGTCCACGCGGGAGTGGAAGCGAGCGGCCTTGCGCGAGCGCCGTCCCGTCCTTTTATGCGCGGGCCAACCTTCTGTAAGAGGGCCCTGGTCCTCCCTTTTATAGGCGTAAGGAGAGGATCCAGGTGTACAATGGGGAGTGTAGCAATGTGCTAACGTGTCTAGCGGTGGTGAGCTAGCGCCCTAAGTACATGCCATCGTGGCAGCCGGAGAGGTCTTGGCGCCCAGTTCGCGTGGTGTCGTGGCCGTCGGAGGAGTGCTGGAGCCTGGCGAGAGGACAGCTGTTGGGGCTGTCGAGTCCTTGCTGACGTCCTCTTGCTTCCGTAAGGGGGCTGAGAGCCGCTGTCGTCACAGGGCATGCGGGACGCCATCATTACTCGCATGGTGGAGCGAGCCAGATGGGACGCCGGTCTGGTTCCCCGTAGCCCGAGTCAGCTCGGGGTAGGGTAATGATGGCGCTTCCTGTTGATGTGGTCGGTCCGTGCCCTAGGCTGGGCGAGGTGGAGGCTCCTCCGAGGTCGAGGTCGAGGTGGAGGCTCCTCCGAGGTCGAGGTCGAGGTCGAGCCCCCGGGTCGGGCGAGGCGGAGTTCGTCGTCTTCCGGGGTTGAGCCCATGTCCGAGCCCTAGGGTCGGGCGAGGCGGAGTTCGTCGTCTTCTGGGGTTGAGCCCATGTCCGAGCCCTGGGGTCGGGCGAGGCGGAGTTCGCCGTCTTCCGGGGCTGAGCCCGAGTCCGAGCCCTTGGTCGGGCGGAGCGGAGTTCGCCGTCTTCCGGGGCTGAGCCCGAGTCCGAGCCGTGGGTCGGGCGGAGCGGAGTTCGCCGTCTTCCGGGGCTGAGCCCGAGTCCGAGCCCTGGGTCGGGCGGAGCGGAGTTCGCCGTCTTCCGGGGCTGAGCCCGAGTCCGAGCCCTGGTGTCGGGCGAGGCGGAGTTTCCTATGACGCCCGAGGCCGGCCTTGGCTGCTGTCAGCCTCACTCTGTCGGGTGGCTCAGCAGTCGGAGCGACGCAGGTGGCGCTGTCCTCTTGTCAGACCGGTCAGTAGAGCGGCGAAGTGACTGCGGTCACTTCGGCTCTGTCGACTGGTGGGCGTGCGTCAGGATAAAGGTGTCAGGCCACCTTTGCATTAAATGCCCCTACGATTTGGTCGGTCGGCGTGGCGATATGGCCAAGGTTGCTTCTCGGTGAAGACTGGGCGTCGGGCGAGCCGATAGTGTGCCCGTTGCTGGAGGGGGGTCCTCGGGCGAGACGTAGGTTCTCCGGGGTCGGCTTCCCTTGCCCGAGGCTAGGCTCGGGCGAGGCACGATCATGTCCCTTGAATGGACCGATCTTTGACTTAATCGCACCCATCAGGCCTTTGCAGCTTTGTGCTGATGGGGGTTACCAGCTGAGATTTAGGGGTCTTGAGGGTACCCCTAATTATGGTCCCCGACAGAACACAAGCGTGTTCAACTGGGTGATTTGAAGAGGAAGGCTATCTCACAGGGACAGGGTAGCAGCAGTGTTCGTCCCCGCTACGTTTCGCCATAGGGTACACCGACTCGACCAGGAGGACCACGCCCAGCTCAGTATGCTCCACAGGGGTCTCCACGGACACCTCCTACTCGTCAGGCTACTCCCACTGGCACCCCGACAAGGTCTGCAAGACAGAAGACCGGCCCTACATGCTTCAAGTGCAGTCAGATTGGGCACTATGTTAATGCTTGTCCGATGGGGAATTCTGGTACACCAGCTAAGAACAAGCAACAGACTCCTGGCAAGGGATATTCTATAGCCAGGGTTAATAAAGTCAGCGTCGATGATACTCCTAATGGTGCTGACATCGTACTCGGTATGTTTTACATTAATGCAATTCCTACAACAATACTATTTGATTCTGGTGCTACACATTCATTCATGTCTGCTCGATATGCCAACACCAATGAGATACCCCTGCTAAATATGAGAAAACCAATGACAGTAATCACACATAAAGGGCCTATTGAGGCAAATCAAATGACACGTAGATTGACATTAACTATTATGGGAAGAGAATTTGGAGCTACTGCTATAATATTAGAGGCCAGCAGTATAGATCTGATCCTTGGTATGTCATGGTTAAGGAAGGCAAAGGCCATTATAGCATGTGGTAGGGGTACTATAGAGCTCACTAGTCCTAAAGGAGAAACATTTCAAGTTCAAATTGCAGTAACCACCACTTCCAAACGGACGATATACTTTATAGCGGAGGAGTTTGTTGGTGACAACATCCGGGTGGTTAGAGATTTTCTGGATGTCTTTCCAGAGGAGTTACCAGGGATGCCACCAGATAGGGAAGTTGAGTTTGTCATTGATCTTTTACCTGGAACTGCCCCTATTTCTAAACGACCATACAGAATGGTTGTAGAAGAATTAAAGGAGCTTAAGAAACAGTTAACAGAGTTGCAAGAGTCTGGGTACATTCATCCAAGTTCCTCACCATGGGGAGCACCGGTGTTATTTGTACAAAAGAAGGATGGATCGCAACGGATGTGTGTGGACTATAGATCACTTAATGATGTTACTGTGAAGAACAAGTATCCATTACCCCGTATTGAGGATTTATTTGATCAGATGAGAGGTGCTAGAGTATTCTCGAAGATTGATCTCCGATCGGGATACCATCAGATGAAGAATATACCATCAGATATTCCTAAGACGGCTTTCTCAACCCGATATGGATTATATGAGTTCACTGTTATGTCACTTGGATTAACCAATGCACCAGCTTATTTTATGAATTTGATGAATAAGGTGTTTATGGAGTATTTGGACAGATTCGTCGTGGTGTTCATCGACGATATTCTTATCTATTCTAAGAGTGAAAGTGATCATGAAGAACATCTAAGGTTGGTGCTACAGAAGCTACGAGATAATCAACTCTATGCCAAGTTTAGCAAGTGTGAGTTTTGGATTGACAAGGTGCCATTCCTTGGACATATTATTTCTAATGGAGGAATAGCAGTGGATCCTGCTAAAGTGAAGGAAATAATGGAGTGGAGAGTGCCCACTACAGTTACTGAGATTCGGAGTTTCTTGGGGCTTGTAGGCTATTATCGGAGATTTATTGAAGGGTTTTCTAAGATTGCTAAGCCTATGACCTTGCTGCTGGAGAAAGGAAGAGAATTTAAGTGGGATGAGAAATGCCAAGAAAGCTTTGATCAATTAAAGAAGAGATTGATGTCACCACCAGTGTTGGTTATGCCAGATCTGCAGAAGGGATTTGACATTTATTGTGATGCATGTGGCCAAGGATTAGGATGTGTGCTCATGCAAGAAGGTCATGTGATCGCCTATGCGTCTCGTCAGCTGCGGAAACACGAATTGAACTACCCCACTCATGACTTAGAGCTGGCAGCCGTTGTACATGCACTTAAGATTTGAAGACACTACATTATGGGAACTAAGTGCAAGTATACACAGATCATAAGAGTTTGAAGTACATATTCACACAGAAGGACCTCAACCTTAGGCAACGCCGTTGGTTGGAGCTTATTAAGGATTATGATTTGGAGATTCACTATCACCCAGGCAAGGCAAATTTGGTTGCAGATGCCTTGAGTCGGAAGGAGCACGTTCACTCCGCTATTGTTGTCCAGCTACCCGATGAATTAGCAAAAGATTTTGAGAGGCTCAACCTGGGGATTGTTACAAATATGGAAGGAGTTACCATTGAATTGGAACCTACCTTGGAGCAAGAAATTCGTAAAGGTCAGGTTGGCGATGCCAAAATCCAGGAGATCAAGGATGTGATAACAAAGGGTAGAGGCCCGGATTTCACAGAGGATGAGCAAGGCACGGTATGGTTCAAGAATCGGATTTGTGTTCCTGATATCGATAGTCTTTGGGAAACCATATTGAAGGAGGCGCATGATTCAGTTTATTCTATCCACCCTGGGAGTACTAAGATGTATCAGGATTTGAAGCAAAAATATTGGTGGTATGGATTGAGGAGAGATGTGGCTGCACATGTGGCTATGTGTGATGTGTGTCAAAGAGTTAAAGCTGAACACCAGAGACCAGCTGGACTACTGCATCCACTGAAGATACCTGAGTGGAAATGGGAAGAGATTGGCATGGACTTCATTGTTGGATTACCCCGCACGTCTGCTGGGTATGATTCTATATGGGTGATTGTGGACAGGCTAACTAAAGTAGCCCATTTTATTCCAGTGAAGACCACATATTCAGGAGCCAAGTTGGCAGAGTTGTACATGGCACGGATTGTCTGCTTACATGGTGTGCCAAAGAAGATTGTGTCAGACCGGGGATCACAGTTTACCTCTCGGTATTGGAAGAAGTTGCACAAGTCCTTGGATACCAGATTAAATTTTAGTTCGGCTTACCATCCATAGACTGATGGGTAGACTGAGAGGACCAACCAAGTGCTAGAGGATATGTTAAGAGCTTGTGCTCTTAAACATGGTGGAAGTTGGGATAAGAGTTTGCCTTTGAGGAATTCTCTTATAATAATAGCTACCAGGCCAGTTTGAAGATGTCATCGTTTGAGGCTTTGTATGGCAGAAAGTGCAGGACTCCACTGTATTGGGATCAAACTGGTGAAAGGCAGTTGTTTGGGCCTGAGATTATACAAGAAGCAGAAGAACAAGTCCAGCAAATAAGGGAAAATTTGAGAACTACACAGTCAAGGCAGAAAAGCTATGCTGATACCTGGAGAAGACTGCTAGAGTTTAAGGAGGGTGATTATGTCTATTTGAAGGTGTCACCACTCTGGGGTATGAGAAGATTCAAAGTCAAAGGAAAGTTGTCCCCTCGCTTTATTGGACCTTTCTTAATCTTAAAGCGAGTGGGAGAGGTGGCATATCAATTGGAGTTACCGGATCATCTTGCGGATGTTCATGATGTATTCCATGTATCTCAGCTGAAGAAATGTCTCAGGGTACCTGAGGAGCAGCTACCAATGGAGGATCTTAGCATTCAAGATGATCTGACTTATGCTGAGTACCCCATCAAGATTCTGGATACACTGACTCGTGTCACGAGGAATAAGGTTATAAAGATGTGCAAAGTGCAATAGAGTCACCATGGTGAAGATGAAGCTACTTAGGAAAGAGAAGAAGAGCTTCGCATAGATTTTCTCCACCTTTTCCCTAGATCATCCTAAATCTCGAGGACGAGATTATTTTTAAGGGGGTAGGATTTGTAATACTCGAAGTTGTATTCAAGGAATGTATAGTAGATCTCCTCATTTTATGTGCCTTAATTGCATCATAAAAGAGCACACATATAATAATTAGTGCTTAATTAAAAACAAATGATATAAAAATAAAAGAAAGTGCATTTTGTTGGAGTTTTTATATGTTTGTGCATTAAATAAAATAATAAGGATAATGATAATAAAATAATAATTCTAAAAGTTGGATTAAACCCTAAAATGAAAGTAGGGTTTTAAAAATAAGAAAGAGAGAAAGGTGATATAAATAATATATATCATTATATTCCTCAAATTGGTGCTTTTCATTTCGCAATATGATTTGAGAATAAAATGCAGAAATTCATATTTAAATTCGAATTCAAACTAAAATTAGAAATGAAGGAAATAAAAAGAAAAGAAAAAGGAAGGGTTGTTACCTGGGCCCTAGACTTAAATTCGGCCCAGAAGAAGTACCCCCACCGCACGACCCGTTTCTTTTTTTTCCCTCCGCTGACGCGCGCTTGACCTGAGTTCGGGTTCCACCGTCACGTGGGCCCGCTTGTCATTGGCTCCACCTCGCGCCCTCGCTCTCATCCTCTCACTGGAGCGCGGGCCAGCATGTCAGTCTTCCCCTCAACAAACAAGCCGCCATCCGCGGGAGCTGTGGCGATCTTCTCGGCCTAGTTCGTTGATCCTGCGCTCATCGCCGTGCCTCCCTCTGCCCGTTCCCCAAAGCTGTGCGCGCCGGCAATCACTTCCATCATCGGGGTAGCTCGTCGTGGGTGGACGGAATCGGGCGACCCCGCGCCAACCAAATCCACCGCACCACCTTCGCCATTGCCGCATTGCTCGCTCCTGGTGTTTCCCTGGGCCATCAGGGAGATACTTGCGGCCGGGGTCGGGGGAATTATGCACAGGTTGCAGCGAATTTCTAAACCGCACGGCACTGTCGCCAGGCTCGCCCTACACCGTGCTCTGTAGTGGCTGCAGATATCTCTGGTGAGAGGTTTTCCCTACCTTTTTTCGTATTGATTCACTGCGTCTCGGTCGGGTGATTGGTTACTGGCGTTCTGGGTTGCCGTCGTGTTTCTGCGTGTTGGAGAAGATAAGGTCGGGGCCGTCAATTTGAAATCGTGCAACCACAGATAGTTCATCGGTAATGCTTCGGTTAGAAGCCATGGACCGTTGGATTCGGGATAGATGGCGGGGATTTGAGGAACGGGATGACGAAACCGGGACCGTAGGATTAGAATCCAGTGGCGGGGAATGGGTCCGCGGTTCACTAGATCTGAACCGTAGATCTAGCAACGGGTGGCTGATACGGAGTGCCAGTTCATTTAAAGGTCACGCGGATCCGTGCCGTCCGGATCTAATCCAACGACCAGAAACCTTTCATACCCCTTCGCGGGTCGGTTTTGCACATGAGTCCTACTATTATTTAAGAATAAACCCGCGGTCCTCTGGATACTATTCGCTGTGTCTAGGGATTCTTCTGCGCTAGCCCCTGACCTTCCTGATTATTGAGGCCCAGTCCAGAGATGTTTAAAAATAGAGAAATAATATTAGAAATTCGTTTTTAATACAAAAACAAATCTAGAAACTTGTAAAATGCATAGGAAATTCATTTTTAGTCCAAATTGATCCATTCCAATTTCTAAAATTTTGTAAATTTAATATTTATCACCTAGTGTCTCTATTTTGGCATAAATATAATAAGAAAATTAATTTCTCATTTAATTCTATTTCAAGCACATTAAACCTTAGGAAATTCATAACTTGAAATCTATAACTCCAAATTTAATGATTCCAGTTTCTATGATCTCATTTGAATGTGTAGATTTTTATTGTATATTTTATTTATCTGTTTGATGTGATGTTAATTTATGCTATACTATGTATGTATTGTGTTGATGCGAGTAGACGAGCAAGCCACTGTGGATTCTGAGGTTCAGCAAGTAGAAGTAGCTGAGCAGGAGCTCATTGAAGGTAAGTTGTGCCCTTGATCACTTACTTTTCCCAGCCATGTTCTTATTAATTATAATGATCTGCATAGGTTAATTTTGATGGGATTCTTTAGGTTACCCAGTTTTGGTTATCTTTATACCTTGTTCACCACTGAAATATTTTTGGGTAGTACCTGCTATTGCTTTATGTGGATTTGGTTATAGAGATACACTATTCATGATTATCCTTTTATTATATTTTTATTATTACTGTTCATGTTAAGATCATTAAAGTAATGGGAACATGGAGCGACCACCCGGGAAAACAGTGCTACCACAAGGGTTTAATGGGACGCCCTTGGCTGAATAACTAGAAAAGCTAGTGGAGGTATTCCTTACCCGAAAGGGGCAAGGGCAGTAGGGGAGTGGTCAGTGTAGGGAGGTCCTTGGGTTGATTTTGCTGCGATGGCGGTCAGGCGAGGGATTCCTGCACTGGAGCTTCCTATAAACTGTAGCGGGATTTCTGAAGCTAGTGGAACTTTGTAAAGGTCTCGTAGTGTTACCCTGCCTCACCTCCTTGGTAGAGGTGTATGGGATCGACCGTCTCTTGACAGATGGGTAACATGACTTGTGGGTAAAGATGTGCAACCTCTGCAGAGTGTAAAACTGGTATACTAGCCGTGCTCACGGTCATGAGCAGCTCGGACCCTCACATGATTAATTTATGGAACTTAAATTTAATTTGACATTTGCATCGCATTTGGGATTATTTTACTATTACTTTTCTTTATATTATTAAGGTTTGGTATTTACTTACACTTAGTAATTGCTAATAAAAGTTTGACCAACTTATAAAAGCAATGCTCAGCTTCAGCCTTTATTTCATTGATCAGCCTTACACTTCATGAACTCACTTGTTGAGCTATGATGCCATATTATTCCCCACGACTTGTTGAGCTATGAACGTATGTGAGCTCACTCTTGCTGTCTCACACCCCCCACAGGAGAAGAACAGGTGGTCGAAGAGGCGCCACCTAACATTGAGGCATTCGACTTGATCTAGGTGGCGTCTCCCAGTCAGCTTTGTGGCGCCAGGGAATAATAATTAGTTCATTTTACTTTATCATTTTTTTTGTAAGACTTTCGCTATGTAATAAGTACATTTATGATATTTATGACATTTATCTCTATGCACTCTGTTATTATGTGTGTTGTCCTTCCTTGGCGCACATATGAGATGCACCCGGATTTGTCCCTTAAATCCGGGTGTGACAATATTGGATCAAGTCTATTGCCAAGTAGGTTAATAAAGACTTTGGACCCAAATTCCCCACCCATGACTAACGTAACTAGATTTATTCTATTTCTTTGTTTTTAGATATGCGTATCTATTTTCCTTATCTCTAGTTTTTACCTTACATGCCTAGTTTTTCATGTGATATTTACTTTTGATAATTAATTACATGCATACTAGGTCAATCATATGGTAGGAATGCTCACTTTCAATTCATATACTTGAGCAAACCTTTATGGTTTAAAATGTTTAGTTAAGCACGACACATAGCTTATTCATCATTACTAAGTAAATGATACTCTAATTGGTATTTGCACATGACATATTCTACAATTGATATCCTTCAATGTTTCAAATGGTATCGTTTAACTTATATGTGCCATAGCTCGGATTATAGATAATTCTCCCCTCTTTATCTCAAAATCAAAGTGCATGTCTCCTACAAGTATTCAAAACTTGTATGCACACTTCTAGAGGAAGGTTACTATATAATCTAAGTCATTAAGACTAATGCAGTTTTCAAGTCTATTATGTGTAGTAGTCTCGTTGAAGGAAAATAGAGTCCCCGGAGAAAGACAATAACCTTCCACTGCAAAACTACAAGAATCTTCAATTGGTTCCACAACTGGTTCCATTCAACAATCGGTATCATTTACATGCCTTCTCCAGAATTTGATTAGACTAAAATTCATATCTTGTTTTTCTCAGGTTTCTATAAATGCATATGTTGTCAAAATATATCTTTTACCTATGCATAGGGGGAGTTAGTCTAATCAAACGATATCTTGCACCTCTCTTTTTCATATGCTTTTCCTAAGTAGAGGATCTCCGTCAGGGGGAGTATTTCTTCATTTATGACAAAGGGGGAGAATATTCTCTTGAAAGGAGAATACTCTTGTAGGGGGGAGTAATCTTTTAGAACTTTAATTGATAAATCTTATAGAGGGCAAGTCTTATTTACTTCCTATATGCTTTTAATCTCTTCCTTTTCGGTGGTTGATGCCAAAGGGAGAGAAGTTTTAGGGTCCAAAGCAACGAAAAATATATCAAACACCAAATACCACCAAATTATTTTTTTTATCTTTCAAGTGGTTTTGGTTCTTCAAGCATCTTTGGTCTAAAATAGGAAGTAGGTGAATTATGGAGTTAGGGGGAGGCTTAAGTTCATAATCTCACTTTAAGGGGACACTCATGCATCCTAGCAAGTAGATTGCATATTTTCATTGAAATGTATGTTATATTTGCTTCCTTTGGTTGTGTGTCTTCAATCACCAAAAAGGGGGAGATTGTAAGGAAAATGGACCCTAGGCCATTTGGCTAAAGGGATTTTGGTGTTTGATGATCAACATAGCCTATGGACAATTGTGTTTGCTAGTGTTTATGTTTGTAGTTCACTGGATGCTAAAATGACTTGGACTAAGGTATTGAGGAAAGCAACACCTCAAAAGAAGACATTATAAAGACCATAAGTGAAGATTAACATGTATCAAGCAAAGTCCAAGAAATGAAGAAAAGTACTGCCACTAGCGAACTGTACGGTTGAGAGCACTGGACTGTCCGGTGCCACATGCCGGACTGTCTCGTGCACCAAGGAATAGTAGCCCAACGACTAGTTTCTGGTAGCACTGTGGAGGAGAGCCGGACTGTCCGGTGTGACACCGGACTGTCCGGTGCAAGGCTGAAAGTGCCAACGGTCACCTGACAGATCCAACGGCTAGTGGTACACCGGACAGGGCACCGGACTGTCCGGTGCCCACCACCGGACTGTCCGGTGTGCCGTAGAGAGCTGCAGCTTTTCCTCCAACGGCTATAATTGTGTTGGGGCCAATATATACTTCACCCAACTGGCCATTTGAAGGTATGGAAGCCGAAGCAACATACAAAGGCATATTGTAGACATTTTCAAGTGCTCAAACACCCAAGTGCTTAATAGAACCTCGGTAAAAATACCGACGTCATACACGGGAGTTTTCATATCTACCTTGCCCTTTGTCTTCCTCATTTATTTTAAGTATTTAAGTTTCAGTCTTGTTTTTATAGTTAGATTATTTAGGATTAAAACTTAGGCTTTGTGGTAAAGATAGCAACACTTAGATAAAATCTAGTTTGCACATTCTAGATTGTTTATTTGCATAGGTTTTGCTCTAGGCGATCTCTCACTAAAAGATGATTCAGCCGAAGCTAGCTCTCGAAGTGCTACCGAACGAAAAGCTTCGGAGGCACAATAAATTTTGGCAGCAAGTAGAGGAAGGCAGTAAATATGATCTGCCCTCACTCGGACGCTTTTATACTGAAAATGCGCGTGAAGCGGTGCGGTTTATAGAAATTGTTCCCACGCAGCACCATAGGACCCCCTCCCCCGACTTAACTTCTAGGTCACCCGTTTTTACTTTAAAACACGTTATCGTCTTCTTAAACGAGATTTAGGAAGGTGTTTTTCGGATCTTCGACATATGGTCTCCAAGTTATAATTTTGCGATCTAAGCTCGTTTTTACGAAGAAAACAAACTCATACCGCAAGGGGCTACTATTGGGGGCCTTCTATGCCGAAGATCACTCATTAAACCATTTACTTCGGCACAAACTAGTGTGTTTCAGGAATCTCTGCTGATGGACGAAGCAAACCTTCGGCCAGGAAGGCGTGCAAAGAGGCTTCGCACATGCGTGCAAGTAAAAAAAATGCTAGCCGAAGTCAATAGGTTCGGCGACGATAGAGGAACTTCGGGTGTAAGTCAAAGGAGAAGACGACGAAGGTCTGAACCTGTGCGACCAAGGATAGAGAAAATATGTTGCTGCCCTATGACATTTGTAAACAATGAAGAGCACGATTGTAATACTGTACTAAGTCGATTCGTCTCTCCTATAAATAGATGAACATTATTCCGCATAAAGTATCTTTAGCCAGGTGCTACAGCTTCGTATAGCTAGCCAGGTGCTACAGCTTCGTATAGCTTAGTCTTCGAAACACCTTCGTGCTATCTTGCATCAAGAAGTCAAAGGTATGATTGTAAATTTATCTTATATGAAAAGAGAAATAAAATGCTAAGACACATAGGATACGTTCTCATATCTTACTTCACCATACTTTGTGTATTCTATTCAGTTACGCTTTACCTTCGTCTTTGAGCTCTTATCCCGAAAAGATAACATTTCAAAGACGAAGTTTTCTACTTTTTAACTTTATGTTACCTTGTTTTTGTCTTGTTTTTTATTTTTTACAACAATTGAAAACAAGTGACCAACACATTACAAGTTGAGTAACCATGAGAAAATAAGTCCTTTTTGTTGTAGTGTCTATTGAACTTGGCAAGCCTGATTTTCTTTTCTTTTCTCGCAAGGACCTGATCGTTATCTTTGCATATGAAGTAGAACAGAATTGAAGAAATGAATGTCACAAATTCACAATATATGTGATAATATCACCAGCATTTTATTTATTCAAGAACGTGCAACTGGACGTTCTCATTAAGAAGGATAATTTTTCTTATTACGACTGATTTGGTGACCAGAATAATAGAGGACACGGCGACAAAGAACCTGGCTTCAGACCAGCATTTTATTTCATGACATCGGGTTCTCAGATTCTGATTGTATAGGAGCATCGGAGCAAAGCGCAAATTTGCCTGACAAGTTACACATCATTAGGTGAACATGCAACTTGCAGCTCGTAAAGAAGATCCTTAGAAGTTCAGATACTTACATATGACCATAAATAGTGCTTCAAGCCTTCAACCCAGTGGCACAGTGCACTGGCACCATACCTATAGAACTATGTGTTTCAGTAATGTGATGACCATTTACAGGGCCTCGGCTGCTGCAATTACGTGTTCCACTGTCAAACCAAGTTCCTCGTATATTTTCCCCGCAGGAGCACTTGCACCAAAACGGTCGATACCAATAGCTTTGCCTTTCTGTCCAATATACTTCTCCCATCCAAATGTGACCCCTGCCTCAATGCTAATCCTAGAAGTAACCTCACTCGGGAGAACACTTTCCTTGTACTCCTCAGGCTGCTCCTCAAATAGCTCCCAGCAAACTAGTGAAACCACTCGTACGGTCCTCCCCTTCTTCCGCAGCTCACCTGCTGTGTTTTCTGCGATCTCAAGCTCTGAACCGGTGCCAATGAGAATGAAATCAGGTTTGTTGCCTGATGAGTTATCAGAGATAATATACCCTCCTTTAGAAACAGCATCGACGGATGTTCCGCTCAGCTGCGGGAGCTTCTGCCGTGAGAGGGCAATGACTGAGGGCCTTTTCCTGTTAAGAACTGCAATCTTATAGGCCCCCGATGTTTCGTTTCCATCAGCTGGACGAAGCATTAAAATGTTAGGCATTGCTCGGAGGCTGAATAAATGCTCAACAGGCTGATGGGTTGGCCCATCTTCCCCGAGGCCGATGGAGTCGTGCGTCATCACGAAGATCACCCCAGATTCACTTAAGGCTGAAAGGCGGATGGAAGCTCTCATATAGTCGGTGAAGACAAAGAACGTTGCACAATAAGGTATCAGACCAGGGCTGTGAACAGCGATGCCATTCGAAATGGCACCCATCGCATGCTCTCGCACACCGAAGTGAATGTTTCTCTCTTCAGGAGTATCCCTCTGGAAGTCACCAAACTTCTTAAGCAATGTCATGTTGGACGTAGCGAGATCCGAACTACCTCCAAGAAATCCAGGTATTACTTTGGCAAGTGCATTCAAGCACTGCTGAGATAAGTTCCTAGTAGCATCTGGGGACATTTCAGGAGTGTAGTTCTGCAACGAGACAATGAAATAATATTATCTATCATTCGCATGGATAACAGAATACTGATTGCACATGACACTAGACGTTCAGAAGAGCACTAACTCGAAGAGCATTTTCCCACCCAGAAGCCAGTTCCCCCGAAATTATGCTCTTTAACTCAGCAGCCTCCTGGTTGTATTTCTTTTCATATTCTACAAACCTGGCATTCCATTCAGCTTCAAGTGAAGCACCCTCATTGATATGGCGACTCCAGTGCCTGCAATTGATAAGTTATGTAATTACACTTGTGTGCAGAACATATTGAGTTTAAATACAGTAATTTACTCTTTACTCTGAGCATAAATATTTTTAACAAATCACATCATACGTGTAACCAGAACCATTAAATATTTTACTCCAACCAGACCAAACATTTAAGAACTTGTACAAGAAAAAGAACATTCCAAACATATGCATACAAGATCTTCACAATTTCATCTGGGAAGAAACAAAGCATGGGTGCAGATGGTTCTTACATGTATCCCCCTTAATCCATGTGTTTGGGTATGTGTTTGGTCAATTACATGTAATTGAGTTCATTTTCGGGCATGTGTTTGGTCAATTACCTAATTATAGTAATTTTCTCTTACAGCGCAGCATTGGTTTAGCAATGACATCATTGCTGAATGAAACATACCTCTTCACCTCATCTGGAACATGGAAAGGCTCATGAGACCAGCCAAGGTTGCTTCTAGTTGCCTCTACCTCTTTTGAACCTAAAGCGTTACCATGCACACTATATGTGTTGGCCTTGTTCGGAGATCCAAAACCAATAGTGGTAGTCACCTATAATGTGCCATTTATCTCATGAAGTAGCACCAAAATGACAAGTAAATGAATAAATAAAACAACATTATTACCAGACTGCCAGTTACCTTGATAAGAGTTGGCTTGTCTTTAACTACCTTGGCTTCCTTTATTGCAGTACGTATGTCATCATACCCAGTGTTGCCATTCTTCACCCAGATTGTATGCCACCCTAGTGCCCCATATCGTGCAAGCACATCTTCAGTGAATGCAATACCTGTATTACCATCAATTGATATGTGGTTGTCATCATAAAAAGCTATCAATTTTCCAAGGCCCCAGTGACCAGCAAGAGAGGCCGCTTCATTCGAAACACCTTCCATTTGGCAACCATCCCCAAGTATAACATACCTAAGTAAGAGCACCGAGTAGCAACACTACATTACCAACATCCCAAATTGTGCATCACGAAAGTAATTCCAATTATAATGCAAATGGCTAGTAATTTACGTGTAATGGTCCACGACATTCATGTCAGTCTTGTTGAAACGTGAAGCTAGATGTTTCTCAGCAAGTGCTAATCCAACAGCATTTGCAAAACCCTGCCCCAGAGGACCTACATGGCATCAGGAAAGTTTAGATATCAATTTAACTTTCAGGATAAGGCAAAGCAAAATTTAAAATGTTTCAGCTGGCAACCAGTAGTGACTTCAACGCCAGGTGTTTCAAAATTTTCTGGGTGACCAGGAGTTCTGCTTCTCCATTGTCGGAAAGTTTTCAGATCATCCATCTGCGCCGTAAACATGGTTATCAAAATTATAAGCAGAGAAAGATCACCCGAGAAAAGGAGGAATAGTCACATAGAAATGAGCATAAATAATTTGAAAGAAGAGAAGAATAGCATAGGAAACAAAGTACAATACCAGGTTGGTGGATCGGTATTCACTCTGAAAAGCTTTCAGCTTATGCCTTTTCTGCTTTCCAGAACAATTTATTTCAGTTTGCAAGCACTAAATTCGTAATACAGATCTCTACCATCTACGGATTTCGGTTCACAAAACTCTCTTTAAAGTCTCAAACCTTTGCTAAAAACCCCTAAAATAAAATCTGACAACGATGAGAGAGTTGCGACTTGCGTCGTCCAATTGATTGAGGTGGTCAGTATCACTCGGCAGTTTCAGGACCAAAATAGTACATATTTAAGTTTTGCAGCCCGAAATTCTTCAACACCGGTGTTTAGCATCAAACCCCCAAAATCAGACAGAGAGGTGTGTGGTGTGTGCGTCTCTGTGTGTGAGTGGATGGGGTAGAAACATGGAGTGGGTTCTGTCAATAGCTCACCTTGACGCCATTGTACCCAGCGAGGTGGAGGAGAGCGTACTGGAGCATGCACCCGTGGCCGGCGGAGAGCACGAAGCGGTCACGGTCGAACCAGGCGGGGTTCTTCGGGTTGAACCGGAGGAACTCGTCGAACAGAACGTGTCCCAGCGGCGCGCAGCCCATGGGGAGGCCTGGATGGCCAGAATGCGCCTTCTCCACGGCGTCGACGGCCAGGAACCGGATAGTGTTCACCGACTGCTCCACCAGCTCGGGCTCCGTCGGCTGGGTTCTTGCGCGGAGCACGGTGGTCAGCCGCGTGCCTGTCCTGGGCGCGGCAGCCAAAGGAAGGAGGCAGCGGGCGGGATAGCGGAGGAGGCGGAGTACGCCGCGGCCGGAGCCGGTCGCCGCGGCGGCGGAAGCGGTGGACGCAGGGGCGGTGGAGGCTGGTGTCACCATGGTTACGGGCGGAAGGCGGATGCTTCTCGGACGCGCGTCGCGATCACGTTAACGAAGAGGGCCAGTCAATGCGGCAGTGCGGAGCCGCCGAGGTGGCGTAGCGGCGTGACACACTGACACCTAGTCCCCGGAAAGTGTAGGCTGCTCACCAAATTTAGTGGGCCCGGCATGGAAGCAACAGATTATGCCACGTCTCGCTTGACGTGTTTTCTCCGGGGCAATGACCGGTGGCGTTTGGATTGTTAGGCTGTCTCCAACAACGCACTGTAAAGCGTTCTGTACTCTAAATTTAGAGTTCAGAAGAGTCTTCTCGGCGCCCAGCAAGGAACTCTAAATGACACTCTAAATTATAGAGGACGTTGAAAGTTCCCTTTGACCCGGGAACAGGATCTGGATGTCGCCTAGAGGGGGGTGAATAGGCGAATAAAAACTTATTACTTTAAAACTTAAATTCTTACTCTACTCGAAGACTTAGTACGCAGTGGAATGAGAAGACTCCTCGAGTAGGTCGCAGCGGAATGGAAGATCCTGTCTCAAAATGTCCTGCACTTCAAATCAAGCTTATACCACAGATAAGTATTGAAGTGCAGATATAAAGGCGAGTAAGACAGAGAGTCAGGATACAATACAGAATAGAGCACACAGACGCAAGGATTTATCCCGAGGTTCGGCCAAGCCTGAAATGCTTGCCTAGTCCTCGTTGGAGTTAGCCACACCTGGGCTTGTAGTCTATTTCAACTCCTTCCTCCGTTTGCTCAGATCTGTCAGTATGACAGATAGAGCCTTTCACTATTGAGTGGGGTTACAACAGAACCGCAGCTGCTTACAAACTTCTTGGCAACACCCCGGCAGAGTAACGATACGCTCAAGACCTTGCTCTAGCTCTTAGCAGCACTACTCCTCTCTTTAAAGGCTTATAGTTGTGCCTTCTACACAAACTATAGAGTTACACACAAGAGGGAGAGCGAGAATTGATTCCAATGAAGTCTACACTTGTTGGCTGCACTTGTATTTTGCTTGAGGCGCCTAGGGGTCCCTTTTATAGGCCCAAGGCAGCTAGGAGTCGTTGAGAGCAAATCTGGAATGCTATCCTTGCCTTCTGTCGTCGGGGGCACCGGACAGTCCGGTGCACACCGGACACTGTCCGGTGCCCGATTTCCTTCCTTAAATAGCGAAGCCGACCGTTGCAGACCGTTGCAGATCTGGGAGCCGTTGGCGCACCGGACATGTCCGGTGCACACCGGACAGTCCGGTGCCTCCATCTAGCCGTTGGCTCGGCCACGTGTCCCGCGCAGATCGCGCGGCCGACCGTTGGCCCGGCCGACCGTTGGCTCACCGGACAGTCCGGTGCACACCGGACAGTCCGGTGAATTATAGCCGTACGTCGCCAGTGAATTCCCGAGAGCGGACAGTTCGCCAGAGTTCGGACACTGTCTGGTACACCACCGGACAGTCCGGTGTGCCAGACTGAACTGAGTCTTGGCTGCACTCAGCCAAGTCTTTTTCTCCTCTTTTCTTTTCTTCTTCTTTCTGTTTCTAACACTTAGACAAGTATATTAGTACACAAAACCAATGTACTAAGGCTTAGAAACATACCTTTACTCTTGATCATTAAATCTATAGCATTTCACATGCTTGAGCTTTGATGTTGGACTCATAAATCATCAAGTCGGCTTGACTTGATCTAGATTGACATTTCTTGGCTCCAACATCCTGCAAAGGTCACATAGAACATCTCCAAACATAGGAACAACCCAAACTAAAGATTAAGGTGAACTTAGCTCTTTTGGGCTACTTCCAGTTCTGGTTTTGACACTTGTTCTCCTTCTAGTGACCTTGATCTCCTTCTTAGAGCTTGATCTTGAGCCTTATGACTTACACCACATAACTGTAGCTGTTTCCTCATTGGCTGTAAGTCACGTTCTTATGTAGTGATCCTTGATGTGCCGTAGCTGTTCTCAACTCGATCACCCTTGACTTTGCAAGCCTTCTTCTTCACCCTTGGCTTTGGGTTCCTCAGCCTCCTTGACCTTCTCCCGTGCACTTGGTACCTCGAAGCTTTTCTTGCCTCCATCCTTGGCTTGATCAGTTGTCTCCGAGCTACGCACCCGAGTCTCACTTATGCAATGTCCATCTTACTTGTGATGTCCATCATGTATCCATAATCTAGTTCTTGGACCATCACATTTGTTCACTTGTGTTGAACCTTGTAGACTTTATCTTAAGCACCTGTTCAACACTTAGTACACTTGTTAGTCCTTTAATTGAGTTGTCATCCAAACACCAAAACTCACAAGAGAGCTTTCAATCTCCCCCTTTTTGGTGATTGATGGCAACACAATTAAAGCTTACATAAGAATAAGATTTGAAGCACAAATTTTGAATTCTAAGTTTATAGAATGCTCCCCCTAAATATGTGCTTACTTCAAGAACCTAATTTTGGCCTCAGACGCCAATTTGCATATACTTAGGCAGTTCGAAACATTTCTACACCTTAGCACCTTTTAGGAAGCATTGAGACAAGATTCAAACCATGATGCTATAATACACAAATGCACATAATCAGAGTTAAACACCATTCAAAATAGTGGATATATCACAGGAATATCAACCTACCACTATTCATCATTAAGATACCAATTCAAACTAATACCAATTTAAACTAAGACACTAATTTAAGACAATCTTAAAGCACCATTAACCATATGGCTATCTATTACACTATAGAAGCCAAATAATTCATCGCAGTGGAAACACTAGTCCATATGAGCAACATTGCAAGAAACATATGAATATCACACTTCGCAAAGCTCAAACTAACACATCACCCATTAGGCACATCACCCATTAGGATAAGCTTTCCTCTCAGGTTGAGATAAGCTTTAATACACAAATTCTCCCCCTTTGACATCAAACACCAAAAACCATACTCAAGCAAGAACATATGATGATGTCAAGGGACAGCAGGGTGTTAAGGAGGAACATGACTATCAAAACTCCCCCTTTCTTATTGAGCGTATGCCCGATCAACATTTAGGCAAGATACATATATGCAAAAAGATTAATACTCCCTTTGTACCTTAACCATGTTGTAGTGTACTTCCCATCTTGAAAGTATCTAATCTCTCAAGAGCTTCTTCTCACTTGTGCCTGATTCTTTATCCTTACTTTTTCTTGTTGCTAAGACATCAAACTTAGAACAAGTTATAGTATTGGGCACAAGAAGAAACTTCTATTCTCATGATTATCAAAAGATGTCAATTGAAGCGAACTATTATGGCTACCAATTGAAAGATACCAATTGCAAAGTTCATTTATTATCATGGCTCCATGATATTTAAGCATCTATTATCACCAGATATTATAGAGCATGAGCAATCTAAAGATATGCACTTACTCACAACTTGAGATACCAATTTCTTGACTTACAGAGGTACCCAAGTCCAGATTGCTCCATTTCTTGCTTATCTTCTCTTTTCCACCTAGAGACTATACAAGATCACTCAAGAAACAGTTAGTCTCAAGAGACACAAGTTATGTGTGCTCCCCCTCAAGTTGTGCATCAAGTATTTGAATGACTTGCACTTTGCACATTCTAGCTTCCTTAGAACTAGAGGGGATCACAACATACCTTGGTCAAGGCATACTCTACCACTTTCATCACCCAAAGATGCCAATTTGAATATCAAATGAAATGCCACTTAACACCAATTGAAGGCTAAATGAAAGGTTGACTAATTACAGCAATGCACGCCTCAGTGACACCAAAGCCAATTGAATACTCACGGAAGTCTAACATTTACTCAACCTGTACATGCTTCATATTTAACTATCATTGCATATACCAATTGAAGATCAACACAATCATGTATATAAAGCGAGATATCTAAGCATGTCTTGATTAAGAAGGTTTCTTAGATGCACAAAAGAAACAACATTTTAAAGGCATAAATTACCTAAACCAAGATATTACCAATTGAAAGACAAGAACATAGCTATGATCACAATGAATGGAATTTCAAGAATATTTAATGAAATTGCATAGCTTCATTTTCCATACCTTTGCCTTTATGAGAGCACTTGTTATCACCAATTCAGGATTCCTTTTGCTCACACACCTCATAGCTCAAAAGGGCACGACATGGATTTGAAATTCACACAATACTAAACTAGGGTAATCATGTGAACATGCACTAAACAAAATGTCATATTTGCACATAGCATGACTTACAAAAAGTTACAGGTTTATCCATATACACCAAGAGAGTTAATCGTTGTGGATATAACAAATGAAATAGCTACCCATGAATGATTCAAAAGATATATCCTATATAGCACCAGTCATGATTAAGCAAACATCATTATGATTCATTTAACACAGACAATCATAAAGCATAACTACTCCAAAGATAGGTAGCACAACAAGCCAACTTAAGAGCAATACTAAATTGCAATTATGTACTTAAAATACACGGGGTACCGTCCTTTGGAGAGCATGTTGTAGATTCTCATCAAGGTCCTTTACTTGATTCACCAATAATGATTCAGGACCTATACATCTTATTTCACTTGAGATGAACATGGGATTAGTGTTTCACAATAATTCAACCTTGGGTCAATAAACACCAAAACAATTAACAGCTTAAGCATAGAGTTTTAGATAACCGTCTTAATCTCTCCCATGGTCTCCAGTCCATCTCAAGGCACCTGCATGGTCTAGTTAGCACAGTTTGGTACCCATCTCGGGATGGGTCCATAATGATCATCTAAATGTGCCTTTGGTACCCAAATGGCCTTTGTGCTAGTTCTAGGTGATCTCATTATAGATCTAGCACAAGTGTATGATTTGGATCTCCTAAGTGAATGAGATTGACACACATTCACTTCTTTAGGAATCTTACCTTTATAACATACTTTTGATATATGACCCTGCTCACCACACTTGTAGCAGAAGCGTCGCTCAACCTGACATGACGCTTGCTGTTTGTCATTTTCCTTGGTGAGGGTCATCTTGGAGGATGCACATCCTTGATTCTTCATGACCGGACATGAAGTGATAATGTGGTCCTTATTTTTGCATCCAAAGCAACTTCTTGTCCCTTCATCCATGTCCTTGTACGGACAGGATGCGATGAGGTGGCCTATCTCCTTGCATTTGAAACACCTCCTTTTTCCTCTTCCCTTTTTGTGCTTGAACGTCATGGAGAGATGATTAGTACAAACAACATGACTAATTGAATTTTTACCTTTTTCCTCGTTCATGTTGATTTCTTCATTTATAGCTTTGGGAACATTCTTCTTATTGAGCTTAACACTTGCTGCAGTTTTTCCTTTCTCAAGCTTCTTCACCACGCGCCCGTGGATATCTTGAGAGAGTTGAGCTAAGCGTCTTCTCCTCAGTTGTCGTTGCTTCTTATTCCCATAGAATTTCTTTTGTGACCTTAAAACTTGTTGCTCAATCAATGATTGGCATTCTTTTGAGCAACAGGGGTTAGCACATGATGATATATAATTCAAATGCGCACACGTGCGAGAATGGGGTTCACATGAATTTAAGTTTGAAATTACAACCTCATGAGCAATATTAAGCATGATATGGTCATCAACTAATTCATTATGAGAATAAGATAGCATATCATATTTTTCACTTAGAGCAAGTTTTTCTAAATTTATCATTTCTACTTGACTCTTAAGCATAGAATTTTCAGTTTTAAGTTGAGCAACATCAGATAATACATCATGATTATTTCTTTGCTCAAATAAAATAGATTCATACCGTTGGACCAAATTATCATGAGAGCACTTTAGCTCCTCATGTTCTTTGGTCATCTTCTCCAGGCTGTCGTTGGTTTTGATGAGAGTCTCATCTAGCCTGAGAAGCGTCTCGCCTTGTTCCTTGTTCCTCCTCAACAATTTAACTAAGAGCACTTTGTCTTCTTTGTTGAGATGGGTGTAGAACCGGCGAATCTCCTCTTCTTCCACATCACCGGTCTTATTTTCCCTGTCATTATTATTAGTGGAAGCAGTACAGGAAAATGTACCTTGTGGTGATGAAGACTCATCCTCGCTATCATCCTCATATTCCTCCTCATCATCGCTTTCGTCTCCATCATCATTGTTAGCAATAAGACACTTATAACTAGTGGAAGACAAACCTGTCGACGAGGTGGATTCATTGTTGGGTGCCCATCGTTCTTGATCTTCTCCTTTTGAAAGGTTAGTATTACAAGTAATATGGGGAGTAGAAGCAGTACAATTTGCCACACAATATTTTACTTTAATTCTATTCCATAAATCATGAGCATCAACAATTAAATCATTACCACTACTCATGATGGCAAAATAAGCACCTCTAGAAAGAGAATCAACTAAGATGCTGCAAGCACGGTGATTGAGAGAAAAACATCTTAGTTCATCATTAGAGGGATTTTTACTAATATCAGATGGAAAAATACTTCTCCTAAAGATCTGTCTCAAATCAGGATCAATACTCATGAAAGCATTATAAATAGAGACAGACCAAGATTTATAATTAGAGCCATCGCCTAAAAGAAGTTCTACAGTTACCTCTTGTGACGACATCGTTATCTCCGGACGGCTAAGCCCACACTGGAGAGGCCTAGCTCTGATACCAATTGAAAGTTCCCTTTGACCCGGGAACAGGATCTGGATGTCGCCTAGAGGGGGGGTGAATAGGCGAATAAAAACTTATTACTTTAAAACTTAAATTCTTACTCTACTCGAAGACTTAGTACGCAGTGGAATGAGAAGACTCCTCGAGTAGGTCGCAGCGGAATGGAAGATCCTGTCTCAAAATGTCCTGCACTTCAAATCAAGCTTATACCACAGATAAGTATTGAAGTGCAGATATAAAGGCGAGTAAGACAGAGAGTCAGGATACAATACAGAATAGAGCACACAGACGCAAGGATTTATCCCGAGGTTCGGCCAAGCCTGAAATGCTTGCCTAGTCCTCGTTGGAGTTAGCCACACCTGGGCTTGGAGTCTATTTCAACTCCTTCCTCCGTTTGCTCAGATCTGTCAGTATGACAGATAGAGCCTTTCACTATTGAGTGGGGTTACAACAGAATCGCAGCTGCTTACAAACTTCTTGGCAGCACCCCGGCAGAGTAATGATACGCTCAAGACCTTGCTCTAGCTCTTAGCAGCACTACTCCTCTCTCTAAAGGCTTATAGTTGTGCCTTCTACACAAACTATAGAGTTACACACAAGAGGGAGAGCGAGAATTGATTCCAATGAAGTCTACACTTGTTGGCTGCACTTGTATTTTGCTTGAGGCGCCTAGGGGTCCCTTTTATAGGCCCAAGGCAGCTAGGAGCCGTTGAGAGCAAATCTGGAAGGCTATCCTTGCCTTCTATCGTCGGGGGCACCGGACAGTCCGGTGCACACCGGACACTGTCCGGTGCCCGATTTCCTTCCTTAAATAGCGAAGCCGACCGTTGCAGACCGTTGCAGATCTGGGAGCTGTTGGCGCACCGGACATGTCCGGTGCACACCGGACAGTCCGGTGCCTCCATCTAGCCGTTGGCTCGGCCACGTGTCCCGCGCAGATCGCGCGGCCGACCGTTGGCCCGGCCGACCGTTGGCTCACCGGACAGTCCGGTGCACACCGGACAGTCCGGTGAATTATAGCCGTACGTCGCCAGTGAATTCCCGAGAGCGGACAGTTCGCCAGAGTTCAGCCTGGCGCACCGGACACTGTCCGGTGCACCACCGGACAGTCCGGTGTGCCAGACTGAACTGAGTCTTGGCTGCACTCAGCCAAGTCTTTTTCTCCTCTTTTCTTTTCTTCTTCTTTCTGTTTCTAACACTTAGACAAGTATATTAGTACACAAAACCAATGTACTAAGGCTTAGAAACATACCTTTACTCTTGATCATTAAATCTATAACATTTCACATGCTTGAGCTTTGATGTTGGACTCATAAATCATCAAGTCGGCTTGACTTGATCTAGATTGACATTTCTTGGCTCCAACATCCTGCAAAGGTCACATAGAACATCTCCAAACATAGGAACAACCCAAACTAAAGATTAAGGTGAACTTAGCTCTTTTGGGCTACTTCCAGTTCTGGTTTTGACACTTGTTCTCCTTCTAGTGACCTTGATCTCCTTCTTAGAGCTTGATCTTGAGCCTTATGACTTACACCACATAACTGTAGCTGTTTCCTCATTGGCTGTAAGTCACGTTCTTATGTAGTGATCCTTGATGTGCCGTAGCTGTTCTCAACTCGATCACCCTTGACTTTGCAAGCCTTCTTCTTCACCCTTGGCTTTGGGTTCCTCAGCCTCCTTGACCTTCTCCCGTGCACTTGGTACCTCGAAGCTTTTCTTGCCTCCATCCTTGGCTTGATCAGTTGTCTCCGAGCTACGCACCCGAGTCTCACTTATGCAATGTCCATCTTACTTGTGATGTCCATCATGTATCCATAATCTAGTTCTTGGACCATCACATTTGTTCACTTGTGTTGAACCTTGTAGACTTTATCTTAAGCACCTGTTCAACACTTAGTACACTTGTTAGTCCTTTAATTGAGTTGTCATCCAAACACCAAAACTCACAAGAGAGCTTTCAGACGCCGCATACACCCTAGATGTGGAGACTTGGAGACGACCGCTATCCGGGCGAGGGGTCGGGCTCCCGCGGGGGTGAAAAATCCGAGCGCGCTGTACTCCCGTCGCTGGCGACTTCGATCCATCTCGGCGAGGGGGCCTCGCGGCGCTGCTCGTCGGCGGAGCCGGCCAAGCTGGGCTCCAAGAGGCCGTGCTCGAGCGGGTCCGGCGGCGGACCGCTCTCGGTGGTTGGAGGCAAGGAGGTGGCCCACGACGAGACAAAGATCGAAGGCTCGGGTGCAACCGTCGGTGTTTGTCGCCGTCGAACCGCCATCGCGAAGAAGCTGAGAAGATCCACGGCGCCGACGAAGGAAGGTGCGGAGAAACGCAAGCGCATCTCGTCGCCGCCATCGTCATCGTCTTCCAGTAGGTCGGGTGCTCCAGATCCGAAGAGGAAAAGGTACACATTGCAGATACATTGTGCTTTCTATGATTGTATTAATTGAAATGGTAGAACTCGTCCAGATCTAGGGTTTAAGGTTCAGCCAACACACATTCGATGGTTGTAGGCTTCATTGAGCAGTAGGTTTTGACTTGATAATTGCTGTTGTCAGTAACAACATTTGATTGTGCTACAAGCTTTGTTGTTCTAGGAATGGATGTGTATTCACAAATACATGGCGACTGGTTTTGACACACTAAATCATCATCACTAGGTTTTGTCTTCATAATTGATGTTCACATTAAGGAAATTTGATTCTGCTAGAAGCTATGTTGTTGTAGGAAACGTTGTGTATTCACAATGACTTGGCGAATGGTTTTCACACACTGAATCATGACCATTAGGTTCTTTCTTCATAATTCAATTTGACATTGAGAACATTTCATTGCGATGTGTATTCACAAAAACATGGCGACTGGTCTTCATAATCCAATTTGACACACTGAATCATAACACCAGTTGTTTGGCACAAGATTATACAGTAATCTTGATCATTATTTCACCTGCCTATTGGCAATAGTAGCTGCTACGGAGTATATTTACCATTATAATTTATGAACTAGGCCACGGTATACATAAAATTTTGACGTACATATATTAACAGAACCATATATTTTATGTAGACCATGGATTCGGAGAACGCAAAGCTCCGAAGAGCACTCGCTCATTTAATCAGAGTAGTGGAGAAGCGTTGTGCTGACATCGTCGATGTCGTCCACGGTGCCTTCCAACCAGTTAGCGGACCAGTCCTCAATGAAATGAATCGTGCATTAGTTCAGATCGAGGACCTCGCCAACGACCTTGATCAGCTTGCACTGGAAACAGACTGGGAGATGGAGCACATGGCCCCTTCACCAATTGCTGAATCATCACAAACAGAGGATGAGCTTCTGATTGATTATGATTCAGAGTTGAACAATGACGATATCGTCGGCTATGACGACGGCCGTGACTACTCCACCGACGACACCTATCCCTACTAGATTAGCAAGCACCTAAGGAAATATGTGTATGTGTTAGGTTTATGTATGTCGTACTAGTCTTTTGTATGTGAACACAACAGATGTGTGCCACAAGTTCTTGGTTTAGTTGATGCCATGTTTATGTTTGTCGACACCTATCTTTGGTAATGCTTAATGTTATCAACTTTCTAATATATGTAGTCTTCAGCACTTGTGACTTTGTTGTGCCTGTCCTGTTTAAAGTCTCATGGTTTCTATTTATTTGAAATGGTTGCCTCAAATGTACTACACTTATTTAGTTCAATCTCTTGTATTTTTTGTGTGAGTACCTTCAATGTACAGCATGGGTACGGACTGGAACCAAGTTATGGCACAATATGGAACTTTCCTATCCGAGGATGATGGCACTCAGTTTCAGAACACTGCATTTGCTCCTCCGCCTGAGATACCAGCCCAGGGCTCACCAGCACCACCTCCAGTGAAGAAGGCTCCTCAACGCACAAAGCTAGCAAATTTCACGTCTGAAGAGGATATGAGGGTTTGTCAAGCTTGGTTGGCTGTAAGTTGTGATCCCATTGTCAACACTGGTCAGAAGCGTCAAGGATTTTGGAATCGGATTACAGAGGCATACAACTCTCGCAGAGGATCAATGCCAGAGAGGTCTACAAAATCTCTCATGAGCAGGTGGGACAGTATCAAAACTCAATGTTCTACATTTGCTGGATACATGATGGTTGTGCTTCGACAAAACCCAAGTGGCATGACTGATGCAGATAAGGTTAGTGTATGTACTATTATGCATATGTTCTTCATCAATGTACTTAACTACATCCCAGTGGTTCATGAAATGCATTATATGTTTTGCAGACATCT
The DNA here is from genome assembly GCA_029449295.1 of Zea luxurians. NCBI lineage: Eukaryota > Viridiplantae > Streptophyta > Magnoliopsida > Poales > Poaceae > Zea > Zea luxurians. The sequence continues at coordinate 8,902,635 of JAOPSE010000063.1, forward strand.
CTTGCGGCTACTCGGTTTGCTGCTGTTGAAAAGAAGCCCTTCCATTTCTTACATTGTTGGTCCATATTGAAGGATCAACCAAAATGGATGGACCAACACATGGGTAACCAAAATCCTCCACGCAACCCAATTGGTACCCAATCAAATACTATTGACTTAGATGGTGGTGAAGACTCAGCTCCATCAAGCTTTACTTCGAAGAGAACACTTGGTCGTGATTCAGCCAAGGAAAAGGCAAAGAAACAAAGATCAGAGAACACATCATCCACTGATTCGGAGTACCTAACACGGATGGGTGAGCTTTCTTTGGAACGGTTATCTGTGTACAAATCAGTAGCTTCAACTTAGGAGAAGAAGTTGGAGTTCATGAAAAAATAGGAGAGGCAGAAACTGATATTGGAGAGGAAGAAGCTTAATTTAGAGAAGATGAAGATGGAACGACAAAAGGTGAAGGAGGACACGGAACAGGAGGTTCTCATATTGAGCATGGATTTGACTAAATGTAACCCCCTACTTCGACAGTACTACGAGGCGAAACAACAGGAGATTCTGGCAAGGGTTACTGGAAGCTCATCGTCAAGCAAGTGAATGTTGATGAAGACATTGAAGTGCTTGAGGAAGTATTGTTAGTTGTTTTCGAGAACAAGTTTATTTTCTGCACTTGTGCACTTGACATTTTCCTGTTGTGTGATGTTTAGGACAACAAGTTTATGTTTATGCACTTGACAATTTTCTGAAATCGAGAACAAGTTTATCTTTCTGCTTAAACATATTGCACTTGATAATAGTAGACTTGCTTAATCATATTGCACTTCCTGAATTACAGCATGACACATTGAACAACCCGAAATCTGATGAAGAAGTTCATCTGTTTGCAGTACACATAGTAGCTTGGGACAAACAGAACCTACGACATTAGACATAACACTACGACATTTTATTGATGATGCAAACATAAACTACATACTTAAGCAGCTCCCGATCCAAGCTGCGCCCAGTGGTGGTGGATTAGATCAACCTGCAACTGATTATATTTAACTGGATCATGTAGTTGGTCGTACCTATTGTTGATGTACTCATTGCGCTCCGACATGGAACCATGAGTAGTGTCCGCCAAAACTCCGATGTTGTCGAAGCTTGTGTTCAAAGACGAAGGACCTTCATCTTCTACGGTCATGTTGTGCAATATGATGCAAGTTTTCATTATATCTCCAATGTGTTGTGGAGACCAACCATATGCAGGACCACGAACTATGGCCCATCGCTTCTGTAGTACTCCAAATGTTCGTTCAATGTCTTTTCTAGCGGACTCTTGAATAGTGGCAAAGTGTTGTGTCCTCACATCATACGGATGACAGATTGTCTTGACAAACGCTAGCCAGTCCGGATAAATACCATCTGCTAGGTAATATCCCATGTTGTACGTGTGTCCATTGACGGAGAAAGTGACTGGTGGACTATCACCGGTAAGATGCGAATCAAACAGGTTTGAACGCTGAAGAACATTGATGTCGTTACAGCTACCGGGCATGCCGAAGTATGCATGCCAAATCCATAGGTCATATGAGGCAACAGCTTCGAGGATCATTGTAGGGTGTTTACCGCGACCGGTAAACATCCCCTTCCATGCAGTTGGGCAGTTACGCCACTCCCAATGCATGCAATCGACACTACCAAGCATACCAGGGAAGCCGCGTGCCTCTCCAACTTGGAGAAGCCTAGCGATATCAGCAGGAGTTGGTTTCCTGAGATAGGACCCCCCCCCCAAAAGCGGTTTGGATGGCGGTGCAAAAGTGTTTCAAAGCCTCATGTGCCGTAGATTCACCAATGCGTACGTATTCGTCAACGGCATCCGCAGGAACACCATATGCAAGGATACGTACGGCAGCAACAACTTTCTGAAGGGCAGATAGACCTAGCTCACCGGCACAGTTTGGACGTTGAACGAAGTAGGGATCCACTTGTTGCACAGCAACAACGAGGCGCTCGAACACATGGGGACGCATGCGAAACCTATATTGCAAACTTTTTTGAGTACAAGTGTGAAGTACGTACTATGGACATGAATAGATATGTGCGTAACAAAAAACATACCTCCTCCGAAATTGTGCATCCGTGTACACCGGTTGCGCGCAAAAGTAGTCGGCTCGGATTCTTGCATCACCACTGATATGGTCACGATGGATTCGAACACGACTAGGAATGGAACCTGCATACCGACGCTCGTTAAGTGCACGACGCCTACGATGTTGGTACGTCGCAACCTCGAGCTCATGGTCTTCATCTTCCATGTCTTGCGCCATGTTAAGAAAAATATTGAAATCTACGAACCGGTCCATTATTGTGGAGGAGTGTATGCGAAGTGTGAGTGAAGTGTTGAAGTAGTGAATATTTATAGAAGGGATAGGCTTCGGAGAGAAGCCATACTCTTGTCGTGCAGCCGAAGCTAGTCGATGGCTTGTTGATGAAGTGTCGTGGCTTACGGTGGAAGCACGACAATGTCTAAACATTTTTTAATACAATTCAAATACCGTGACACGTTTTTTCGACAATAATTACACACAACATAAAATGAAGTGTTATTTATTTTGTACATTTCGAAATTATTAATCAACCATTGTTTTTAGATTATTATTTCTAAAATTATTGATTACAAAATTTTTAGCATCCTTTGAATAGCATGAATTGGGTACAAAACAAAGAAAACAGAAAAAGAAAAGGAAAAAAGAATTCTGTTAACACTGTAGCTTTAGGGGATCGAATTTAGGGGACGTTGCTGGAGACACAGAAGATATAGAGGACAGAATCTTTTAGAGTGTGCTGTAAAGTACAGGGAATATTCCTTTAGGGGACGAAATTTAGAGGACGCTGCTGGAGACAGCCTTAGAATAGATAGATTGACGAACGGTACGGAGAATGGATTTTGTAATCGTAAAATGCGCATGGGCGACCGCACACAAATTATCAATAACATGTTAGTGCATAGCGAGAACAAACAACATATGTATTGAGCACCAATTACGGCACTGTGCATGGCCGGAAGTATTGAGGCCTGGACGGTCTGACCAGCGGATAGTTCGTTTATATGTGAGGGTACACGATAGATAGTATTAGATCAGGCGATTAAACTCATATCTCCTTACATGTGGAGCTACTAAGAACACCTACGAACGTGTCTTAACTTCCTTCCCTCTTATATATTTGAAGGGATGCCGCCGATTAAAACACTAACAAGCAAATTACAGTCAATATATGTTATTTACCTTTTGACATATGAGTACATAGTAACATAGTTTTCGTCCTCTCAATCTTCACATCTCTTCGGTTTTAAATCGTCTAGAGACGTCTTAGGTGACATGCCGATACCAAGACAAATTCTAGGATCTCTTCTCTTTGACAGGATATCTTTCGGGAGTAAGATCCAGTTACTGTTGGCGAACGTCGCCGCCCTGCGCACGTGCGAATTGTCCGACTACAAGGCACAGATCATCCGGCTTCGACGCAGAGAGACCTGCCGTGAGGTATTGGAACGGAAGATTTGGATTCAAACAATTCTTATGAGAAAAAATCATCCGTAGAAAAAATTCCAAAAAAATTCCAAAATGCTGAAAAACCCTAAATAGTAAATTACAACATGTGAGGGAATAGAATAAGCAGGCATAATCAAGTACTCTCTACGTCCCAAAATATAATTGTTTTAAACTAAACATACATTCATTAGTTAAACTATGAATGTAGTTTGTATGTGTCAACATTTATTATCATCTGTTGAAATGTGGATAGAAAAAAGAGTACTACAAAGAATTATATTTTAAAACGGAGGAAGTATAATATAAAAGGATGGCATCCAAATTTCTTCTGTAATCCCAAAAAAGGTAGTTTACGCCAATAGCCAATAACATATTCCAGGGGTACCCTCTAGATAGCTTTAAAAACATCCCATGATTTGTTTAAAGTGCAATTTGGTACATTTTAGGGCTAGTTTGGAAACCCTTTTTTTACAATGGATTTTCATTTTTTTAAAGAAAATGAACTAATTTCTTTTGGAAAAATAGAAATCTCTTGAAAAAATGGTTCTCAAACTAGCCTTTAAATAAAAATATATATCTTAAAAGCATGGTATCCAAATTTCTCCTGTAATCCCAAAAAAGTAGTTTATACCAATAACATATTCGAGGGAGGTCATTCCTCCAGACAGCTGTTTAAAACATCACATGATCTGTTTGCACTATGATTTTGTACATCTTAACAAAAAATGTAAGTGCCAACAGCAATGTAATAATGACATAATAGCATGTGTATTTATAGGACAATATAAAGTAAAACGCTCATACCTTAAGGAGCCATTTTTTTAGTAAGGTATGATTATATACCTTAAGTGTCCGTTTGGGAGAGCTATCGGACAGCTCCGGCTCCATGCCAGCGCCCTCCTAATTTCGAGCGGGAGCTGGTTTATACGGTCAGAGCCGGAGCCTCTAAAAAATCAGCTCCGCATGGTTCCACTGACGCACGTCCTCTCTCCTACGTTGTCCGCCGCCGTTTCTTGCATTCGATTTGTTTCTGGGGGGCTGCGTTTGTCCAGTCTCTTCTCATATTCCCCTCGCTGTGTGGGCGCTCTCTCTTGTGGTGACGACCGGAAACAACACCAAGTACGCCCACCCAGCCACCCCTTCCTTTCCTATTGTGCAAAACTAGGCGTTATGTAATTAGGTCGTCTTGTATTCGGATTTTATCTAAAGTGTATATATGTGTTATATCATGCCTACTATATACCTCAATACACCAAATAAAAAAATACTAGCTGAGTGCACGTGTGTTACAATAAGAATATATAATAACACGATAACTTATATATAAAATGGATGTTATACTGTTATGAGAAAAATGTTTCATAATCTATTTGTGATCCTAGGCATATATAAATTTTGTTATTTTTAATCTAACTATTTTACCACTACATTGCAACCATCAGTATCATGCAGACTTCGATATATGTCACAATTTGCATGGTCTCATCATTGGAGAACATGTCCCACACCTACCGGAAGAAGTTCTCTCGTACATCGTCAGTCATTAGGCACGTACCACCAAACGTGCTTGCTTAAACAAAAAAGTGTGCGTGTTTGCGAAGAGAATTAAAGGCAGACAGGCACAAAAGCTACCTGACGATGACGAGGATGACGAATTGGTCATTGCTATCGGTCCTCCTCCAGCGTCGAGATGACACCATAGTCCTTGATATAGTAGTCGTCGAACGCATGCGACATGGCGAGTACCGATGACTCTTCGCTGGGCTGCCAAACGAAGTGCACCCCAGGCTCATCAGCGAGGTAGTATACCTGACCGTTGCACCACCGGATGCGCTACTCCTTTACATACATCATGTTTGAGGACACTCACACAACGTCAGCAATGGTCGTCATCCCAGCGCATAAGAATTCATGGTCGGTCATTAGCGACTTATATGGTAGGTTGGGCTTCAGGTGGATGATGAGCTGGACGGCGTGATGGCGCCGTCGTCGGATGCGGTGCCCAGAACAATCTGAGAGTCGTCGACGTTAGCGACGACCATGAGGTCCCTTGCTTAATGATGGACATCTCGGTGCAGCCGCTCTGGACCGCGTCCAAGCGTCGACTGCGCCGGAGCTTGACATACTGTAAACCCTGAATAATACCTTGAGAAGTTTTAGCTAGCTCCTTAATATTTTGTAAGAATAATAGTAAGGACTTTCATGACTTTAGTTATTTAATAAATAATATTTTTAGTAGGTGTTTTATTATAGAGGCATGAATCTTTTAAATAATCATGGGATCCTTGACTATGGTATGAATCCCTCTTATTTAATACTTTGTATAATGGAAACATTCTATAAGCTAAAAGGAAAAAACAAATAAATTTAGAACTTGCATCATTCCGGATTTTTGTTTGCGTATGTTCTAATACCACGTGGTTGGACTTAAATTCGAAGTAATGAAAGGTAAAAAGAAAAGGGAAACCAAAATATAAAAACAATTATAAATAAAAATAACTAAAATAACTATGCACTCATGCTTGGAGTTTTGGCTGTGCCCTTAAGAGTTGAACTCAAGCTTTGAGTGTAAATTTCAAACTAATTTGAATTTGAATAGAAAAAGAAAGAAAGAGAAGGACTCCTCCCTAGCTCTCGGGCCTAAAATCCTTAGGTCGGCCCACTCCCCTTCCGCAGCCCAGTTCGCCCCCCCCCCCCCTCAGATTACCAGGCATGCGCCCATTGAACCGCTGTCGCATGGGCCCTTCTCGCCAGTGACTCAACACCATAATGCGCGCGTCCATGCACTTGGTCATCCCCTTCCTTCGCTCACGGAGGGAGCCGCAACAAACTCGTCTGCAACTCGCGTGAGCTTATCACAGCGCACTCCGAACCGTCCGTGGACCCTTTGTGGCGGTGCCATACTGCACAGTGCCATGATCTCCCACCCAGACGAGAACATAAAGCTTGGAGCCGTAGACGCCATGAAGGGGAAGTACGGAGAGAGTAGACACCGCCGCGCCAGGGGATTCTCCGGAGCGAGCGCGGCTTCCCCTGATGGAGTCAGGAGTAACCTCTATGGGGGCGCGAACGGTGGTGTTGTCATCAACTCGAGCTGATAACAAGTACCCGCGACATAGCAGAAACAGAGAGAGTGAGGAGAGAACGGCGGCGCCGCACTTGATTCCCCACCTCCGCTGACGGTCGATGGTCGGGGAAGGGTCGAGGGGACTCGCCATCATGCAAGGATCGGGCTTGTGCGGTTCATTGGACGCGGGAGCCATGAAGCCCAGGAGAATTGCTCGCCGGACTTTTTCCACCGCCGTGGGGCCTCGCGTTGCCGTGGCCGGAGACCTTCACACTACAGAATTCGGTACGATACTCTTTATGCTCTTAGCAGTCCATTGGTATTCGTGCTAGACCGGTCGGAATCGAGGTTAGGTGATGGGGGAACCGTGCGGGTGTGCAGCGGCAATGGCGCTGTCACGCCAGAGGGCGGATCGTCGCTGTGGACGTGTCTGGGGGAGGAGATCATCTGGGGCTGTTGATCTATTAGCGCGCGGATGAGATTTGGATGGGCTGAGAGCCGTTAGATATGGACGGGCGGCTCAGATTGAGCATAGCAGTAAACTTTCAACGCATTATATCTGAATCATCGATCGGGGGATCGAGGGCCAGGGATGAAATGCAGACGTGGTTGGTTTCGTGCCGTGGATCCTTGATCCTATGGCCATGGTTGCATATGGATTCATAAAATGGTATAGTCCAATCTGAACCGTAGACTTCTAATCTGGCGGCCAAGAGCAGTCCTTACCCTTTCGGCCATGGTCTTTTGGATATGAGCCCCTTCCCTTTTCACAAATGAACCCGCGGTCCACTGCGGAATTAGCCTGAGTCTAGGAAACCTTGCACAGAGGCCCCTGCACTTCTCTGTATTAGTGCGCCCAGTCCAAGGAGTTAAGAAATCAAATAAATAGATTTAGAAAATGATTTTTAGTGTTAAAATAATTCCAGAAACTTATTTAATTCATAGAAAATCCATTCTAGCTCTAAATTAAATCATTCTAGTTCCTATAATTTTGTAATATTATTGTTCATCATTTAGTGTCACTAATTTGACATAAAAGCCACTTTAAAATTTATTTCCTAATTAATCTTATATCAAATACATAAAATCTTAGGAAATTCATAACTCCTCCATCTTAACCCCAAGTTGACCCGTTCAAGATGCGTTAGTCTCGTACAAGTATTTACTACGCAGTGACAACATTAATTATACTATGTCTTGTTCTTTTTAAATTAGATCTTTATTTAGCTTACGTTGGTTAGTCTCGTTAAACTACTTATCACTATAATCTACTAGAATATAATCTATGGTCAATTCATAACTTATATTTAAGTTGAGATAATTATTTATAGAATAATTTCTCATATGATCTATAATAACAAATTTATGATATAGTTTAATATTTTAATCACATGAATCCTCTATAAAATCATAACTCCTTACCCACGACTCCGATCTTAGTAGTTCTCGATCCCGCGATCTCGTAGCAACGCGTAGATTATTACTATTCAGTTTGTTCTTATGTTTGGTGTGATGTTAATTTTATCTATTGAAAGCTCTCTTGTGAGTTTTGGTGTTTGGATGACAACTCAATTAAAGGACTAACAAGTGTACTAAGTGTTGAACAGGGGCTTAAGGTAAAGCTAACAGGGTTCAACACAAGTGAACAAATGTGATGGTCCAAGAACTGGATTATGGATACATAATGGACATCACAAGTAAGATGGACATTGCATAAAGTGAGACTCAGGTGCGTAGCTCGGAGACAACTGATCAAGCCAAGGACGGAGGCAAGAAAAGCTTCGAGGTACCAAGTGCACAGGAGAAGGTCAAAGAGGCTGAGGAACCCAAAGCCAAGGGTGAAGAAGAAGACTTGCAAAGTCAAGGGTGATCGAGTTGAGAACAGCTACGGCACATCAAGGATCACTACGTAAGGACGTGACTTACAACCAATGAGGAAACATATCTAGTTATGTGGTGTAAGTCATAAGGCTCAAGACCAAGCTCTAAGAAGGAGATCAAGGTTACTAGAAAAAGAAGCAGTGTCAAAACCAGAACTGGAAGCAGCCCAAAAAGAGCTAAGTGCATCTTGACTGTTAGTTTGGGTTGTTCCTATGAATTGAAAGCTCTCTTGTGAGTTTTGGTGTTTGGATGACAACTCAATTAAAGGACTAACAAGTGTACTAAGTGTTGAACAGGTGCTTAAGGTAAAGCTAACAGGGTTCAACACAAGTGAACAAATGTGATGGTCCAAGAACTGGATTATGGATACATAATGGACATCACAAGTAAGATGGACATTGCATAAAGTGAGACTCAGGTGCGTAGCTTAGAGACAACTGATCAAGCCAAGGATGGAGGCAAGAAAAGCTTCGAGGTACCAAGTGCACGGGAGAAGGTCAAAGAGGCTGAGGAACCCAAAGCCAAGGGTGAAGAAGAAGACTTGCAAAGTCAAGGGTGATCGAGTTGAGAACAGCTACGGCACATCAAGGATCACTACATAAGGACGTGACTTACAACCAATGAGGAAACATATCTAGTTATGTGGTGTAAGTCATAAGGCTCAAGACCAAGCTCTAAGAAGGAGATCAAGGTTACTAGAAAAAGAAGCAGTGTCAAAACCAGAACTGGAAGCAGCCCAAAAAGAGCTAAGTGCATCTTGACTGTTAGTTTGGGTTGTTCCTATGTTTGGAGATGTTCTATGTGACCTTTGCAGGATGTTGGAGCTAAGAAATGTCAATCTAGATCAAGTCAAGCTGACTTGATGATTTATGAGTCCAACATCAAAGCTCAAGCATGTCAAATACTCTAGATGTAAAAATCCAAGAGAAAGTATGTTTCTAGACTTAGTACATTGTTTTTTGTGTACTAACATATTTGTCTAAGTGTTAGAAACAGAGAAAAGAAGAAAAGAAAAGAGATGCAAAATGCTTGGCTGTGTACAGCCAAGACTCAGCTCAGTCTGGCACACCGGACTGTCCGGTGGTGCACCGGACAGTGTCCGGTGCGCCAGGCTGAACTCTGGTGAACAGGCCACTCTCGGGAGAAGCCGGCGGCGTACGTCTATAATTCACTGGACTGTCCGGTGGTGCACCGGACTGTCCGGTGAGCCAACGGTCGGCTGGGCCAACGGTCGGTCGCGCAATCCGCGTGTGACGCGTGGCCGAGCCAACGGTCAGATGGGGGCACCGGACTGTCCGGTGTGCACCGGACAGTGTCCGGTGCGCCAACGGCTCCAGGACTGCAACGGTCAACTGCTCCATTTCTGGAAGGAAATCGGGCACCGGACAGTGTCCGGTGCGCCACCCGACAGAAGGCAAGATTTGCCTTCTTGGATTGCTTCCAACGGCTCCTAGGCCCCTTGTGCCTATAAAAGGGATCCCTAGGCGCCTCAAGCAATGAACAAGAGCAGCCAACAAGTGTAGACATCACTCGAACCAATTCTCACTCTCCCTCTTGTGTGTGTCTCTCTAGTTTGTGTAGAAGGCAAAGCTATAAGCCTTTAGAGAGTGGAGAAGTGCTGCTAAGAGCTAGAGCAAGGTCTTGAGCATATCGTTACTCTGCCGAGGTGTTGTCAAGAAATTTGTAAGCAGCCGCGGTTTTGTTGTAACCCAACTCAATAGTGAAAGGCTCTATTTGTCATACTGACAGATCTAAGAAAACGGAGGAAGGAGTTGAAATAGACTCCAAGCCCAGGTGTGGCTAACTCCAACGAGGACTAGGCAAGCATTTCAGGCTTGGCCGAACCTCGGGATAAATCCTTGCGTCTGTGTGCTCTGTTCTGTATTGTATCCTGACTCTCTGTCTTACTCGATTTTATATCTGCACTTCAACACTTATCCGTGGTATAAGCTTTATTTGAAGTGCAGGACATTTTGAGACAGGATCTCCGATTCCACTGCAACCTACTCGAAGGGTCTTCTCATTCCACTGCGTTCTAGTCTTCGAGTAGAGTAAGAATTTAAGTGTTAAATTGATAAGTTTTATTCGCCTATTCACCCCCCCTCTAGGCGACATCCAGATCCTGTTCCCGGGTCAAAGGGAACTTTCAATTGGTATCGGAGCTAGGCCTCTCCAGTGTGGGCTTAGCCATCCGGAGATGACGATGTCATCACAAGAGGTAACTGTAGAACTTCTTTTAGGCAATGGTTCTAATTACAAGTCTTGGTCTGTCTCTATTTACAATGCTTTCATGAGTGTTGATCCTAATTTGAGACAAGTCTTTAGTAGAAGTATTTTTCCCTCTAATGTTAGTAAAAATCCCTCTAATGATGAACTAAGATGTCTATCTCTAAATCACCATGCTTGCAACATCTTAGTTGATTCTCTTTCTAGAGGTGCCTATTTTGCCATCATGAGTAGTGATAGTGATTTATTTGTTGATGCTCATGATTTATGGAATAGAATTAAAGTAAAATATTTTGTGGCAAATTGTACTGCTCCTACTCCCTATATTGCTTGTGATGCTAACCTTTCAAAGGGAGAAGAAAAGCATTGGCCACCAAACGATGAATCCACCTCATCAACAGGTTTGTCTCCCACTAGTAATAAATGTCTTATTGCTAACAATGATGGTGGAGACAAGAGCGATGATGAGGAGGAATATGAGGATGAGGAATCTACATCATCACAAGGTACATTTTCCTGTTTTGCTTCCCCTAATATTAATGACAGGGAAAATGAGACCGATGATGTAGAAGAAGAGGAGATTCGTCGTTTCTACACCCATCTCAACAAAGAAGACAAAGCGCTCTTGATTAAGCTGTTGAGAAGGAACAAGGAACAAGGCGAGACGCTTCTCAGGCTAGAAGAGACTCTCATCAAAACCAATGATAGCCTGGAGAAGATGACCAAAGAACATGAGGAGCTAAAGTACTCTCATGGGAATTCGGTCCAACGGTATGAATCGATTTTAATTGAGCAAAGAAATAATCATGATGTATTATCTAATGCTACTCAACTTAAAATTGAAAATTCTATGCTTAGGAGTCAAGTAGAATTGTTAAGTCATGATAATCTTGCTCTGACTAAAAAATATGACTTATTGTCTTGTTATCATGATAATCTCTTGGATAGACACATCATGCTTGAAGTTGCTCATGAGGTCGTAATTACGAACTTAAATTCATGTGAACTTCATTCTTGCACAAGTACACATTTGGATAATCTATCACCATGTGCTAACCCCTGTCACTCAAAAGGAAGCGAGTGTTTAAATGAGCAAAAAGTTGCAGGGTCACAAAAGAAATTGTGTGGGAACAAGAAGCAAAGACAACTAAGGAGAAGACGCATTGCTCAACTCCCTCAAGATATCCACGGGCGCGTGGTGAAGAAGCTTGAGAAAGGAAAAACTGCAACAAGTGTTAAGCTCAATAAGAAGAATGTTCCTAAAGATGAAGAAATCAACATGAGCTTGGAAAAAGGTAAAGATTCAATTAATCATGTTGTTTGCACTGACCTTTTCTCTATGTCATCCAAGAACAAAAAGAGAAAAGGGAAAAGGAGGTGCTTTAAGTGCAACAAGTCAGGACACCTCATTGCGTCGTGTCCATACACCAACAAGGGTGAAGGGATAAGGAGATGCTTCGGATGCAATGACAAGAACCACACGATCACTTCTTATCCTCTATTGACGAATCAAGCATGTGCAGCCTCCAAGATGACTCTCACCAAGCAAAATGACAAACAGCAAGCGTCATGTCAGGTTGAGCGACGCTTCTGCTACAAGTGTGGTGAGCAGAGTCATCTACTCAAGGTATGTAATAAAGGTGAGGTTCCTAAGCAAGTAAATTTGTCTCAATCTTATTTGCTTAGGAGACCCAAATCATACCCTTGTGCTAGATCTATAACGAGATCACCTAGAACTAGCACAAAGACTATTTGGGTACCAAAGGCACTTTTAGTTGAACATCATGGACCCATCCCAAGATGGGTACCAAACTGTGCTAACTAGACTATGCAGGTGCCTTGAGATGGACTGGAGACCATGGGAGAGCTTAAGACGGTTATCTCAAACTCTATGCTTAAACTGTTAATTGTTTTGGTGTTTATTCATTAACCCAAGGTTGAATTATTGTGAGACACTAATCCCATGTTCATCTCAAGTGAAATAAGTTGAATAGGTCCTTAATCATTATTGGTGAATCATGCAAAGGACCTTGATAAGATTCTGTAACTTGCTCTTCATAGGATGGTACCCTTGTATCTTAAGTACTTTGTTGATAATCAGTATTGCTCTTAAAACTGATTGTTGTGCTACCTGTCCTTGGAGTAGTTATGCCTCTTGATTGCCTGTGTTGAGTACCTTTCAATCAATGATTAGTGATTTCCAAGATCGTAACCATGCGTGCTTAATCATGATTGTGTGCTTTAGAGGTTTTGTCTCTTGAATCATTTAATGGGTAGTTTTTCATTAGATATATCCACCATGATTAACTCTTTTCGTGTTCGTGAATAAACATGTATCCCTTTGTGAGTTATGCTATATGGTTTTAATGATTAACCTATGTGCAAATATGATATTTTGTTTAGTTAATGTTCACACGATTACTCTAGTCTGGTATTGTGTGAATACCAACTCCATGTTGTGCCTCTAATGCACTCTTTTGAGCTATAAGGTGCATGAACAAAAGGAGCCCTCAATTAGTGACAACTGGTGCTCTCATAGCAATTCAGGAAAAGGCAAAGGTATGGAGAATGGAACTATGCAATTTCATTGAATATCTTGAAGTTCCATTAATTATGATCACAGCTATGGTCTTGCCTCTAAATTGGTAGTATCTTGGCTTAGGTGCCACTTACTTTATAATGTTGATTCTTTTGGTGTATCTAAGGAACCTTCTTAATTATGATGTGCTTAGACATTGCGCTTTATATGCATGATCGTGTTGTTTTTCAATTGGTATATGTGGTGCAATGATTGTCAAGTATGAAGCATGTCTAGGTTGCTCGTAAAATGTTATACTTCTTGAGGCATGCATTGTTGGATTAAGTCAATCTTTCATTTGATATTCAAATTGGTATCTCTGTGTGATGAAAGTGATAGAGTATGCCTTGACCAAGGTATGTTGTGATCCCCTCTAGTTCTGAGGAAGCTAGAATGTGCAAAGTGCAAGTCATTCAAATACTTGATGCACAACTTGAGGGGGAGCACACATAACTTGTGTCTTTTGAGACTAACTGTTTCTTGAGCGATCTTGTATAGTCTCTAGGTGGAAAAGAGAAGATGAGCAAGAAATGGAGCAATCAGGACTTGGGTACCTCTGTAAGTCAAGAAATTGGTATCTTAAGTCATGAGTAATTGCATATTTTTAGATTGCTCATGTTCTATAATATCTGGTGATAATAGATGCTTATCCTTAAATATCATGGAGCTATGATAATAAATGACCTTTCAATTGGTAGCCATGATAGTTTGCTTCAATTGACATCTTTTGATATTATGCGTAAATGTATCTTAATATCTCTGGTGCATATGTTTAATGAATAAGGGGGAGTGTTGATAATGTGTCTCTCCTCCTTAACACCCTGCTGTCCCTTGACATCATCCTATGTTCTTGCTTGAATATGGTTTTGGTGTTTGATGTCAAAGGGGGAGAATTTGTGCATTAAAGCTTATCTCAACCTGAGAGGAAAGCTTATCCTAAGGGGTGATGTGTTAGTTTGAGCATCGTTAGTGTGTTATTCATATGCTTCTTGCAGTATTATATGTGTTGCATCATATGGACTAGTGCTTCCGCTGCTATGAATTAATTGGCATCTATTGTGTTCATTCTGAAATAGATAGTCATGTGGATAATGGTGCATGTGGTTAATGGTGCTTTAAGATTGTTTTAAATTAGTATCTTAGTTTAAATTGGTATTAGTTTAAATTGGTATCTTAATGGTGAATAGTGGTAGGTTGATATTCCTGTGATATATCCACTAAATTGAATGGTGTTTAACTCTGATTATATGCATTTATGTGTTATAGCATCATGGTTTGATTCTTGACACAATGCATCCCAAAAAGTGCTAAGGTGTAGAAATGTTTCGAATTGCCTAAGTATGTGCAAATTGGCGTCTGAGGCCAAAATTATGTTTTTGAAGTAAGCACATATTTAGGGGGAGCATTCTATAAACTTAGAATTCAAAATTTGTGCTTCAAATCTTATTCTTATGTAAGCTTTAATTGTGTTGCCATCAATCACCAAAAAGGGGGAGATTGAAAGCTCTCTTGTGAGTTTTGGTGTTTGGATGACAACTCAATTAAAGGACTAACAAGTGTACTAAATGTTGAACAGGTGCTTAAGGTAAAGCTAATAGGGTTCAACACAAGTGAACAAATGTGATGGTCCAAGAACTGGATTATGGATACATAATGGACATCACAAGTAAGTTGGACATTGCATAAAGTGAGACTCAGGTGCGTAGCTCGGAGACAACTGATGAAGCCAAGGACGGAGGCAAGAAAAGCTTCGAGGTACCAAGTGCACGGGAGAAGGTCAAAGAGGCTGAGGAACCCAAAGCCAAGGGTGAAGAAGAAGACTTGCAAAGTCAAGGGTGATCGAGTTGAGAACAGCTACGGCACATCAAGGATCACTACATAAGGACGTGACTTACAACCAATGAGGAAACATATCTAGTTATGTGGTGTAAGTCATAAGGCTCAAGACCAAGCTCTAAGAAGGAGATCAAGGTTACTAGAAAAAGAAGCAGTGTCAAAACCAGAACTGGAAGCAGCCCAAAAAGAGCTAAGTGCATCTTGACTGTTAGTTTGGGTTGTTCCTATGTTTGGAGATGTTCTATGTGACCTCTGCAGGATGTTGGAGCTAAGAAATGTCAATCTAGATCAAGTCAAGCTGACTTGATGATTTATGAGTCCAACATCAAAGCTTAAGCATGTCAAATACTATAGATGTAAAAATCCAAGAGAAGGTATGTTTCTAGACTTAGTACATTGGTTTTTGTGTACTAACATATTTGTCTAAGTGTTAGAAACAGAGAAAAGAAGAAAAGAAAAGAGATGCAAAATGCTTGGCTGTGTACAGCCAAGACTCAGCTCAGTCTGGCACACCGGACTGTCTGGTGGTGCACCGGACAGTGTCCGGTGCGCCAGGCTGAACTCTGGTGAACAGGCCACTCTCGGGAGAAGCCGGCGGCATACGGCTATAATTCACCGGACTGTCTGGTGGTGCACCGGACTGTCCGGTGAGCCAACGGTCGGCTGGGCCAACGGTCGGCCGCGCAATCCGCGCGTGACGCGTGGCCGAGCCAACGGTCAGATGGGGGCATCGGACTGTCCGGTGTGCACCAGACAATGTCCGGTGCGCCAACGGCTCTAGGACTACAATAGTCGACTGCTCCATTTCTGAAAGGAAATCGGGCACCGGACAGTGTCCGGTGGTGCACCGGACTGTCCGGTGCGCCACCCGACAGAAGGCAAGATTTGCCTTCCTGGATTTCTTCCAACGGCTCCTAGGCCCCTTGTGCCTATAAAAGGGACCCCTAGGCGCCTCAAGCAATGAACAAGAGCAGCCAACAAGTGTAGACATCACTCGAATCAATTCTCACTCTCCCTCTTGTGTGTATCTCTCTAGTTTGTGTAGAAGGCAAAGCTATAAGCCTTTAGAGAGTGGAGAAGTGCTGCTAAGAGCTAGAGCAAGGTCTTGAGCGTATCGTTACTCTGCCGAGGTGCTGTCAAGAAATTTGTAAGCAGCCGCGGTTTTGTTGTAACCCAACTCAATAGTGAAAGGCTCTATCTGTCATACTGACAGATCTGAGCAAACGGAGGAAGGAGTTGAAATAGACTCCAAGCCTAGGTGTGGCTAACTCCAACGAGGACCAGGCAAGCATTTCAGGCTTGGCCGAACCTCGGGATAAATCCTTGCGTCTGTGTGCTCTGTTCTGTATTGTATCCTGACTCTCTGTCTTACTCGATTTTATATCTGCACTTCAACACTTATCCGTGGTATAAGCTTTATTTGAAGTGCAGGACATTTTGAGACAGGATCTCCGATTCCACTGCAACCTACTTGAAGGGTCTTCTCATTCCACTGTGTTCTAGTCTTCGAGTAGAGTAAGAATTTAAGTGTTAAATTGATAAGTTTTATTCGCCTATTCACCCCCCCTCTAAGCGACATCCAGATCCTGTTCCCGGGTCAAAGGGAACTTTCATCTATACCATGTTTGTTTGTATTGCTACGACTAGCGCGAGGACACGTGTCATCTGAAAAGCATGTTGGTAATTGGAATCTCAAGTGCCAGGCAAGTTGTGCCCTTGATCCACTTTTGTTACCCAATAATGTTCTTTATAATCATTTACCATGCATAGGTTTAATTTTGATGGGACCCAATAGGTCACCCTAGTCTGTTTATCCTATTTACCTTGTTTACCCCTGAATCACTTGGGTAGTTCTGCTATTGCTTTATATGGTTTTAGGTTAATATTTCATTATATCCATGTTCCAGTTATTCTGTTATTTTACTTATGTTCATATTAAGATCATCTTTAATGTTAATTGGAATATGGAGCTTAACTTGAGAAACACGTGCCACCACAAGGGAGGAATGGGACCCCTTGGCTTACTAATTAGGAAAGCTAGTGGAAGACTACCTTACCCGAAAGGGGCAAGGGCATTAGGGGAGTTGCATGCAAGGAGGTTCTCGGGTTGATTTTGCTGCGATGGCGGTCAGACGGGGGATTCTTGAAAGTGCTCTTCCCATAAACTGTAGCGGGTTTTCGGAAGCTAGTGGAACTTTGTAAAGGCCTCGTAGTGGATCCCTAGCCATTCACCTCGGTAGTGTCTAAGGGTCTAGTTAACCCTAGCGATATGGGAAACACGACTTGTGGGTAAAGGGTACAACCTCTGCAGAGTGTAAAACTGGTATACTAGCCATGCTCACGGTCATGAGCAGCTCAGGACTCTCTGATGATTAATTTATGGAACTTAAATTCAATTTGTCATTTGCATATGCATGGGATTATTTATTAATTTTGTTCTATTACTTTTATTTAAGGTTTGTGAAAGGGAGATAGGGTCAAACCTTTTTCCTAAATGATTTTGGTGGTTGAATTGCCCAGCACAAATTATTGGACTAACTAGTTTGCTCTAGATTATGAGTTCTACAGGTGCCAAAGGTTCAACATAAACCAATAAAAAGTCCAAGAAAGGGTTCAAATAAAAAGAGCAAAAGACTACCGAAGATTGCTATGGTCTGGCGCACCGGACTGTCCGGCGTGCCACCGGACAGTGTCCGGTGCACCAGGGAGATCCTCTCTGAACGGCTCAGCTTCGGGAATTTGGGGACCCACTCCGCTATAATTCACCGGACTGTCCGGTGTGCCAGCAGAGCAACGGCTAACTGCGCCAACGGTTGTCTGCAAAAGTCTACAGTGAACAGTGCAACTGCGCGCGCAGAAGTCAGAGCAGGCGCCAGAAGGCGCACCGGACAGTGAACAGTGACTGTTCAGTGCACCACCGGACTGTCCGGTGGCCCCACCTGTCAGAGCTCCAACGGTCGAACCCTAACGGTTGGGTGACGTGGCTGGCGCACCGGACAGTGTCCGGTGGCGCACCACACTGTCCGGTGCGCCATACGACAGCAGCCCCTCCCAACGGCCACTTTGGTGGTTGGGGCTATAAATACCCCCCAACCGCTACACTTCAAGGCATCCAAGTTTTCAGCCAACACATTCAATACAAGAGCTATAGCATTCAATTCAAGACACAATTAGAGTGAATCAAAGTCTCTCCAAGTCCCAATTCCACTCAAAGCAATAGTGACTAGAAGAGAGAGTTTTGCCATGTTCTTTTGAGATCTTGCGCTTGGATCGCTTTTCTTCTTCCTTCTTTCTTGTTCCCAAGTCATTTGTAATCAAGGCAAGAGACACCAATTGTGTGGTGGTCCTTATGGGGACTAAGTGTCCCAATTGATTGAGAAGAGAAGCTCACTCGGTCTAGGTAACCGTTTGAGAGAGGGAAAGGGTTGAAAGAGACCCGGTCTTTGTGACCACCTCAATGAGGAGTAGGTTTGCAAGAACTGAACCTCGGTAAAACAAATCACCATGTCATACTCTTCATTTGCTTGTGATTTGTTTTTTCTCTCTCTTTCGGACTCGATTTTATTTCTAACGCTAACCCCGGCTTGTAGTTGTGCTCAAGTTTATAATTTTTAGATTCCGCCTATTCACCCCCCTCTAGGCGACTTTCAATTGGTATCAAAGCTCGGTACTTCATTAGAGCCTAAGCGCTCGAAGTTATGTCGGAAGATCACACCAAGAAGGAGGTCATGACCGGCGAGAAGCTCGCTACAAGCCACGGGAAGGCTCCATCAAGGGAGTCCGGCACCAAGCACAAGGAGGAATCCCCTCCACGCGTAAAGTCGCATCGGAGTGGCGACAAAAAGAAGATGAAGAAAGTGGTCTACTACGAGACCGACTCTTCATCGCCATCCACCTCCGGCTTCGACACACCGTCCGTCACTTCTAAGCGCCATGAGCGCAAGAAGTTTAGTAAGATCCCCCTTCGCTATCCTCGCATTTCCAAATGTACTCCTTTACTTTCCGTCCCATTAGGTAAACCACCCGTTTTTGATGGTGAAGATTATAATATGTGGAGTGGAAAAATGAGGCACCATCTAACCTCACTCCACACTAGCATTTGGGATGTTGTTGAGATTGGAGTACAGGTACCATCGCCAAGGGATGAAGATTATGATTCGGACGAGGTTGCCCAAATCCGGCACTTCAACTCCCAAGCTACCACTATACTCCTCGCCTCTCTAAGTCGAGAGGAGTATAATAAGGTGCAAGGGTTGAAGAGCGCCAAGGAGATTTGGGACGTGCTCAAGACCGCGCACGAAGGAGACGAGGTGACCAAGATCACCAAGAGGGAAACGATCGAGGGGGAGCTCGGTCGTTTTATGCTCAACCAAGGAGAGGAGCCACAAGCTATGTACAACCAGCTCAAGACCTTGGTGAACCAAGTGCGCAACCTCAGGAGCACCAAATGGGATGACCATGAAATGGTCAAGGTTATTCTTAGATCACTCGTATTTCTTAATCCTACTCAAGTTCAATTGATTCATGGTGATCCTAGATATAAGCTAATGTCTCCCGAGGAAGTGATAGGAAAATTTGTGAGCTTTGAATTGATGATCAAAGGCTCCAAGAAAATCATTGAGCAAGGCACCTCCTCCATACCCGAGGTACAACCCATCGCATTCAAGGCAGAGGAGGAGAAGAAAGAAGAGTCTACATCAAGTAGGCTCCCCATAAACGCCTCCAAGCTCGACAATGAGGAGATGGCGCTCATCATCAAGAGCTTCCGCCAAATCCTCAAGCAAAGGAGGGGAAAAGACTACAAGCTCCGCTCCAAGAATGTTTGCTACAAGTGTGGTAAGCCCGGTCACTTTATAGCAAAATGTCCTATTTTTAGTGACAGGGGCGACGACAAGAGGGGGAAGAAGGAGAAGAAGAGATACTTGTTGGGAATAGTCCCACATTGTTTAGTGAGAGTGAGAAAGCAAGGTTTATATGGTTGAGGGTGCAACCCCCTAAAAGGCTAGCTTTTTGGGGGGAGTGTTGGCCCAAGAGACCTAAAGCCCGCTGCTATACGTGCGGGCGCGTGTGTCATGGCCCGACAGCCTGGGTGGGCGCGCCGTGTGTGCGGGCGGCCCCAACGGACACCCCGTGTGTCGGCGGTCCGGTTCCAACAATTGGTATCGGAGCCAGTTTGGCCCAGTGCATTCTCAAGACAAATCTCGGCTCACAATGTGTGAGGGGGAGATTGTTGGGAATAGTCCCACATTGTTTAGTGAGAGTGAGAAAGCAAGGTTTATATGGTTGAGGGTGCAACCCCCTAAAAGGCTAGCTTTTTGGGGGGGAGTGTTGGCCCAAGAGACCTAAAGCCCGCTGCTATATGTGCGAGCGCGTGTGTCGTGGCCCCACAGCCTGGGTGGGCGCGCCGTGTGTGCGGGCGGCCCCAACGGACACCCCGTGTGTCGGCGGTCCGGTTCCAACAATACTATAAGAAGAAGGGCGGCGATGCCCATGTTTGTCGGGAGTGGGACTCCGACAAGAGCTCCACCGACTCCTCCTCCGACGAGGACGCCGCAAACATCACCGTCAACAAGGGTCTTCTCTTCCCCAACGTCGGCCACAAGTGCCTCATGGAAAAGGATGGCAAGAAGAAGGTGGTAAAATCTAGATCCTCCACTAAGTATGCCACTTCTAGTGATGAGGATAATTCTAGTGATGATGAGGATAACTTGCTCACTCTTTTTGCCAACCTAAACATGCAACAAAAAGAAAAATTGAATGAATTGATTATTGCTATTCATGAGAAGGATGAACTCTTGGATAGCCAAGAGGACTTCCTTATTAAGGAAAACAAAAAGCATGTTAAGGTTAAAAATGCTTATGCTCAGGAGATAGAAAAATATGAAAATTTGACTAGTGAGCTTAGCACTTGCCATGACACTATTTCTAACCTTAGAAATGAAAATGCCAAATTAATTGCTAAGGTTGAGAAATCAAATGTTTGTGATGATTCAATTGTTAATCTTAGAAATGATAATGCTAGTTTAATTGCTGAGATTGACATGTTGAATGAGTCACTTGCTAGCCTTAAGACTGAATGAAAAATTAATTGCTAAGGCTAAAGATTTAAATGTTTGCAATGTTTCTATTTCCAATTTTAGAGATGAGAATGCTATTTTACATGCTAAGATTGATAAGTTAAATGCTTGCAAACCCTCTACATCTACTGTTAGTCATGTCTCTATGTATTAGATGTAGAGATGTTAATATTGATGCTATCCATGATCACATTGCTATGATTAAATAACAAAATGATCATATAGCAAAATTAGATGCTAAAATTGTCGAGCATGAATTAGAGAATGAAAATTTTAAATTTGCTCGTAGTACGCTTTATAGTGGGAGACGCCCTAGCATTAAGGATGGCATTGGCTTCCAACAGGGAGGCAATGTCAAGCTCAATGCCCCTAAAAGATTGTCTAATTTTGTTAAGGGCAAGGCTCCCATGCCTCAGGATAATGAGGGCTATATTTTGTATCCTGCTGGTTATCCTGAGGATAAGATTAGGAGAATTCATGCTAAGAAGACTCATTTTGTTTCTAACCATGCTTTTATTTATAATAATGAGGCTTCTAGCTCTAGGCGTTCTACCCATGTTAAAATGCCTAAGAAGAAATCTCCTATTGCATCAAATGATCATAAAATTTCATTTAAGACTTTTGATGCTTCATATGTTTTAACTAACAAATCAGGCAAAGTAGTTGCCAAATATGTTGGGGGCAAACACAAGGGCTCCAAGACTTGTGTTTGAGTACCCAAGGTGCTTGTTTCTAATGTGAAAGGACCCAAGACCGTTTGGGTACCTAAGAATAAGACCTAAATTTGTTTTGTAGGTTTATGCATCCGGGGGCTCAAGTTGGATCATCGATAGCGGATGCACAAACCACATGACTGGGGAGAAAAGAATGTTCTCCTCCTATGAGAAAAACCAAGATCCCCAAAGAGCTATCACATTCGGGGATGGAAATCAAGGTTTGGTCAAAGGACTTGGTAAAATTGCTATATCACCTGACCATTCTATTTCCAATGTTTTTCTTGTAGATTGTTTAGATTATAACTTGTTTTCAGTTTCTCAATTATGTAAAATGGGTTACAACTGTCTTTTTACGGATATAGGTGTTACTGTCTTTAGAAGAAGTGATGATTCAATAGCTTTTAAGGGAGTGTTAGAGGGTCAGCTATACTTAGTTGATTTCAATAGAGCTGAACTCGACACTTGCTTAATTGCTAAGACTAATATGGGTTGGCTCTGGCATCGCTCACTAGCCCACGTTGGGATGAAGAATCTTCACAAGCTTCTAAAGGGAGAACACATTTTGGGACTAATAAATGTCTATTTTGAGAAAAACAGGATTTGTAGCGCATGTCAAGCATGAAAGCAAGTTGGTGCCCATCATCCACACAAGAACATCATGACGACCGACAGGCTGTTTGAGCTACTCCACATGGATCTATTCGGCCCGATAGCTTACATAAGCATCGGCGTGAGTAAGTATTGTCTTGTAATTATGGATGATTATTCTCGCTTCACTTGGGTGTTCTTTTTGCAGGAAAAATCTCAAACACAAGAGACCTTAAAGGGATTCTTGAGACGGGCTCAAAATGAGTTCGGCTTAAGGATCAAAAAGATTAGAAGCGACAATGGGACAGAGTTCAGGAACTCACAAATAGAAGGCTTTCTTGAGGAGGAGGGCATCAAGCATGAGTTCTCTTCTCCCTACATGCCACAACAAAATGGTGTAGCAGAGAGGAAGAATAGAACTCTACTTGACATGGCGAGGACCATGCTTGATGAGTACAAGACTTCGGATCAGTTTTGGGCAGAAGAAATCAACACCGCTTGCTACGCCATCAACCGGTTATATCTTCATCGAATCCTCAAGAAGACATCTTATGAACTCCTCACCGGTAAAAAGCCCAATGTTTCATATTTTAGAGTCTTTGGTAGCAAATGTTTTATTCTTGTTAAAAGAGGTAGAAAATCTAAATTTGCTCCTAAGGCTAGAAGGCTTTTTACTTGGTTATGACTCAAACACAAGGGCATATAGAGTTTTTAACAAGTCCATTGGACTAGTTGAAGTCTCTTGTGACATTGTGTTTGATGAGACTAATGGCTCTCAAGTAGAGCAAGTTGATCTTGATGAGCTAGATGATGAAGAGGCTCCGTGCGTCGCGCTAAGGAACATGTCCATTGGGGATGTGTGTCCTAAGGAATCCGAAGAGCCTCCACAAGCACAAGATCAACAACTATCATCTTCCACACAAGCATCTCCACCAACTCAAGATGAGGATCAAGCTCAAGATGATGAAAATGAAGACCAAGAGGATGAGCCACCTCAAGAGGAGGGCAATGATCAAGGGGGAGATGACAATGATCAAGACAAGGAAGATGAACAAGATCCAAGACCGCCACACCCAAGAGTCCACCAGGTGATTCAAAGAGATCACCCCGTGAACACCATCATCGGCGATATTCATAAGGGGGTAACCACTCGATCTCGAGTCGCTCATTTTTGTGAACATTACTCTTTTGGTTCCTCTATTGAGCCACACAGGGTAGAGGATGCACTTAAAGATTTGGATTGGGTGCTGGCAATGCAAGAGGAGCTCAACAATTTCACGAGGAATGAGGTATGGCATATATTATAAATAGTTTTAATGGCTTCTTTCTCATGTTGCCGCATCACAATGCATTTGGAACGGAGGGAGCATGTGGATAAAAGGAACAATTTTGCTAAGGCTCCTAAAATGACAGGATTTGTAGGACACCAGAACATCAGGCGCGTGACGCGCGCCTTATCTAGACTACAACATTTTTTGACCAAATAATTAAATATGGTTGTATGCAATTCAGCTCTCAATTGTATTGTATAAACCAAGCCTTGAAGGGCATATTTTTCCCAAACCTGTTGAACTTAGGTCCTATTTAGTAGGGTTCTGGATCCTATAAAAATGACTTTGGCTCTAGCTCCTCGGTAGGAGCAGCTCATGCCAAGGAGTCAGTGTATTTTTATAAATCATTTGGTAAAACGGCTTTTCTTATCTCTACTACTTATTAAGGATGTAAGGGTAGTCTGTCATTCCGTATTCTGTTATGTAATTTTCATTCCTTGTTTTGCCTTTCCATTCCCCCTCCTTGCACAGTCCAAGCACAGTCCATTTCCATTCCCATTCCCCGTACAACTCACGTCTAGCTAAAATTAAAAAACACACATGGTCCCAAAGGGATTCTAACCCACGACCCCTCGGAGAAATGCGAGCAATAGCTACTGTTACACCACATGTGTGTTTATGTCTATATCTATGACAGGAAAAAACATCTACTACATCTCTCCCCAAGCTCACCTGATACCCTTGCATAATGCGTAGTTATATGTGTACATTTGTGCTGTGCCTAATAGGCCGGCCCAACGCACACAATTTCTGGCACGGCCTAATCTAATTGTGGGCCTGGGCCGGTACGGCCTAATATGTGGGTCGTGCCGGGACCTCAAGTCAAGCCCATGGGCCGGCCTGGCACGACCCATTTAACTAAGGCACATCGAGGCCCACTAAATATATACTTAGTATTTAACTAAGGTCCGTCAAAGCCCATATGACCAGCACAACTTGGAGAATCTAGAGCTTCAATAGGCCTTCAAGAACCAATACCTAGATGGGGATAGTGGATAGTGATAATGATGATTGTATATGTATTCTGTATGTCTGTATAGTACTCAATTAAACACTGAACAGAGAACTGGATATTATTTTGAGCTAGTTTTAATATTTTTTCTTTCTGACCAAAGGTTTTTAATGCGCATCCACAGAACATCTTAGTTTTATTTTGGTCATATATATATATATATATATATATTCTATATTTTTTGTTTATTTATTGTTGTTGTATGTATATGGGTCGGTCTGGCACATTAAGGTATTTTGGGCTATTTGGGTCGGCCTAGCACACATAACTAATTGTGGGCTGTGCCGTGGACCGATGACTGGGTACACGTGTTGGCACGACATGGCTCATAATTAGATATGTGCTTTTGTGGGCCGTGCCTTTGTGGGCCGTGGTTTTGTGGGCCTGTGCCATGCCAGACCAGGCTGGCCCACATGTACAGGTATATACGTAGTAGATAAGTATCACTGAGATTCTTGAATTATATTTTTGGATGGAGGGAGTAGTATTTAAAGAAGAGCCTTGCATGCAATTTCTTTTGTTTGAATAATGTTTTCAATTTAAATTTTTTTTTGCATGTGTGATATTTATTCTCCGTAATATTTTTCCATGGATCTGACTTGTGAGTCATTTTCATAAACCAACGCCAAGGATGAATCCATGTTTCTTACTTGAAAACCCCGAACAAACACCACTAGCAGGAGGTGCTTGCGTTGGCGTCGCTCATCGATGACGAGAAGAAACTTGGCGACTGCCAGTTCGACCTCTGAAAGCAATCCTTCGTGGCCGCATGCGCCACTGTGTACCTGTAACACCCGGGCTTTAAGGGACAAAGCCGGGTGCATCTCATACATGCGCCAAAGAAGACAACATATATAATAACAGAGTGTATAGAGATAAATGTCACAATATAATCAGAGTACTTATTACATAGCGGAAGACTTACAAAAGTAAAAGATAAATATAACAGGATCTAAAATCCATCCTTGGCGCCAGAAAGTCGACTAGGAGATGACGACCTAGACCTCTCACTAATATGGCGCAACATCCACCATGCGCCTCATCCAGTGGTACTTGATCTTCTCCTGTGGGGTGGTGTGAGACAGCAAGGGTGAGCTCACACATGTTCATCGCTCAACAAGTTGTGGGGAATAATGTGACATGAACTCACGAAAAGTGGGAGATCATGTAAAGTGTAAGGCTTACCAAAGAGAATGGTTAAAGCTGAGCATTGCTTTTAATTAGTTGGCCAAAATTTTATTAGCAGTTACTAGATGTAAGTAAATACCAAACTGAAAATCACCTAGAGGGGAGGTGAATAGGCGGAATCTGAAAATTATAAACTTGAGCACAACTACAAGCCGGGGTTAGCATTAGAAATAAAATCGATCCGAAAGAGAGGGCGAAAACAAATCACAAGCAAATGAAGAGTATGACACGGTGATTTGTTTTACCGAGGTTCGGTTCTTGCAAACCTACTCCCCGTTGAGGTGGTCACAAAGACCGGGTCTCTTTCAACCCTTTCCCTCTCTCAAACGGTCACCTAGACCAAGTGAGCTTCTCTTCTCAATCAATTGGAACACTTAGTCCCCACAAGGACCACCACACAATTGGTGTCTCTTGCCTTGATTACAAATGACTTGGGAACAAGAAAGAAGGAAGAAGAAAAGTGGTCCAAGTGCAAGAGCTCAAAAGAACACGGCAAAACTCTCTCTTCTAGTCACTATTGTTTTGAGTGGAATTGGGACGTGGAGAGATTTTGATTTACTCTAATTGTGTCTTGAATTGAATGCTATAGCTCTTATATTGAATGTGTTGGCTGAAAACTTGGATGCCTTGAAGTGTTGTGGTTGGGGGGTATTTATAGCCCCAACCACCAAAGTGGTCGTTGGGAGGGGCTGCTGTCGTATGGCGCACCGGATAGTCCGGTGCACCACCGGACACTATCCGGTGCGCTAGCCACGTCACCCAACCGTTAGGGTTCGACCGTTGGAGCTCTGACAGGTGGGGCCACCGGACAGTCCGGTGGTGCACCGGACAGTCATTGTTTACTGTCCGGTGCACCTTCTGGCACCTGCTCTGACTTCTGCGTGCGCAGTTGCATTGTTCACTTTTCACTGTAGACTTTTGCAGACGACCATTGGCGCAGTTAGCCGTTGCTCCACTGGCACACCGGACAGTCCGGTGTTACACCGGACAGTCCGGTGAATTATAGCGGAGTGGGTCCCCAAATTTCCGAAGCTGAGCAGTTCAGAGAGGATCTCCCTAGTACACCGGACACTGTTCAGTGGTGCACTGGACAGTCCGGTGCGCCAGACCAGGGCAGCCTTCGGTTGTCTTTTGCTCTTTTTATTTGAACCCTTTCTTGAACTTTTTATTGGTTTGTGTTGAACCTTTGGCACCTGTAGAACTCATAATCTAGAGCAAACTAGTTAGTCCAATAATTTGTGTTGGGCAATTCAACCACCAAAATCATTTAGGAAAAATGTTTGACCCTATTTCCCTTTCAATCTCCCCCTTTTTGGTGACTGATGCCAACACAAACCAAAGCAAATATATAAGTGCAGAATTGAACTAGTTTGCATAAGGTAAGTGCAAAGGTTGCTTGGAATGAAACCAATAATTATTTCTACTAGATATGCATGGATGGTTTTCTTCTTATTTAAAATTTTGGACCACGCTTGCACCACTAGTTTTGTTTTGCAAATTCTTTGTAAAATTCTTTTCAAAACTTTTTGCAAATAGTCAAAGGTATATGAATAAGATTAAAAGAAGCATTTTCAAGATTTGAAAATTTCTCCCTCTGTTTCAAATGCTTTTCCTTTGACTTAAGCAAAACTCCCCCTCAATGAAATTCTCCTCTTAGTGTTCAAGAGGTTTTTACAAACTTTTGAAGATACTTTCTCCCCTTTTGAAAACACATTAAGATATCAATTTGAAAACTTCATTTTAAAATTTAGTGGTGGTGCGATCCTTTTGCTTTGGGCTAATACTTTCTCCCCCTTTGGCATGAATCGCCAAAAACGGATACTTGTGAGTGAAATATAAGCCCTTTTACTTTCTCCTAAATGGAAAACAAATAAATATGAGTGAAGATTATACCAATGTGGAGAACTATGCGGAATACTGGCAAATACCAATGGAGTTGAGTGGAAGCGTCATCTTTGCCGGATACTCCATTTCCCTTTCAATTCTATGACTAAGCATAAAATTACACTTGAAAACAAATTAGTCATAGACATAAAAGAGATATGATCAAGGTATATAAATGAGCTATGTGTGCAAAGTATCAATCAAAATTTCGAGAATCAAGAATGTTTAGCTCAATCCTATGTTTGGTAAAGGTTTTCTCATCTAAAGGCTTGGTAAAGATATCGGCCAATTGACCTTTGGTGTTAATATAGGCTATCTCGATATCCCCTTTGTTGGTGATCTCTCAAAAAGTGATACCGAATGGCTATGTGCTTAGTGCGACTGTGCAACGGGATTATCCGCCATGCGGATTGCACTCTCATTATCACATAGGGGTGTTACACGTACATAGTGGCACATGCGGCCACGTAGAACTGCTTTCAGAGGTCGAACTGGTAGTCGCCAAGTTTCTTCTCATCATCAATGAGCGACGCCAACGCAAGCGCCTCCTGCTAGTGGTGTTTGTTCGGGCTTTTCAAGTAAGAAACATGGATTCATCCTTGGCGTTGGTTTATGAAAATGACTCACAAGTCAGATCCATGGAAAATATTACGGAGAATAAATATCACGCATGCAAAAAAAAGAATTTAAATTGAAAACATTATTCAAACAAAAGAAATTGCATGTAAGGCTCTTCTTTAAATACTACTCCCTCCATCTAAAAATATAATTCAAGAATCTCGGTGATACTTATCTACTACGTAACGCATTGTGTAAGGGTATCAGGTGAGTTTGGGAAGAGATGTAGTAGATGTTTTTTCCTGTCATAGATATAGACATAAACACACATGTGGTGTAGCAGTAGCTATTGCTCGCATTTCTCCGAGGGGTCATGGGTTCGAAACCCTTTGGGACCATGTGTGTTTTTTTAATTTTAGATAGACGTGAGTTGTACGGGGAATGAGAATGGAAATGGACTGTGCTTAACTGTGCAAGGAGGGGGAATGGAAAGGCAAAACAAGGAATGAAAATTACATAACAGAATACGGAATGACAGACTATCCTTACATCCTTAATAAGTAGTAGAGATAAGAAAAGCTGTTTGTCGGCGTTTCGAGACCGGGGGGTCCCCGAGCCGACGAGTGAGTGTGCCGCGTGCCCCAGCCCAGATGGGTCGAGCGCGTGGGCGAGCGCGAAGGGGGGAGAGCGAGGTGGCCGGAGCCGGGTCGTGAGGGAGGCGGAGATCCCGCGGCCTTCGTGTTCGTCCCGCGCCCAGGTCGGGTGCGCTTGCAGTAGGGGGTTACAAGCGTCCGCGCGGGTGAGGGGAGCGAGCGGCCCCAAGAGAGCGCCTGCCCCTGCCCTCATTCCCGCGAGGCCAACCTCCTCTAAGAAGGCCCTGGTCCTTCCTTTTATAGGCGCAAGGAGAGGATCCAGGTGTACAATGGGGGTGTAGCAGAGTGCTACGTGTCTAGCGGGGGAGAGCTAGCGCCCTAAGTACATGCCAAGGTGGCAGCCGGAGAGATCTTGGCACCCAGCTGGTGTGGTGTCGTGGCTGTCGGTGGAGCAACGGAGCCTGGCGGAGGGACAGCTGTCGGAGCTGTTGGGTCCTTGCTGACGTCCCCCTGCTTCCGTAAGGGAGCTGAGAGCCGCCGTCGTCATAGGGCTAGCGGGGCGCCATCATTGCCTATCTGGCGGAGCTAGCCAGATGGGACGTCGGTCTTGTTCTCTGCGGCCCGAGTCGGCTCGGGGTAGGGTGATGATGGCGCTTCCTGTTGACGTGGCGGACTTGTGCCCTAGGTCGGGCGACGTGGAGGCTCCTCCGAAGCCGAAGTCGAGTTTGTCCTGCATGGCCGAGGCCGAGCCCGAGCTCCTGGGTCGGGCGAGGCGGAGGTCGTTCGGCAGAGGCCAGGGCGGAGTCCGAGCCCCTGGTCGGGTGAAGCGGAGTGCACCGTCTTCCGGGGCCTTGGCCCGAGTCCGAGCCCTGGGTCGTGCGGAGCGGAGTTCGCCGTCTTCCGGGGACTAGCCCGAGTCCGAGCCCTGGGTCGGGCGGAGCGGAGTTCGCCGTCTTCCGGGGCCTTAGCCCGAGTCCGAGCCCTGGGTCGGGCGGAGCGGAGTTCGCCGTCTTCCAGGGCCTAGCCCGAGTCCGAGCCCTGGGTCGGGCGGAGCGGAGTTCGCCGTCTTCCGGGGCCTTAGCCCGAGTCCGAGCCCTGGGTCGGGCGAAGCGGAGTTCGCCGTCTTCCGGGGCCTTAGCCCGAGTCCGAGCCCTGGGTCGGGCGGAGCTTCCTATGGCGCCCTCGGCAAGGCCTGGCTGCCCGTCAGTCTCACTCTTTGTGTTAAATGCCCCTGTGACTAGGTCGGTCGGCGCGGTGATTTAGTCAGGGTTGCTTCTTAACGAAGGCAAGGCCTCGGGCGAGCCGGAGATGCGTCTGCCATAAAAAAGGGGGCCTCGGGCGAGACGGAAACACATCGGGGTCGGCTGCCCTTGCCCGAGGCTAGGCTCAGGCGAGGCGTGATCGAGTCGCTCGTACGGACTGATCCCTGACTTAATCAAACCCATCAGGCCTCTGCAGCTTTATGCTGATGGGGGTTACCAGCTAAGAATTAGGCGTCTTGAGGGTACCCCTAATTATGGTCCCCGACAGTAGCCCCCGAGCCTCGAAGGGAGTGTTAGCACTCACTTGGAGGCTTTCGTCGCACTTTTTTGCAAGGGGACCAGCCTTTCTCGGTTGCACTTTGTTCCGGTGGCTGCGCGCGAGCGCACCCGCCGGGTGTAGCCCCCGAGGCCTCGGAGGAGTGGTTTCACTCCTTCGAGGTCTTAATGCCTCGCGCTATGCTTCGGCTGGTCTGGCGGTTCCCTCATGCGAACAGGCCGTAGCCCGGGTGCACTGTCGGGGCCCAAGTTCTCGGGCTGGTATGTTGACGCTGTCAACGGTTTGGCCGGAGCCGGGTTTGCGAGAGCAGCCCCCGAGCCTCCGCACAGGGCGAGAGGGCGTTCAGGGACAGACTCGGCTTTTTTACATACGCCCCTACGTCGCCTTTCCGCAAGGAGGAGGGGGGGAAAGCGCCATGTTACCCTCGATGGGCACCGAACATGGTGTCTCCTGTGAGCTGCAAGCGGGTAATTCGAGTGGACGTCCGTGCCCCGTTCGTTGGGGGTCGGCTAGGGGCCCGGAGGCACGCCCAAAAGTACCTGCGGGTGATCTGCCGGACCCGGTCCCCTGGTGACGGGGTCCGAGGGCTCGTTGCCTCCCTCCGATGGGATTCCGTTACAGGATCGTTCCCGCTGGTCTCGGAAATGTCCTAGGGTACCTCGGGAGCGCAGCCCGAGCCTTGGTTATGTATCGAACGTACCCCTGGTCATCCCTCGCTCGGTGTCTGAGGCGACTGTGAACCCTTCGGGGGGCCAGCCTTCGAACCCCTGATCAGTAATGGGCGCGGAGCCCGAGTAGCCTGAGGCGGTCGTGGAACCTTTCGGGAGGCCGACCTTCGAACCTCTGACCAGTAGTGGGTGTCGGGCCCACGCGATCTGAGGCGGCTGTTGAACCCTTCGGGGGGCCAGCCTTCGAACCCCTGATCAGTAAGGAGGCTCGGAGCCTAATTCCTTCACGGGGAAGGATCCCTTTGGGGGTATCCCCTTTCCCGGTCCCTGTTGCAAGAGATAGAGAAAGAGGAAAAAGGGAAAAAAGGATACGAAATTGAATGACGTGGCATACCTTTTTTGGTGTGGTCGTTTTGGCGAAGGCGAAGCGTCGCCAGCTGCTTCTGCTAGAAGCGCCGCCTGTCGAGCCGCGGAGTTAATGCGCCGGGGCGAGTAGTTGGCGAGGCTGCCGTTGCGCGTGCGCGAGCCGTTCGAGGAACGGGTCACGGGCGCGTCGTCTTCACACCGTGAGAGGGGGTTCTCTCGCTGCCTCCGGATGGGACGTGAGCTTGGCTGACGGCGTGACCGCTGCTCCCGCGCGCCTGCCACCGTCATTACTGCCGGCCCACTTTTGACCGCGTTTGACCGCTGCGTCAGGCTGGCGCTGCTGGGTCGCGCGCTGGGTCACCTCGGGTCGCGGTATTGGTTTCGCAATCGAGGAGGTGCGGTGGTGGCGCAAGTGGTACAGTTGCTTGCATGCAGCATCTGGCGCGCCGGTCGCGCGACGCGTGGGCTTGGGCCTCCGTGCTGACAGGTCAGGAGTCGGAGAGGCGCGTCCACTTGGCGCGGTTGCATGCCGCCTGCATGGCTGCCCGCCCCTTTCGCCCGTTGGTCTGGGCAAAAGTGGAGGGTCACTTGTATCCGCTGGGTGGTTGCGTGCGCCACAGCGGTTTGGCTTCTTCTGCTCGGAGCCGGTCTGCATGACATACGGGTCCCAGCCCCCGCGCCACAGGGGAGGGCTTTGGAGGCGTGTTGGAGAAGACTCGGCCCGTGACGGTTGGGGGCGCAAGCAGGGAGAGTTGCCTTTAAAAGGAGGGCGACCCCTTTCGTAAGGCGACCATGTCTCCTTCTTCCCCGATGCGCCGTGTCTTTCCACCTTCCAAGCCCCCGGATGGGGGAGACCGCCGTTTCGTCGCCTCATCGTTGGAGCAACGCAACTCCGTGGGAGTTGGTACCTTTCAGCCATCGTTCGGCTTCAAGGATTTTCATCATGCAGCCTGGCTGCACCCCTCCACCGGCGGTCACCCAAGATGGTGACCTCCGGCTTGATGGTGGGGGAAAGCGAGCCGGGCCGCGGCCTCCGCCCCTTCCTCACCCTCAAGGATTTTCATCACCAGGGCTGAGGAGGGGAGTGTGCCGAGTTGGGGTCGTCCCCTGCGCGGGCGGTGGCCCGCTCCTTCCCTCAGTGAACGGGGGGAAGGGCGGGTGTCGTCCGTGGCGCCAACAGCTGCACCGTGCCCGGCTCTCTGAGCCGAGCAGTTTCGGAGCTGCTCCCGGTGCCGCCTCCCGCCACGGTAGCTGGAAGAGGTTCTTCCGCCGGCGCGACAGCCAAGGTTGGCCATGGACCGACCTCCAACTCTACGGCCTTCTGCCCATCCTTGCCTCTCGAGTTTGGGCAAGGGCGGGGGCCTCCTAGCAGCAGCATCCGCCCTGAGGCCATCATTGCTGCTGTTCGGCCCCCAGGGCAGAAGTCTTCATCGTCGCCGCTGTCGGAGCGGGCGATGACACGCCGTTCGTCGGTCTTCTGTTGCCCCGCAGGCCCACCCCTATCGAGTGGGGTTGTTCGTACCTGCGGAGGGGGAACCAGAGTTCCGTTTGTAATGGCACTTCGAGTGCCGGGTTTTTTGTTCATTGTGGCTGTCGAGGCCTGAACATGTATGTAACTTCGGCACGGAGCCGTGTTTTTTCCTCATTTTTGAGCACAAAGACTCGCCTGTTGTTTGTCTGAACCGCTTCACCAAGCATGAGTCGCCCCGTGTCAAGGTGACGAGTGAGGTATCCGTATCCCGGAGGCGTGGGAGTCCCTCGGCTCGGTCGGCCCTGCTGTCCGAGGCTCCTCTAGCTTAGTTAAAGAGACCCCTCGGCCGCTCTTCGACGAGCCGAGGCCAGGGGTAGCGATATCAGTATGGACAGAGGCGGAGTTGGCTCGAAAATGAAACCTGTTCGGCCGGAGCCCAGCTGGGTTGTCCGTCGGCAGGATCGACGCCGGAGTTGATCAGCCGAGGCTTCGGACCGGGCCGGCGCCCTCGGAAGATGGTTGGCCGAGGCCCCGGAGGTGGCCGGCCGAGCCGTCTGCTCGGGCCGGATCCCGGAGAAGTCCCTCATAGCGATTGCTCGGGCGTGGTGATGACGTCGTCCTTCGGAGCGGAGACCCTCGGACCGCGTCACCGTCCGAGGCTAGGTCGGGCCTTGCCAAAGGTGCCGTTGATGCCGAGGGTGTTGCTGCCCCCTTTCCGGTGTCAAGACCCGAGCCTGCAGGATCAGATTGTCTTGTAGCGTGTGCCTTGTGCGGCCGTCGAGGCCAGAACACACACCCTCGCTGCGTTGTAAAGCTGCGTCTCTTTTCCTCTTGTTTCGAGTATCTAGACTTTTTGTCGGTAACAGGGATGTTAGTGCGAGCGAGAGTTGCTTCTCGCGGAAGGTGATGAGTGAGGTATCCGTATCCCGGAGGCGTGGGAGTCCCTCGGCTCGGTCGGCCTTGCCGCTTACGCGTACTTTCACCCGTCCATGAGGCCCCGTCACCGACCTGGTCGAGAAGGCTCGATGGATCGCTTCGGCAGAAGGGCTTCCGAACGTAAAGACTTGTTCGATCCGTGGAGCCACTTTATCCGATCGCGAGTTACTTATCGCAGAAGGTGATGAGTGAGGTATCCGTATCCCGGAGGCGTAGGAGTCCCTCGGCTCGGTCAGCCTTGACTGCTTACGTGTACCCCGTCGTTTCCAGGACCCACTTTTCGAAGTAGTCAAAAAGCACGAAAGACATTCTGGTAAAAGAGATTTTTTTTTCGAGGAAAGTTTTGACGCAGAGGGGGTTTCCCCCTTTTAGCCCCCGAGGGAGGGTCGGGCTTTGCCGAGGCGAGGCCGACCCTTCCTTGTTGACTAAACTTTGCGTGGGTGCGAGGTATATGAACAACTTGGAAACATCTTAAGGGTAAAAGCGACGTAGCTGTTGGATGTTCCAAGCGTTGCCGTAGACCTCGTCTTGACTGTTGGCCAGCTTGTACGTTCCGGGCTTCAGAACTTTGGCGATGACGAATGGCCCCTCCCAGGGGGGCGTGAGCTTGTGCCTCCCTCGGGCGTCTTGCCGCAGCCGAAGCACCAGGTCGCCCACCTGGAGGTCTCGGGGTCGGACCCCTCGGGCGTGGTAGCGTCGCAGGGACTGCTGATACCGCGCCGAGTGTAGTAAGGCCTTGTCCCGAGCTTCTTCCAGCTGGTCCAGCGAGTCTTCTCGGCTAGCTTGGTTGCTTTGATAGTCGTAGGCTCTCGCCCTCGGGGAGCCGTATTCCAGGTCCGTGGGCAAGACGGCCTCGGCCCCGTAGACTAGGAAGAACGGCGTGAAACCCGTGGCTCGGCTTGGCGTCGTCCTCAGGCTCCAGACCACCGAGGGGAGTTCCTTCATCCATCGCTTGCCGAACTTGTTGAGGTCATTGTAAATCCGAGGCTTGAGCCCTTGTAGAATCATGCCATTGCTCTACTTGCCCATTCAACATGGGATGAGCTACGGCAGCCCAGTCCACCCGGATGTTGTGATCCTCGCAAAAATCCAAAAAATTTTTGCCGGTGAACTGGGTGCCGTTGTCGGTGATGATGGAGTTCGGGACCCCGAAGCGATGGATGATGTTGGTGAAGAACGCCACCGCCTGCTCGGACCTGATGCTGTTCAGGGGTCGGACCTCGATCCACTTGGAGAATTTGTCGACGGCGACCAGTAGGTGCGTGTAGCCCCCGGGCGCCTTCTGCAGAGGGCCGACAAGGTCCAGACCCCACACAGCAAAGGGCCAGGTGATGGGTATCGTCTGCAGAGCCTGAGCGGGCAGGTGGGTCTGCTTCGCATAGAATTGGCACCCTTCGCAGGTGCGGACAATTCTAGTGGCGTCAGCCACCGCCGTCGGCCAGTAGAAGCCTTGCCGGAAAGCGTTCCCGACGAGGGCTCGAG
Organism: Zea luxurians; assembly: GCA_029449295.1. Lineage (NCBI taxonomy): Eukaryota > Viridiplantae > Streptophyta > Magnoliopsida > Poales > Poaceae > Zea > Zea luxurians. The sequence goes on from JAOPSE010000063.1 coordinate 8,938,162, forward strand.
GCGCTGCATGATGGCCGCAAGCCCCCGAGTGTATCTCCTGCAGGAGTTCCTGACCTTCGGCGACGGAGATGCATCGCTGGAGGATGCCCGAGGGGCTGCGGTGGTAGAGCTCCTTCTCATCGCCCAGCAAGACGAACGACTTGGCGCGTCGCGCTACCCGCCGAGCCTCGGCTCGGTCGAGGGGCAGTTCTCCTTGGCGGAGATATTGCAGGTACGGGGTCTGCCAATCTTGATCAGGCGTGACTCCGCTCCGCTCCTCCTCGATGCGCAGTGCCTCGCCCTCGGGGGCCGAGCGTTCCTCGGGCTGAACCGAGGATGGCTCGGGCTAGGCCGAGGTCCCCTCGGACGGGGCCGAGGGCGCCTCGGGCGCGGGCGTGTCGCTGATCTTGACGGAGGGTTGGTGCAGATCCCGGGAGAAGACGTCCGGGGGAACCGTCGTTCGCCCCGAGGCTATCTTTGCCAGCTCGTCCGCAGTCTCGTTGTAGCGCCGGGCGATGTGGTTAAGCTCGAGCCCGTAGAACTTGTCTTCCAGGCGTCGAACTTCATCACAGTAGGCCTCCATCTTCGGGTCGCGATAGTGGGAGTTCTTCATGACTTGGTCGATGACGAGCTGCGAGTTGCCGCGAGCGTCGAGGCATCGGACCCCTAGCTCGATGGCGATTCGCAATCCGTTGATCAAAGCTTCGTACTCAGCCACATTGTTGGACGCCGGGAAATGGAGGCGTAGCACGTAGCGCAAGTGTTTCCCGAGGGGCGAGACGAAGAGCAAACCCGCGCCGGCTCCCGTCTTCATTAGCGACCCGTCGAAAAACATGGTCCAGAGCTCCGGTTGGATCGGAGTTGTCGGCAACTGGGTGTCGACCCATTCGGCTACGAAGTCCGCCAGTACCTGGGACTTGATGGCTTTCCGAGGGGCGAACGAGATTGTCTCGCCCATGATTTCCGCCGCCCACTTTGCGATCCGTCCCGAGGCCTCTCGGCACTGGATGATCTCCCCCAGGGGGAAGGATGACACCACAGTCACCGGATGAGACTCGAAGTAATGTCGCAGCTTTCGCCTCGTCAGGATTACTGCATACAGCAGCTTCTGGACTTGTGGGTAGCGGATCTTGGTTTCGGACAGCACCTCGCTGACGAAGTAAACTGGCCTCTGAATGGGCAAAGCATGCCCCTCTTCTTGCCTTTCGACCACGATCGCGGCGCTGACCACCTGAGTGGTAGCGGCGACGTAGACCAAGAGGGCTTCTCCATCAGCTGGGGGTACCAAGACGGGCGCCTGGGTGAGGAGCGCCTTCAGGTTCCCGAGAGCTTCCTCGGCCTCGGGAGTCCAAGTGAAGCACTCGGCCTTCCTTAAGAGACGGTACAGGGGCAGGCCTCTTTCGCCGAGGCGTGAGATGAAACGGCTCAAGGCCGCGAGACATCCCATGACCCTCTGTACGCCTTTTAAGTCCTTGATGGGCCCCATGCTTGTGATGGCTGCGATCTTCTCCGGGTTGGCTTCGATGCCCCGCTCGGAGACGATGAATCCCAGGAGCATGCCTCGGGGCACCCCGAAGACGCACTTCTCGGGATTGAGCTTGACGCCCTTCGCCTTAAGACACCGGAATGTCACTTCAAGGTCGGAGAGAAGGTCGGAGGCTTTCCTTGTCTTGACTACGATGTCATCGACGTAGGCCTCGACCGTGCGACCGATGTGTTCGCCGAACACATGGTTCATGCACCGCTGGTACGTTGCACCCGCGTTCCTCAAACCGAACGGCATGGTGACATAACAGTACATGCCAAAGGGCGTGATGAAAGAAGTCGCGAGCTGGTCGGACTCTTTCATCTTGATTTGATGATACCCTGAATAGGCATCGAGGAAAGACAGGGTTTCGCACCCAGCAGTGGAATCCACGATTTGATCGATGCGAGGTAGAGGGTAGGGAACCTTTGGACATGCTTTGTTGAGACCAGCGTAGTCTACACACATCCGCCATTTCCCCCCTTTCTTCCTCACAAGCACAGGGTTGGCAAGCCATTCGGGATGGAATACCTCTTTGATGAACCCTGCTGCCATCAGCTTGTGGATCTCCTCGCCTATCACCCTGCGCCTTTCCTCGTCGAATCAGCGTAGAGGCTGTCTGACCGGTCGAGCTCCGGCCTGAATATCCAGCGAGTGCTCGGCGACATCCCTCGGTATGCCGGGCATGTCCGAGGGACTCCACGCAAAGACGTCGGCGTTTGCGCGGAGAAAGTCGACGAGCACTGCTTCCTATTTGGGGTCAAGCCCGGAACCGATCCGGATCTGCTTGGAGGTGTCGCCACTGGGGTCGAGGGGGACGGCCTTAACCGTCTCCGCTGGCTCAAAGTTGCCGGCGTGTCGCTTCACGTCCGGCACCTCTCGGGAGAGGTTTTCCAGGTTGGCGATGAGGGCCTCGGACTCGGCGAGGGCCTCGGCGTACTCCACGCACTCCACATCGCATTCGAACGCGTGTTTGTACGTGGGGCCGACGGTGATGACCCCGTTGGGGCCCGGCATCTTGAGCTTCAGGTAGGTGTAGTTGGGGATGGCCATGAACTTCGCGTAGCATGGCCTTCCCAATACTGCGTGGTAGGTTCCTCGGAACCCGACCACCTCGAACGTTAAAGTCTCCCTTCGGAAGTTGGAGGGTGTTCCGAAGCAGACAGGAAGGTCGAGTCGTCCGAGGGGCTGGACGCGCTTCCCGGGAATGATCCCGTGGAAGGGCGCAGCGCCTGCTCGGACGGAGGACAGATCGACGCGCAGGAGCCAGAGGGTCTCGGCGTAGATGATATTGAGGCAGCTGCCCCCATCCATCAGGACCTTGGTGAGCCTGACGTCGCCGATGATGGGATCGACGACGAGCGGGTACTTCCCCGGGCTTGGCACGTGGTCGGGATGGTCATCTTGGTCGAAGGTGATGGGCTTGTCGGACCAGTCTAGGTAGACTGGTGCCGCCACCTTCACCGAGCAGACCTCCTGGCGCTCTCGCTTGCGATGCCGAGCCGAGGCATTCGCCGCATGCCCTCCGCAGATCATGAAGCAGTCGCGGACCTCGGGGAACTCTCCTGCTTGGTGATCTTCCTTTTTGTCGTCGTCGCGGGCCCTGCCACCCTCTGCGGGTGGCCCGGCCTTGTGGAAGTGGCGCCGAAGCATGACGCACTCCTCGAGAGTGTGCTTGACGGGCCCCTGATGGTAAGGGCACGTCTCCTTGAGCATCTTGTCGAAGAGGTTGGCACCTCCGGGGGGCTTCCGAGGGTTCTTGTACTCGGCGGCAGCGACAAGGTCCGTGCTGGCGGCGTCGCGTTTCGCTTGCGACTTCCTCCTGCCTTTCTTCTTGGCGCCGAGCGGAGCGGACGCCTCGGGTGCATCTTCCGACGGGCGGCCCTGGGGCTGCTTGTCCTTTCGGAAGATGGCCTCGACCGCCTCCTGGCCAGAGGCGAACTTGGTGGCGATGTCCATCAGCTCGCTCGCCCTGGTGGGGGTCTTGCGACCCAACTTGCTCACCAGGTCACGGCAGGTGGTGCCGGCAAGGAACGCGCCGATGACATCGGAGTCGGTGATGTTGGGCAGCTCGGTGCGCTGCTTCGAGAATCGCCGGATGTAGTCCCGAAGAGACTCTCCCGGCTGTTGCCGGCAGCTTCGGAGGTCCCAGGTGTAAGGAAAATGGACCCCGGGCCATTTGGCTAATTGAGTTTTGGTGTTTGATGAACAACACAATCTGTGAACTAATAAGTTTTCTAGTGTTTGTGTTTGTAGTTCACAGGATGCGAAGAGAATTGGACCAAGGCAATGAGGATGCAACACCTCAAAAGAAGACATAAAAAGATGCATAGGAGTCCAATACTCAAGAACAAAGAAGCCCGAAGAAATCAGCGAAGAAATCCAAAGATAAGGGCTGTCAGCCAGCGCCTGGTGGCGCACCGGACATCGGTGTCCGGTGTGCACCGAACTGTCCGGTGAGGCACCGGACAGTCTGCGCAGAGAGGCCGCAGACAGGCGCTCTCTGGCTGTAGCACCGGACTATCTGGTGTGCACCGGACTGTCCGGTGTGCCAACGGGCAGACGGCAACGGTCGAATCCAACGGTCGGATCCAACGGTCGACTGCTACAGGCGCCAACGGTCGGCTGACGTGGCGTGCACCGGACATCTACTGTGCACTGTCCGGTGTGCACCGGACTGTCCGGTGCACCCGACGACAGAAAGCTGCTGCTTTCTGTCCAACGGCTAGTTGAGGGTGTGGAGGCTATAAATACCACCCCAACCGGCCATTCTCATGTGTGAGAGCCCAAGCAACATACCAAGGCACATAGTGCATATTTCCAAGTGCTCAAACACCCAAGTGCTTAATAGAATCACTCGGTGATTAGCGTAGGTGCTTTGCGAAGTGCTTAGGTTAGTTAGACCGCTTTAGCGCTTGCTCTAGGTGAATCCTAGTTAGTTGAGTGAGTTTTGTAAAACCACACAACCCCTCGGCTCTTGCGTGAGTCGTTGTAATTGTACCGAGTGGGGCGAGAGTCTTGCGAGACCGTGACAACCGCGTTTGTGTCACGGCTGCCACCGTGTACCGGAGGGAACGAGGCCCGCGGCGTTTCGGCCGGAAGCTCGATAGTGGAGACGGCAGGGAGCGTCCGAGAGGAGCCGGAAGCGGAGCACCACTTGCGCGTGGAGAAGGCCCGCGGCTCTCTACGGAGTTACTCGACCGTGGTGCTTGGCCCTCGCGTGGGCTTCCCTTTGCGTAGGGGCACCAACGAGGATTAGTCGGGACCTTGCGTGGTTCCGGATACCTCGGTAAAAATACCGGCGTCATCCACGAGAGTTTGCTTCTCTACTTAGCTCTTTACATTCCGCATTTATATTAAGCATTTAAGTTTCAATCTTATTGTCATACTTGTTTAGTGTAGATTGAAACTTAGCCTTTGCGGTAGAGATAGCAACACTTAGACAAAACCTAGTTTGCACATTCTAGTTTTGATTATTTGCATAGGTTTTGCTCTAGGGATTTAATTGTGGCCTAGTTTAGTAAAAGTTTTAGAAGTCCTAATTCACCCCCCCCCCTCTTAGGCGTCACCCGTTTCCTACAAGTGGTATCAGAGCCCGGTTTGGCTCATTTGAAACGCTTTAGCTTCACCGCTAAAAGAGCCGACGCTTTTTAGAGGAAGGGATGGATACCCATAGGCCACCACACTTCGATGGCACTAACTTCCCATATTATAGTGCTAGAATGGCTTGTTACCTAGAGGCCGTTGATCTAGGTGTTTGGAGAGTCACTCGTGATGGGATGAAACCCCTCAAGAATCCCGAGAAACCCACCACGAGTGAGGAAAAAGAAATCCATTTAAATGCTAGAGCCAAGAATTGCTTGTATGAATCTCTTAGCATGGATATTTTCAATCAAGTATTTACCTTGAAAACTGCTAATGAGATTTGGCTAAAATTGCATGAGCTTCATGACGGCACATCCAATGTCCGTGAGCAAAAACATTGCCTAGTCTTTTGCCATGAAAGATGATGAGCTTGTTAGAGACATGTATTCTCGCTTGAATCTAATAATCAATGAGCTCAACTCTATTGGCATTAATAAGCTAGGTGATGCGGACATTGTGAGGAAGATTATCTCCCTGCTACCACAACAAAGATATGGGAGCATCATCACCATTCTTCACAATATGGAGGATTTGAGCAACATGACCCCGACCATTGTGATTGGGAAAATCGCGGCCTTTGAGATGTCGCGACAAATGAGTCGGGGAGAGGAGCCAACTTCCTCAAGACCATATGCTTTTGCATGTGATGAAAGGAAGGGCAAAAAGAAGGCTCCCACTCCAAGTTCCTCAAGCGAAGAAGAGGAAGAAGAAGAAGAAAGTGATGATGATGAAGATAATCAACCATGCACATCATCCTCCGAGGACGAAGAAACAATCCGACGCGTCGGAAAGGTAATGAGGATGATCCGCAAGATTAATCTAATGGGTGTGCCCCTGCAGGTCGAGGATCTTCTCTTTAACATTGACAGGAAAAAGCAAAGGAAGAGAGGATGCTTCGCATGTGGGGAGAAGGGCCACTTCAGGGACAACTGTCCAAATATGGCCAAACCCAAAAAGGAGAGGAGCAAAGGCAAGGCGCTCACAAGTGTTAGAACTTGGGATGATTCTTCAAGTGAAGATGAACCTCCAAGGACGCGCAGCCACCGGTCCTCGTCACGATCATCACGGTCATCACACAAATGCCTTATGGCAAGAGGTAACAAAAGCATTCCATCCTCTAGTGATGAAAGTAGTAGTGATGATGAAGGCGAGGGAAATGCCTCTCTAGAAGAGCTTGCGGAAGCCGTAAAATTTTTCCAGGATGTTTGCACTAAGCAAAAAGCTCAACTTAAAACTTTGAAAAATAAGTTGGTTAGCTCCCAAAATGATTACAAAGGTTTGCTAGAAAAATTTGAAACTTTTGCAAACTTAAATAGTGAGCTATCAACTAAAATTGAGCTATTAGAATCTAGTGCTCCATCCACTGCTACCGATGATAGCCTTATTAAAAAGAATGAAAAACTTAAGGCTAAGTTAGCTAGCTCCCAAGAAGCTATTGAAAATTTGCTAGAGAAAATGGAAATTCTTAGCATACACAATAATGAGCTAACTACTAAGCTAGAAAACATTGGTAGCACCCCAGCAGCATCTTTAGTTGAAATACCTGAAATAATTAAGAAAGATGCTTCTACTTCCTGCTTTGATTTAATTGATGATTCTAACCCCTGCAACCAAGTCGTTGTTGAGAATATTGTTGTAGAGACATGTACGGATGAGGTTGCAAAGGAAAATGAACAATTAAAGCAAGAAGTGGCTCGCCTTGGCAAGGCTTTGTATGACAAGAAAGGCAAAGCCAAACAAATCCGACCTCCACAGGATAACACCACTGCGGGAGTGAACAAGCCTGTAGAGGGAGAAACTGTGATTTGTAGGCTATGCCACAAGGAAGGCCACAAGTCTTTCCAATGCAAGGCGATGACAGGGGATAAACAAAGGCAAAAGCCATCAAGCAAAATCTCCAACACCTACATCAAAAAGGTGAACAAAAAGGATGCTACACCATACTTGATCAAGAAGAAAAAGAACGGAAAGGTGATAGCAATCAAGGCCAACAAGCAAGCCAACAAAGGAAAAGGGGCCAAACGCATCTGGGTGCCAAAGGAAATAATTTCAACCATGAAAAGCACCAAGAAGGTTTGGATCCCGAAAGGGAAGTGAGTGGACCAAAGGTCTTCGGGAAATTTGGAGACTTGGCCAAAGTGGGATGTATATCATGGGATACATCATATTGGATCAAGGTTATTGCCAAGTGGGTTAGTGAAAATTTTGGACCCAAATTTCCCACCCATGACTAAGGTAACTAGTTTTATTGTATTTCTCGTTTTTAGATATGCGTATCTATTTACCTTGTATCTAGCTTACCTTTCTTGCCTAGTATTACATGTGTTATGTACTTTTGTTTAAAATCATGCATACTAGGTAAATCACATGGTAGAATTGCTTGCTTTCAATTCATATACTTAAGCAAACCTACATGGTTTAAAAAATGTTTATTTAAGCACGGCACATAGCTTCTATATCACTCCATAGTAAATGATGCATAAATTGAAAATTTTGATTTCTACAAAGTGTATCATTTAACTTATATGTGCCAAAATTTGGATTATGGATAATTTGCCCCTCTTGATATCAAATCAAAGTGCATGTCTCCTACAAGTATTCAAAACTTGTATGCACACCTTTAGGGGGAGGTTACTCTATAATCTAACACTTTGAGACTAACACCTTTTCAAGTCTATTTCATGTGATAGTCTCATTGTAAGGAAAATAAGGTCCCCGGAGAAAGACAACAATCTTCCACTGCAAAATCTCCAAGAACTCTCATGTCTCTCAAGCTCGCCATTGATCTCCAATTGGTATCTTTTGAGACTACATTCAGTATCATTTACATGTCTTCTCCAATATTTGATTAGACTATATTTCATATCATATGCTTCCGTGTTGCCAAAAATGCATAAGTAGTTAACTAGAATTCTGTTACCTATGCATAAGGGAAGTCCGTCTTTTCAAATCATGTCTTGCACCTCTAATTTTCACATGCTTTTTCCTAAGTAGAGGATCTCTGTCAAGGGGAGTATTTCTTCATCTCTAAAGGGGGAGAAAAACTCTTTCTAAAGGAGAATACTCATTTAGGGGGAGTAATCTTTTGAGGACTCCTACAAGTGATATCATTCACATGGCTTAATTTAATATCCTTCTAGTGACATCATTTGATGCAATTCTTGATGAGGGCAAGCGTTTATTTACTTCCTACATGCTTTTAATGTCTTCCTTTTCGGTGGTTGATGCCAAAGGTGGAGAAGTTTAGGGACCAAAGCAATAAAAACTATATCAAACACCAAACACCACCAATTTAAAATTTTATATCTACAAATGGCTTTTCAAATGGTTTTGGTTATTTGGTCCAAAAATAGGAAGTAAGTGAATTATGGAGTTAGGGGGATGCTTAAATCCATAATATCACATTGTGGGGACAATCATGCATCTTAGCAAGTAGATTGCATATTTTCACTTAAATACTTGTATTATTTGCTTGCTTTGGTTGTGTTGTCATCAATCATCAAAAAGGGGGAGATTGTAAGGAAAATGGACCCCGAGCCATTTGGCTAATTGAGTTTTGGTGTTTGATGAACAACACAATCCGTGAACTAATAAGTTTTCTAGTGTTTGTGTTTGTAGTTCACAGGATGCGAAGAGAATTGGACCAAGGCAATGAGGATGCAACACCTCAAAAGAAGACATAAAAAGATGCATAGGAGTCCAATACTCAAGAACAAAGAAGCCCGAAGAAATCAGCGAAGAAATCCAAAGATAAGGGCTGTCAGCCAGCGCCTGGTGGCGCACCGGACATCGGTGTCCGGTGTGCACCGAACTGTCCGGTGAGGCACCGGACAGTCTGCGCAGAGAGGCCGCAGACAGGCGCTCTCTGGCTGTAGCACCGGACTATCTGGTGTGCACCGGACTGTCCGGTGTGCCAACAGGCAGACGGCAACGGTCGAATCCAACGGTCGGATCCAACGGTCGACTGCTACAGGCGCCAACGGTCGGCTGACGTGGCGTGCACCGGACATCTACTGTGCACTGTCCGGTGTGCACCGGACTGTCCGGTGCACCCGACGACAGAAAGCTGCTGCTTTCTGTCCAACGGCTAGTTGAGGGTGTGGAGGCTATAAATACCACCCCAACCGGCCATTCTCATGTGTGAGAGCCCAAGCAACATACCAAGGCACATAGTGCATATTTCCAAGTGCTCAAACACCCAAGTGCTTAATAGAATCACTCGGTGATTAGCGTAGGTGCTTTGCGAAGTGCTTAGGTTAGTTAGACCGCTTTAGCGCTTGCTCTAGGTGAATCCTAGTTAGTTGAGTGAGTTTTGTAAAACCACACAACCCCTCGGCTCTTGCGTGAGTCGTTGTAATTGTACCGAGTGGGGCGAGAGTCTTGCGAGACCGTGACAACCGCGTTTGTGTCACGGCTGCCACCGTGTACCGGAGGGAACGAGGCCCGCGGCGTTTCGGCCGGAAGCTCGATAGTGGAGACGGCGGGGAGCGTCCGAGAGGAGCCGGAAGCGGAGCACCACTTGCGCGTGGAGAAGGCCCGCGGCTCTCTACGGAGTTACTCGACCGTGGTGCTTGGCCCTCGCGTGGGCTTCCCTTTGCGTAGGGACACCAACGAGGATTAGTCGGGACCTTGCGTGGTTCCGGATACCTTGGTAAAAATACCGGCGTCATCCACGAGAGTTTGCTTCTCTACTTAGCTCTTTACATTCCGCATTTATATTAAGCATTTAAGTTTCAATCTTATTGTCATACTTGTTTAGTGTAGATTGAAACTTAGCCTTTGCGGTAGAGATAGCAACACTTAGACAAAACCTAGTTTGCACATTCTAGTTTTGATTATTTGCATAGGTTTTGCTCTAGGGATTTAATTGTGGCCTAGTTTAGTAAAAGTTTTAGAAGTCCTAATTCACCCCCCCTCTTAGGCGTCACCCGTTTCCTACACCAGGAATTCCCGGGGCGCACGTACGTGCCCTGGAAGTTGCCAGCGAAAGCTTGGACCAGATCCTCCCAGTTGGAAATCTGCCCCGGAGGCAGGTGCTCCAACCAAGCGCGAGCAGTGTCGGAGAGGAACAGGGGGAGGTTGCGGATGATGAGGTTGTCGTTGTCCGTTCCACCCAGTTGACAGGCCAGGCGGTAGTCCGCGAGCCACAATTCCGGTCTCGTTTCCCCCGAGTACTTTGTGATAGTAGTCGGGGGTCGGAATCGGGTCGGAAACGGCGCCCGCCGAATGGCCCGGCTGAAGACCTGCGGACCGGGTGGTTCGGGCGAGGGACTCCGATCCTCCCCGCTGTCGTAGCGTCCCCCACGCCTGGGGTGATAACCTCGGCGCACCCTTTCGTCGAGGCGGGCCCGACGGTCGCGATGAGGGTGCTCGTCGCCGAGGTGGCCCGGGGCCGCAGGCGCGGTGTTGCGCGTGCGCCCGGTGTAGACCGAGGCTTCCCGCATGAGTCGGGAAGTCGCGGCACGAGGTTCCGAGGGGTACCCCTGCCTTCGGGAGGCAGAGCTCTCGGCCCGCCGGGCCGCAGCGCCTTCCAGGAGATGCTTGAGCTCTCCCTGGATTCGCCGACCCTCGGTGGTTGATGACTCCGGCATCGCGCGGAGGAGCATCGCTGCGGCTGCCAGATCCTGACCGGTTCCGCCGGATGCGGGTGGCGGCCTGTCCCTGGCATCGTTGGCGATGCGGTGCTGGAGACCCTGGGGCAGGTGACGTATTTCTCCGGCCGGGGGCTGGCCCGCCCATACCTGCCCGACGTCCCGGCGGATTGCCTCGAGCGCTCCTGCCCCCTCATCGGGCCCGACCTGCGCCCCGCAGACTTGCTCGAGCTGTGGGTCGTGACCCCCCGCCGGAACGGGGACCACAGCTAGCTCCCGCGGGATGTCGGCGCGAGGCGCTGGCCTAGGGAGATCACCATCCTCCGGCATGCCGAGACAGCTGCCTCCGGAGGGATCCCCTAGCTCGACGTGGAAACATTCGCGGCTCGGGCCGCAGTCCTTGTCGTCAAGGCTGCGGCTGCCGTCGGAACAGTCGGAGAGGCAGTAGTTGCATGCGGTCATGAAGTCCCGCATGGCACTGGGGTTGCCAGTTCCAGAGAAATCCCAGCAGATGCTGGGGTCGTCGTCTTCCTCGGACCCGGAGGGCCCGTAGGTCGAGACGCCCGTCAATCGGTCCCAAGGCGACCGCACACGAAACCCGAAAGGGGTTGCACTCGCCTCAACGTGAGCGCCCGCCAGAGCGAGGTCACTAGGCGGGTTGAGGTCGAGTCGAAATGACGAAAGATGGGAAGCAGCCGGTACCTTTTGGTCGACGAGGAGCGACGAAGTCACATCGGGGGCTGATCGCGCCGTCGTCCTGGGTACGAGGGCGACGTCCTGCAGGCCCTCCGTGAGCGCGCTGGCGTCGTCCACTTGCTCGACAGCCGACGGAGCGCAGCCTCCCGCTCGGCCCTGGTTGCCCCGTCTCCTCCTCCGATGGCGAGGGAGAGGATGGGGCGAGCTCGAAAGTTGTCCTTCCCTCACGCGGGAAAGACGTCGTCGATTCCGCCGCCGGCGGGCGGGCTGTCGGCCACCATTGTCGCCGTCGCGCGGCGGTGGAAGGAGTATCATGTCGTAGCCGCCGTCGAAAGACATGAACTCGAGGCTCCCGAAACGGAGCACCGTCCCGGGTTGGAGAGGTCGTTGGAGACTGCCCATCTGGAGCTTGACGGGAAACTGCTCGTCAACACGCAGCAGGCCCCTACCTGGCGCGCCAACTGTCGGCGTTTCGAGACCGGGGGGTCCCCGAGCCGACGAGTGAGTGTGCCGCGTGCCCCAGCCCAGATGGGTCGAGCGCGTGGGCGAGCGCGAAGGGGGGAGAGCGAGGTGGCCGGAGCCGGGTCGTGAGGGAGGCGGAGATCCCGCGGCCTTCGTGTTCGTCCCGCGCCCAGGTCGGGTGCGCTTGCAGTAGGGGGTTACAAGCGTCCGCGCGGGTGAGGGGAGCGAGCGGCCCCAAGAGAGCGCCTGCCCCTGCCCTCGTTCCCGCGAGGCCAACCTCCTCTAAGAAGGCCCTGGTCCTTCCTTTTATAGGCGCAAGGAGAGGATCCAGGTGTACAATGGGGGTGTAGCAGAGTGCTACGTGTCTAGCGGGGGAGAGCTAGCGCCCTAAGTACATGCCAAGGTGGCAGCCGGAGAGATCTTGGCACCCAGCTGGTGTGGTGTCGTGGCTGTCGGTGGAGCAACGGAGCCTGGCGGAGGGACAGCTGTCGGAGCTGTTGGGTCCTTGCAGACGTCCCCCTGCTTCCGTAAGGGAGCTGAGAGCCGCCGTCGTCATAGGGCTAGCGGGGCGCCATCATTGCCTATCTGGCGGAGCTAGCCAGATGGGACGTCGGTCTTGTTCTCTGCGGCCCGAGTCGGCTCGGGGTAGGGTGATGATGGCGCTTCCTGTTGACGTGGCGGACTTGTGCCCTAGGTCGGGCGACGTGGAGGCTCCTCCGAAGCCGAAGTCGAGTTTGTCCTGCATGGCCGAGGCCGAGCCCGAGCTCCTGGGTCGGGCGAGGCGGAGGTCGTTCGGCAGAGGCCAGGGCGGAGTCCGAGCCCCTGGTCGGGTGAAGCGGAGTGCGCCGTCTTCCGGGGCCTTGGCCCGAGTCCGAGCCCTGGGTCGTGCGGAGAGGAGTTCGCCGTCTTCCGGGGACTAGCCCGAGTCCGAGCCCTGGGTCGGGCGGAGCGGAGTTCGCCGTCTTCCGGGGCCTTAGCCCGAGTCCGAGCCCTGGGTCGGGCGGAGCGGAGTTCGCCGTCTTCCGGGGCCTAGCCCGAGTCCGAGCCCTGGGTCGGGCGGAGCGGAGTTCGCCGTCTTCCGGGGCCTTAGCCCGAGTCCGAGCCCTGGGTCGGGCGGAGCTTCCTATGGCGCCCTCGGCAAGGCCTGGCTGCCCGTCAGTCTCACTCTTTGTGTTAAATGCCCCTGTGACTAGGTCGGTCGGCGTGGTGATTTAGTCAGGGTTGCTTCTTAACGAAGGCAAGGCCTCGGGCGAGCCGGAGATGCGTCTGCCGTAAAAAAGGGGGCCTCGGGCAAGACGGAAACACCTCGGGGTTGGCTGCCCTTGCCCGAGGCTAGGCTCGGGCGAGGCGTGATCGAGTCGCTCGTACGGACTGATCCCTGACTTAATCAAACCCATCAGGCCTCTGCAGCTTTATGCTGATGGGGGTTACCAGCTGAGAATTAGGCGTTTTGAGGGTACCCCTAATTATGGTCCCGACACTGTTTTACCAAATGATTTGTAAAAATACACTGACTCCTTGGCATGAGCTGCTCCTACCGAGGAGCTAGAGCCAAAGTCATTTTTATAGGATCCAGAACCCTACTAAATAGGACCTAAGTTCAACAGGTTTGGGAAAATATGCCCTTCAAGGCTTGGTTTATACAATACAATTGAGAGATGAATTGCATACAACCATATTTAATTATTTGTTCAAAAAATGCTGTAGTCTAGATAAGGCGCGCGTCACGCCTGATGTTCTGGTGTCCTACAAATCCTATCATTTTAGGAGCCTTAGCAAAATTGTTCCTTTTATCCACATGCTCCCTCCGTTCCAAATGCATTGTGATGCGGCAACATGAGAAAGAAGCCATTAAAACTATTTAGGCCCCGTTTCAATCTCACGGGATAAACTTTAGCTTCCTGCTAAACTTTAGCTATATGAATTGAAGTGCTAAAGTTTAGCTTCAATTATCACTATTAGCTCTCCTGTTTAGATTACAAATGGCTAAAAATAGCTAAAAAAGCTGCTAAAGTTTATCTTGCGAGATTGGAACAGGGTCTTATAATATATGCTTAGCTGTGAGCTAAAACTAGTGCAAACTGACAGAAGCATGTGGGCTGATGTTCAGTTATTTAAATGGAAACTTAATAATATGAGATAAAAATGGCAACATTCTTTTCATGAATCAGACTAGTAGAATAATTTTGCTCCCTCCTTTATCTCGGCCCAGAATCGATGTTTAAGACGTTTCTTACGGCTCGTTTGGTTACTTTAGTACAGGACTAAAGTTTAGTTATACGACTAAAGTTTAGTCCATACCCTGTTTGATTCTAAAGACTAAAAGTATTACGAATGCATTAAAAGAATCATAAGATGACCAAAAAAAAACCTTAGCGTTCTTCGTCATTAGTCCAACTAAAATAAAGAAAGGCAAAAAGTGGAATTAATATTGTTTAGTCCCTTTTAGTCACCCTTTAAGGGACTAGAGACTAAAACAATTTAGTCTCTATTTTAGTTCTACGTTTGGCAATTTAGAGACTAATTGAGACATTAATTCCTCAAACCAAACAGGGCCTTAGTTTTCCGGAGTTTTGTTTCAACGCATGAAGGCATCTAGGTTGAATTGTTCTTTTATTAGCAAAATTGTTCCTGTTATTCAAATGCTCCATCCGTTCCAAATGCATTGTGATATGTGTTGGTCACTTGTTTTTAATTGTTACATGGGATAAAAAACAAGGCAACATAGGTTAAACAATTAGAACCTTCGTCCTCATGTTACGACTCCTTCAAAGTAATAACTTAAGGACGAAGGTTCTTGAGAGGATTTATGAATGAAGCGGTAACACCTCAAAAGAAGACATTATACAGATCACAAGTGAAGATCAACAAGTATTAAGCAAAGTCCAAGAAACGAAAACATGTGTTGCCACTGGTGGACTGTCCGGTCGAGGACACCGGACTGTCCGGTGCACCAGGGAACTGTAGGCCAACGGCTAGTTCCCGGTGGCACTGGTGGAGAAAAGCCACCGGACTGTCCGGTGTGAAAGCCTGCAGCGCCAACGGTCACCTGCGGTATCAGATCCAACGGCTAGGCGCACCGGACAGGGGCACCGGACTATCTGATGCCTCCACCGGACTGTCTGCTGTGCCGTAGATCAGTAGCTTTTCTCCAACGACTAGAATTGAGTTGGGGCCTATATATACTCCATCCAACCAGCCATTTCAAGGTGTGGGAGCCCAAGCAACATATCAAGGCATAGTATAGACATTTCCAAGTGCTCATACGCCCAAGTGCTTAATAGAATTATTCAGTGATTAGTGTAGGTGCTTTGCGAAGTGCTTAGGTTAGTTAGACCGCTTTAGCGCTTGCTCTAGGTGAATCCTAGTTAGTTGGTGAGTTTAGAAAAACCACACAATCCCTCGTCTCTTGCGTGAGCTGTTATAATTATACCGAGTGGGGCAAGAGTCTTGCGAGACCGTGACAACCGAGTTTGTGTCACGACCGCCACTGTGTACCAGAGGGAACGATGCCCACGACGTTTTTAGCCGGAAGCTCGATAGTGGAGATGACAGGGAGCGTCCGAGAGGAGCCAGAAGCGGAGCACCACTTGCACGTGGAGAAGGCCCGTGGCTCTCTATAGAGTTACTCGATCGAGGTGCTTGGCCCTCGCATGGGCTTCCCTTTGCGTAGGGGCACCAACGAGGATTAGTCGGTACCTTGCGTGGTTCCGGATACCTCGATAAAAATACCGGCGTCATCCACGAGAGTTTGCATCTCTACCTTGCTCTTTAGCTTCCGCATTTATATTAAGCATTTAAGTTTCAATCTTGTCTTTATACTTATATTGCTTAGGATTGAAACTTAGACATTGCGATAGAGATAGCAACACTTAGACAAAACCTAGTTTGTGCATTATAGTTTGATTAATTACATAGGTTTTGCTCTAGGGATTTATTTGTGGCCTAGTTTAGAGAAAGTTTTAGAAGTCCTAATTCACCCCCTCTTAGGTGTCACCTGTTTCCTTCAGTATGAATATTTCAAACTTTTCAGGACTTTGGCAAACATTTCATATATTGGAAATAGAAGCTGGCCCGAAAGAAGCTTTTGAACACAACCACTTCATCACTCTTTGGCTCCTGAATAATTTCACTACCGAGAAACCTGATCATATCATCCTCCTTCCCACCAATATATCCAAGCCTTATTAGGACATCATGATCTTCGGGCTTCACGGTGGACTCACCGAACTCAATGTGGCTCAGCTTGTTTGGACGAAGTATGCTGGGATCTTCTTCATCGGTGCTAGCTTCAGCGTCAAACCACTCCCCTCTAGAGCATCCCCCTCGTTATTGACCTTCAGCTCAGTGGTACCCGACGCCCTCATCACCTCAGCAATAGGGGTCGTCTCAACGGTATCAAGTGTTTCACCCTCAGTGGCTAATCTAGCAATTGAATGAACCCTAGCCATGGGCAGGTTGCCGAAGCTTTGCGAAAGCGCTTGAGCACAAGAGGAGAGCTTCGGAGGTAGAGGAATTTATGGAAGCAGGTTGGTGCAAGCAATAAATGTCGTAACACATTCAACGAACATGTTGGTTTATATAGCCTGGTAAGCGATGAAGGTGAGGGCTCATGTTGTTTCGACTCTCTGATCGATGGACCGTTATGAAATATTTTACTTCATTTTTAATAATGTTCTCAGGGAAGGTGTTTTTGGACCTTCAGCACGAGGCCTTTATTTATTTTGCTATCTGAGCTTATTATGAAAAACGAGCTAAGAACGTGAGGGGCTACTGTGAAGCATCTAGGACCCTAAGTGATGTTTTGGTAATTAATGACAACCATATGTGGACTAATGAATTCTTGGAGAAATAAGAATGCAGGTTGGACCACATAGAGATGAGCTTTATCGAAAGTCTCAGAGACTTAAACATTGGATGTGGAACAAATGAAGGCAAATGTATTATGTAGGATTTTAGTTTTGTCGGTCACAAGGTGTTAGGGAAGATAATTGACCGGATTAGTAAGCTAGATAGTCGTACTATCAAGAGAGGTTAATGAGATTTCTTTATGTGAAACTTAGTGCCTCATAGAGCATTTAGATGTTGTATTTGCATGAGGACTAACAATGCTTGCATATTCGAGAGTTAAAACCTTTTCAAAAGCGTGTTTTGGAAAGTACCTATGTTTTGGTGGTGCGGACCACCTAGGCCAGGAGGTCGAACCGTCCGTGATCCACTTAGAGATGGTAGCAGAAATGGACAGTTTCGGTGTGGTTTGAAGTCTTTGTACTGCAGACCGTCCGAGCCTAAGGGTTAGATCATCCGTGGTCCTGACCAGAGGGGTTGCTAAATTGCATATGTCCTTGTGTGATTATGCGAACCGCAAGAGCCAAATGTGGATTGTGCAGGGTCTGTGTGATTTTGCCTTATATTATAGACTATCCAAGGTTTGAGCTTGGACAATATTGTTTCCTAGGTCACAGACCGTTTGGCCTTGTTAGGCGGACCGTTCACCTGTGTAAATGCTAGGTGGGTAGAGCTCGGGTTCATTAAGTTGCCAGGTCTCGAACCATCCGACCGAGATCGGCGGACCGTCCGGACCTGCCTTTTCTGACAGCTCTGACAGGATTCAAACATGAAATATAGTCGTTACTTGTATGACGAACTGTCTGGCCATATGGTGCGGACCCTCCGCGAGATAACAACTAGTTTAGAATGAGGTAGTATAAATAGAAGGTGTGCTCGTGTATGACAACTCTCTTGGTCATTCCTAGCATATATTGAGCACATTGGTGACCTTCCAACACTCTCACTCACACACATTGCTTGAGATTAAGTTCTAGTGAGTGTTTGAGTGCATCTAGTGCATTGCATCATTTAAGTGATCTTGAGGCACTAGGTGGTATAGCGAGGAAGCGTCATCGACTTGTTACTCTTGGAAGTTACTGCCTCCTAGACGGCTTGGTGGTGACTCTGTCGAGCTCTTCGTGAAGATTGTGAAGGAACCGTAGAGGAGATTGTGAGGGGTTTGTGCCTACCTCGCCGGAGCGGTAAAGGCGACGCTAGTGAAACCTAGGTATTGAGTGTTTCCTTGTCCATTTGGCTCAAGATCAAGTCCTGTCTTGATAGAGGAGCAAGTGAGGGCTTGGAATCCATCTCAACATGGATTAGGGGTGATCGGCAAATCACCGAAACTATGGGAAAATAGTGTCTCTCTAATTGCTCATTACTTGTTTACTTACAATAGATTGTGATTAGTGAATTGTTCTTCATCACTAGTCTTCATATTGTTGTTCTATCTAGGTTGATTACTTATCTTAGCTCAACTTATGCTAGAGAATTTATTTCTCTTGTCGTATTGATTAAATTTCTCTAGTGTTTGTGTTTTTAGTTAAAACCGTCTATCCACCCCCTCTAGCCAGTGTCCTAGGTCTTACACCTATTATTGAGAGCCTTCTCCTTCCGAAGGTCCTCGAAACACTAACTTAACTATTTTCTAGTCTATTTTTTATGCTGCAGGATCAATGCCGAAGGTCAGCTGAAGCTACTAATAGACGCAGGTACAAAGGCAGCAGCTTCAGACAAACAATATGCATGCATGAGTTACGAAGCCGTGCAAGATTATGAAAAGTCTTCAAAACTTATTCATCAAGGTAGCAAGAGGAAAAGACAACTTTACTCTCGATGTATTTGATAGCTTAAATGAATAGGCTTGGGGCACAATTGTAATTCCGTTGAAGTTATACCTCGCGCCTATAAATAGAGGAACAATGTCATATATTATACACGCTTTTTGTCAGAATGGAATTCACCGCTCTACCTATGAAGATGTACTTTCTTTACCTTCTTGTAATCTTACAAAGCTTAAGGTATTCATGTAAACTTTTGTCAAACATAGAAAAGGGAAGAAAATGATATATTTTAAGGTTGAATCACATGCTATATGTTTAACTTATGTTTTATATTATCTTCAATATTCTTTATATTTCATTTACTCGTTTCCTTTCATCATCATCCTTTTATTCTATCTTGTCCTTGAGAACGTGAGACCAAAAATGACAAAGATGAAACTTAATCTAATTGTATTGCATTGTCTTTTGATGCCTTTAAGGGATCAAAATCAAGCAACCAACAATACCGTTGCAATGCACAGACACCTAGCTAGTATCAATCAAATGAGTCCCAAACATCGTTGTACAATGTCGAATGAATTACACAGCGCTTATCCATTTACTATTATTGATAGTGTATAACAGCGGCACAAATATCTCAAATGGTAAATGTATTGCATGGCATGACAACTAAACTGAAGTACAAGACTGTTTAAAACCACACTAATGCCCAGTTTGCATGGATGAAATCCTGCCCAATTCACGTGGATGGACAAAGAATTAAGTCCAAAATCCTGGCGCATCGCCAAGATTTGGTCCATCTAACCAGGCGCTAAAACTAATTTACATCACAACAAACTTCCTCTGGCAAAGGTAGGAGGAATTCCCCTTCGTCACATACATGAAGTGCAACAGATGAATCACTCATGGTTACTGTTACTACAATCATCTTGTGCACATTTCACTAGATGCCTTGCATAGGGCAATCAGCAATGCTGACAGTTGTATGAGTATGTGTCCAACACTGAGGTATCTGACGAGGACACTGTTAGAACTGCCCCATTACAATTCCTGGCCATCAAAATCTGGTCTCACTGACAGGATAATCAAGACCCTGTAGAGCTGGAATTCTTCTCAGATCCTCTTCTGAATATGCAGGGATGAACCAATATTTTCTGTCATTTCCAAAAACCTGATAACAAAACATTGGTCAACTAAAGTCTTCGATACATTTGTAAGAAAGTAACTTGCATATGCTGGTATTAGCAGGCAATTGCTACCATCACTACTGTAATGGCAGGTCTATGCCCAAAGTCTGAGAATGATGGAAGGCATCTTCTTTCCAACTTCTACTTCCTACATTGTTCTGATTAAGTTCCTAAGAAATAATGGTGGTGGTTTATGCCTGGATTCTGTCCATCAATACGTGTAGAGAGGCCCCTTGCTATTGATATTCCTTCTCCTAGAAGGAACTATATAAGATTAAATCCTCAACACACTGAGGGCATGGTCTCCAGCCAGCCACCTTACAATGACGCACCTAACACAGGCAGTATTATGGTTACAAAATAAGGGGAATAAAAAAAGTGGTGTTGAATATGTTCATAAAATACAGTGACTTCAAAAAGGACTGTCAACTTTGTTGAGTTTTCCATTGATGTTTCACTGATCTTGGCATTTTATGAAAGAAGAGAATACAAGGAATCATAAGTGAATTAATTTTAGCTTGGACAATTATATCACCACTTAAAAATGATCTGTAGTATATTGCAATCAAAATTTGTGCAGCTCCAATCAATAAGATTACATGCCTTGTGGCTCAGACAAGTTAGGCACTTTACATTAATTCATCTCCAACAGTTTCATTGTACTAGTTTATCTCCAACAGTTTCCCTCAGTGTGCCAAATCAGATCTTGCATAACCACACTCTCACAATGTTTTGTTATACAAATAAGACAAAAGTTATCATGGATGTCTCAGCAATTTGCATCTTCACATGCAGTAATAAAGTTATACGCTGGTGCCTGACTATTATAAAACGAGCAAATAATTGACAGAAGTTCTTGAAACTAAAAAATCTAGTACAGATTAACCTGAGCAAAATTCCTCTTCCGGCCAAGATCATATATCCAATGTGGAGTTGTCTTCTTCTCATATGCCTGTACATCAAGGTAACAAATTGATGTCATCTTCTACATTAAAAAATGCTGAACAACATAATGCTAGAAGCTTGCCTCAATTGTCGTCGTATTAGCCGAAACAAGTGAAATATGCATAATCATAAAACCAAAAACGCTCAAGGAAAAGGCCAGATTCAACACTGCAAGAAAGAACAATTTAGTTGATATCTGAAGAATCATACATAGCATTGTTTTATATAACTGTAATGCAATTACCAAAGGTGAGAAATGTGGTTGCAAGTGCTGCAGGACTTCCTGGGATCTCGATATCACTGAAGAAGGCTATGAAGTGAGGCAATAAAGAGAGTGTGACAAGAGTTGTCTCGAGGAAGGTGTAAAACTGCATGGCACCAAAATGAAACCGGTTTCACTTTTCAAAAGTCAAAACAACAGAATAGACATAGCAATGTGAAGTGAAACAGACCAATGCACAAGTCTAAAAACCAAGCACTTAGCAACAGCATTTACACTGTTAACATTATAAACAGAATAGTGATTACACTACACCGGTAACATCATAAACAAGTGCAATTGCTTCAAGCTTTCAGTTCTCATTTAACATATCTTACTGCTGTTTTCCATGTTACATATCTGAGCTAGCACTTCGTGATTCAAAATTATTAATTTTCTGTTACTAATGCTTTAGTTCTCTGAGTTGGGTGCGTGGTGTGAGTGTTTGTAAGCTCTCTCTCAATATAAATATAAGCAGCTCGCCTACGTGTTCCAGAAAAAAATATGTTCTTAGTCAATGATGAGGATCAAATGAATGGTTAGCAAAAGTCACTGTTAGAGATATAGTGATTGGATTGTAGTAGGACTGTGTGCAATGGGCTTAGGCCCAACATCTCTATTATAAATATATCACCCAACCCAGTTTAGGGTTAGGGTTTTCAGTCCAATATGGTATCTACAGCTAGGTTTAGTCTTCTTCCTCTCCCCACCCTAAGCCCACATTGTAGCCGCCGCCGTCTACAATAACCAGCCGACATCGTCCGCTGGCCACGCCCCCAACGCGCGACGTCCTCTCCCCCGCGCCCACGCACATTCTTCGCCGCGTCCGGTGCCGCCACGGGCCGCTCAGTTCGCTCCCTCACCTCATCACCCGCGCCCGACCTCCGTCATGTCCAGCGCCGCTAGCGGGGTCCGCTGTCCTTGAGCCGCGCCCACGCTGTTTTCCAGCTGCCGTCGGCTCCACCCATCTCCAGCCGCCGGCGACTCTCCCTCCCGCCGGCCTCCTGCTGCTATGCCAGTCGCCCCCTCTCCATTGAATCCGCGCCCGTGGTCGTAGGTCATCCTCGTCTCTGTCGGATCTGCGCCCTTCCCTCTGTGTCTGACTCCATCCGGCTCCCTGTGCGCGCCTCCAGGTATACGCCCAGACTCATGCCCTCGCCCGGATGTATCCTCCATGTCGCTAGACGCCGCGCAGTCCCCACATGGACAGTCGCGACCCCGCCACCTCGCCCTCACGATTTCCCGCTCGAGCGCGCCTACCCTGGTCGTCGCCGCCGCCCAAAACGCGACCATGGTTGGACTCGCCACCCCCTCCACTGGTGCCCTTGTCGGCAGCCAGCTCTCCTCCCCTTGGGTGCAACCCCTGCTCCTGCGCCTCTAGTGAGCCACAACTGATCACTGCTGCCTTCCCACCGCCCGCGATTGCGAGCAACTCCCCATCTCGCGACCTCGGTTCCCGTGCCTCCCTAGTGTCTCCCTTCACATCGGCCATCTTCTCTGGGGCACATTTGTGGCCTTTGATCGTGTCACAAACCCTGTTCTCCGTGACTGCGTTGAGCTCCACCCTCAGGCGAGCCACCACACTACTGAGTTGTTTGTGTTTCCTAGCGCAATGATTGTCTCCATGACGATCGAGGCCTTTGTCTTCTTCCCCATCCATGATTGATGTCAGCATGCTCACAACTATCGACCCCAACACTCCTCACAGCGGCTCTGTGGGGGTGCCCCGCAGGCTCTCTCATCCTTCCCCATATCATCGCCACCGCCTCCACCCACCGACTGGATTTCCGACTCCAACGACTCGTTCCATACCACTCCTGACCCCGGAGTTATCTCTTTACCTCATCCTCCTAGCCCCACATTCCCTTCCTCCATCATTGTCGGTAATGGGTCTACTCTACTTGTCACCTCAGTAGGTGACACAGTCCTTGTACCTCAACAATTCTTGTTGCCTCCAACATCATCCAAAACCTTCTCTCGGTTCGTCGCTTCACCACTGACGACCGTTGTTCTATGAAGTTCGATCCCTAGGGGCTCACCACCTAGGATCTTCCACCACTCGTGTTATGGTTGCTCGATGCGATAGCTCCGGCCCATTATATTCCATTCGCCTCCTCGTCCCACCTTCCTCTGTCCATGTTGCCACACCCTACGCCCTTGCGGTATTATCTCATCATTCTGGATGACTTCTCTCACTACTTGTGGACCTTTCCCCTCCACCGTAAATCTGACACATTCCCCCACCTTTCTCATTTCTTTGCATAGGTGTTGACTCAGTCCGGTCATACCATCCAGGCTATTCAGTGTGATAATGAATATGTTTGATAACTACACGTCTCGCACCTCCTTTCTCTCCGACGATGTGCAGCTGCAGATCTCATGTCCTCACACCTCTCCTTAGAATGGCCAAGCCGAGCACATGATTCGCACCAGCACTAACATGTTGTGTTGCCTCCTCTTTCAGGCTTCTCTTCCCACCCGCTACTAGGCTAAGACCCTAAACACAGCCAGCTATCTCCTCAACTGTCTTCCCTCCAAGGTTGTTTCCCATCCCACTCTGTTCTTCGCCCTCTTCTGCACCACCCCTTCTATGAGCACCTTAAGGTCTTCGGGTGTGGCCTAACAAACTTTCCCCTCGCTCTTCTCGCTGTCTTTTCCTCAGGTACTCCCCTGATCACAAGGGGTACCGATGCCTCGATCTTCTCACCCACACATCATTTCTCGTCATGTTGTCCTTGATGAGGATGCTTTCCCCTTATTGATTCCTCCCCACCCCTCGACCTTGATTCCCTCCTCGATGTCGATTGCGTCGATGTTTCTCTTTCGCTAGCTTCTTTCACGCCACACGCGACCCCGTCGCCATCCCCTACGCCATGCGTGATGTTGCGGTCTCTACCTTTACTTGTGTCGTCGTCTACGCCACGCGCGACCCTGTCACCCCTGCCTACGCTTTGTGTGGCCCCATCGACGAACGTGGCCCCGTCGCCCTCGTCTGCGCGCGGCGTGGCCCCATCGCCTACGCCCCTCGCGACACAATACACTGATCCCGTCCATGTCTACCAGCGGTGTGTGCCGCCTGGTCCTCAATCCCCTCCACTACGTCGGGTCGTGCCTCAGCTCCATCTCACGAGGAGCCAACGGTTTACCATCTAGTTGCTCTTCACCAGGACCCCGAGCATGTCCACTCGATGGTTACCCGGCGGGCCACTGGTGTCCTCCGGCCTGTCGACCACCTAGTCCTCTAGACGTCATCTTCTACGGCGCTCTGCCCCGAGCCATCCTTCTGTCCATAGTGCGGTCGCCGACCCCAACTGGCAACGCACTATGGAGGAGTACGAGGCCTTACAAGCGAAACACACACACCTAGGACCTGGTGCCATGCCCCTCTGGTACCAATGTGGTCACCGGGAAATGGGTCTCCAAGCACAAGCTGAAGGCGAATGGCTACTTGGATCGGTACAAGGCTCGTTGGATCCTACGAGGCTTCACCTGGCGTTCCGGGGTGGACTATGACGAGACCTTCAGCCTCGTGGTCAAGCCCGATACCATCTAGACTGTTCTGATTTTGGCTCTCATGGGCCTAGCCAGCGCATCAGCTCGACGTCAAGAATGTCTTCCTCCATGGCACTCTTACAGAGACAGTGTATTGCACTCAGTCGGTCGGCTTTGTAGATCCGGCACACCCCGACATGGTCTGCAAGCTCAACCGTTCCCTCTACGGCCTCAAGCAGACGCCCTAAGCTTGGTATAGTTGCTTTACGACCTTCTTGATTTCATAGGGCTTCGTCGAGGCCAAGGTGGACACCTCCCTATTCGTCTTTCACCGCGCCTGGATACTGCATACCTCCTCCTCTACGTCGACGACATCGTCCTCACGGCCTCCTCCCCTGACCTCCTACAACACATCATCTCCTCTCTCTAGCAGGAGTTCGCGATGAAAGACCTAGGTGAGCTACACCACTTCCTGGGGATCACAGTCGAGCGCCAAACCTGGACCTATTCCTCCACCAACGGCAGTACACCATCGACATCCTCGAGCGCGCTGGCATGGCTGATTGTAAGCCCTGCACGACTCCAGTGGACACTCAGGGCAAGGTCTCCTCCGACGATGGCCCTCTAGTGGTTGATCAGACCAGCTATCAGAGTCTCGTCGGGGCCCTACAGTTCCTCGTCTTCATCCGCCCCGACATCGCCAACGTCGTCCAATAGGTGTGCCTCCATATGCACGCCCTGCTGGAGCCACATCTCACCGCTATGAAGCGGATCCTGTGGTACCTCCGAGGCGCCACCGACTTCGGCCTCCTTCGATGATCTATGACCACCAACCTCGCCGTCTACACCGACGCCGACTGATTGTCCCGACACCCGTCCGTCCACATCCAGCTTCGTTGTGTTCCTTGGTGACAATCTTGTCTCCTGGTCTTCGAAGTGCAGCCAGTCATCTCCAGCGCTGAGGCCGAGTACCACATTATGGCTAACGACGTCACCGAGGCGGTATGGCTTCGTCAGCTACACAATACGCTAACGTGGAGCACACTTGTCTACTGTGACAACGTCAGTGCCATGTACCTCTCCACCAACCCTATCCAACACCAGCGCACGAAGCATGTCGAGCTTGACCTCCACTTCGTCTACGAGCGTGTCGCCGCCCGTCAAGGATGTGCGAGTTTTTCATGTCTCGACCACTTCTCAGGTCGTCAACATCTTCAACAAGGGCCTACCTACGTCAGTGTTTGAGGAGTTTCGGTCTAGTCTGAACATCTGTCGTGGCTAGAGTTTCGACTGCGGGGGGTGTTAGAGATATTGTGATTGTGTTGTAATAGGACTATGTGTAATGGGCTTAAGCTCAACATCTCTATTATAAATATATCACCCAACCCAGTTTAGGGTTAGTGTTTTCAGTCCAACAGTCACTAATGGCAGGCTTCTAATAGATAAATTGTGCTTTTTTGGCAAAGGGTGCTAATAGACTATGGTACCACGTCAAATCAAAACATTATGCACAAGCTATCAAATATGCAATCCATTTCATGTTTCATCTGATTCATTCTTCCAGAAAAAAGGGAAGAAAGGTTGTTTTGGAGAATCTTATAGATGAAAATGATAGTTTGGCATTTATATGAAATACTGCCTGATTTAAGAAACAAGCAATAGTATCACAAATTAGATAACACTGACATCATAAAAGGTAAGTCAGCAGTTCTGAAGCTGGTGTAGTATTTATCACATCTCCATAAGCATAAATAGTTTATGGCAGCTTGATGTTGTTTTTTTAATAGTGCCTAACTAGTTCGCGGATGCACCATAACATTGTTATATCTATGTCTGAAACCTGAGATATAATTAGGCACCAGGGACAATGAATGAAAAAAAGGAAATGCCATTGTTAACGGCGTGAACAGCACAATCTAGTTCAAATAATTGCTTTTGTGAAACTATTGATTCATATAAGTGGGAACAACTGTTTTGGTGACCATCTTCAGTTTTAACATGTGTTGCTTATTTTCATGTTCAGTTTTGTAAGGTTAAGAACATTATTCACAGGGACAAGCGAAAATGTCTCTAGTTGAGTTTGTTAGGTGGTCTGATTAGCACTCTTCAGGTCCAGAGTTCGAATTCCAGTAGGTGCAAATTTTAGGCTGAGGTCAAAAAAAAAGTCACTCGTTGGTTCCCCTGGTTGTGTGCACACGAGATGGACTGACATATGGGAGGTGGATCCTCGTGTAGGGGCTGGGAGTACTCAAAGCACGAGTAAAGATCTGGCATATAGGGGAGAGACCCTCATGTTGCACAGGGGCAGCTTTCGTGACCTTTCTCGATTGAGGCTCTGATTGAGCTTCTTTTAATATAATACCGTGCGAGTGGTCTTACCGGCCGAGCTTTTTTCATTCACAGGGACAATTTCTGATATGCCAACTGCAACATGTAAAAGATTTAGTTTTAAGTGGAGAAGGGAGGAGATTGAAGATTGAACAATGTACTTGGATTTTGAAATTGAAGTCATATGGGATTAGGAAGCAGCTTTAGCTATTTGGTTAACTGATCAAGCAGCAACCTGGGTTAGAAAGGATACCAAAGTTAGCTCAGAGGAGTTTAGCTACTCATATTTCACACATGTTATAAGGGTTTATCTATTAAGCTGTGTAATCCAAAAGCCGAAACTGGTATAGTACTGATGGTTAACAAAAAGCAGAAACTGATATAGCACTGATGGTTAACTAATAGTTTATGAAAACAAATCATTTCAAGCAATGATATATTTAGTTATACATTCCAAATTTATGGAAAAATGTGGAACATTGCACAAAAGATACATTGCACAAAAGATAGAAGAAAATCATTTTCTTATTTAGACAGGGTTAAAGCATTAACCACTGCCACAAACAATGCCCATCCTGTTAGCATTATAGAAAATGGCATGTCCATAATTTGAATCATCGCATTATAGAACATAAAAAATGTGACCAACCCACGAGAAACGAGATGATTTAACTAAGGAAATATGCACATAAATTTAAACTGAGAAAGAAATATCAACCTATGTTGTTGGGTGCATTACCACATCTCCCACACAACCAGTTGAGCTAGACTCACTTACTACATTATAAAACTTAGGTCATGCCCAATGTTTTCATACCGTAACAGTTAGCTCCTAAGACGCCAAGTTAGGGAGCTGTCACTGTCAAACACAGTTCAAACTCCGAACCCTGGTGGAACGAAAAATAAAGGCCCCGCATTGGCAACCCAAAAATAATAATAATGGCAGTGTGCCATAATGTATTACAGCGTGGCCATACAGGGGTAGTGGCAGGTACCAGTGCAGCCCTATAGGACTCAAGCCTAGATCCAAGGTCGTATCTAGGTGGTGTGTTTCGTTGCACTATTTCCAAGAGTGGCACATCAACTTACAAGTTATAATGGATGAATGAAATAATCACTCTCAATGCATAGCTCACAGTTTCATAAGCTAGTTAGAACTCACTTCAAATAGTTACATAGTGTTGTGATCAAATATGCCATGTGAACGATGTAGTTACTTTCAATATTATTTAAATTTAGTAGAGTGTTACTTCAGTCCACAAACTTTGAAAATGCATTTATGGGTCCTAAACTTGTCAAGTGATGCAACATTAGTTCATACCAGCCACATGGATGTTTCTTGCTGATGTGGCATTACCGACATGACATTTTTTTACATTGAACTCCTCTCCTTCCCTCTTGTGTCTTGTCACATGAATAGATCATTATTTCCCTATGCTGGAATATATGTGGGTTGCCTACCTCTTTCTATCAGCTTAAGTTTTTGGGTCAAACTGATTGGAGCATGCAACTTAATATGGTATCAGAGCCAGATTTATCGAGTTCAAATCCTATTTAGCGCAATTAAATAAAATAATTGTTATTCGCTCATATTCCATGTCTAAGAGCTCCTACATGTATGAATATACAGTCCCATTGTCCTCGAGACAATTTAATATCTCGGTGTTGTGTTTCTTCCTAGCACAAAGGGCAATGAGGATTGAGCCGCACAAGAATGGTCAAAACATGTGGATTAGAAATTATGAGCTCCAATGGAGGTTAGATGGACTTTCATTCACTAGGAAACAATGTCATTTCTCAAATGAGTCTCATGGGGCTGAAACTCAACTCCTCTCTCCTTTTAATTTCTTTGCCACCTCATCACTTTTGTTGATGTGTCACCATTAATAAATGAGGATGAAACCCCCACTAAGACTGTCATCGGCAGACCGTGTAAAATAGAGGATGCAGCAATGTTTAACACTATTTACATAGTGAAGTTTGAAATAGGGGATAAGATAGGGAATAGGATAGGGGAGCTGCTGGAGACAGCCTAAGATTGGCCTCGTGCAATACCATGGGGCCATCTTCCACCACTGGACAAGTTTTTTATAAAAAACTTAATGCATCAACCACAAACTTTGAAACCCAAAGGTCAATCTATCTTCCTACTCAAAAAGGAGCATATATCAGGTATAGTAGTATTATACCAGGAACAGAAGAAAGTATTTGTAGTTCAGTGCCCCAACACAATTAACCACCCACACACAATGATGATCCATCTTAAGAACACATCTTCCACCTGAAATCATGTAGAGGCAAAGCACACAAAAATGATATTAGTTGATTCATGACAGCTGGCAAAACATAAAGCTGATCCATATACTTACAAACAGAGCAATGGTGGCACCGAGGTGGCTTCAACTGGTTGCATTTCCTACAGTACCTAGCCCTTGGATTTGCCGTATTGCCAAGAGCCACAGATTGCTGTGAATTCATCTGGCTACTGAACTCTGAGCTAGTGAGAGGAGCAGTTTCTCCCCTCTCCGCATCAAAATCAAGATTCCAATTTGGTGGAACAGAACCAGGGTCAGTGAGCACCACAGAAAAATAACTCCATAAAAGCATAGCAAGCTGCAAAACAGAGAGTAAATTATCCTATTAGCACACTAAACAAAACTGAGAGAAAACGGTGTAACATAATTTTACTAGTGTTTACAGTTAACTATGTTGGTAGGCAAAGCACCAGAAGTTCAGCCAACCTTATGGTTCTATAATCAGTAGCGCTCAAATGTATTTGATTAGATCATCTAGGAAACTTTATTTTTCTTATTAAACTTCTTTCAGCATAGTTGGCTCCATTTTAACATTTGACGTATACTCTATTAAACAAACCTACCATGTTGTCAGAAAAAAAATATTAGTAAAACAATAATTGTAGCCGAATCAAGACAGTCCCATCCAGTGATGTTCAAAATCCATACGATATAACAAAATTGCTCCCAAGAACTAAGATCGGCACCCAATGATACCCGATCCCGCTGATGTTAGCATCTTCACCACCAAAAGAGCAGATATTTCTCCGGAAGGACGACCCATCCGAATCCCCCCCCCCCCTAGCTACGTGAGGCTACGCACCAGAAAGTGGAAGAGGAGCAGGACAGCGAGCGCGGCTAGAGTGGTGCCGCCGCCGGTGAGGAGGGCGGGGCCGTAGTTGCAGAGGACGACAGCGTAGTAGGTGACGCCGACGATGGCGAGGACGAGTAGGATCATGATGGAACCCAGCCCACGGAGAGCCGTGCAGAACCGGAACACGTTCCACGCCATCGCGACCCCCGCCGATCTGTACATGGTCCCCCCGCCACCTCCGCCTCCGTCACGGCTGCCTCGGGCAACCAGGGAGGAGGAGCGAGCAATACACCGGCGTCCCCCGCTGGATGATCCAGAAACAAGGCGTAGGAGGAGGATTGGGAATTTGAGATTAAGGAAGACGAAGACGGGGGCAGCCGCCAGCCGGGCAGGTAGAGCTGGAGGTGGACCTCGCGGCGTCCTTGTTCCTTGCTTCTAGATTTGCTTCGGTGACGCGTTCTACGTTTCCCATGTCGCTTGGTCCTATTTTCAAAGGGAATTAATAACTGAATCCTTATGAAGTTCGCTGAAAATTGCTAAAATTATGTCAATCCCAAGTCTATTTCTGTGTACAACGATGAGCCATACGTAACAAAACCCCAGTGACGCGGTTAATATAAGTGAAATCTACGGTCGCTAAACTTTAGAATGATAAATCAAATTTTTCATTTTTAGTGCATGTGTTATAAATGAAAGCCGAAATGGTGTTTTCCATTGCATCAAAGCACTTAGCCATGATGTTTTTTTGCCTTCACCTCAAAATCACTCATTTTGGTTTCACGTGTCACAAAGTATAGTACAATAAACACATAAAGTTTTTTATTACACAAATGCATTTACAAAGTTTTTTTTACAGAAGAGTGTATTAGTTCTCTTTCAAAACTTCATTTGTAACGTCATTATAAATTTTCAATACATCTTGGTCTATTGCCTTATTCATTCATGATATCAATGAGGGCCAACGACTCCTTTAGCCCTGGATCATTTTCAGAAATATATTATTTGAGCTCGGTTGAAGGGCATCTATAACAAAAAAAAAATTATTAAGAAAGCATACATGATCAGAACAAGAGTTTTAGTAAAAAATAAGCAAAATACTTTCGAGTTTTTTAACCTCTGCGCTTCCTTACTTGCTTCGGCTTCCGTAGCGGCCTTATTCACCTGGACAAACAATACGTGTAAGCAATAGAACTAGAAAAACAACGAAGCAAAAGTAAAATATCAAATAGAAACCTTTCCTATATTCTTTTGAGCAGCTTCTGAAAGAAACGCAGACGTCTAAGAGGGATTGATGAATTAGGACTTCAAGAAATCTTGTTAATCTAGGCCACAAATAAATCTCATAAACAAACCTATGCAAATAACTAAACAAGAATATGCAAATTAGATTTTGTCTAATTGTTGCTATCTCTACCGCAAAAGAGTTATACAACCTAAGATCCAATCCTAAATATCCTAAACTAGGAATAGAGAGATTGAAACTTAAGTATTTAATGTAAATGCGGAAACTAAAGAGCAAAGGTAGAGAATGTAAACTCATGTGTCATGTTGGTATTTTTACCGAGGTATCCAGAACCGTGCAAGGTTCTGACTAATCCTCATTGGTGCCCTACGTAAAGGGTAGTCCACGCGAGGGCCAAGCACCACAGTCGAGTAACTCCATCAGAGTCGTGGACCTTCTCCACATGCAAGGGGTGCTCCGCTTCCGACTCCTCTCGGATGCTCCCCGTCGTCTTCACTATTGAGCCTTCAGCCGCATCGTCGTGGGGCCTCGATCCCTCCGGTACATGATAGCGGCCGCACTACAAATGTGGTTGATGCGGTCTCGCAAGGCTCTCGCATCACTCAGTACAATATTACAATGGCTCACGCAAGAGCCGAGAGGTTTGATGGGTTTTAAACTTACTCAACTAACTAGGGATAGCCTAGAGCAAGCACATAAGCGGTCTAATTAACCTAAGCACTTCGCAAAGCATATACGCTAATCACCAAGTGATTCTATTAGGCACTTGGGTGTTTAAAGCCTTGGAGATGTGTATCACATGTGTTGGTATGTTGTTTGGGCTCCCACACAATCAAAGGCTAGCCAAAGGGGTATATATAGAGACCTCACTCAAAAGTAGCCATTAGAGGAATTCTGCTAGTCTATGCCGCACCAGACCGGTCCGGTGCCTCCATGTCAGCAAGCCATTGGCTGCTGACATCTATAGTGCGGTTAGGTGTGCCACCCACGTGGTCCGATGCGTGCCACATCAGCTAGCCGTTATCGATAGTTGGGACCGGTCTGGTGCCCCAGCTCACTGAAAACCCGAGAGCAACTTCCTGGCAAGCTGGTCTGGTACATCGGTCTGGTGTACACTCACTCGGTCTGGTGCACCAAGATTCAGCCATCTTCTATTTCTTCAACTTTCTTTGCTTGGGCTCTTTTGGTCTTGTGTCTTGTACTTGTGCTAAATATTTGGAATATAAGCCAGGTTATTATTTCCCTAGGTTGGAATACAAGCCAGTTCTGCGAGCTCTCATCCTTTCGCAGGTTAAAGCAACGGCAAGCTCACTGGATCCCTTTGATGTATAACTTAACTATGTTTTCAAACACATCCCTCATCCTATTATTTTATGCATTTTATGATTTTGCTACTAAGAGACATGTTAATATGGCCACCTAGCCTTAGAACTTTGCCGCAATTCTTCTTTATACTCCTTGACATTTTTATTACAACATTATTTGAGAAAAGCTGTGAATTTTTCAAAAGAAACTTATTTTCAAAAAAAGGTGAACGGTTATCACCGTCACCACCATGAGCGGGATGATCAGGACTCCCTGGTTTGGGAGGGCCCTAAAAAGTTAGCTCAGCTAGGTTAGGTGTAAGCATGGAGTGTCACATCTCGCATTAGGTCCGGTTTGTCATCACTCCTTACCTAAACTCTTATCAAGTACAACCACTCGAGACTGTATGGGTAGTCGCTTGATCCAAACTTGCACGGTCTGTACCACAGGGTTATCGGTGGATGGGGAGCACCAGAAGGACAAGGAGAGGGATAATTTTGTCCTAGTCTGGGCGAGGAGGTGGCCTTGTTCCTTTCGGTATAACCATTAAGGTAAATTCGTGGAAGGGAGGAGAGAGTTTCAGTATTCGGATCTCACGACGGTGAAATTGCAGAAACCAGACTAGTGGGTAAAGTGTACACCTCTGCATAGAGTCAAAAATCTATTTGAATAGTTATGAGTTATGGCATGGATTTGACAATTAATGTTTTGTTTTCCAAAATGTTTTGAAAAATGGTTTTTAAAAGGTCTGGTGTTGAGCCATGAGCTATGATGGGTGAAAACTACCAAGATTCTTGGATGGTTGAGTCCAGGGGATTTGGTTTTATTTTGAAAAACTTCCTGCTCCCTTGGGAGAATATGCGCTTTAAAAATGATAAAATATTTTACAAAATAGCCCTGCATCAAAAAATACTTTTCTACAAAATACCCTGAGCTCCACATACTCCATGCATTATATCTGATTTCCCCATTCTATGGGTGAAGGTGGGTTGCTGGGTATGTAAATACTCACTCTTGCTTAATTGTTGTTTTTCAGAGAAGGAGATCGTTGATTGTGTAAGAGTTATAACTATTTCCCAACCATGCATGTGGTTGTTGGACCGCTGATTTGCTTCGTTGCATATATTAGGCTGCTTCAGCTCTACTTTGATGATATGTCTCGAGTTGTGAACCAACTCTTAAAGTTTATCGCCACATGTATAGGTTTGTCTCGTTTAAGCAGATCTTGGAACCATCTGATGTATAAATGTGTATACTAGCCTCCTGGGGCTAGTATTTGAATCACATTTGAGTCCCAGAGGATTGGGACGCTTCAGATATACCATTTAGAAATACTGCATGTCGATTTCTAGTTGTTTGGTACAACGTTTCACTTTAAATAAACGGTCTTTTCTTTCAAAAAGTCATAATAAATAAAATAATGGTTAGAAAAATATGATTCTAGTTTTGTTAGATTTCACATAAGGTTATCTTTCTGTGATAAATATATTATGGGTATGTTCTGTTGAGAAAATGGCTTTTATGAAGTAAAAAGTGATGTTGTTGATTTCTTAGAAATTATTAGATAAATAGAAAACTCTCTGTGATTGGTGTGAAACGTTTTTTGGGCATTACTTATGTGAGTTGTCACCTTTGAATCACATGTGAGCTACTAGTTGTTTGCAATAATTTTGATTTAGGATTTAAAAACAGAAAAATGTCAGTGTAATTTTTTGTGCCATGCCCATTGTTCTAAGTAGTTCATGAGAAAATTATAACATATGTTGTTTGGTTAGTTTGGTAGTACAAAGTAGTTTTAATATCTTTGTCTTGTTGCTTGTTATTTTTGTGCAGTAAAGAATAAGGGTCCAAATAAGTTGATATTTCTGTGGTGAAGTATGGTAGATGAACCCTGCTCAATGTAATTTTTTGTAGAATTTTTGGAAGAGTTGAAATAGTACTTGTGGTGTAAGTCCAAATAAATAGAGTATAAGGAAATAAGTGATTAGAAGCAATTCTTGGGTTAGATATGGCTAAGACATGCTTAATGATGAAAACACTTATTGTTATTATAACCAAGTTCATTTAGTAAGTCCTTCTCACTAAGTAATGAACAACTATTAAGTATAGGTAGTATGTTGAATGTGTGTGCTTAGGAGTAGAGTTATAACCTTCAACCCTGCTAAGTGTAGAAAAACTAAGTAGTTGAGTAAGGTAACAAAAGTAACTCTGTTTGGTGAGTAATGAATTGCTTAAGGATAAACAACCTGCAAGGTAGGACTATCTTGTAGAGAAGAAGGGATGAGTTGTATGATTTCTTAAGTGTAGTCGTCACCGACCAAGAAAAGACAGGCTACATGTTCTTGGACGATATAGACTATCTTGTAGAACTAGTTTGTAGTTAACCTCTAAAAAGTAAACTATAAGGAATGTTGCAAACAACATGCACCCATAGTGATTTGGCAATGGTCATCTAGATAATTAGGTGCTAACCTAGATTTGCAGCAGAATAGGAAACAATAAAATGCTAAAAGTTGGTTAATAAGTTTGATACCCCTTGAGTTTCTAATAATTACATTAATTCATGTACTCACCAAAATAGAGCTAATCCAGTGTCACACCCGGATTTAAGGGATAAAGCCGAGTGCGTCTCATATGTGCGCTAAGGAAGAACAACACATATAATAACAGTATGCATAGAGATAAATGTCATAAGTATCATAAATATACTTATTACATAGCGGAAGTCTTACAAAATAAATGATAAATATAAAACAAACTAAATATTATTTCCCTGGCGCCACAAAGCTGACTGGGAGATGCCACCTAGATCAAGTTGAACTCCTCGTTGTGCGACTTCTCTTCGACCACCTGCTCTTCACCTGTGGGGGGTTTATATATCACAAGAGTGAGCTCACAAAAGATCATAGCTCAACAAGTTGTGGGGAATAATGTGCATGAACTCACCAAAGGTGGGAGTTCATGTGAAGTGTAAGACTGATCAACAAAATAAAGGTTGAAGCTGAGCATTGCTTCTATAAGTTGGTCAAAATTTTATTAGCAGTTACTAAGTGTAAGTAAACACCAAACCATAGTAATAATAAATAAAAGTAATAATAAATAATCCCAATGCAATGCAAATGACAAATTGAATTTAATTCCATAAATTAATCATGTGAGGGTCCGAACCGCTCATGACCGTGAGCACGACTGATATATCAGTTTTACACTCTACAGAGGTTGCACATCTTAACCCACAAGTTATGTTACCCATCTGCCAAGGGGTCATGAATCACACACACCTCTACCAAGGAAGCGAGGCAGGGTAACACTACGAGGCCTTTACAAAGTTTCACTAGCTTTAGAAAACCTGCTATAGTTTCTAGGAAGCTCCAATGTAGGGACCCCTCGCCTGACCGCCATCGCAGCAAAATCAACCCAAGGGCATCCCTACATTGACCACTCCCCTACTGCTCTTGCCCCTTTCAGGTAAGGTAGTCCTCCACTAACTTTCCTAGTTAGTCAGCCAAGGGCGTCCCATACCACCCTTGTGGTAGCACTATTTTCCTAGGTAGTCGCTCCATGTTCCAATTAACATAATAATCTTATCATGAACAATAAATAACAACTGATAATAAAAATGTGATCATGAATGATGTACTACCTAAAAAGTTCAGTGGTAAAACAAAGTATAAAGATAGCCAAACTAGGGTAACCTAATGGGTCCCATCAAAATTAACATATGCAGATCATTATGATTAATAAGAACATGGCTGAGTAAAAAGAAGTGATCAAGGGCACAACTTGCCTTCAACGAGCTCCTGCTCAGCAGTCTCCACCTGCTGAACCCCTGGATCCTCTGTGGTTGGCTCGTCTACTCGCAACAATACAAACAAACATGGTATAACAAAAATTAATATCACACCAAACAATAGAACATAATGCATGATAATATTCTACGCTGCGTAACGAGATTGTAGGAACAAGAATCACTAAATTCGGAGTTACAATTATTTAGTTATGAATTTCTAAAGTTATTTAGTACTTAGAATAGATTAATTCAAATGAACACTTTTAATTCAAGTTTCATGGTTAAACAGAGGCACTGGGTGATAGACAATATTGAAACAAAATTAATGTCTCTATAATGGATCAATTTGAAGCTAAAATGAATTAAATATGAATTTCTCAAGTTTATGAAATTATTTGTGTATTGAAAATCAATTTCTATATTTCTATATTAAATTCCTCTGTTCCCTGGTTGCGCGCATCAATTCTGGAAAGGCTAGGGGCTATCACAGAAAATCCCCCAGACTTAGACTACAAACCCCCAGGACAGCGGGTTAATTTTCACTTTGGTCAGGGACTCTTTAGCAAAATGCATCCGCGAAGGGGTATCGGTCCTCGTGGGCCATTTGATGAAAATCCAATGGCACGGATTAGATCCAGCGCATGCCAAACCCACGAGTAATATAGGCCATCCGATCTGAGATCCGTGGCCCGGATTTAATTTTACCACGGTCTACCCGCATCCATCAGATTAAAGATCTACGGTCTAAATTGATTAAGCCGAAAGGTTATCTCGAGATCTAATCCTAGCCGCTACTCACAGATCCAATGGTCCTGATCACAACACTGAGTCGGCACGAGCCGATCAAATTGAAGTCGTCCAGAATGGATCGGATGGCCCATACGTGTCTCCCTTCCCAGCCGACCAGACGACAGCGCGCAAGTTTTTTCCCACGGCGACGCCATGGGCGCGATTTGCCCTCCCAACAAGTCAGAGCCCCAAACTTTGATTCGCTAAGCGCATTCTGTGGCGGAGTTGATGAGGAATTAGTAGGTCGTGATCTTACTGGAAAATCACCACCAGGAGTTCACTGGCCCCGGCGCATGGTGGCCCTATGAAGCGTCCCGATCCTTTGGGACTCAAATGTGATATAGTTACTAGTCCTAGGAGGCCAGTAAACACATTCATTTCTTCAAATAGTACAGAGTCTTCAAATAATAGTTATTACAATACCAAAATGCAAGCTCTAGTGAGCCTAGAAACATAGCACAGTGGAAGATCATCTAGCCCAACCACAGGCAGACTGGGTGCAGACATAACCCCCTTCTAGTCGAACATAGCAGAAAAGAAGTCTTCAATTGAAAAACATAAATAAATCTGGGTGAACACACTAGGTATTCCGCAAGCCCATCCCACCCGTAAAGAGAGAGGGACCTATGTGATACATGCTTGGTATGGTGGAGTTGAAGTCACTCATTTCTTTTTCAGAGAAAGGCGATACTTGATGTTTTACCCAAAAGAGGGGAGTAGCACATTTTCACACTCAACCACCACTGAGCTTCCTGCTCCCGTGGCAGTGCTTTTATTCCCAAAAACACCCACATACTTTCCCTTTTTTTCAAAGATCAAAACACTAATTGCCATACCACATCAGACTCGTCCATACCAGTGGACACGGACTATTTGAATAGGTTTCAAACTCTATGCAGAGGTGTACACTTTACCCACTAGTCTGGCTCTGTGGTCTCATGGCCAATGAGACCTGAATCCGAAGCTCTTTCTTTTCTTGCACGTCCTTACCTTAACGATTATACTAGAAGGAACAAGGCCACCACCATGCCCAAACCGGACAAAACAATCCCCTTCCTTATCCTCCTGGTGCTCCCCAGTCGTCATAACCCTAGGGTTCGGACCGTGTAAGTTCAGATTGAGTGACTGCCCATATAGTCTTGAGTGGTTGTACTTGTTGTGAGTACAGGTAGTGAAGGATGACAAACCGGTCCTTATATGAGGGGACAATCCTTCATGCTCACACCTAACCCGGCTGAGCCAACACCTTAGGCCCTCCCCTAAACCGGGAGTCCTTGATCATCCCTCTCAGTTGGTGATAAGGGTGAATACCCTTCATCATACACTTTTTGAAAACATTTCTCTTTTTAGAAAAACCATTGCCTCAACCCACATTTTTGTACCCAAAAGATATTCTTTAATGCAGGCTATCACCACTACAAAAAGATGGTTTTGTATGACAAACGTAAAGTGTCATGTTTAGTACAAAATTGGTCATAAAAAGCATCTTATGACGAAAATGTTGCGTCATAAGGGTCGTCATATAACGACCGTCACATTATGTACCTTGTGACGACTGTTCAGAGTACCGTCACATAATGTCATCACCTTTTGTGACGGCTGCGTTCGTCCGTCACATATTGTTGCTATATATGACGGTGTTATCTGTCACATTTTTTCTAGTCAACGCGTCACCTAATGTTGGGATTGTTTAATATGGCACCCACATACAGTGACCATACAGTGACGACACACTGAGCTCTCATGATAGCTCACAGAATCATAATACACAGAAAAGCCATCATACACAACATTCTCATCACAAGTCATACACAATTCCAGCACACTAGTTCTTCCACAACAGAGGTTCAAACATACAAAGGTTCCACCACAAAGGTTTGAAGCATTCAAACAGACACCAATGTTTGGAAGGAAGGTGGATGAGCGACTGATCTGGCTGAGACTATCAGCAACAATCTTGGAGGGTGACTTTTGTGCTTCTCCTTCTTCTAGCTCTCTTTCCTTCTCTGCAACCATTTGCTCCTACATAAAATGAATGTACTTAGTAACAAGGCCATTTGCAACCATTTGCTCCTACATAAAAATGCAATGTTTTACTAGTGAAGTAAAAACATACGATTAAGAAGAACAAAACCATATTGTACAACAAAGGGGACACATGATCGGAACAACAATTTCAAGAGGCAATTTTTAACATGACAACGCTTAACATTTCTAATAAGTAAGACAGGCCTGTTTAAAAGGATGACCACTATTTCAACCAAACCAAGCATCCAGGTTCAATTTGAGAACGTCTTATTGTCAGATAAAATGCCATTTGCTTTGCTAGACAAGTACATGGAACTAGTTATGAAGTTCCATGGGAGGAAACAACATCAGGTAAATTGCTTGTTATAACAAAATTCAGCATAGTACCTGCTGCAGTGGTGAGAGTTGACTCACTAAGTCACCTGGTCATGGGTTCAAAGTAGCCTCTCCTTATTTGCAGAGGTATCGATTTGTCCCTTCCCTAGACCCCACTCACATGGAAGTCTCTGGCAGTGAATCTATCCTTTTTTATCTATATGTATTGCACAGTTTGACTGATAAAAGAAACAACACACCTTCAAATTTATAACAAGTTTTATCTATATGTATTGCACGGTTTGACTGATAAAAGAAACAACATACCTTCGAATTTATAACAAACAAGGTGAGTGACTGCATTTGCTATCAAAGGTTTTGAGAACCGTGCTCCCATCAAAGAAACCATTTTCTGCATCAAAACATTAGAAGAATCATGTCACAAGCACAATTACAGTACTCAAAAGATTCTGCATGAACACAACACATTAGTTTCTTATTTGAATGTATAACACATGCAAGTAACTTTTGTGTCTACTCCTTCCAGTTCCAAAAATGTGGCATTTTCAATCTATTTAAACTTTGGATGTGGAACTATCCTATTGCGTGAAATAGATACACTCGTAGCCATATAGATAAAACTAGGAGGGTGCTACCATCATGTCTTCACGATTGCGTTTTTGGTAACCCGTCAAGCATATAAGCAACAATTGAGCACCCGGTATTCCCTTCGAATGTCTCATCGGCCAATACATAACCTGGAAAAGGCTGAACATAACGGATCACAAAACTAAACCGTGGCTCTGATGAAGAAATAAGAGCACAAGTGCCCGAGCAATTAGCATCAAAAGCCGACCCTATCGGCATCAGCAAGCACCCCGCGATCCAAGCTGTCCTCCACCCACAGCCCGCTGACGACCTTCTTCCCTTGCGCCCGCTCGGCCATGCACGTCGGGTCATCCTACGAAGAAGAACTAGATCAGAGCCCCGTCCCCCATCCAAGCTTGTCAAGACGCAGAGGAACCAATTTGCAAACCAAACTCACGTAGATGCGGTTCCACACGACCATGTGTGTGCACCCGTTGCCCGACGGCCCAGCGTCGGTGCTGCCGCGCCGCACCATCTCCGACCGGTACTGCACATGGAACGATGGACGCAGTCAGAACTTTATCGGCCAGGACGTCGCAAACCGCAAATTTGGGCTGCGTAAGCAAAGTGCAAGGATGAGGCGCGGGGTACCACGCACGCACCTGGGACGCGTCATAGGTGTTGAATCCAACCAGCATGAAGCGGATGCCGTCGAACAGGTGCTCATCGCCGATGTCGTCGTCCGTGGCAGGCGAGGCCATAGCGGGCAGTGAAACAGCGGGATGTAGAGGGCCGATATCGTCATAAAATCTTCATGGCCTCATGAAATTATGACGATTCAAAAAATTCCATCATATTATGTGACATTATATGACGATAACTGACCTTGTCATTAGGTATTTTGTCATAAAAGGACAAATTTCTTGTAGTGACACTCGGCTCACAATGCATAGAACCCAACCCATATCCCAGCTTAGGCAGTGGTAGAAAGAGCAGGTAATTTATGTATCAAGGGAAGAATGGACTTGCCTTCGTCGAAGCTCTCTTGGCACGACAACTCTATTTCTAGGAGGTTGGGCTCCTGCCCTTCTTCCGAAGCTACGATTTCCGAAGGGTCAGACCCCTCTTCGCCTTGCAAAAACAGGCAATAACAATACATCAAACATTGTTGGCTAATAAAGCGTGTCAAGTTCTAGGATTTTGGACTATTTTTGGTGCATAAAATGTCAATATGTGTACATATATATATAAGAAAATGGGAAAAAGAGAGAAAAGGAAAAAGAAAATGGTTTCTCGGTTTAAACGGGTCAGGGGGAATTCGGCCCAGCCAAACACGCGCGCGCGGCCGTGCGGGCGATCGACCTAGCTAGGCCCGCTACGGGGCATGACACGGGGATGACGCCATGGGGGGAGGGGAACGGCGTCAGGGGAGAATGGCGGTCCATCCATGGTGGTGAGAACCGGCCGCCGGTGATCTCGACGGCGGTTCTTCACTGGTGGTCCGGTTCTAGGTGGTTGGGATGGTGGCATAGCACGGGCGGAGGTAGGGGGTCATGGTGGTGGGGTCAATTTGGCCAGTGGGGGCTTAAGATAGTTGGTCCACGGTGAGGTGGCAGGCGCCTATGGCGGTGAGGTTGCCGGCGAGGCTTATGGGCGTGATAGGTGAGGGAGGAGGGTGCGCCGTGTTTGTGGTGAAGTGGTGAAGCTTGTGAACCAAGTTAATTCAACTCTAAGCCACTGGAGAAAGGGGAAGAGCTCACTGGAGTGGAGGGAGAGAGCGGTGGCGCTGGCTCGATTGAGCTTGGGGGAGGGGTGGCCGAGGCCAGTGTGAGGAGAGGTGGAGTTCGAGCAGTCCCTTTTATAGGCGCCCGGGGAGGGAGGTTGCCGAAACCAGCTGACATCAGTGAGGTGCACAGCGGTGGCGATGATGGCGCACAGTGCGGGGGATGTGACAGCTCGGGCAGGCTACCGTGTGAGGGTGCTAGCATAGTGTACAGGGGGGCGAAGCGGTGCCTAACTCCGTTGGAGTAGGAGTAATGGTGGTGAGAGAGAGGGAGGGTGGCGGTCGGCGGAGATCGCACCGGTGAGGTCACGGGCGGGGAGAAAGGGTTGACGGGCGGGGCCCGTTTGCTAGAGGAAGAGCGAGCACGAGAGAGTGGGGCGGGTGCGGCGGACGGGTGGGGCCGGTCAGTTAGCGGGAGGGAGGGGGCGCCGCGCGAGCGCGGGCGCGCGCGGCAGTTGGGCCGCGTTGGGCCGTGAGCGAAGGGGGGACGCGGGCGCGAGAGGGAGGGGGAGGAGGTGGGCCAAAATCGGCCTGGCCGAGGAGGGGGAGAGTTTTCCTTTTCCTTTTTGTTTTCTCTTTTCTTTTTCCTTAATTCTTTTTCTCTTTTATCCAAATATTCATTTATGTTTTCTAGGTGCCAAAATGAAATATTATATGTGAAGTGCTACTAGAAGTCATGGTGTATGCATATGGTGAATGAAATGCTCATGATATGAGGTCTTAAGAGAAATAATGGGAGGGGGGTTAGGAGTTTAGGGTTTCTAACCTTAGGATAAAAAACTGGGATGTTACAGACCTACCCCACTTAAAAGAATCTCGCCCTCGAGATTTAGGCTGGGCTTGAGAAAAGATAAGGGTGCTCCCTTCTCAAAGAGTCCTCACTTTCCCACGTAGCCTCCTCTTCTCCTTCTCTGCTCCACTGGACTTTACAGAGCCTTACTTCTGAGTTTCGAGTCTTTCGAATTGCTGAA
This sequence comes from Zea luxurians, assembly GCA_029449295.1. Lineage (NCBI taxonomy): Eukaryota > Viridiplantae > Streptophyta > Magnoliopsida > Poales > Poaceae > Zea > Zea luxurians. The sequence continues at coordinate 8,980,805 of JAOPSE010000063.1, forward strand.
TCTAGAGTCTTCACTAGCTTTTCTTGGTACTGCAGATCTTTCTAAATCTGAACTAACTCTTCTACGAGGTGACTCTCTGGTATTTTCAGGCATTTTCGGATCTGAGATACATGAAATACATTGTGGATATCAGACATGGATTCTGGTAACTGAAGGCAGTAAGCTGCTGGCCCTATTCTGCCGATGATAGGATAGGGACCGACGAATCACGGAGCTAGCTTCCTTTTTGCTTGAAATCTTTTGACTCCATGCATTGGGGAGACCTTGAGATAGACAAAATCACCTTCCTCGAAACCGAGTTCTCTCCTCCTGTTCTCTGCATAACTCTTTTGCTGACTCTGGGCTTCGAGTAGTCTCTTGCGGATCAGGGCAACTTTCTGTTCTGGCTCTTTGATGAAGGCAGGCCCTTCTAGGGTCTTTTCTCCCACGTTTGACCACATTAAAGGGGTTTGGCATCTCCTTCCATACAAGGCTTCAAAAGGTGACATCCTGATGCTGGCCTGGTAACTGTTGTTATACGAGAATTCTACATACGACAAACTGGACTCCCAATCTCTATCAAAGGTTAGCACACAGGCTCTCAACAAATCTTCGAGGACTTTATTGACTCTTTCTGTCTGTCCATCTGACTGAGGGTGGTAGGCGGTGCTGAAATCTAGCTTGGTGCCCATAGCTTGCTGAAGACTCAACCAAAACTTTGAGGTGAATTGTGTTCCTCTATCTGATACTATTCTTCGTGGAATGCCATGAAGTCTGACTATTTCTTTGAGATATATCCGGGCGAGGGTGGCTCCTCCAAAGGTAGTCCTTACTGGGATGAAGTGAGCTACCTTGGTAAGATGGTCAATTATGACCCAAATAGAATCGTTCCCTTTTTGGGTCTGGGGTAGTCCAATTACGAAGTCCATGCCTATTTCCTCCCACTTCCATTTGAGCACTGGAAGGGGTTGTAGTAGGCCTGCGGGCCTCTGATGTTCTGCCTTAGTTTGTTGATAAGTATCACACCAGGCCACATACTGAGCTATCTCCTTTTTCATTCCTCTCCACCAGTATCTGGCTTTGAGGTCTAGGTACATCTTGGTAGACCCTGTGTGGATAGAATAGGCTGAGTTGTGGGCTTCATCTAGCAGGATCTCGCGTGCCCCTCCCTTCGGTACACATAGACGGTTCTTGAACCAAAGAGTTCCCCTTTCATCTGTCCTGAGATCCAGGAGTTGTTCCTTGCTAGCCTTTTCTGCAAGTCCTATCATCTCGGCGTCCAAACGCTGAGCTTTGCGAATGAGGTCTTCCAGCATCGGTTTAACTTCTATACTGTCATTTCTCCCAAACAAGCATTCAGTTGAGCCGATTCTCTCTTCTAGTCTTCTAGGAAGTTTGTTGCTTTCTTCCCGAAAGGTTTTCGGCTGAGGGCGTTAGCCACTATGTTTGCTTTTCCTGGATGGTAGTAGATTAATTAGCTCTAGCCATCTTTACTGACAGAGGTTGAGATCTGGTTGGGTAAAGATGTACTTTAGACTCTTGTGATATGTGAATATGTGACATTTGTTCCCAATCAAGTAATGTCTCCATATCTTGAGAGCATGACCTATGGCTACTAATTCCAAATCATGGGTTGGATAATTCTGTTCATGAGGCTTGAGTAGGCGAGATGCATAGGCGGTGACTTTCTCATTCTGCATTAGCACGCATCCCAAACCTTGTCTTGAAGCATCACAGAAGATGACAAAGATTTGGTGGATATCTGGCAATGTTAGCACTAGTGCGGTTGTGAGTTTCTTCTTTATGACTTGGAAGCTTTCTTCACACTTTGGGGTCCACACAAATTTGTTGTCTTTCTTGAGGAGTTCGGTCATGGGTTTTGCAATGCTGGAGAACCCTTTGATGAAATGGCGGTAATATCCCGCCATTCCCAAAAAGCTTCGAATTTCACTAACGTTGGATGGCTGCTTCCACTTCGATCCCTTTTGCAGCCAAGATATGCCCGAGGAAGGCTATCTTTTCTAACCAAAATTTGCATTTGCTGAGCTTGGCATAGAGCTTATGCGCTCTAAGTTTTCCGAGGACAATCCGGAGGTGATGTTCATGGTCCTCACGACTCTTGGAGTAGATGAGGATGTCGTCAATAAAGACTACAAAAAACTTATCCAACTCTTCCATAAACACCTTGTTCATGAGATTCATGAAGAAGGCAGGTGCATTGGTTAGTCCAAAGGGCATTACTATAAACTCGTACTGACCATACCGGGTAACAAAAGCGGTCTTCTGAATGTCTGCTTCCTTGCTTCCCAACTGATGGTATCCTGATCTTAGATCAATCTTGGAGAAATACTTGGCCCCTTGAAGTTGGTCAAAAAGGTCATCAATCCAAGGTAGTGGATACTTGTTCTTGATTGTAACTTCATTTAAGGATCGATAATCAATGCACATTCTCATGCTCCCATCTTTCTTGGTGACAAACAAAACGGGTGCTCCCTAAGGGAATGAGCTAGGACGAATATACCCTTTCTGTTGAAGTTCTACGATCTGAAGCTTCAGTTCCACCAATTCTGTGGGGGCCATGCGGTATGGTCTCTTTACGATTGGTGTGGTGCTTGGGAGGAGATCAATGTAGAATTATACTTCTCTTTCCGGAGGCATTCCTGGCAACTCTTCAGGAAATACATCCATGAATTCTTCTACAACAGATATACCTCCTGCTGTTAGGCTGAACACCATTGGATCTTGGGTTGGCGACCGAGCTTTACACGAAACTGATTTTCCTTGGTGGTCAGTGAGAAAAATAGTCTTATCTATGCAGCTTATGATGCCATTGTGCTGGGTCAACCAACCCATTCCTAGGATCACATCAATCCCGTGGGATGGTAGTACGGCTAGATCCGCCAAGAATACTACCCCACTTAAAAGAATTCTGACTTGGGAGCATTTGAGGTGGCATAGAAGGTCTGACCCTGGGGTTTGGGTGACCAAAGGGATTTCTAATGATGCAGTGGGGATGCCATGCTTTTCCACAAAACTAGTGGTGATGAAAGAATGAGATGCTCTAGAATCAAAAAGCATAGCAGCAAGGGTAAATTCGACTAGGAACTCACCGAGCACTACTCCAGGGGCTTGCTGAGCTTCTTGGGCGTCGACGTGGTTCACTCAAGCCCTGCCGTGGAACTGAGTCTTGCTTAACTAGCTGTTGGTGGAGGGTACCTTGGAGGTGGGTGCTAAAACATTCTTGGGGCCATTCACCGAGTTGGAGTAGGTAGGTACGGATGTCTTCAACTACGAACAATTATTTTTGAAGTGACTGGGGTCTCTGCAATGCCAACAGGCATTGGTTGCAGGTTGGCTGCTTGCAATAGATTGGGTGTGGAAGGAACTTTGACCAGGCTGGTTAAGTCATGACAGAGCGGATCCTGCTGGCTTGCTGAAATTCGATCCCTTGGAAGGGAACCCAAAAGATCAAACCCTCTGATGTCTATCCTGTTATTGAGCTTGGAGAATTTAGAATTTTCTCTTGAGGTGACCTTTTTCCTCTTCTCGTGCTCTTTCCACCTGGATGGCCTTGTTCGAGAGGTGCGAGAAACTGAGGAAGTCTTGGCTGGCAAGGATGGCCTTAAGTTCTGGTCTTAACCCTTTCAAGAAATGGTCCATCTTCTTGGCTTCCGTGCTGACGTCATCAGGTGCATAGCGAGCAAGTTCTGTGAATTTGTGGATGTATTCACTAATGGATCGCACTCCTTGAGTTAATTCCCGAAATTCCTCCTCCTTGAGCTGGACGATTCCCAAGGGCACATGATGCTCTCGGAAAGCAACCTCAAACTCTGCCCAGGTAGCATCTCTTACTGCAGCGCTGAAGGAGTCCCACTAGGATAGGGCCATTCTGTAGAGTTGGCGAGCAGCTAGGTGAACACGCTGGTTTTCAGGGCATCCAATGACCTCTAATTTCCTCTTCATTGTGCGTAGCCAATCATCAGCATCGAGCGGGCTGCTAGAGCCAGCGAACGTGGGAGGCTTGAGCCTTAAGAACTCTCCCATTCTGTCCTGAGGTCTTCCTCCAATCGAGCGCTGGTTCTCGAGGCTTCTAGTGAGGACCTCAATGAGTTGGTTTTGATTGGCTAGAACTTGAGCTAGGTCTAGTGATAGCTCTGGAGGTGCGGGGAGGTGGGTCTCACTCCCTTCTCCATCGACTTCTCCTTCGATACCTAGGGGAGTCCTTGCTCCAATTCCTGAGGCGGTAGGCATGGTTTTATCTGAGGCCATCTGCTAGTGGGGAGAAAGGATTACTACTATGCATATGCCATCATTTTTTCTTCAAACATGTTATTTTATTCAGCACTTCAGTTCATTACAAGCATAAAACCACCACAGATTACACTACGCATGAGTGTTTTCTACTAAAGTGTCCCCAAACTCCCTGAGAAGCTCATCAAGGCTAGCCAGGGACACTTCCTCAACGTCAGAAAAGTTCTCTATCCCTAGGGAAGGTAGTGTTGGCAGGGCTTCCTCCTTCGGGTCAGTATGGCATCCTTGGCTCTTGAAACGCTTTCGGATCTTCTTGACGGGGGTGAGCTTCTTTAACCTTTTAGCATAGTCCACCTTCAGGGTCCGGTATGCCTCACGAGTATTGGCTTCCTCGCCTTCTGCCATCTTGAGACTGTCTTGAAGAGCCGCCTTTTCCTCCTTCAATTCCTTGACTTGCTGTTCTAGGCTTTCCACCCAGGAGTTTAGGTGGGTGTAGTGGGAGAAAAGGTCATCAAAGTGGTTGTCAAGGGTGTGGAGATATTCGGCCATGTAGATTATGGTAGGGTCATCTTCATTATGATCTCTTCCGGACAAAGCCTGGAGTCTTTTCCTCCAAGTAGGGGTATTTTTGTTGCTGGGTGGAAAGTAGCGGAGGGGTGTCTCAGAGACTTCCCTGCTGTAGTTTTGGCATAGCTGGCGGAGGGCTTTTTGGGCAGCATTCTGGCAGGTATCTGGGAAGCGGTGGCCAGTAGCGGTGATTTGAAAGGGAGGGTGATTTGGGTAGCTTCGGCTTTCTCCCAGGTAGACTGCCATAGAGCATTTCTCAATCCCATTCTCGCGGTATTCCTTCCAGACATACTCCAACTTCTTGCGGATCCCCATGTGAAGCGCATAGCTCCAAAGAATGAGAGGGAATCCTTCCACCTCTGAGCAATAGGATGTCTTAAGGACAAAGGTGCCTTCCATCTGGTAGCAAGAGAAGAAGGGTTGTTAATACCAGGGAAAGGAGAGAAGGTTCTTTAAGAGGTTAAGAGGTCTTTCTTTTTGAGGAAAGCTTTTTAGGTCAGGGCTGCGGTCTACGGCCAGTGCTATGGCTCTAATACCACCTGAAGCGCCCCGATCCTTTGGGACTCAAATGTGATACAATTACTAGTCCCAGGAGGCTAGTAAACACATTCATTTCTTCAAATAGTACAGAGTCTTCAAATAATAGTTATTACAATACCAAAATGCAAGCTCTAGCGAGCCTAGAAACATAGCATAGTGGAAGATCATCTAGCCCAAGCCACAGGTAGACTGGGTGCAGACACAACCCCTTCTAGTCGAACATAGCAGAAAAGAAGTCTTTAGGTGAAAAACATAAATAAATCTGGGTGAATACACTAGGTATTCCGCAAGCCCATCCCGCCCATAACGAGAGAGGGACCTATGTGATACATGCTTGGTATGGTGGAGTTGAAGTCACTCATTTCTTTTTCAGAGAAAGGCGATACTTGATGTTTTACCCAAAAGAGGGGAGTAGCACATTTTCACACTCAACCACCACTGAGCTTCCTGCTCCCGTGGCATTGCTTTTATTCCCAAAAACACCCACACACTTTCCCTTTTTTTCAAAGATCAAAACACTAATTGCCATACCACATCAGACTCGTCCATACCTGTAATACTCAAAATTGTGTACAAGAAATATATAGTGATTTCCGTATTTGATGTGCCTCATTTGCATCATAAAAAGAGCATACACAGAATTTAGAGATGAATTAAGACAAATGATAAAAAATAATATGCATCATGTTGGAGTTTTATTGTTTGTGCATTAAATAAAATAATAATGTTAATAATAATAATAAAATAATAATTCTAAAGGTTGAATTGATCCCTAAATTAAAATTTAGGGTTTTGGAAATGAGAAGAAGAAAAATGATATGAAAAATATAAATAATATATATAAATAAATATATCCAGAATTAATACCCCTAATTCCACAAACATAAGTTGTGATGAGCTTAAGTTTGAATTCAAATTTGGGTTTGAAAATAGAGAGAAAGGAAAAAGGAATAGAAAATAAAAAGAATAAAACAAAACCAGCTAAATGGGCCAACTCCCTCCAATCTAGCCCAGGTTACATTCCCTTTCCGTGCGCGCAACCATCTGATGGCGGGACCCGCCTGTCAGCCCAAAACCCCTTCCACCGCACACGCACGCCATCTCTCTCTGTCGCAAGGGGCCACTAGCCAGTCACTAATCAAGTGCGCCGACAACCCGGGCCCGCTTGCAAACCGGCCACCGCTACGTGTGCTCCTCGCGTCTCGCTTGCATGTGGGGCCTGACGGTCAGACCCGTCGTCTCCGCGAGATCCGCGGGCGCTTCAACTGAACTCCGGGCGACTCACCGCGTCTGGTAGCCATCCGACCCTCTCCCACCTCGCCTAGGTCGTTATAAAGGGACTCTAGCCGTGACCCTTTCCTCCTCTTTACTCTCGCGTTCCATTCTAGTCGCCGCTAACCACTGGGAGCCACCTCGCGGCCGCCGACGGCAAAACTCCACTGTGCTTGCGCCTCGCCCCGGGTTTTCAGTCGAATAGCGTCGCCAGGACCCAGGGAAGGTGTGCGTGCACCGGCATCGGGTTGGGAGCTATCTACACCGGCGAATTCTTCACCGGAGCTTCACCGCCGCCTCGGATTCGCCGCGCCCATGGTCACGTCTACGCGATCCAGTATCGCAGGCAAGAACTCCACCCCTACCTTCACCATGTCGGTCTCGTTGTGTAGGGCGGTCCAATTTTGGGCTTGGGGCATTGGGATGTCGAATCGTGGGTGCGCCGGCGAGTCTCCGCGCAGATGCCGTGCTCCGCTGCGGCCACCGTCGGGAGTGATTGAGACAAGCGTGCGCCGTCGGATGGGTGTTGGACGGCTCGGATTAGGGTCTCATACTGATTCAGCTGCACCTAACCACAACCGTTGATCCGCGATCCCGCGGCTCATATTGGTTCTAGATTCATTAAACCGTGACCCTTGGATTCGGATCCGATGGATTAGATCGGATACCGGTTCGATGTAATATGGATCTAATCTCCGCCCTTCAATTCTAATCGGACGGTCATGATAGGCCCATACCCCTTCAGCCACACCATTTTTCATATGAGTCCCTCGGTTTAGGTTAAAATAACCCACCATCCACCTCCACTGTTCACTGAGTCTGGGGATTTTTACCCCGGAGCCCCTGCACTTTCCAGAAAATGAGGCCCAGTCCAGAGAACAAATAAAACCAGAGAAATGAATTTAAAAATGGATTTTTAGTATTAATTAAATGCCAGAATTTGTATAATCCATAGAAAATTCATGTTAACTCCAAATTGAACCATTCCAGTTCCTAAAATTTTGTAATGTAATCAATTAGTGTCTCTGTTTGACATGAAAGCAGTAAGAAAATTAATTTATCATTTAATCCTATTTCAATCACATGAAACCTTAGGAAATTCATAACTTGAAACCTATAACTCCAAATTTAATGATTCCAGTTCCTGTGATTCTATTTTAATGTCTAGTTTATTACTGTGTATTTTATTTACATATTTGGTGCAATGTTAATTTTTGCTATACTATGTATGTATTGTGTTGATGCGAGTAGACGAGCAAGCCATTGTGGATTCTGAGGTTCAGCAAGTAGAAGTAGCTGAGCAGGAGCTCATTAAAGGCAAGTTGTGCCCTTGATCACTTACTTTTCCCAGCCATGTTCTTATTAATTATAATGATCTGCATAGGTTAATTTTGATGGGATCCAATAGGTTACCCTAGTTTTGGTTATCTTTATACCTTGTTCACCCCTGAAATATTTTTGGGTAGTACCTGCTATTGCTTTATGTGGATTGGGTATGGAGATACAACATTCATGATTATTCTGTTATTATATTGTTATTATTACTGTTCATGTTAAGATCATTAAATTAATGGGAACATGGAGCGACCACCCGGGAAAACAGTGCTACCACAAGGGTTTAATGGGACGCCCTTGGCTGATTAACTAGGAAAGCTAGTGGAGGTATTCCTTACCCGAAAGGGGCAAGAGCAGTAGGGGAGTGGTCAGTGTAGCGAGGTCCTTGGGTTGATTTTGCTGCGATGGCGGTCAGGCGAGGGATTCCTGCACTGGAGCTTCCTATAAACTGTAGCGGGATTTCTAAAGCTAGTGGAACTTTGTAAAGGCCTCGTAGTGTTACCCTGCCTCGCCTCCTCGGTAGAGGTGTATGGGATTGGCCATCTCTTGTGTGACGGAACCTCCCAAGTAATCAGGCCCACCTACAGTTGTCCTTGTCTAACAGACATCAGACACCCCGTAGATGTTCCTAAGTTACTTGACAAGCTCGGTATCTTTCCTTACCTTACCAGGAACGTTTCACCCGTCTTGCAGACATTACAGATCATCGGAGATAAAGATATGCGGAAGCGATTACATAATCTTACATTTATTTCCAAAGTAAGCTCAAGTTAAGTTATTACAGACCAGTTCTAAAGCGAGTGCATAAAAGTAATAATTATACAAACCGGGGAGACACGAACTTCTCCCGAAGGACTATAAACAAAAGATCTAAGATGGAGGACCGAGTCCTCCCGCACTTCAGTCTTGGGTTTCATCCTTGGGAACCACCTTAGCACAGAAGCAGCAGAAGTCTGCTACTTCCCCACCTAAAAACAACAAAGGGATAAACCCTGAGTATGGAATTACTCAGCAAGTCTTACCCGACTAAGGAAAAGACTCTCAAGGGTATGCTGGATATAGGGGAGTCAAGGTAAGGCTTTAGCAAAAGTCAACTTATATTTTCGCAGAAGTTGCTTACTAAAGTGAGTCCTTACTTTCAATCTTTTAACGCCATATTAAGTATTAATAGACTCCATTTGCATCTAGTCTAATTTCGCATTACATCAAGACAACATCATTTTTATCCATCATTTTCACATCTTGACTCTAGGTTGTAGAAAAGTGACCAAGTCTTCATGACCGCGAAGGTACGGCGATCCGAATCGATTATACTCAGCTGAGGATCTCCAATCACACGACATATGTAGCACTTAACCCTTGCATATGTCAACCCGCCACCGGGGTTCTTAAGACCGGATCAGGTTCACGCAAACCGAGAGCACAGATACACCACCGTCCAGCCTCTTGCCACGGAGGGTACACGCTACTCTCGCCACCGCTCCACTCCCATTTCGTGTTATCTTATTCCGGCCTTAGTCTGCCCGAGGCAAGGCTTACCCATGACGAGGCATGTGACCAGTTAAAGGGTCCTCGGTCAGCACGCCTACATACGCGTTAATCCTTAACCAACCTGGGTAGAACATCACCTGTTCCTACCCCCAAGTCTCAATTTGAGTATTTCCATCCTTAGGATTGTGTCTGTTCCTTAGGAGGAAAGAGCATCTCAGGGAACTTTGCAGTAAGATCCCACTATTGCTCCAAATGAAAATATTCTTGTGGGTAGAAGCCATCCTCTCCATGGTTAAATTGAGGACAACCTCTATCCACAAGATCTAAGCAAGGCTAAGCATTTTTGTAAATCATACTTTTGATACTTCACAGAAGTATCTAAACAGGTATGGATATCAAGGAAAGCAATGCATCAAATGGTTTCAGGTAACTCCTATAAACCTAATGCACATTTCACTAGACTTAAAGTGTGTGAAAAGTATTTAAAAACACAAGGAAGGTGGCAAATGCACCGGGGCTTGCCTTTGTTATCAGAGGTGTCTGGCTCGGATCCACAGATGTCAAAATAGAAGCAGTTGTCTGCCTGAGGATCAGAGGTGGGTGGTATCCCTTCTTCAACAACTTCTTCTTCTTCTTGCTCTAATATAATCATATACATGTATAAGAATGGATGTCATGGAATGCTCATGAGGATGCAAAGGTAACATAAACTTATTAGTTATGTCTTGAATACAACTTTCCTTCACAGAGGTCCGGGAACTTAGGGTTTCCGGAGTCAGTAAAGGAGTTCATGGAGCAGGGGGGGTGGTTTTGGGTTTAGTGATCAAACAAAGTTCAAATCAAACCAAACTCTACCCATGGCTTCTAAATAATGTGAAAAGCTCACATAAAAAGTTTGGGAAATTTTGGACTTATTATTTATTTTCTAAAAATCCAGAATCAATAGTTTAGGCTATTTTAAATATCCTAAAATTCCCTATTCCAACTAAAAATCATAAAACTATTTTTCTTAAATACTATGGAAAATAACAAGCCTAGGAAAATTGGTCTCACAATTTTAGGATTTTTCTACAGTTTCCTACAAATTTCCCAAGCTTCACTGAAAAAGAAAAAGAAAAAACATTAAACAGCTCTGGGCCGAATCTAGCCCAACAAGCCCAGGCCCAGGGAGAACCGCGCCCGCGCCCGCGCGCGCGTCCGCGCTCAGGCAGTTTTGCAGAAAAGGCCTCGCGTTTCTGGCTAAACAGAGATCGGTCCTTTCACTATTGTTTCGAGTCACTGACGAATTGCAGAAAGATCCTCGGATTTCTGTTTCTTTCCCGCGATAGCCCCTGACCACGCCGCGCCATGGATTCTTCCCGGCGTGACCCGTACTGGACATGGCCGGCGAGGAATGCTCCAGCTAACGGTCGGGGAGTCTCTACGGACCTAAGGCGACCTAAGAACGGCGCTCAATTCTGAACGGTGCTCCAAGAAATTGTCCTGCCCACGCACAGGGCGGAAACTGGGGCGTTGAGCTCGCGTTCCCGTACAACCACGGCCGGACCGAGCAAACGGACGCCACCGAGAGCAACACGAGCATGCATAGGCACGAAAACGATACTCGAATCGATTGGCGACGTACCAGAACGAGCTGGCCACGGGGAGGCTAGTTTTCACGGCGGCGGAGATCGATTTGGGGGAAACGTGGAATTGGAGCTCGTCGGTGAACTATTGGGAGCAATACTGGACGTCGAGGTTCTGGATAAAGTTACGAAGCTAACGGTGGGCTCAATTTATGGGGAGCGACGGCGGCGGCGATCAATTTGAGGAGGTTGTGCTGGCGGTTGGAGGGATAGATGAGCTCAGTACGGGGAAAAGCGGCTTTCACCGTGGCAGTAGCTCCGGTGATCGCCGGGCATGCAATTGGTGAGTCACGGCGATGCAGTGGGGAGGTTTGGACACGCGGCGGACCCAGAGACGGCTCAACGGCGACGAGCCCCTTTAACCACGGGCGGTGAGCCAGGGGAGGGTACCGCGGCTGACCGGGTGGCTTCCAGCTCACCGGCGGCGAGGAGTCCTACTGGGCTGTGCTTATCCGAGGACCACGGCGCACGAATCCCGGTGACCAATGATCAACGGCGGCAGGCCACCGGCGGCGAGCAAGCAGTGCTGGCGTCCTGATCCGTTTGACTACTGTACCATCAGAACTCCTCATCAGAGCGACTGACAGTCCATCTTAGAGTTCAATTTTCTCAAATTTTTGTGTGAAAGCTATGCCAACTCTCTGCAGTAAAGTTTTAGAGCTACAAACCAGCTACAATCCAACTATAGGACTTGAACACATTTGAGCACTGGATCATATTTGGATTTGAGCTCAAAGTTCACCCCATAACACTGCAATTCTGAAATTCAGCTTCAACAGTCTGACAGCCAGTTTTGGACTGGGTTTTTCTGCAAATTTCTCATAACAGCTATGCTTGCACCCTTTAGCAAAGTTGTTCTCCTATAATTGGGCTACAATTTTGATGTGGTGACCTAGGGCAAAAACCCTATGCTTTGAAAGTTACAAGGCCCCAAAGTTGGGCCAAAACTTTGAATTTCAGACTTAGTTTAGAACTCAATAGAGTCCATTTTGCAAATAAGTCCAAAACCTAGGGTTTTGCTTTCAAATCCACATATTTGTGATCCAATTGACTTAACACACTTATTTGACTTGGTTTCTGCACTTTAGTCCAAAAGTGGACTAATTTTGCACTTAGGTCCCTAGGGTTTGGTTTTAGGGTTTTTCAGGGTTCCAATTAGGGTTTCTAGTATTCCAGGGGTATAAATGTGATTCAACTTAGTGTTTGGGGATATTTTATGACTTTTCTCACAAGCCCTAAAGTTTTTCTCAACTTAGGTTAAGTTTTACCCCTTTAACCACTATTTAGGGTTGAGTCCTTAAACCAGGGTCCCATTTGTAAAACAGTAAAACAATACAACTTGTTTGAAATTTTTGCCTAGTGAATGCACTCTAGGTGTGTCAAACATATGCAATGCTCATGCTTATGATGCCATGCTCAAGTTTTAGTTATAGTAACACCAGGGGTGTTACATCCTTTCCCCCATAAAAGAATCTCGTCCCGAGATTTAAAGTCCTAGGGTGAGTAATGGAAAAGGAAATGTGTCATGTTTTTATTTCCTGATTTCTGGTACAAGGCAGGGGTGGTGTGGGGGTTCATTCCTTTATTACACAGCTATACAAACTTTACAATTTACAAGAGGCTAGAAAGCCTGGGAAATTCTTATCTAAGAAATCTTGGGTTTCCCATGTAGCCTCATCTTTCGAATGCTGGTTCCACTGTATCTTATAAAACTTGAGAGTCTTTCTCCGGGTAACCCTGTCCTTTTGATCCAGAACTCGAATGGGATGTTCCGAGTACGTTAAATCTGGTTCCAGGACAACATCAGTCACTTCAACGGTTCGATCAGGAACCCGAAGACACTTCTTCAATTGTGACACGTGGAACACATTATGTACATCAGACAATGTTTCGGGAAGTTGGAGTTGATACGCTACTGGCCCATATCTTTGAAGAATAGGGAATGGACCAATGCACCTGGGTGCAAGTTTTCCCTTTACCCCGAAACGCGATACTCCCTTCATTGGTGAAACCTTTAAGTAGACGTAGTCTCCTTCTAAGAAGTATAAGGGCATTCGCCGTTTGTCTGCATAACTCTTCTGACGAGCCTATGCCTTCTTCATATTATGAACTATTTTCTGAACCTTTTCTTCGGTTTCTTTTACCATATCAGGCCTAAAGAAGTATCTTTCTCCAGGTTCAGACCAATTTAGCGGAGTTCGACACCGACGTCCGTATAAAGCTTCAAAAGGTGCCATCTTGATACTTTCTTGATAACTGTTATTATATGAAAACTCCGTCAAAGGTAAACATTCATCCCATTTTGGTGAGAAATCCAGGACACATGCCCGCAGCATATCTTCCAGTATTTGGTTCACTCTCTCAGTCTGCCCACTGGTTTGAGGATGATAGGCCGAACTGTGGAGTAACTTAGTACCCAAAGATTTGTGAAGTGCTTCCCAAAACTTGGCTACAAATTGAGGTCCACGATCCGACACTATGGTCTTTGGAACACCATGCAGACTAAGAATACGAGCAATGTACAACTGGGCATAGGCAGTAACTGGGTGATCGGTGTTGACTGGCAGCAAATGAGAAATTTTCATAAGCTGATCAACAATAACCCAGATAGAGTCATACCCTTTTGTAGTCCTGGGTAATCCCACGATAAAGTCCATACAATATCTTCCCCTTTCCATGTTGGGATAGGTAAGGATTGTAATGGACCAACGGTCTTCATGTATATGGCCTTGATGCGTTTACAAGCGTTACGTCTAGCCACAAAGTATGCAATTTCAATTTGCATCTTTGCCCACCAGAAGAACACATAAGGTTCCATGTGTGCAACTTGCTTCTTCTGATGACACTGTACTATCTGAGTCTGTTGGTTGGCAATTATGCAACTTTACCCAATAGAATCAGATGCACCATCTTGGGTAAAACACACAAGAAGAGGTTTACCAACAAGTGGTTACAGTAGGTTCACAGCACACGAGACGGGTGTGAAGGTCGAATAACATCACGGATAACTCGTGTTAGCCAGGGAGTCCAAATCTACGAAAGGCGATATTGATTCAAGAAAAATCATCAGTGGAGGGATCTAAAAATGCGGACTTTGCAACTAGTCCATTCTATCAGGCACTAGACATGGCTCGACCCAATCACTTATGCTAGAGAAGCATACATGAGGCAATCGATGCACGACTAGAGCGATGGCTAGGTGGTTATTGACTGACTTAATCTCGTTTTGGTAAGCACTTTCTTTAGGGTAGGTTGAACCAAAGTGAGTTTAGACAACTCGATAAAACGATCTCTAGACTCAACATTCGGTCAACAGGCAGTTACAAGTTAGTCAAAACCAACTTGTTGAACTACTTTTGACATTGAGCAAATTCTCTCAGTACCATTGGTAAGCCAAGGGGTTGAGAGTTCATCTTTGCAAGCAAAAAGGTCTTGCACTTGGGTAAAAATCCATTTGGTCAGGTTGTTCATCCGTTTCTTCATGCGGGATGAACGAACAAGGTTCGGAAATACCTGGGAAATAGGAGCGAATGAACAAACTCCTGTATCTCAACAGCAAGGAAAGTCAATCTCCAATTTGAGAGCTTCGCCTATACCAGACATAACCAATAAAGAATCTCACACAACCCAAATAGACTAGTCAAGGGTGATAATATACAAAGAGATACTCCACTTGTATGAATGGTTACAAGTAGAGAGCCAAATAGATTATGGCCCAAGGAAATGAACAAGGCATGGCCATAACCTAAACTTGATGAAAGAAGTATGATGGGAGACTGTTAATTTAACCCAAGCATATTTCTATGCCTATCATAGAAATCACCAGGTCAAGAATTAAGTTGGTAGGCCTTCGTTAGATATGAAGAAACCAAAGGCATCAAATTCAAGGAAATGGTCGGACATGTCTTTTCTAGGTTGGGTTGATAGAGCAACACGACGATCCGTAAGGAGAGGCCAAATACACTAGAGACTTCAACCTGCATCAGCTGAACAGGAAAATGGTGCTAAAAGGAGGCATGACTTGAGATTCTTGTTTGTAGTCTAGGTACACTTTAGGTTCGACAAGGACATTATCTAGGCATTTATTTGTATGGTTGTGGTCATGAAGTGATAACGGAAAATTCGACTTTGGGCCGGGTCATGGTTCACTAAATACGAATATAGCCTAATTTTGGTTTTAGGCAACCAAGTCACCAAATCTTTATTGGCCATAACTCAGCATGATGGTTTTTAGATTAGGGTTGAGAATTGCTTTATGCTGGGCTAACCAGTTCATGCCCAAGATGACATCCATGTCTTGGCCTTTTAGTACAATCATATTGGCAAGAAAGTCCCGTCCGGCCAATGTTGAGGGCACTTGGTAGGCCACTTCTTTTCACTTTTGGTAGCTTACTTTCGGGTATAGAAGACTATTCGTCAGCCAACTTCATAGAGGGAGGGGCCTGAAAAGGTCCAGTGCACCATCAAGTGCTTCTCCCGCTATATGAGAAGGTCTGGCTTCTGTCCCGACAAGATTCGCAGGGACGTTCGGGTGCAGTTGTGAATATAACACATGAATTCCTCCATGTAGTGTATTATAATACACCTGCAAGTCATCCATGGCTAAGCTAAGCTCCTCCACATGGGCTCGAGCTTTGGCTTCCTCAACCCAGGCGAGTAAACGAGAGTTAACCATCCAATCGAGTGCTAAATCTCGTTTCGCGAGTTGGTCTTGTAGATGGCGAACGTCTCTTCGTAACTCATTTATACGGTCACCATCTCCAATCCATATAGCTGTCCTGCGGCGGAGTTCCAATTGGAGCCTGCTTACTTCTGCCTCCAGATCCCCTATAGGATCATTGCTCCCGCTACTACTATCTACATCTCGCGGAGCAAGTTGATGTCGAGGCACTCCAAGTGGTCCAGTCAACTTACGCGCAGTCTTTCTTGTGCGCGGCGGCATTTTCTAAAGGGGAAATTTATTAGTATAATTCTTAGCATGATGCATGAGTAAGTACAGAATCAACCTTGGTTGATTCAACCTTCTATACATTGCACTCTTCCTATCTGGTCTTTAAGATAAACTCTTCAGAATACGTAGGTAAGAAGAGAAAAGAATCTTTAGGTAAGACTTTTGAAAATCTTTTTGAAGATGCCTTAATATCTGCAAAGAAGGGCTACGCTCTGATACCAGCTGTGACGGAACCTCCCAAGTAATCAGGCCCACCTACAGTTGTCCTTGTCTAACAGACATCAGACACCCCGTAGATGTTCCTAAGTTACTTGACAAGCTCGGTATCTTTCCTTACCTTACCAGGAACGTTTCACCCGTCTTGCAGACATTACAGATCATCGGAGATAAAGATATGCGGAAGCGATTACATAATCTTACATTTATTTCCAAAGTAAGCTCAAGTTAAGTTATTACAGACCAGTTCTAAAGCGAGTGCATAAAAGTAATAATTATACAAACCGGGGAGACACGAACTTCTCCCGAAGGACTATAAACAAAAGATCTAAGATGGAGGACCGAGTCCTCCCGCACTTCAGTCTTGGGTTTCATCCTTGGGAACCACCTTAGCACAGAAGCAGCAGAAGTCTGCTACTTCCCCACCTAAAAACAACAAAGGGATAAACCCTGAGTATGGAATTACTCAGCAAGTCTTACCCGACTAAGGAAAAGACTCTCAAGGGTATGCTGGATATAGGGGAGTCAAGGTAAGGCTTTAGCAAAAGTCAACTTATATTTTCGCAGAAGTTGCTTACTAAAGTGAGTCCTTACTTTCAATCTTTTAACGCCATATTAAGTATTAATAGACTCCATTTGCATCTAGTCTAATTTCGCATTACATCAAGACAACATCATTTTTATCCATCATTTTCACATCTTGACTCTAGGTTGTAGAAAAGTGACCAAGTCTTCATGACCGCGAAGGTACGGCGATCCGAATCGATTATACTCAGCTGAGGATCTCCAATCACACGACATATGTAGCACTTAACCCTTGCATATGTCAACCCGCCACCGGGGTTCTTAAGACCGGATCAGGTTCACGCAAACCGAGAGCACAGATACACCACCGTCCAGCCTCTTGCCACGGAGGGTACACGCTACTCTCGCCACCGCTCCACTCCCATTTCGTGTTATCTTATTCCGGCCTTAGTCTACCCGAGGCAAGGCTTACCCATGACGAGGCATGTGACCAGTTAAAGGGTCCTCGGTCAGCACGCCTACATACGCGTTAATCCTTAACCAACCTGGGTAGAACATCACCTGTTCCTACCCCCAAGTCTCAATTTGAGTATTTCCATCCTTAGGATTGTGTCTGTTCCTTAGGAGGAAAGAGCATCTCAGGGAACTTTGCAGTAAGATCCCACTATTGCTCCAAATGAAAATATTCTTGTGGGTAGAAGCCATCCTCTCCATGGTTAAATTGAGGACAACCTCTATCCACAAGATCTAAGCAAGGCTAAGCATTTTTGTAAATCATACTTTTGATACTTCACAGAAGTATCTAAACAGGTATGGATATCAAGGAAAGCAATGCATCAAATGGTTTCAGGTAACTCCTATAAACCTAATGCACATTTCACTAGACTTAAAGTGTGTGAAAAGTATTTAAAAACACAAGGAAGGTGGCAAATGCACCGGGGCTTGCCTTTGTTATCAGAGGTGTCTGGCTCGGATCCACAGATGTCAAAATAGAAGCAGTTGTCTGCCTGAGGATCAGAGGTGGGTGGTATCCCTTCTTCAACAACTTCTTCTTCTTCTTGCTCTAATATAATCATATACATGTATAAGAATGGATGTCATGGAATGCTCATGAGGATGCAAAGGTAACATAAACTTATTAGTTATGTCTTGAATACAACTTTCCTTCACAGAGGTCCGGGAACTTAGGGTTTCCGGAGTCAGTAAAGGAGTTCATGGAGCAGGGGGGGTGGTTTTGGGTTTAGTGATCAAACAAAGTTCAAATCAAACCAAACTCTACCCATGGCTTCTAAATAATGTGAAAAGCTCACATAAAAAGTTTGGGAAATTTTGGACTTATTATTTATTTTCTAAAAATCCAGAATCAATAGTTTAGGCTATTTTAAATATCCTAAAATTCCCTATTCCAACTAAAAATCATAAAACTATTTTTCTTAAATACTATGGAAAATAACAAGCCTAGGAAAATTGGTCTCACAATTTTAGGATTTTTCTACAGTTTCCTACAAATTTCCCAAGCTTCACTGAAAAAGAAAAAGAAAAAACATTAAACAGCTCTGGGCCGAATCTAGCCCAACAAGCCCAGGCCCAGGGAGAACCGCGCCCGCGCCCGCGCGCGCGTCCGCGCTCAGGCAGTTTTGCAGAAAAGGCCTCGCGTTTCTGGCTAAACAGAGATCGGTCCTTTCACTATTGTTTCGAGTCACTGACGAATTGCAGAAAGATCCTCGGATTTCTGTTTCTTTCCCGCGATAGCCCCTGACCACGCCGCGCCATGGATTCTTCCCGGCGTGACCCGTACTGGACATGGCCGGCGAGGAATGCTCCAGCTAACGGTCGGGGAGTCTCTACGGACCTAAGGCGACCTAAGAACGGCGCTCAATTCTGAACGGTGCTCCAAGAAATTGTCGTGCCCACGCACAGGGCGGAAACTGGGGCGTCGAGCTCGCGTTCCCGTACAACCACGGCCGGACCGAGCAAACGGACGCCACCGAGAGCAACACGAGCATGCATAGGCACGAAAACGATACTCGAATCGATTGGCGACGTACCAGAACGAGCTGGCCACGGGGAGGCTAGTTTTCACGGCGGCGGAGATCGATTTGGGGGAAACGTGGAATTGGAGCTCGTCGGTGAACTATTGGGAGCAATACTGGACGTCGAGGTTCTGGATAAAGTTACGAAGCTAACGGTGGGCTCAATTTATGGGGAGCGACGGCGGCGGCGATCAATTTGAGGAGGTTGTGCTGGCGGTTGGAGGGATAGATGAGCTCAGTACGGGGAAAAGCGGCTTTCACCGTGGCAGTAGCTCCGGTGATCGCCGGGCATGCAATTGGTGAGTCACGGCGATGCAGTGGGGAGGTTTGGACACGCGGTGGACCCAGAGACGGCTCAACGGCGACGAGCCCCTTTAACCACGGGCGGTGAGCCAGGGGAGGGTACCGCGGCTGACCGGGTGGCTTCCAGCTCACCGGCGGCGAGGAGTCCTACTGGGCTGTGCTTATCCGAGGACCACGGCGCACGAATCCCGGTGACCAATGATCAACGGCGGCAGGCCATCGGCGGCGAGCAAGCAGTGCTGGCGTCCTGATCCGTTTGACTACTGTACCATCAGAACTCCTCATCAGAGCGACTGACAGTCCATCTTAGAGTTCAATTTTCTCAAATTTTTGTGTGAAAGCTATGCCAACTCTCTGCAGTAAAGTTTTAGAGCTACAAACCAGCTACAATCCAACTATAGGACTTGAACACATTTGAGCACTGGATCATACTTGGATTTGAGCTCAAAGTTCACCCCATAACACTGCAATTCTGAAATTCAGCTTCAACAGTCTGACAGCCAGTTTTGGACTGGGTTTTTCTGCAAATTTCTCATAACAGCTATGCTTGCACCCTTTAGCAAAGTTGTTCTCCTATAATTGGGCTACAATTTTGATGTGGTGACCTAGGGCAAAAACCCTATGCTTTGAAAGTTACAAGGCCCCAAAGTTGGGCCAAAACTTTGAATTTCAGACTTAGTTTAGAACTCAATAGAGTCCATTTTGCAAATAAGTCCAAAACCTAGGGTTTTGCTTTCAAATCCACATATTTGTGATCCAATTGACTTAACACACTTATTTGACTTGGTTTCTGCACTTTAGTCCAAAAGTGGACTAATTTTGCACTTAGGTCCCTAGGGTTTGGTTTTAGGGTTTTTCAGGGTTCCAATTAGGGTTTCTAGTATTCCAGGGGTATAAATGTGATTCAACTTAGTGTTTGGGGATATTTTATGACTTTTCTCACAAGCCCTAAAGTTTTTCTCAACTTAGGTTAAGTTTTACCCCTTTAACCCCTATTTAGGGTTGAGTCCTTAAACCAGGGTCCCATTTGTAAAACAGTAAAACAATACAACTTGTTTGAAATTTTTGCCTAGTGAATGCACTCTAGGTGTGTCAAACATATGCAATGCTCATGCTTATGATGCCATGCTCAAGTTTTAGTTATAGTAACACCAGGGGTGTTACATCTTGGCAGATGGGTAACATGACTTGTGGGTAAAGATGCGCAACCTCTGCAGAGTGTAAAACTAGTATACTAGCCGTGCTCATGGTCATGAGCGGCTCGGACCCTCACATGATTAATTTATGGAACTTAAATTTAATTTGACATTTGCATCGCATTTGGGATTATTTTACTATTACTTTTCTTTATTATTATTAAGGTTTGGTATTTACTTACACCTAGTAATTGCTAATAAAATTTTGACCAACTTATAAAAGCAATGCTCAGCTTCAGCCTTTACTTCATTGATTAGCCTTACACTTCATGAACTCCCACCTTTGGTGAGTTCATGCCACGTTATTCCCCACGACTTGTTGAGCTATGAACGTATGTGAGCTCACCCTTGCTGTCTCACCCCCCCATAGGTGAAGAATAGGTGGTCGAAGAGGAGCCGCCTAAAACTGAGGCATTCGACTTGATCTAGGTGGTGTTTCTCAGTCGACATTGGCACCGACGATCCTTAGTTCGTTTTATATTTATTCTTTTACTTTGTAATAAGTCTTCCTCTATGTAATAAATACTCTAATGTTTTGTGACATTTATCTCTATACACTCTGTTATTATATATGTTGTCTTCTTGGCGCATGTATGAGATGCACCTGGCTTTGTTCCTTAAAGCCGGGTGTTACAGAAGTGGTATCAGAGGAAATGTTGACTGTAGGATGAAACCTAGATAGAAATGGACAACCTTTACCTACTTATCTCATTCTGATTCATTCTACACTTACCTTACTCTGATTCTTTCTACACTTACCTTGATCCTATCTCACCTTCTACTGTTCTACTCTGATCATTCTTACCTTTTCTACTCCAAGACAAGACGGATTTCACACCTTGGAATCCCTACCCCTAGGACATTTTTAAGAGAAAGGAGGCCTAAGACCAAACCAAAACTATTTTCTATATTTAAAAATGTTGTTTGATTGTTCTGATGAAAAACGTCTGATTTGCTTCTTTGATTGATTGAAGTATTATATATGGACATCTTAGTATGTACCACTATAAAGTAATGAATTAGCTATGGTAGATAAAACGTTAAAACTGCTTAGCTAATAAATCCCCCAAAGTAACATGATTCGTAATTACTGCCTTGTCTACTACTCTCTCTTACCATATGTATCTAACTCGGATGGTCAATACCAGGAGGGGTGGTGGAATTGATTTGCCTCCTAATTGACACACTCTAAGGATATATAGACAACCTCAGCCACAGCCAGCAGAGATGAATCCTCCTAATCCTCCACCAAGCGGAGTTGATCCACTGATTGCAGCTCAGATGGCGGTGATGCAGCAAATGGTGGACACTATGGCTGATATGCGTGCCCAGATGCAGCAAGAACGCCAGGAGATGCGCCAGGAGAGAGAAGATATACGCCAGGAGTTGCGCCAGGAGAGAGAAGAGATGCGCCAGGAGAGAAGGGTGCAACAACAGCAGCTGCAACAACAACTTCAACAACAGCAGCAACAGCAACAAGTGCCATTGCCTCCACCACCACCACCAGTTCCACCTCGTGATAAGCACTGGGAATTTATGAGTCATAAGCCGCCGACCTTCGCCAGCTCACCAGATCCACTTGACGCGGATGATTGGTTGAAGTCAATTGATAAGATGCTCAACATAGCCCAATGCTCAGACCGGGAGAAAGTTCTTTATGCCTCAGGTCGTCTGACAGGTCCTGCTGCTGACTGGTGGGATTCTTATATTGCTGCCCACGATGCTGCTGATACTATTACTTGGGCAGAGTTCAGTACACAGTTCAGGAACTACCATATTCCAGCGGGTATGATAAAGATCAAGAAGAAGGAGTTTCTGTCATTGAAGCAAGGCAACATGTCAGTCAGCGAGTACAGAGACAAATTTATTCAGCTGTCGAGATATGCTCCAGAGAAAGTTGCTGAGGATGAGAGGAAGCAGGAGCACTTCATTGAAGGACTTAATGGACCCTTGCAGTATGCACTGGTTGCACACACCTTTCCATCATTTCAGAGGCTACTGGATAAGGCTCTTGCTATTGAACACAAGCGTGTTCAACTGGGAGATCTGAAGAGGAAGGCTATCTCACAGGGACAGGGTAGCAGCAGTGTTCGTCCCTGCTACGTTTCGCCATAGGGTACACCGACTTGACCAGGAGGACCACGCCCAGTTCAGTATGCTCCACAGGGGTCTCCACGTACACCTCCTACTCGCTAGGCTACTCCCACTGGCACCCCGACGAGGCCTACAGGACAGAAGACCGGCCCTACATGTTTCAAATGCAGTCAAATTGGGCACTATGCTAATGCTTGTCCGATGGGAAATTCTGGTACACTAGCTAAGAACAAGCAACAGACTCCTGGCAAGGGATATTCTATAGCCAGGGTGAATCAAGTCAGTGTTGATGATACTCCTGATGGTGCTGACATTGTACTCGGTATGTTTTACATTAATGCAATTCCTGCAACAATACTCTTTGATTCTGGTGCTACACATTCATTCATGTCTGCTCGATATGCCAACACTAATGAGATACCCCTGCTAAATATGAGAAAACCAATGATAGTAATTACACCTAAAGGGCCTATTGAGGCAAATCAAATGACACGTAGATTGACATTATCGATTATGGGAAGAGAATTTGGAGCTACAGCTATAATATTAGGGGCCAGCAGTATAGATCTGATCCTTGGTATGTCATGGTTAAGGAAGGCAAAGGCCATTATAGCATGTGGTAGAGGTACTATAGAGCTCACTAGTCCTAAAGGAGAAACATTTCAAGTTAATATTGCAGTAACCACCTCATCCAAGCGTGTAATGTTCTTTATACCTAAGGAGTTTGTTGGTGACAACATCCGGGTGGTTAGAGATTTTCTGGATGTCTTTCTAGAGGAGTTACCAGGGATGCCACCAGATAGGGAAGTTGAGTTTGTGATTGATCTTTTACCTGGAACTGCCCCTATTTCTAAGCGACCATACAGGATGGCTGTAGAAGAACTGAAGGAGCTTAAGAAGCAGTTAACTGAGTTACAAGAAGTGGGGTACATTCGTCCGAGTTCCTCACCTTGGGGAGCACCGGTGTTATTTGTACAGAAGAAGGATGGATCGCAACGGATGTGTGTGGACTATAGATCACTTAATGATGTCACGGTGAAGAACAAGTATCCATTACCCCGTATTGAGGATTTGTTTGATCAGATGAGAGGAGCCAGGGTATTCTCGAAGATTGATCTCCGATCGGGATACCATCAGATGAAGATTAGACCCTCGGATATTCCTAAGACGGCTTTCTCAACCCGATATGGATTATATGAGTTCACTGTTATGTCATTTGGATTAACCAATGCACCAGCTTATTTCATGAATTTGATGAATAAGGTGTTTATGGAGTATTTGGACAGATTCGTCGTGGTGTTCATCGACGATATTCTTATCTATTCTAAGAGTGAAAGTGATCATGAACAACATCTAAGGTTGGTGCTACAGAAGCTGTGAGATAATCAACTCTATGCTAAGTTCAGCAAGTGTGAGTTTTGGATTGACAAGGTGCCATTCCTTGGTCATATTATTTCTAATGGAGGAATAGCAGTGGATCCTGCTAAAGTGAAGGAGATAATGGAGTGGAGAGTGCCCACTACAGTTACTGAGATTCGTAGTTTCTTGGGGCTTGCAGGATATTATCGGAGATTTATTGAAGGATTCTCTAAAATTGCCAAGCCTATGACCTCGCTTTTGGAGAAAGGAAGAGAAATCAAGTGGGATGAGAAGTGCCAAGAGAGCTTTGATCAATTGAAGGAGAGATTGATGTCACCACCAGTATTGATTATGCCAGATCTGCAGAAGGGATTTGACATTTACTGTGATGCATGTGGCCAAGGACTTGGATGTGTGCTCATGCAAGAAGGACATGTGATCGCCTATGCATCTCGTCAGTTGAGGAAGCATGAATTGAACTACCCCACTCATGACTTGGAACTGGCTGCCGTTGTGCATGCACTTAAGATTTGGAGACACTACATTATGGGAACTAAGTGCCAAGTATACATGGATCATAAGAGCTTGAAGTACATATTCACCAGAAGGATCTCAACCTTAGGCAACGCCGTTGGTTGGAGCTTATTAAGGATTATGACTTGGAGATTCATTACCACCCAGGCAAGGCAAATTTGGTTGCAGATGCCTTGAGTCGGAAGGAGCATGTTCACTCCGCTTTCGTTGTCCAGTTACCTGATGAATTAGCAAAAGATTTTGAGAGGCTCAACCTAGGAATTGTTACACATACGGAAGGAGTTACCATTGAATTGGAACCTACCTTGGAGCAAGAAATTCGTAAAGGTTAGTTTGGTGATGCTAAAATCCAAGAGATCAAGGATCTGATAACAGAGGGTAGAGGCCCAGAGTTCACGGAGGATGAGCAAGGCATGATATGGTTCAAGAATCGGATTTGTATTCCTGATATTGATAGTCTTCGGAAAACCATATTGGAGGAGGCACATGACTCAGTTTATTCTATCCACCCTAGGAGCACTAAGATGTATCAGGATTTGAAGCAAAAATATTGGTGGTATGGATTGAAGAGAGATGTGGCTGCACATGTGGCTATGTGCGATGTGTGCCAAAGAGTTAAGGCTGAACACCAGAGGCCAGCCGGACTACTGCACCCACTGAAGATACCTGAGTGGAAATGGGAAGAGATTGGCATGGACTTCATTGTTGGATTACCCCACACGTCTGCGGGATATGATTCTATATGGGTGATTGTGGACAGGCTAACTAAAGTAGCCCACTTTATTCCAGTGAAGACCACGTATTCAGGAGCCAAGTTGGCAGAGTTGTACATGGCACGGATTGTATGCCTACATGGTGTGCCAAAGAAGATTGTGTCAGACCGGGGATCACAGTTTACCTCTCGATATTGGAAGAAGTTGCACGAGTCCTTGGATACAAGATTAAATTTTAGTTCGGCTTACCATCCACAGACTGATGGGCAGACTGAGAGGACCAACCAAGTGCTGGAAGATATGTTAAGAGCTTGTGCTCTTAAACATGGTGGTAGTTGGGATAAGAGTCTACCGTATGCAGATTTCTCATATAATAATAGCTATCAGGCCAGTTTGAAGATGTCACCGTTTGAGGCCTTATATGGCAGAAAGTGCAGGACTCCACTGTATTGGGATCAAACTGGTGAAAGGTAGTTATTTGGACCAGAGATTATACAAGAGGCTGAGGAGTAAGTCCAACAAATAAGGGAGAATTTGAGAACTGCACAGTCAAGGCAGAAGAGCTATGCTGATACCCGAAGAAGACTGCTTGAGTTTAAGGAGGGAGATTATGTCTATTTGAAGGTGTCACCACTTCGGGGTATGAGAAGATTCAAAGTCAAAGGAAAGTTGTCCCCTCGCTTTATTGGACCCTTCTTAATCTTAAAGCGAGTGGGAGAGGTGGCATACCAATTGGAGTTACCGGATCATCTTGCGGATGTTCATGATGTCTTTCATGTATCTCAGCTGAAGAAATGTCTCAGGGTACCTGAGGAGCAATTACCAATGGAGGACCTTAGTGTTCAAGATGATCTGACTTATGCCGAGTAACCCATCAAGATTCTTGATACACTGACTCGTGTCACGAGGAATAAGGTTATAAAGATGTGCAAAGTGCAATGGAGCCACCACGGTGAAGATGAAGCAATTTGGGAAAGAGAAGAAGAGCTTCGTATAGATTTTCCCCACCTTTTCCCTAGATCTTCCTAAATCTCGAGGACGAGATTATTTTTAAGGGGGGTAGGATTTGTAATACTCAAAATTGTGTACAAGAAATATATAGTGATTTCCGTATTTAATGTGCCTCATTTGCATCATAAAAAGAGCATACACAGAATTTAGAGATGAATTAAGACAAATGATAAAAAAAATAATATGCATCATGTTGGAGTTTTATTGTTTGTGCATTAAATAAAATAATAATGTTAATAATAATAATAAAATAATAATTCTAAAGGTTGAATTGATCCCTAAATTAAAATTTAGGGTTTTGGAAATGAGAAGAAGAAAAATGATATGAAAAATATAAATAATATATATAAATAAATATATCCAGAATTAATACCCCTAATTCCACAAACATAAGTTGTAGTGATGAGCTTAAGTTTGAATTCAAATTTGGGTTTGAAAATAGAGAGAAAGGAAAAGGAATAGAAAATAAAAAAGAATAAAACAGAACCAGCTAAATGGGCCAACTCCCTCCAATCTGGCCCAGGTTACATTCCCTTTCCGCGCGCGCAGCCATCTGATGGCGGGACCCGCCTGTCAGCCCAAAACCCCTTCCACCGCACACGCGCGCCATCTCTCTCTGTCGCAAGGGGCCACTAGCCAGTCACTAATCGAGTGCACCGACAACCCGGGCCCGCTTGCAAACCGGCCACTGCTACGTGTGCTCCTCGCGTCTCGCTTGCATGTGGGGCCTGACGGTCAGACCCATCGTCTCCGCGAGATCCGCGGGCGCGTCAACCGAACTTCGGGCGACTCGCCGCGTCTGGTAGCCAACCGACCCTCTCCCACCTCGCCTAGGTCGTTATAAAGGGACTCTAGCCGTGACCCTTTCCTCCTCTTTACTCTCGCGTTCCATTCTAGTCGCCGCTAACCACTGGGAGCCACCTCACGGCCACCGACAGCAAAACTCCACTGTGCTTGCGCCCCGCCCCGGGTTTTCGGTCGAATAGCGTCGCCAGGACCCAGGGAAGGTGTGCGTGCACCGGCATCGGGTTGGGAGCGATCTACACCGGCGAATTCTTCACCGGAGCTTCACCGCCGCCTCGGATCCGCCGCGCCCGTGGTCACGTCTACGCGATCCAGTATCGCAGGCAAGAACTCCACCCCTACCTTCGCCATGTCGGTCTCGTTGTGTAGGGCGGTCCAATTTTGGGCTTGGGGCATTGGGATGTCGAATCGTGGGCGCGCCGGCTAGTCTCCGCCGCAGATGCTGTGCTCTGCCGCGGCCGCCGTCGGGAGTGATTGAGACAAGCGTGCTCCGTCGGATGGGTGTTGGACGGCTCGGATTAGGGTCTCATACCGATTCAGCTGCACCTAACCACAACCGTTGATCCGCGATCCCGCGGCTCATATTGGTTCTAGATTCATTAAACCGTGACCCTTGGATTCGGATCCGATGGATTAGATCGGATACCGGTTCGATGTAATATGGATCTAATCTCCGCCCTTCAATTCTAATCGGACGGTCACGATAGGCCCATACCCCTTTAGCCACACCATTTTTCATATGAGTCCCTCGGTTTAGGTTAAAATAACCCGCCATCCACATCCACTGTTCACTGAGTCTGGGGATTTTTACCCCGGAGCCCCTGCACTTTCCAGAAAATGAGGCCCAGTCCAGAGAACAAATAAAACCAGAGAAATGAATTTAAAAATGGATTTTTAGTATTAATTAAATGCTAGAATTTGTATAATCCATAGAAAATTCATGTTAACTCCAAATTGAACCATTCCAGTTCCTAAAATTTTGTAATGTTATTCTCTATCAATTAGTCTCTCTGTTTTGACATGAAAGCAGTAAGAAAATTAATTTATCATTTAATCCTATTTCAATCACATTAAACCTTAGGAAATTCATAACTTGAAACCTATAACTCCAAATTTAATGATTCCAGTTCCTGTGATTCTATTTTAATGTCTAGTTTATTACTGTGTATTTTATTTACATATTTGGTGCAATGTTAATTTTTGCTATACTATGTATGTATTGTGTTGATGCGAGTAGACGAGCAAGCCACTGTGGATTCTGAGGTTCAGCAAGTAGAAGTAGCTGAGCAGGAGCTCATTGAAGGCAAGTTGTGCCCTTGATCACTTACTTTTCCCAGCCATGTTCTTATTAATTATAATGATCTGCATAGGTTAATTTTGATGGGATCCAATAGGTTACCCTAGTTTTGGTTATCTTTATACCTTGTTCACCCCTGAAATATTTTTGGGTAGTACCTGCTATTGCTTTATGTGGATTGGGTATGGAGATACAACATTCATGATTATTCTGTTATTATCTTGTTATTATTACTGTTCATGTTAAGATCATTAAATTAATGGGAACATGGAGCGACCACCCAGGAAAACAGTGCTACCACAAGGGTTTAATGGGACGCCCTTAGCTGATTAACTAGGAAAGCTAGTGGAGGTCTTCCTTACCCGAAAGGGGCAAGGGAAGTAGAGGAGTGGTCAGTGTAGGGAGGTCCTTGGGTTGATTTTGCTGCGATGGCGGTCAGGCGAGGGATTCCTGCACTGGAGCTTCCTATAAACTATAGCGGGATTTCTGAAGCTAGTGGAACTTTGTAAAGGCCTCGTAGTGTTACCCTGCCTCGCCTCCTCGGTAGAGGTGTATGGGATTGGCCGTCTCTTGGCAGATGGGTAACATGACTTGTGGGTAAAGATGCGCAACCTATGCAGAGTGTAAAACTAGTATACTAGCCGTGCTCACGGTCATGAGCGGCTCGGACCCTCACATGATTAATTTATGGAACTTAAATTTAATTTGACATTTGCATTGTATTTGGGATTATTTTACTATTACTTTTCTTTATTATTATTAAGGTTTGGTATTTACTTACACCTAGTAATTGCTAATAAAATTTTGACCATCTTATAAAAGCAATGCTCAGCTTCAGCCTTTACATCATTGATTAGCCTTACACTTCATGAACTCCCACCTTTGGTGAGTTCATGCCACATTATTCCCCACGACTTGTTGAGCTATGAACGTATGTGAGCTCACCCTTGCTGTCTCACACCCCCCACAGGAGAAGAACAGGTGTTCGAAGAGGAGCCGCCTAACACTGAGGCATTCGACTTGATCTAGGTGGCGTTTCTCAGTCGACATTGGCGCCAACGATCCTTAGTTCGTTTTATATTTATTCTTTTACTTTGTAATAAGTCTTCCGCTATGTAATAAATACTCTGATGTTTTGTGACATTTATCTCTATACACTCTGTTATTATATATGTTGTCTTCTTGGCGCATGTATGAGATGCACCTGGCTTTGTTCCTTAAAGCCGGGTGTTACAATACCAGTGGACACAGACTATTCGAAAAGGTTTCAAACTCTGCAAAGAGGTGTACACTTTAACCAATAGTCCGGCTCTGCGGTCTCATGGCCAATGAGACCCGAATCTGAAGCTCTTTCCTTCCTTGCACGTCCTTACCTTAACGATTATACCAGAAGGAACAAGGCCACCACCATGCCCAAACAAGACAAAACAATCCCCTTCCTTATCCTCCCGGTGCTCCCTAGCCGTCATAACCCTAGGGTTCGGACCGTGCAAGTTCAGATTAAGTGACTGCCCATATAGTCTCGAGTGGTTGTACTTGTCGTGAGTATAGGTAGTGAAGGATGACAAACTGGTCCTTATATGAGGGAACAATCCTTCATGCTCACACCTAACCCGGCTGAGCCAACACCTTAGGCCCTCCCCTAAACCGGGGAGTCCCTGATCATCCATCTTAGTTGGTGATATGGGTGAATACCCTTCATCATACACTTTTTGAAAACATTTCTCTTTTCAGAAAAACCATTGCCTCAACCCACATTTTTGTACCCAAAAGATATTCTTTAATGCAAGCTATCACTCAGCTCACAATGCATAGAACCCAACCCATATCCTAGCTTAGGCAGTGGTAGAAAGAGTAGGTAATTTATGCATCACGGGAGGAATGGACTTGCCTTCATCGAAGCTCTCTTGGCACGAAAGCTCTATTTTCGGGAGGTCGGGCTCCTGCCCTTCTTCCAGAGCTACGATTTTCGAAGGGTCGGACCCCTGTTCGCCTTGCAAAAACAGGCAATAACAATACATCAAACATTGTTGGCTAATAAAGTGTGTCAAGTTCTAAGTATTATTATTTTGTGACTTAAAGAATTTTTGGACTATTTTTGGTGCATAAAATATCAATATGTGTACATATATATAAGAAAATGGGAAAAGAGAGAAAAGGAAAAAGAAAAAGGTTTCTCGGTTTAAACGGGCCGGGGGGGGGGGGATTTGGCCCAGTCGAACGCGCGCGTGGCCGCGCGGGCGGTCGGCCCAACTAGGCCCGCTATGGGACACGGTGCGGGGATGACGACGTGGGCGTGGGCCCACACGTCAGCGTGGGGGATGGGAACAGCGTAAGGGGGGGGGGAACGGCGGTCTGCCCGTGGCGGTGAGAACCGGCCGCCGGTGATCTCGATGGCGGTTCTTCGCAGGTGGTCCGGTTCTGGGTGGTTGGGATGGTGGCATAGCATGGGTGGAGGTAGGGGGTCATGGTGGTGGGGTCAATTTGGCTGGTGGGGGCTTAAGATAGCCAGTCCACAGTGAGGTGGCAGGTGCCCGCGGCGGTGAGGTCACCGGCGAGGCTTACGGGCGTGATAGGTGAGGGAGGAGGGTGCGCCGTGTTCGTGGTGAAGTGGTGAAGCTTGTGAACCAAGTTAATTCGACTCTAAGCCACTGGAGAAAGGGGGAAGAGCTCACCGGAGCGGAGGGAGAGAGCGGCGGCGCTGGCTCAATTGAGCTCAGGGGAGGGGTGAGGGGTGGCCGAGGCCAGTGTGAGGAGAGGTGGAGCTCGGGCGGACCCTTTTATAGGCGCCTGGGGAGGCAAGCTGCCGAAAACCAGCTAGCACCGACGAGGTGCACAGCGGCAGCGATGATGGTGCATAGCGCCGGGGATGAGACCGCTTCGGCAAGCTGCCTTGTGAGGGTGCTAGCACAGTGTACAGGGGGCGAAGCGGTGCCTAACTCCGCTAGAGCAGGAGTAATGGCGGTGAGAGAGAGGGAGGGTGGCAGTCGGTGGGGATCGCACCGGTGAGGTCACAGGCGGGGGAGAAAGGGCTGATGGTCGGGGCCTGTTTGCCAGAGGAAGAGAGGGCGTGAGAGAGTGGGGCGGGTGCGACTGACGGGTGGGGCCGGTCGATCAGCGGGAGGGAGGGGACGTGGCGCGAGCGCGGGCATGCGCGGTGGTTGGGCCGTGCTGGCTGTGAGCGGATGGGGGGGGGAACACGGGCCCGAGAGGGAGGGGGAGGAGGTGGGCTGGAATTAACCCAGTCGAGGAGGGGGGAGAGTTTTCCTTTTTCTTTTTGGTATGCATATGGTGAATGAAATGCTCATGATATGAGGTATTAAGAGAAATAATGGGAGGGGAGTTAGGAGTTTAGGGTTTCTAACCTTGGGATAAAAAACTGGGATGTTACACCCTACAACTTCGGCGAGGAAAATCCACAGTGCCCGAAAGCCTATCCAAAAATCGTTGTCACGGCGAGATCCCACAAGCTCCGGCGAAAACCCTCGAGCAACTCACTAGGCTGGAACACCAGCCCAGGCCTGGGGCAGTGACAGCGGCGATCCTTCGCACTGCTCTCTCTCTCTCTCTTCGCTCTCACTTCGATAATGGCGGTGATTTTTTGTTCCACAGACGCGCGGGGGAGCGTGAGGTAGGGGGATGGGAGGAGTCGGGGCATTTATTTTATATCCAGGGGGCTTCCAAAATGGGTCAAAGTTTGGCATTGGGAGGAAGAGAGGCGGGATCTGTGTGCAGTACGCAACAACCCGTGGAGGCGATGGTGCTGACGATGCGGGTGCACGAGTCAACCAGACAGGAAAAGGGGAACAGAAGGGAAAGAGGCTGACAATAGGTCCCCAGTGGTCAGCACAAACATTCCTAGGTGGAGCGCGAGTGCTGAGACGGTGGGTCCACAGCGTCAGCCGCCCACCCAGCCGCGCATGGAGACAGGAGAGTGGAGAGTGGTGGGCCGAGCGGTGGTAATCCGAATTGGGCCAAGAGGTACTGATCCAACCCAGTTCTCGTGTTTAGCTTTTCTTTTTCTATTTTCCTTTCTTTCCAATTTCAAACTTCAATTCAAATTTTGAATTCAAATTTTGTGGCAAGTTTGTACTCAGACTAACTGTTTAATTTGATCATAACAAAATGTGGTGAAGTTATTTATTTATAATTTTATTTTACATTGTATACTATTTCTTTCTTTCCTTCTCTATTTTCAAACCTTAAATTTAAATTTAGGTTTTAATCTAATTTCCTAATTATTATATTTTTACCAATAATATTGATACTATTATTAAATGCACAAACAATTGAATTCCAACATGATGCATGGCTTATTTATGCTTTATTAAAGAATTATTCACTTTTAAATATGTTTCTTAAAATTCCCATGAATATAAAGCAATACACATAAAGATTCCTCCTCCTTTTGTATTCCAAAGTTGGGCATTACATCTAGATAAAGTCTTGCATGATCTTTGGTGTCTTTCACTTTCTTATTTTCTAGTTTTGGATGAGTAAGTCTAGCTGAATATATTTCAGCACTCAGGGTTCTATTCCTAATGTTGTTGCAGATGACCAGCTGTTCTATGGATATTGTGAGCACTACTTATACCCAGTCTATGGGAGATGACTAGGCCATGGGTATGGCTTCTCTGTTCTTCTCTCATACTTTTGGTGGGTGGACAACCCTAATGTTGCCACTGTATTTTGAAAACCCCACATGTGTGGTGGGTGCTGCTTTGAACATTCGCTTCTGCAAAAACATGTTGTTATGACGATGATACTTTATTTTGCTACATTTGGGCTTCGTACCAAACTAAGTTGTAATAACTCTATTTCACTCCGATCTACTTTTTTTATGTGAAATGATGTATCACGTGATACAATGAATGCTAATTTATTACGATCTTGGTTGTGAAGGAAAAGTTTGAGATCCTTCGTGATTTTATTAGACCCCTCGGTTTATATGGGTCCAAGTCTGCTAAATCACTGCGGTGCAGTTCGTTTTTGTACTTGGTCTCTTATAAATCTGGTCGAGTTACCACAGCAACTGAAGGCCTTAGGCCCCAGTGGTGAGGTATCAAACTCTAGTCCTCATCGAGATTGAAGTGGCCTCCACGACGCTGATTGTACCGATGGTCGTTGCTCGACCCCCCCACACCTCTCCTCTAAGGGTCCTAGGCCAGGCACGCTCCACACGCTTGTGCCTGACCTTAGGTGCCGACGATTGGACCCATGTCACACCTTCCTCCTCATGCTCGAGTATCTGTGCTAACGAAGCATCGTTTCCCAACGGCGCCGACACAGTACATTGGCCAGCCTCTAGCTCCTGATGCCTTGTCATGGAACTCTCAGCCTGCTATTGCATAGCGAGGTTGAGAAGGCCTCGAATTTCACGGTGGGTTCTTCATTTTCACTTGGAGTTTTAGCTTTGGGGAGTTTTTCTAGGAGTGTCGTGGCACCATGACATTCTGGCTTGCCCGGGGAATCGTGGTGGTCTGCTCCCATCACGGTTTAGGCGCGCAACGGACATTGGTTGCTATGGCATGCATCCATCCGGCACCCAGGCATGGTCATCTCGTCCACCACCGTGTTATCCCTTGTCTTCTAGTCGTAGGGCATTGGCTGCTTTGGGGTGGGCTAGGTCCTGTCAGTGGCTTCTAGGAGGGTAGGTCGAGCCGAGGCAGAGCGGATACCGCCGCACGCATTGGGACACTAGCAGGGGTCCCTTTAGGGCTCTCCGTGAGTGGGAGCGGTCATCCAGTGTGTTAGCTATAAGGCACTCCTGGGCCAGGTCGTGGCTGCCCCACTAGACGGGTGTAGCATCCCAAAAATTCAAATCTTGAAATTTTCTCAAACTCGCTCTAAATTCAAAATGAATTTCAAATTTCATTTCAAAATGTTGTTTGCGAGTTGATATCAGCAAATAAAATATAGTGGTCTATATTCTCTCTAAAATCCTCCTCAAAATATCCTACAAATATTTCCCCAGTGATCACCCTCAAACTCTTTCAGTAATACTGCCCAAATATTGCACCGATATATCTCCAAGTATTTTCTTCCTGAGAAATACCTTTCGAATCATTTTAAGTCCCCACAAATATTTTCTTCATAACTTTTCTCATGCTCATACGTATACGTATGCCTTCGGTGTCATACGATGAGCTCTACAAGCTAATTACACTCATATAAGACAAATCCATGCTAATCTTCCACTAATCCTCACATTCTCCCACTAATCCTCTCATCCTCCCACTAATCCTCTCATCCCTCCCCCTAATCCCCCACCATGGCTATAAATAGAGGGCAAGGGCCTCCTCTCATCCCACCCAAGCCATTTCATGGCAACTCTCTTCCCCCCCGACACACCCACTCCATGTTCCACACAAGCACACACTAGCACAAGGATCGTTCGGTCGTTCTTCGATCGTTCGTCCCCCTATTCTTAGTTTGTTTGTTCGTTCGTCCGATCGTTCGATCGTTCGTCCGATCGTTCATGGTTCGTTCATCCGTTCGTCCGATCGTTCGATCGTTCGTCCGTTCGTTCGTCCAAATAATCTTTTTCCTGCCGTTATGGTCCAAATAATCTTTCACCATCACTATTTACCATTACTATTTACCGTCACTATTTACCGTTACTATTTACCGTCACTATTTACCGTTACTATTTACCGTCACTATTTACCGTCACTATTTACCGTTACTATTCATCGTTACTATTCACCGTTACAATTCATTGATCATCCGATCACCCCAAATTTCAACTACTCATCCGTCATGTTGTCCAGTCCACCTAAGACCAGCCAGACCCATATTCCAGTCATACGAACTCCGGTGACTGTGATTTTCATTCCAATAGGGAACTTCCCATCTGGTCACCCATCCCAGGTTTCTCCAAGTTGAGCACGCTTAACTTTGAGATTCCTTCGAACCAGGCTTCCAAACTCCGATTCCAATAATTCTTGTTTCTAAATTCTTATCGAATTATTCCCTATCCAACCATGTCATCCCTTAAGCATGGTTCATGTTCCAGAAAAATCCCAAAATACTCTTGTCCCATATTCTGCCTATAACTCTCCTGTTCATACTAAGTCAGACGATTCATTCGTCACTATTCTCACCAATAGTGAACTTCACTGTGCTACACCACATACACCCAGCTACCCTCTCCCTCTCCACACACACTCAACACCCTCAGCCAAGGCAAACGCCCACCCACTCAGTTACTCCGCTCTACCGGCTACACGCATAGTGTCGCTTCGCCTCCAGTCCACCCTCCTGGTAAGCACCTCCGCTCCACCACTAGTAGTATCTCAACACCACATGACGCAGATTCTACTCAAGACTCTACCCATCCATATATCTCTATTCTAACCACTATACTAAATATTTGTTGGTATACTTGCTTGTTTGTATGTTTGCTTGTTCATGTTGCATAGTTATCGGAGCGTTCGTACCGTCTCGTGGAGGCCAGATCTGCAAGTCTACGCCAGGCAGTGGAGCTAGAAGCCAGTTCCACGAACTCCTCTTCCCCCTTTGCCGAATAAGCACGGCAAGCTCACTGGATCCCTTTGATGCATAAATTAACTATGTCTTTCAACCACAACCCTCAGCCTGTTATTTTATGCATGATATGATTTTGAGACAAGTTATTATGGCCACCCAGCCGCTTGCCGCAATCAATCCTTGATATATTTGTTACAAATGATTTGAGGAAAGGTGTGAGTTTTCAAAAGAAAATGCTTTTCAAAATGTGTATGATGAAGGGTTTTCACCCTTATCACCTTTGAGTAGGGATGATCAGGGACTCCCTGGTTTAGGGGAGGGCCTAAGGTGATGGCTCAGCTGGTTTAGGCGTGAGCAGAAGGAATGTCCCCTCGTATAAGGACCTGTTTGTCATCTTTCACTACCTGTACTCATGATAAGTACAACCACTCGAGACTGTGTGGGCAGTCACTCAATCTGAACTCGTACGGTCCAACCCCAGGGTTATGAAGGCTGGGGAGCACCGGGAGGATAAGGAGGGGGAATGTTTTGTCCGATTTGGACATGACGGTGGCCTGACTCCTTCCGGTATAACCGTTAAGGTTAGGACGTGCGAGGAAAGAAAGAGATTCGGATTCGGGTCTCACTAGCTATGAGATCGCAGAGCCGGACTAGTGGGTAATGTGTACACCTCTGCGCAGAGTTTGAAAACCTATTCGAATAGTCCGTGTCCATAGGAATGGACGAGTCTGGTGTGGTATGGCAATTAATGTTTTGTTTTCCAAAAAAAGAGATGATTTTGAGAAAAGTGGTTTTTAAAAGGTCCGGCAGTTTAGCCATAAGCTATGGTGGACGGGAAGTCCAGTAGCTGTTTTTGAAAATGAAAACCAGTGGGAAACTGTTGAGATACCTGGATGGTTTAGTCCAGGGGATTTCGTTCTATACTGAAAAACTTCCTGCTCCTTTTGGAGAGGATGCGCCTTGCAAAATACAAAATGTTTTTCAAAACAACCCTGCATAAAATATTGCTGTTTCTGCAAATATCCTGAGCTCCACATATTCCATGCATTATATCTGAATGCCCCATTCCGCGGGTGAAGGTGGGCTGCTGAGCATGTTTGTACTCACCCTTGCTTATTTATTTTTTTTCAGAAAAAGGAGATCAGGCAAGAGTTACGGCTGTTCCCAACCTTGCCTGTGGCTGTTGGACCGCTGATTTGCTTCACTGCGTATATCGGGCTGCTTCAGCCCCACTCTGATGATATGTCCCGAGTTGTGGACCAACTCTTAAAGTTGATCGCCACCTTTATAGGTTTGTCTCGTTTAAGCAGATCTATAATCATCTGATGTATAAATGTGTTTACTAGCCTCCTGGGACTAGTAATTGTATCACATTTGAGTCCCAAAGGATTGGGGCGCTTCAGGTGGTATTAGAGCTGTTAGGTTGGCCGCAGGACGTAACCCTTAGCCTGATCCAAAAGTTTTTGAGTCAAAACTATTTTCTTAAAAAAATCTTGCTCTCATCCCTTCATTTCAAAAATGGTTTCCCCCTTTCCTTCCCTCAGAAGTCAGATGGAGGTCCGCTGCCAAACCAGCTTTTGCTAGAATAAAGATGGTTTCCCCAAGTTGTTGAGAGCATGCACAGTCCGCCTCGGAATCAGGAGCCAGCCAGAGTATGATGGTCGTGAATTCGTCGAGCATGGCACAGAGAAGAGTGT
This sequence comes from Zea luxurians, assembly GCA_029449295.1. NCBI lineage: Eukaryota > Viridiplantae > Streptophyta > Magnoliopsida > Poales > Poaceae > Zea > Zea luxurians. Next base: position 9,018,086 of record JAOPSE010000063.1, read on the forward strand.
CGTGACTGTATACATTGGATCCAGTCCGCACCATGTGGAATGGAGTGTCACTGCTGCGGGGCACAGATTCAAAGGCACCTGCCAAGTTGTCGCCCGCAAGGCATTGAGGACCCTATGTCAGATCTATGAAGAAGAAGTGGCCGACACACCGCTCAGATTCTTTCCGCCCTTTCAGAGAGACCGTACCGTTTGGATGGCCAGGATGCGTGCATTGGAAGGGAAGCAGCTGCTTGAGGACGACCCCACAATCATGTATCTCACTGCATACCTGCTCACCCTGGATGCGCAGTATGATTTCTTGGCTTGGCACCACCGTCAGATGATTGCCCGAGCAGAAGATGCAGAGAAGCTCAACCGTCAGCTCCATGTGGATCTCACCACAGCTCAAGCCCGTGCAACTGCCTTGGAAAGTCGTGAAGTCATTGTTGTTGAAGCCCTGAAGCAAGCCAAGGATGAGCACGTCAAGAAGTTGATGGAGGCCTACTTGGTAACCCATAACCAACGTAGAGGCATGCGGATCCAAGAGCCCGCTTTATCCAACCCTGTTCAACCCAGGAGAGCTAAAGATCCCCAGATTCTTGAAGGTCACCCGGTCTCTATCAGAGGAAAGAAGAAGATTTGGGAACTACCGGAAGGAGCCATAGTCTTGGAAGGAATTCCAGTCTTCCCTCAGGCTATGAATAAGCAAGAGCACCCTGAATCCTCCCAAGATCCCCCGCCAGAGTTGTTTGAGCCCCTCACCATGAAGAAGATTCTAGCACCATCCCGTGAGATCAAAGAAGAAGCTGCAAGCACCCCACCAGCATCGCCGCCCTCTGAGGAGCTACAAGAGCCAGTCCCGCTTGAAGAAGAGTTCGACCCCGTGTTGCCATCTCAGTCGCTGTCAGAAGAAGTCATCAACATCAGCTCTCTCTTGACCCATCCAGGAGATGTCTCAGATTGAAGTTGCGCGCCAGCCTTGCTAGAAGAGAAGCTGTCTGACCCGAAGTTAGTCATGCCCAGTCCTCTGCATGCATTGGGTAGTGAAGTTTTTTTTCTTCACTTTGGCTAGAGCCCTGCATGTATGAGAGGTAATCGTGTAGTCTCATGTTTTGAAAAACCCTAATTGTGTGGCCCCCTAGGGCATTTCAAAATGAATTTCGCTTGTTGTTTTCTTCCCTTTTGAGTGCATATGTGATGCTTTAACGTTAGTGCTCATAAGTCGCATTTAGCATAGTTCTCAATTCAGGAGCTAAGCAATAGTAGTTATGCTTAGCCCCCGAGTCTGAGTAGTCCGTGCTTTGGAAAAACTCTATCCTTCCCTTATTCAAAACATTCGATTTGTTTGTGCTTATCATTGCTGAGCTTGTGTGTTTTCTTTTTTTTAAGAAAGGTTTTCTCTAAAAAACATAGATAACAAATTAGATCTAATCCTCACCTTATGCTTCCATTCTCATCTTAACCCATCTCAAGGGAAAAGTGCCTTACCCAAGAAGATACCGGGAAGCTTACCCTTGAAGCCTGAAATAAGCTACAGAGGAACCTATCCAGTCGCTCAGTCAAAAGGACCGACCGTGAGAATCAAAGCACTGCCCCTGAGTCAAAGTAAACAGGAAAAGAGGACAGAAGGAGTTATTACCATACAGAGAGGCAAAGATTCTTGGAACCAGAGACCACAAACATCAGGGTCATTGACCCCACCACTCACCCATGCCCCCCGCACGCGTGCCCGCCTCATGCGCACCACCACCGCCCCACGCCCCCTTTTGCGGCACACCCACCACCATTACCGCCAACAACACCATCCCCCCTCCATCGCACTTGTTGCCTTGTGTCACCTGCTCCATAACCACCACCCCACAACCGAGCACCCCCACTCGCCTATAAAACCCCCCACCAGCTCCCTCAACTCCCATCCCAAGCAAAGCACACACCAGATAAAATACCCTCTGCCAAATCGCAAGAAACTCCATTTTCCACTCCCTCGCCCCTAAGATCATAATGCTTGGTGATTCTTGGGTTGAAGACTGTTGCACATGGTTCATAGTCTTTGGTTTCCTCCAATGTATGATGGTAATACTCTTTGATAGAATCCTCCAGTGGGAAGAGCAAAGAGAAAGAAAGGGTCAGTGAAAAGAAGATAGTGAAGAGAAGCTAAGAAGAAGGTTCTCCCAGAATCAACCCCGTGCCAGTCATCTCTCTGCTGCCTGCTCAAGCATCAACAGTAGAAGAAGGCCCCGTAACACCCGTGTTATGAGGTACTTCAAGGAGTTCAAATCCCCAAGATTCAAGAGTTCTACCCTCATTCTTTTTAAGTGAGGTAGTGTTCCAGTAAGGTTCCTATGGAGAAAAAGAAGAAGGCCTGTAGCAAGCTTGTGGAGGACCAGATCATAGAAGCTTATGAGTTTCTGGATGAGAAGTGGTCACCCAAGTTCCATTGATGAAGCGCTAGAAGACCAATCAAAGAAGAAATCCATGTGGAAGTTCGTAAGAGGAAGGTTTGCGTGTTGGCATCGTTGCTTCTTCAGTAAGCTAGCTGCCAAGTGAAACCTAGAAGCCTGAAGATGATCTTTGAGTAGCCAGAATCAGCGTTTGCAATTAGCAGTCGGATGCTCCTCAAAGGCTAGATTTTGTTGAAGCTCCATCTCCTCGAAGAGTCTGCAAAGTGAAGATATGTAGCTGAAGTAAAGCTATACCCATAACCCTTCTAAGCCGAATCTCGAGGACGAGATTCCTTTTAAGTGGGGTAGATTTGTAGCATCCCAAAAATTCAAATCTTGAAATTTTCTCAAACTCGCTCTAAATTCAAAATGAATTTCAAATTTCATTTCAAAATGTTGTTTGCGAGTTGATATCAGCAAATAAAATATAGTTGTCTATATTCTCTCTAAAATCCTCCTCAAAATATCCTACAAATATTTCCCCAGTGATCACCCTCAAACTCTTTCAGTAATACTGCCCAAATATTGCACCGATATATCTCCAAGTATTTTCTTCCTGAGAAATACCTTTCGAATCATTTTAAGTCCCCACAAATATTTTCTTCATAACTTTCCTCATGCTCATACGTATACGTATGCCTCCGGTGTCATACGGTGAGCTCTACAAGCTAATTACACTCATATAAGACAAATCCATGCTAATCTTCCACTAATACTCTCATCCTCCCACTAATCCTCTCATCCTCCCACTAATCCTCTCATCCCTCCCCCTAATCCCCCACCATGGCTATAAATAGAGGGGCAAGGGCCTCCTCTCATCCCACCCCAAGCCATTTCATGGCAACTCTCTTCCCCCCACACACACCCACTCCATGTTCCACACAAGCACACACTAGCACAAGGATCGTTCGGTCGTTCTTCGATAGTTCGTCCCCCTGTTCTTAGTTTGTTCGTTCGTTCGTCCGATCGTTCGATCGTTTGTCCGATCGTTCATGGTTCGTTCGTCCGTTCGTCCGATCGTTCGATCATTCGTCCGTTCGTTCGTCCAAATAATCTTTTTCCTGCCGTTATGGTCCAAATAATCTTTCACCATCACTATTTACCGTCACTATTTACCATCACTATTTACCGTTACTATTTACCGTCACTATTTCCCATCACTATTTACCGTCACTATTTACCGTTACTATTTAGCGTCACTATTTACCGTTACTATTTATCGTCACTATTTACCGCTACTATTTACCGTCACTATTTACCGTTACTATTTACCGTTACTATTCACCGTTACTATTCATTGATCATCCGATCACCCCAAATTTCAACTACTCATCCGTCATGTTGTCCAGTCCACCTAAGACCAGCCAGACCCATATTCTAGTCATACGAACTCCGGTGACTGTGATTTTCATTCCAGTAGGGAACTTCCCATCTGGTCACCCATCCCAGGTTTCTCCAAGTTGAGCACGCTTAACTTTGAGGTTCCTTCGAACCAGGCTTCCAAACTCCGATTCCAATAATTCTTGTTTCTAAATTCTTATCGAATTATTCCCTATCCAACCATGTCATCCCTTAAGCATGGTTCATGTTCCAGAAAAATCCCAAAATACTCTTGTCTTATATTCTGCCTATAACTCTCCTGTTCATACTAAGTCAGACGATTCATTCGTCACTATTCTCACCAACAATGAACTTCACTATGCTACACCACATACACCCAGCTACCCTCTCCCTCTCCACACACACTCAACACCCTCAGCCAAGGCGAACGCCCACCCACTCAGTTACTCCGCTCTACCGGCTACACGCATAGTGTCGCTTCGCCTCTAGTCCACCCTCCTGGTAAGCACCTCCGCTCCACCACTAGTAGTATCTCAACACCACATGACGCAGATTCTACTCAAGACTCTACCCATCCATATATCTCTATTCTGACCACTATACTAAATATTTGTTGGTATACTTGCTTGTTTGTATGTTTGCTTGTTCATGTTGCATAGTTATCGGAGCGTTCATACCGTCTCGTGGAGGCCAGATCTGCAAGTCTACGCCAGGCAGTGGAGCTAGAAGCCAGTTCCACGAACTCCTCTTCCCCCTTTGCTGAATAAGCACGACAAGCTCACTGGATCCCTTTGATGCATAAATTACCTATGTCTTTCAACCACAACCCTTAGCCTGTTATTTTATGCATGATATGATTTTGAGACAAGTTATTATGGCCACCCAGCCGCTTGCCGCAATCAATCCTTGATATATTTGTTACAAATGATTTGAGGAAAGGTGTGAGTTTTCAAAAGAAAATGCTTTTCAAAATGTGTATGATGAAGGGTTTTCACCCTTATCACCTTTGAGTAGGGATGATCAGGGACTCCCTGGTTTAGGGGAGGGCCTAAGGTGATGGCTCAGCTGGTTTAGGCGTGAGCAGAAGTATTGTCCCCTCGTATAAGGACCGGTTTGTCATCTTTCACTACCTGTACTCATGATAAGTACAACCACTCGAGACTGTGTGGGCAGTAACTCAATCTGAACTCGTACGGTCCAACCCTAGGGTTATGAAGGCTGGGGAGCACCGGGAGGATAAGGAGGGGGAATGTTTTGTCCGGTTTGGACATGGTGGTGGCCTGACTCCTTCCGGTATAACCGTTAAGGTTAGGACGTGCGAGGAAAGAAAGAGATTCTGATTTGGGTCTCACTAGCTATGAGATCGCAGAGCCGGACTAGTGGGTAAAGTGTACACCTCCGCGCAGAGTTTGAAAACCTATTCGAATAGTCCGTGTCCACAGGAATGGACGAGTCTGGTGTGTTATGGCAATTAATGTTTTGTTTTCCAAAAAAAAGAGATGATTTTGAGAAAAGTGGTTTTTAAAAGGTCCGGCGGTTTAGCTGTGAGCTATGGTGGACAGGAAGTCCAGTAGCTGTTTTTGAAAATGAAAACCAGTGGGAAACTGCTGAGATACCTGGATGGTTTAGTCCAGGGATTTCGTTCTATACTGAAAAACTTCCTGCTCCTTTTGGAGAGGATGCGCCTTGCAAAATACAAAATGTTTTTCAAAACAACCCTGCATAAAATATTGCTATTTCTGCAAAAATCCTGAGCTCCACATATTCCATGCATTATATCTGAATTCCCCATTCCGCGGGTGAAGGTGGGCTGCTGAGTACGTTTGTACTCACCCTTGCTTATTTATTTTTTTTCAGAAAAAGGAGATCGGGTAAGAGTTACGACTGTTCCCAACCTTGCCTGTGGCTGTTGGACCGCTGATTTGCTTCACTGCGTATATTGGGCTGCTTCAGCCCCACTCTGATGATATGTCCCGAGTTGTGGACCAACTCTTAAAGTTGATCGCCACCTTTATAGGTTTGTCTCGTTTAAGCAGATCTGTAATCATCTGATGTATAAATGTGTTTACTAGCCTCCTGGGACTAGTAATTGTATCACATTTGAGTCCCAGAGGATTGGGGCGCTTCAACGGGGAGTTGAGCCCACCTTTCGATCTCGACAGGAGGAGGTCGTGGAATGAATCTCTGACGGGGTCTGTCGTTCCCACAATCTCAACATAAGTGGATTCCAGCACGCATCATCGTCCACCGCTTCCCAAAGCGGAGCTGAGCTAGAGGCTGCCAAAGCCTCTGGTAATGTCGTGTGTATCATTCGTCGAGGGGTTTTGTGCTTTTGGGGCCCCTGATCATTGTCCCCTTGTTGTTGACATCAAAGTCGAGACTCCCAAAATGAATGGTCGTTTTGGGGCCCAAACTACATCGTTGTCGTTACTGGCCATCTAGAGCCTAGCGAAGAAAAACGTTAATAATGCACAAGGCCCCTACCCGATGTGCCAACTATTAGTGTTTTGAACCTATGCTCCAACAAGTAAATTTGTATGTGCGCGTTCCATGGTCTGGATGATGTGCTCGGTGGGCGCAAGCTTTATACTAGTTTGGGCACAACGCCCCTACATCCAATCTTCGGTGGCTCACGCTACCGGCTCCTTTGTTGCTCAATGCTCGTAGTAGGGGTTACAAGTGGACGAGAGAGGGAGGAGCTCACAAGTCTCTTTTGCATGGGTGGACCTATAGACTACATGACTGGAGTTCTGAGCTAAGCGTTGGACGTCACGCCTTGGCTTCGGCCTCCGGGTCTTCAGGTCTCGTCAAATAGGAGTGGTCTTCTTCCATCGAGTGTCCTCTGATGGCCATTCCCCCTCGTTTCGTGGCTGTCCTCCTCCTTTTATAGGCCAAGGCGGGAGTCGTTCTACCAGTAGCTTCTTTGAGAAGGAGCTATTGTGCCATGGTAAAACTTGTCGTTCTACCCTGGACCCTTGGTAAGGTTGTGTTTGCCCGTATTTGCCTCTTTCATCGAGGTGTCCCTGATCGTGCTCTTTATGGTGGGCGACGTGGGCAGCGAAGAGTCATGACACCATCATTATCGTCTCTATGCCACGCCGACCCCTCGTTGTCGTAGCCTGGGTCTCGGCGTGACTCGTCGTATTGCAGGACCTGTAGGCGGCCAGTGCGCTCGGGCCTAGGCTCGATAGGTCTTGAGTGGGTCGCAGGCTTAGGAGTCCATAGGCCATGAGTGGAAGGTAGACCGACTCACCATATGTGGCTTGGCGCTAGGAGCAGTTAATGCCGCATAGCGAGTCAGTCCCGGTTGGGCATCAGATCCACTCGAATGGCTTCCCCTCGATCCGCCCGACCCCCTTTGCATCTCCACCTCACCCAACTCTCGACTTAGTGCCTTGGGTTTACCAGGGGGTGGGTCCTTCTAGGGTGGACCTTTCCCATGTCCCCCTACTAACAAGTAGGCCCTAAGGGGCTCGAGGATCATTTCCCCAACACTCCTCTTCTCCCCTGGCACTCGACGCTCGTTAGCTCTAGTGCAGCTGTCGTTCGTCTGGCCTGCACTAGGACCTTCACCACATGCCTCCCAAGCCCTCCCATACGTGCCTTCGTGCCCAGGGTTTGTGACCATGCCTTCACTGGTCTTCAATGCCCATGCCCACGCCCCTGCTCCTCCCATCCAAGGACGAAGAGCATTTCCTCCAACCATCGCCGAGCTCACCTCCACCTAGCCCCTTGGCGCATGACCTCCTCCCCTGCCATGGGGAGAGCAGGTCTAGGACCTCATCACCGACGTGCCCCTGTTCCTTCATCGGTCGACCTTGTCACACCCGGTTTTAGAAGGCAAACCGAATGCGAACCATGTACGTGCCAGGATCAGCAATTCACGTACACAGCAGTTACATAACATGGACATCATCACACAGTGCTCAAATAGTATTAAAAAGGGAAATAATAGTCGATTACATCATATGTCTAAGACATCCACATAGTCTTTACAATAATCAAAGTGCGGAAAAGAAACGTCGATAAACGCGGCCTTCACAGGCAGCCGACTGGGGGTTGCCGCTAACCCACGCCTAGAACTCGTCGTAGTCTTGAAATTCCTGGAAGTCTCCTTCCACGGCTTCATCTTCTCCTGAGCAGTGGTTGCAATGCGGACAACCTGGGGGGGGGGGGGGTTTGTGTGTAGAGCAAGGGTGAGTACACATCAACATACTCAGCAAGTATCCTGTCTGGCTGTAGTGGACTGGCTTTATGTGGGGGTAAGTCAAGCAGTTGCTTTTAGTTGGTCAGATTATTATTACTAGTAGAGAAAGCCAAGTTTTAGATTTAACCCACGTTATTAACCCAAACGTACTCCTTTCCAAACGGAAAGAGTACCACTTACCATTACCAGAGTCAAAACCAAGAACCATCAATCTCATTGCCACCTATAATCCAAACATCTCTGATCAAGTACCACTAATCACTGGAGCTCCCTTGGCTGCTCATAACCACGAGCACGACTGATATATCAGTTTCATAACACTCTGTAGAGGTTGTGCACTTTACGCATGAGCCGTGATTCCCTTTTTGCCTCGGGTTGTACGGACCCTTGAACACTCCCAAGGTGAGTAGGCAGGGTCTCACTACGTAGCCTTTACAAAGATTCCCCGGGGTTGTAGCCGCCCGTTAGGTTTCCTAAATGTACCGCACTCCTCCCCAAGGAACAAATCAACCTTGGCAGAGCGAGCCGCATACACCGAGCCCCATTGACGGCACGACGGCGAAGCGAACTACACCCCGGATCCTCTAATTATTCAGCTAAGGGCACCCCATTCCACCCTCATGGTTGCACTATTTTCCCGGGCGGTCATCCAAAGAACAGGTCCTTACGGAGAGGCACTCGGGAAACCGCTCGAGCCCCCTTAAAGACCACCAGTATAACATCATAATAAAAGAGGGGAAAACAGCGTATCATTGATCATTCTCATCATGTTCATTGATTAGAGTTGGGCAATAGCATAAGACTAAGCAATAATAATCCAACCCAGATAGGTAAACAAGGACATGGATAACAAAAGCTAGTAAATCCTTAGGTATAAATGTGTAATGCGGGAGGTGAATTAAAGAATGTATAGGACAGAGATAGGTCAAGGGACACTTGCCTCCACCAACCGACTACTGCTCAGGGGCTTCTTCTACGAGTTCTTCGGGCTCTCCGACCGGATCGTTCTCTATGCGAGAGCAAACATACATACATCCACATATTTAATACAAAAGAACAGTACACCATACAATAGAATGCAGTAAGTAAACAGACGTTCCACGCGGGCTCGCAATTACGGTTAAGAGAGAAAGAGAAAAAGACAGTCGAGAAACGGTCACGTTACATGATTATAAATTAACCACTCGCTTAATAGAAGGGAATTAATGTAGACACTATGTTTAGCATAAAGTGAAGTCATGTTTCATGTCTAATCATTATATGCAGACGAAGATAAATAAAAAGGATTGTCGCGCGGCGAGACGCGCGACATAGCACTCTAAAACGAATTAAGAAATTAACGACTCGTCGCGCGACTGAGCACACAACGAGACACTTTGCATTAATTATAAAGAGACATTAAGCATCGCTCGATGAAGCGCACGACGGCATACGTCTACTAAACTGAGTCTAAAGTGGAACGTCGCGTGAATACACGCGCGACGTTACACATTAAACAACCGGAAATTAAAATGGATCGTCGCGCGACGAAGCGCACGACGCAACACATAAATAGAATCTGAATTTAGACAAATCCGTCGTGCGACGAAGCGCGTGACGCATCATGCTAACTAACGGAGTCTGACATTAACTACAAACCAAGGAATAGTCACCGCGCGCGCGGGTTTGCGCACGCGGGAACGCGTTAGTGGTGAACAGGGGAGCGCAAGGCCACGCCAAGGCCACGCGAGCCACGCCGAGGGGTGGGACGCCGCGTGCAGGGGCCGAGGCCACGCCGGGGGCCACGCCGGGCCGCGCTAGGGGCTGCACCGGTGGCCGAGCCGCCGGGGCCGCGCCGGGGGCCGGAGGCCGCGCCAGGGCCGCGCCGGGGCCACGCCGGGGCCACGCCGGGTGAGCAGGGGGGGCGGGGCGGGGGCCGCCGCCGCGGGCAGGGGGAGGGCGGGGTCCGCCGCCGCGGGCAGGGGGAGGACGGGGTCGCGCGCCGTGGGCCGGGGGAGGGGCGGGGTGTGGGGGATAGATATCCCCCGGGTCCACTAAAAGAGTAAAGGACCTCACGAAAGGCCCAAGGGCCCAATAAATCGTAAGGTTATTCTTTCGTGGGCCTGGGGAAAAACGACCAGCGACACAGGGCGACATGAGGCCGGATCGGTGCAAACCCGGACGGCCCATAGCGTCGAGCCGTTGGCCGCCACAGAGATCCGATTTTCCCGCGTCGGGGCCTCCATGCAACGAAGCCACGTGAGGATAAGTCGGCGAGGGTTACGTAAAAGATAATCTCGAGAGGTTCACTATCTTTTAGCCACTTGTTGTTATCTTATCCATGTGTATTGCCCCACGGTCGAGTATATAAGGCCTAGGGGGCACCCCTTCAGAACGATCGACCCATTACTTAGCCACCCACATCAACTCTCTGTATTCTCGATCCAGAGAGCTCTCTTGTAACCATATCCACCAAGCATACCCACCAGGACGTAGGGTGTTACGCATCACCAAGCGGCCCGAACCTGTAAATCTTGTCCACCGTCCCTCGTGCGATCGGCACGAACCATTCTGCTACAGTTGTCGACACCTTCCTACTCCTAAAACACCTTGAGGGGCAACCCCGGGTGTGCGGTCGGACCCTAAACACCGACAGCTGGTGCGCCAGGTAGGGGGTGTGTCGACAATCCAAGCTAGCTCAATGGCCATCTCCTTCTACAGCAAGATCGCCCTACGCCCCGGATCTATGTTCTGCTTCGGGACAATCTCATTCGTAGCGGACGAAGAAGGAACTCTGCACCGTATCGCGGATCCGCCAAAAAAGGAGTCTTCCTCAGCAAACTTCGACAATACCGGAGAGGCGCGACCTCCGACCCTCCGGAAGAAGATCACCACGACGGCAGCACCGTTCTACCCCGACGTCCTCTTCGTCGGAAGGGCGGAATCACCCACCATCTCCGACGACGAGCCGACTATACCCGGGGAGGAACCACCTCAGCGAGAATCCCGTCGACGAAGGAACCGGCGCAGGAATGTCCGACGACATCACGCAGCCGGAGAGCGGAATCCGGAACAACCTGTCTCGCGAGACGAGGTCTCGGAGGTAGGAGAAACCCCGGAAGAACGCGTCTTCAGAGAGCGAAGGAACTCCCGACGACGTGATCGCCGACGAGCTCAGGAACAGGCTGAGCATGACACAAGGCAACGTCGAGAGAATCCACTCTTCGGGCGCAATCTGAACCCCGACTTCGCCCGAGCCATGAACACGCCGAGCGAAGTCGGAGGGGTGCTGGCTCGGATAGCGGAGGGACTTCCTCGGACTCCTGACGCCGACGGCTACCGACGACTGTTCACCCAGGCGGCCAATCATCTTCTACCGCTTGCTCACCCGCTGAACGATCTACGACACGCCATCAACAGTCGCCGGGACGCGCGGAGCTCCATCAACGCTTCGCGGGAACGGCGGCATGAGAACGAACTTCGTCGTCGAGAGGAGTACGACAGGGATCATGGCGCCCCGACTCAGAGCCAAGCTACCAGGACTGAGTCGGCAACGGCTTCAACTGGCGGAACCTCCCGGGGACGGTCGAGGAATCACGACCACAACTCCCCTACCCGGGACAGGCATCGACCCCGACGACAGGAGGACACGTGCGGAGTGTCCGCCCTTACTCCGCGCCTCAGGGCCATCCAATGGCCTCCCAACTTCAAGGTATCCAATGTTGACAAGTATGAACCTAAGCAGGATCCATGGGGTTGGCTAGCCGTCTACACCACCGCCGCTCGAGCTGCCGGAGCATCCGAAGACGTGATGACCGCGTACTTGCCCATTGTCCTTGGACAAGACGCGCTGCAATGGCTACGACATCTACCCCGACACTGCATCGACGCCTGGGGAGATTTCAGTCGGCGTTTCACCGCCAACTTCCAGTCCCTCTCCGACAAGCCGGCGCAGCCGTGGGACCTTAAATCTATCAAGCGCCGGGGGGACGAAACTCTCCGATCGTACCTCAAAAGGTTTCAAACCATGAGGAATCGAATCCCCGATGTCACGGAGGCGGCCGTGATCGAGGACTTCTACCGAGGATCTAATGACTCGGTTTTCGTCCGAGCCATACTGCAAAGGGCGCCGACCACCTCGGAGGAGCTGTTCCGGGAAGCCGACCTCTACATCACCGCCGACGAGCGAGCCCAGGATCTCATCGGAGGAGCAAAGCCCGCACCGGCCGCACCACGACGCGACACGAACCAGCAACCCGACAAGCGGTGGGAGAAGAGGCCACGCGAAGAAGTGCACGCCGCCGGAGGACCACCTGCCTCTCGCGCTCGAGGAGGACCTCGTGGAGGCGAGCGTACGCTGGACGACATCCTCGACGCCCAGTGCCCGTACCACAAGGACATGCGCCACACTCTTCGTAACTGCCGAGACTTCAAGCACTCCGTCGGACACGGCCGACCCTTCCAACCTCTACCTCCTCCTCCGCCGAGGGGAGGACCAGATGAACCACGACAACCCCATCGGTAGGAGGAGGGAGGAGGAGGAGGAGCTTTCCCGCGCGTTGACAGGGAGGTCAACGTCATCTTCGGCGGACACGGATCGCAGGAGAGCAGAAGACAGCAAAAGCTCAATGATCGCCAGATACTGGTAGCGACCATCGGCCCTCCCGCCCCATACCGATGGTCGGAACACCCGATCACCTTCACTCGGGCGGATCAATGGCTCAACTTCGACCACCCGGGCAAGTACCCGCTTCTCGTCGATCCGGTGATCCGAGAGAGCCGGGTGAAAAAGGTGTTAGTGGACGGGGGGAGCAGCATCAACATCACTTTCCCCTGGACACTCTAGAGCTTGGGAGTTCATCTCAAAGAGCTCCACGAGTCGGACACTCCTTTCTTCGGCATCGTGCCGACGGAAGGGGAATACCCGCTGGGCCACATCTACATGCCGGTCACCTTTGGAACTCCGGAGAACTACAGAACCGAGTTCCTGAGGTTTGAAGTGGCGAACTTCGACTGCGGGTACAACGCCATCATCGGGAGGCCAGGATTGGCCAAGTTCATGGCCATTCCGCATTACACATACATGATACTGAAGATGCCAGGGCCACAAGGGATCATAACTGTGCGCGCCGACCTCCAAGGCGCCGCAGAATGTTTCCGAGTGGCTATTCAAGCAGCCCTCACCGCCAAGCCATCGACAGCTCCCTCCGCAATGGCGAACTCTAAGCCTGAGGAGGACCTCGCAATACCAGCGACTGAAGCTCAGACCGCGACCTCTATGCGGCCGACTGAAGAAACCAAGAGAATCAACCTGGGGTTTGCTGATGAGCGCAAGACGGCCATCATCAGCTCCAGTTTGGATGACAAATAGGAAAGCGCGCTCGTCCGGTTTCTGCAAGATAACCGAGATGTATTCGCATGGCAACCTGCGGATATGCCGGGAGTCCCGAGAGAACTGGCCGAGCACAAACTGAAGGTTTTTCCCCAGGCGAGGCCGATTCGACAGAAATTACGTCGTTTCACGCCTGATAAGAGGGAAGCCATTCGCGCCGAGTTAGCTCGCTTGGTCGCGGCTGGATTCATTAGAGAAGTATTACATCCTGAGTGGTTAGCCAATCCTGTTCTTGTACTCAAAAAGAATAAAGTGGACTGGCGCATGTGTGTTGATTATACCGATCTCAACAAACACTGTCCGAAGGATCCCTTCGGGCTCCCGAGGATAGATCAGGTGGTGGACTCCACCGCGGGGTGTTCTATGCTGTCTTTCTTGGATTGCTATTCCGGGTATCATCAGATCAGTCTGGCAAAGGAAGATGAAGAAAAAACGGCATTCATTACTCCGTTTGGCGCTTTCTGTTATACCTCCATGCCATTCGGCCTCAAAAACGCTGGAGCGACTTACCAGAGAGCTATTCAAACATGCTTAGCCGATCACTGGGGCAAGCGTGTGGAGGCTTATGTGGATGACGTGGTGATCAAAACACAGGACTCAAAAGACTTCATTGAAGATTTGCAACTGGTTTTCAACAGCCTGAGGCGGTATAGATGGAAGCTTAATCCCGAGAAATGTGTTTTTGGGGTACCAGCCGGAAAGTTGCTCGGATTTATTGTCAGCCATCGGGGAATTGAAGCTAATCCGGATAAAATTGAGGCTATCATGAAGATGGAAGCACCTCGATCGCAGAAGAAGGTTCAGCGACTTACTGGATGCATGGCAGCTTTGAGCAGATTTATATCCAGGCTAGGAGAAAAAGGTTTGCCATTTTACAAGTTACTCAAGAAGGTGGATAAATTCCAGTGGACTTCAGAAGCACATGTTGTAGACTTGTTCTCAAATGCTTCGGATTAAGAACAAGGCAACATAAAAAGTGTTAGACATTAAGGCCTTTCGTCCTACGGAACATTAAGCCCCTTCGGGAATAATGAGTTCCGGACGAAGGTCATAAGAGACATACCTTCGTGAATTCAACAAGTAATAACGAAGGACTCATATAAAATATGAGATGTAAATCATAGAATCATTTCTATTTTATTAACACAAAGAAATAGAAATGATTACAAATTACAAATGTACCTTTGGTCTTGAGAGAAGGTAAAAAGTACAAACGTGACGCAAATGTCAATGCTCAGTCCGCGTGAACAGTACGGGAGTACTGTTCATCTATTTATAGACGCGGGACGCAGCCCACGTAAAATTACATCCATGTCCATTACATTTGTTAACGGTTTATGAAAATCTGTCGAGGCCCCCGAAGTCTTTTCATCTTTAAGTCGGTTCCCCCTTATGTCATCGCGCCGAAGCTTCCCTGCGCACAACTTCGGCTTCCCTCGACCTTCGTCTGGTTCAGGCTTCGTCCTGGTCGTGCTTTATACCCATAATTCTGAATCCGAAAATATCTGTTCATATAATCCACTTGGAAAACATTGTCAAATCATGTTTTTGAGGACCTTCGGAGGACGAAGGCCCCCAACAGTAGCCCCTCGCAATATTAATTTGTAAATGATAAATTTAGATTGCGATATGGACGAAGGCCTTGAGCCGAAGGTCCGAAAAAAACACCTTTCCTTTTGCTAGAATAGCAACATTCACTGACAAGCGGGGCCTTCCAATTCCCAACGCCCTAGGCGTATAAATAAGATCACATCGCGAACTCATTTGGTACGCACACTTGCCCTTTTGCTTCGGCCCAGTAAAATTTTTAGCGCTTGTTCATTAAGATTTGCTGTTCTTTTTGATTTCGAAGCTTCGGCCTCGGGAACAATTTTTTAGCGTTCCCGAAGATGTCTGAAGGCAAGAAGACCCCTGCTGAGACGAAGCTGAAGATCCCTGCTGAGACGAAGCTGAGTCTCGAGGAGGAGAAGAATCTGGGGTTCCTGATAGCGATGGCAGAGACCAATACAGAGAAAATCACGAAGGAGATTCTCGAAGGTCTGTCCGAAGATACTGATGACAGCGACAGCTATGATGTGGAAAGTGGTGGGGAAGAGGCCGAAGATCGACCGTGGCGACCAAGTCACACAGTTTTTGGGGAAAACGACCATCAAGCAGAGTCACATTGATAATATGAGGGGGCGATATTTCCGAGACATATCTATTGTGAGGGCTGACGCCGGGGAAAAGACTTCTCCCACCCCCGAAGAGGATGAAGTTGTGATTTTCCGAAGCTTCCTTAGAGCTGGACTTCGATTCCCCCTGAGCAGTTTTGTTGTTGAGGTACTGAAAACATTCCAAGTCTACCTTCATCAACTCACTCCCGAAGCCATTATAAGAATGGGGATTTTTGTCTGGGCTGTGAGAAGCCAAGGTTTGGAACCGAACGCTAAAAGCTTCTGCAACATTCATGAGTTATTATACGAGACGAAGCCCTGGGGAAAAGAGCAATACCACAACAACTTTGGGTGCTACAGCTTCGGCGCCCGCTCCGGGTCAAGCTGCCCTGTGCCGACCTTTCGGAAGAGATGGCCCGGAGCCTGGATGACTGAATGGTTTTATGTAAAGAATGATCTAACAGCTCAAGAGAATGTGAAGAGTATTATTATGCACCCAATCTGGCAACGCTTCGGTCTCCGAAGGCCGAAGGTCGAAATGGACGAAGCCGCCGAAGAATGCCAAAGAGCCTTCGGAGTGGTTTGCTTGTTTATTGGGACAAGAGACTTGGTCCAAGAACACATTGCCTTCAGGGTATGGCCACTTGCAGAAAAGTGGGAAATGCCGAAGGAAACCATCAAAGAGTCCGACGAAGGCGGACTAGTCAGATTAAAGTACACATTCAAATATGCAGATAAATTTATTGAACCTGATGATGATTGGCTGAAAAGCATTGAAACATTAAGTGATGAATTACTTGGGGCATATTCGAAGGCTGAAAATACCGCACTATCAGCAGCCTTCGGAGGCCGAAAAAAGAAGAGACTGAACCGAGTGTTTGATGCAGTCGGGTTCTTCTACCCTGATTATTGTTATCCCATCCGAAGGCAAAAAAGGAAAAACATAACCTCTGAAAAAGAAGAAGCTGAAACCGCTCCTAGCGAGCCAGAACCAAAAGGAAAAAGGTTGAAGGTCCTCACACACCGACCACGCCATATTGAACCAGCTTCGGTGCCTGAGTTTACTGGAGAAACTTCTTCGGCCGCCGAAGCTGAACAGCCAACCTTGTTACCAGAAATTGCAGAGATGGCCGAAGCACCATCGACAGAAAAAATGGAAGAAGCGAAAAATCTGACTAGGGAAAAAACATCGGAAATTTTGAGTCCTGTAGTAAATGTCGAAGCAGCAAAAATCCAAAAGGGTCCAATGGTGACCCCAAAAAGGAAGAGAATGGTAAATGTACTAGATGTCTTGGAGACAATTAAGTCTTCAAGCACAACTCCAAAAAGGAGTGTTGAAATTGCTGAAGCTCCCTCTGAAGCTCCGACGCAACAAGCTGAAGCTGAAGCTGAAGCTGGGCCTTCAGAGCCCTTCAGGGAACAAACTTTGGAAGCCGAAGCAATAAAAATACCAGAACCAATTTTAATTGAAGAGACTGACACTGCCATCCCCGAAGCGCCTGCCAGCATGTGTGATTACATCATACGACATGCTTCGGGGAAAAAACTATCTGAAGAAGAAACTCATGAAGCTAACCATTATGCAAAGGAGCTAAAATATCCAAAGGGGGCAGTAATATTCAATGGGACAAATGAAGATGATTTTTTATACTGCCTGCCTGACAACAAAGAGCTCTCTGTCTGCCGAGAAATGGCCAGGAGTATTGGTTTCCCGAAGCTTGAATCTGGATTAAGCGCGATGACGAAAGAAGATCTCGCAGACAGTCTTGCGTACAACAGCCTGAAGGTACGGGAATTTAACGCTTGAAAAGAGAACCCCCTTATTTTTTTACGCAACTCATTCCTTTTTTCTTATATGAATTCTTCTTTGTATAGGGCCTGATCCTAAGCAACGCGCTAAGAGCGCAAAAGAGCGCCGAAGATGAGAGTTATGAAATTGCATTTAATAATTTACGCTCTGAAGTTATCAGACTGAGAAACGAAGCTTTGGAAAAAGATAAAATTCTGCTTACATTGGTAGATAAAGTGAAAAAAGACGAAGCTGCTTCAAAGGCCCAAACCGAAGCTCAAAAACACGAGATTAAAGAACTTCAGAAACAGCTGGCTAGAGCTAAAGAGGAGCGCGCGCTTGAGGAAACGAAACGAGAACTTAGTGATTTTATGGTCAGCAAATTGGAATCAAGAGTTAAGGAGCTTCGTACATCTCAGGGGAAATGTTATGTTAAATCTATAGAATGCGTGAACAAAATTAAAACCAGCTTTGCTAGCGTCGGCGCCTTTTCCAGCGAAGAAAATTTTTCTCGAGGCAATCCCGAAGATCCGCTGGAATGGATTAGCCACGAAGCAGAGGCCTTCGAAGAGATTCTGAACAGCCGCGGCGACATATGCGCTTTTTCGGGTGCCAGAGGAATTGCTTCTGTCTTGGAGAAGAAAGGCTGCGGGCATGTTAAATTCTTAGCTCAGTCTGAAGCTACCTTATCTTCCGAAGATATTAAGGACCCCTCGGCCGAAGCAAGCGTGGTTGGTGGCAAATTTTTTACTGATATTTGGAACAACGGCGGCCGAGAAATGGCGCAAGAGATCATCCAAAGAAGCGAAAAAGGCATTCATGATGCTAGAAGAGTAGCAGAAGCCACCGCAAGGAGTACGGAGCCCGAAAGACAATTAGGTACCAATTAGTCATTCTTGTTGCGTTGTAATTTTCATTTCAAACTCTGCACATAGTTTGCAATAGTGATGAAGAAATGTTCTCTTCCCTCAGAAGCTGCTGGGTCAACTGCCGACCCCCATACAAAAGAAGATGAAGAAATCAAACAAATGGCCGAAGCTATCATGAACAAAGTTGTTGATCAACTTCTAAATGAAGTCGCCGAAGCAGTGTTAAGAGAGGACTAGATGCTATTAGAAGAAACATTTAAATTGTGATCTATGTAATATTTTGTACATTTGGATGTAATATATAAGTTTCTTTCCATTGTTCAATTCTTTACGATGCATGAAACTGTACATACATACCATTTTTGAGCCTTCGGCGAAAAAACACCTTCCCTTCTTTTCATGCTTCGTGAAGAAAACATTCTTCGTTAAAATTATTCTGATAAGACACATCCATGCTTCGTAAAAGCACTCTCCGAAGCTAAACAATTTTGATATTGCTCTGATGAAGCTCATCCATGCTTCGTAAAAACATCCTCCGAAGCTATTTTCCGAAGATCATCATCATATTCCCTCGTGACTTTGCACGATTTGCACTTTCTCAAATCATTCTTTCGAAGGTTAATACTGTGTGCCCTTCTTTTGCCGTATGCAACATGATGTATGATGCTTATGCTATGCGAAAATGATGTGATGATGCTATGTTATGCAAATGACGTCTGTTCCGAAGATACACACAAAACACATTCGTAAGCTCTGCATTCCCTTAGGAACGTCTTTGGAGCTTCTTCGTCTTTTACTTAGACGACCTCAGCGTTGACTTTTCGCTGTAAGCCTCCCTTAGGAGCTTCTTCGCCCTTTACTTAGGCGGTATCAGCGTTGACTTTTCGCTGTAAGCCTCCCTTAGGAGCTTCTTCGCCCTTTACTTAGGCGGAATCAGCGTTGACTTTTCGCTGTAGGCTCTGCATTCCTTTAGGAACGACTTCTGAGCAGAAAACTTACACTGCGCTCCCTTTGGAACGGCTTTTTGTGACTTCACAAACTTACTCTGCGTTCCTTAGAACGACTTTCTGTTATTCCGAAGGATTTTTAATTCGAAGGTCCTCCTTGATAACGGAAAAAATTTTAAGCTTCAGCAACTTAGGCTTGTGGAGCAAATAGATCCTCCTCGTGGAAAACAACGAAATTATTACATGGAAACTATCAATGTTTTTTGCTTCACAGAAAATAAAACTGAATAGGAAAGACTGCTATCAAAGGTAGGATATGTGTCAATAAATGTGCTTCGACTCTGGCACAGTGCTGTTGACTGTGCGAGCTTCGGACTGCTCTCTGAAGTCCCTCTGATGTGGAGCATATTGACTCCCTTCTGGCTGTTGACCTTGCTGCAATGGAGGTGGGGGCGGAAGCTGTTGCCAGGAAGCTTGAGGTTGACTTGCCGAAGCTACAGAAGCTGCAGGGTGGTTGTCTATGTATTGTGGGACATAAGGCGGATGATACGAAGCAGTATGCATGACCTGCTTCGGCTGAGCTTGCTGAGATGCAGCTTCGGCAATTTCCTTTTGCTTCTGGATTGTAATATGGCACGACCTAGTGGTATGGCCCTTGCCTTCTCCACAGAACAAGCAAAACAGTCTCCTTGGCTGATCTCCGAATCTTCCGCCGAAGCCCCTGGCGCCTCTGCCTCTTGGAGCTGGTGGCCGGAAGGAAGTTTGTTGTTGCCCCGAAGCCTGTGATGAGCATTGCGGTCTGTTCTGACTCCCCTTATCATCATTCTGAGTGTTGTGGATAGAACGGACATGTCTCGGGTAGTATCTTCCTCCGAAGCCCCTGGTCATTTCAGAAAATCTGAAGGCCTCCTCCCTTCTTTGACGAAAGTCATTGTCAGCACGAATGTACTCATCCATCTTTTGGAGCAATTTCTCCAAGGTCTGAGGAGGCTTTCTAGCAAAGTATTGAGCTGCAGGCCCAGGACGAAGCCCCTTGATCATGGCTTCGATAACAATTTCATTGGGCACCGTTGGTGCCTGCGCCCTCAATCGTAAAAACCTTCGGACATACGCCTGAAGGTACTCTTCGTGATCCTGAACACACTGGAACAGGGCTTGAGCTGTGACCGGCTTCGTCTGAAATCCTTGAAAGCTGGTCAGTAACATATCCTTCAGCTTCTGCCATGAAGTTATTGTTCCTGGCCGAAGGGAGGAATACCAGGTCTGAGCAACATTCCTGACGGCCATGACGAAAGACTTCGCCATGACTGCAGCATTGCCCCCGTACGAAGACACCGTTGCTTCGTAGCTCATCAAGAATTGCTTCGGGTCGGAGTGACCATCAAACATGGGGAGCTGGGGTGGCTTATAGGATGGAGGCCAAGGTGTAGCCTGCAGCTCAGCAGACAGAGGAGAAGCATCATCAAAAACAAAATTTCCCTGATGGAAATTATCATACCAGTCATCTTCGTTGACGAAGCCCTCCTGATGAAGGTCTTTCTGATGAGGCCTTCTGTTCTGCTCATCGTGAGTAAGATGGCGGACTTCCTCAGAGGCTTCGTCTATCTGCCTTTGCAACTCAGCTAGGCGGGCCATCTTCTCCTTCTTCCTTTGTACTTGTTGGTGTAGCATCTCCATATCCCTGATTTCTTGGTCTAGCTCTTCTTCCTGAAGTGTCGGGCTGACAGCCTTTCTCTTCTGGCTTCAGGCCTCCCGAAGAGAGACGGTCTCCTGGTTGTGGTCCAGCGGTTGCAGTGCTGAAGCCCCAGTCGCTGAAGCTTTCTTCGGCGCCATAGCTTCCGAAGGTGTTCAAAAAAGCTCGAAGTGGAAGTGAGTTCACCGGAGGTGGGCGCCAATGTTGTAGACTTGTTCTCAAATGCTTCGGATTAAGAACAAGGCAACATAAAAAGTGTTAGACATTAAGGCCTTTCGTCCTACGGAACATTAAGCCCCTTCGGGAATAATGAGTTCCGGACGAAGGTCATAAGAGACATACCTTCGTGAATTCAACAAGTAATAACGAAGGACTCATATAAAATATGAGATGTAAATCATAGAATCATTTCTATTTTATTAACACAAAGAAATAGAAATGATTACAAATTACAAATGTACCTTTGGTCTTGAGAGAAGGTAAAAAGTACAAACGTGACGCAAATGTCAATGCTCAGTCCGCGTGAACAGTACGGGAGTACTGTTCATCTATTTATAGACGCGGGACGCAGCCCACGTAAAATTACATCCATGTCCATTACATTTGTTAACGGTTTATGAAAATCTGTCGAGGCCCCCGAAGTCTTTTCATCTTTAAGTCGGTTCCCCCTTATGTCATCGCGCCGAAGCTTCCCTGCGCACAACTTCGGCTTCCCTCGACCTTCGTCTGGTTCAGGCTTCGTCCTGGTCGTGCTTTATACCCATAATTCTGAATCCGAAAATATCTGTTCATATAATCCACTTGGAAAACATTGTCAAATCATGTTTTTGAGGACCTTCGGAGGACGAAGGCCCCCAACAGCACAAGAAGCTCTGGATGCTCTAAAAAAATTCCTGACAACACCACCAGTGCTGAAACCACCTCGGCGAGCTACATCAACTCAACCAGCTGAAGATTTGCTATTGTATATCTCTTGCACGACTCACGTGGTAAGCACCGCGTTGGTAGTCGAGCGAGTAGAAGAAGGGCATGCCTACCCAGTACAACATCCTGTCTACTTCATCAGTGAGGTCCTCGGCCCCTCAAAGAAAAAGTATCCTCAAGTTCAGAAATTATTGTATGCAGTACTTCTAACTGCCCGCAAGCTGCGTCACTACTTTGACGACCACAAAGTCATAGTAGTCACAAGTTTTCCGATAGGGGATATTCTTCACAACAAGGAAGCCATCGGACGAATAGCCAAGTGGGCCTGTGAGCTGGGATCTCATGACATCGAGTTTCGGCCTCGCACTGCAATCAAAACCCAAGCACTGGTTGATTTCGTATCAGAGTGGACTGAACAACAAGTACCAGACAACCCGGAGACTGCAGAAGTATGGCGAATGTATTTTGATGGCTCACTCAAGCTGCAGGGAGCAGGAGCGGGGATTCTTTTCACTGCACCAGGAGGCGAACACCTCAAGTACGCCCTCCAGTTGCTATTCCCGGCCTCCAACAATGCAGCCGAGTATGAAGCTTTGATCCATGGATTGAACATTGCCATATCACTGGGCGTCAAAAGATTAATGGTATATGGGGATTCTCTGGTAGTCATCAGCCAGATAAATAAGGAGTGGGATTGCTCAAACGATTCGATGGGAAGATACTGCACTGCCGTCCGAAAACTGGAGGATAAGTTCGAGGGTCTGGAATTTCATCATGTGGAGAGAGATCGGAACGCAGCAGCCGATGTGCTGTCCAAGCTAGGATCCAGTCGAGCTCAGGTTCCACCCGGGGTTTTTGTGCAAGAAATTCTGCAGCCAAGTATCTCATTGGGTCAAATGGAAGAATGCAACATCATAGATCAACCCGAGTCAGATCCCGATGACTGGAGAAAGCCAATCATTAAGTACATAAAGAATGAAGAAGAACCAGATGATAAGAACTCGGCAGAGCGCATTGCAAGACAATCAGCTCACTATACACTTATTGGGGAAACATTATACAGAAGGGGTGCATCAGGTGTCTTCATGAAGTGCATTCTCCCATCCACTGGAAAGCAACTCTTAGAAGAGATCCACGCTGGACAATGTGGGATACACGCAGCCTCCAGAACGCTAGTTGGGAAGGTCTTCAGGTCAGGATTCTATTGGCCAACAGCAAAGAATGATGCAGCCGAGTTAGTTCAGAAGTGCGAAGCCTGCCAATACTTGTCAAAGCAACAACACCTGCCAGCACAGCAGCTGCAGACCATACCAGTGACCTGGCCTTTTGCATGCTGGGGGCTGGATATGATTGGACCTTTCAAGAAAGCTCAAGGGGGATATACTCATGTGTTGGTAGCAATTGACAAGTTCACTAAATGGATAGAATTCAAGCCCATTGCCTCCTTAACTTCTGCTAAGGCCGTGGAATTCATACAAGACATAATATTCAGATTCGGGATACCAAACAGCATCATAACTGATTTAGGGTCCAATTTCACGAGTTCAGAATTCTTTGACTTCTGCGAGCAAAAAAGCATTCAGATCAAGTATGCATCTGTAGCCCATCCAAGAGCCAACGGGCAAGTTGAGCGAGCCAACGGGATGATATTGGATGCACTCAGGAAAAAGATTTTCGATAAGAACGAAAAATTCGCAGGAAAGTGGATAAGGGAATTACCCTATGTTGTTTGGAGCCTAAGAACCCAACCTAGCAGAGCTTTGCATGGAAACACTCCTTTCTTCATGGTCTATGGGTCGGAGGCAGTGCTGCCTGCTGATCTCAAGTTTGGGGCGCCAAGGCTGATTTTTGAAAGCATAGCAGAAGCTGAGACCACCAGGCTGGAGGACATAGACGTACTCGAGGAAGAACGGCTAAGCGCAGTAATCCAGTCAGCAAGGTACCAGCAGACTCTAAGGCGCTATCACGACAAGGCTGTGCAGCAACGATCCTTTTCAGTAGGGGAGCTCGTCCTTCGCCGAATTCTAACGGGAGAAGGACGACACAAGTTATCACCCTTATGGGAAGGACCCTTCATAGTAGCAGAAGTCACTCGGCCTGGATCATATCGCCTCACTCAGATGGATGGCACGGAAGTCGGGAACTCTTGGAACATAGAACACCTGAGAAAGTTTTATCCTTAGCCGTACCTCAA
Organism: Zea luxurians; assembly: GCA_029449295.1. Lineage (NCBI taxonomy): Eukaryota > Viridiplantae > Streptophyta > Magnoliopsida > Poales > Poaceae > Zea > Zea luxurians. Next base: position 9,041,997 of record JAOPSE010000063.1, read on the forward strand.
AACTGCTGGGATAACAATGATGTACTCTGTAAAGTGGAAATATGTCATCAATAAAGAAAAGGTTTCAAGGATACTCAATTTATTTACGATTGACTTGCATTCTTACTTAACTCGGGGTGACCACTATGCCCTGCCAACGGAGCAATCGACTTAAGTCGGCAACGACTTAAGGCGGTGTGACATGCTCACGCTTACTCAACTCGGGGTGACCACTATGCCCTGCTAACGGAGCAATCGACTTAAGTCGGCAACGACTTAAGCCGGTGCGACATGCTCACGCTTACTTAACTCGGGGTGACCACTATGCCCTGCTAACGGAGCAATCGACTTAAGTCGGCAACGACTTAAGCCGGTGCGACATGCTCACGCTTACTTAACTCGGGGTGACCACTATGCCCTGCTAACGGAGCAATCGACTTAAGTCGGCAACGACTTAAGCCGGTGCGACATGCTCACGCTTACTTAACTCGGGGTGACCACTATGCCCTACTAACGGAGCAATCGACTTAAGTCGGCAACGACTTAAGCCGGTGCGACATGCTCACGCTTACTTAACTCGGGGTGACCACTATGCCCTGCTAACGGAGCAATCGACTTAAGTCGGCAACGACTTAAGCCGGTGCGACATGCTCACGCTTACTTAACTCGGGGTGACCACTATGCCCTGCTAATGGAGCAATCGACTTGAGTCGGCAACGACTCAAGGCGGTGTGACATGCTCACGCTTTACTTAACCCAGGGCGACCACTATGCCCAGCTAACGAAGCAATCAACTCCAGTTGGCGTTTACTTAAGACCAATGCAACATGCTCTCGCCTATTTAATTCAGGGGATGATTTCCATATCCCACAGACAAAATTCATAGTCATCATGCGTCATAACTACCAAACTCATTAACTAAAAAATTCTGATACAATAAGTGAATGACTATGTTATTCAAATAAACTGGTGTCCTCTAACAAATGTTTAATCATGCAGGCTGCGCGCTCGGAGCACGCGAAATGTTTTCTCTATTTTGCAATGTCTTTTCCAGGAGCAGTCGACGAAGAAGGACGACTCGAGGAGTCAGGGGCAGCGTTCACGTCAGCCCTTATATCTTCAGGAACGACTACGCCAGGTCTCCTCATCAGAATTCGTCCCGCCCGAATGGCTTTATCCATGGCCCTATCGCGTTGGGCTCTCAGAGTATTGGAAGTCTCTTCAGCAACCTTGACAGCCAACTGGGCAGCCTCTAGCTCCTGGGTGACGGATTTCTTGGAAGCACGCAGATTCTTGATAACAACGTCCTTAGCCGATATCAACTCCCGAAGGCGAATCACATCATCCAAGGACTCCTGCAGCTTATAGCGAAGATTGTTCAACTCCTCCATGGAAAAGCGATGACTCCTCTCCAGAATAGTCAACGAGTTGCTAGAATCTCGATACAACCTATCAAGATTGTCACGAGAAGCGGCAAGGATGCGTTTTTCTTCCTGCAAGCACAAATCAGTTCCCTCAGAAAACCAGACAAACAATAGGAGTATAGCAAGTCAAAAGCACAGTTTCGTATTTCACCTTTTCAGAGTCGAGCTGAGCATGCAGGGAAGAACTCAACGCGTTGGCATCATCTAGGGCGGCAGAGACTTGACTCAGCTCAATCTGACCTTGAGAATACTTTTCCTCAAGATCAGTGCATCGCTGAGACAATTCAGCCCGTTCTTGAGAATGTTTCTCCTCAAGCAGTGTAATCTGTCGAGTCATTCCTAGCGAAGGATAACCAAACAAAGCGAGGTCAGAAGGTAAAACAGTCCACAACAAGCACGAAGAAAAGAAAAAAAAGGGGCACTAACCAGCGTTAGTCGCCTCCAATTCGGATACACGGCGACGAAGAGACACCGGATTCCAACACAAAAGGGATGAAGCCACTTCCGGGATAGGAGCACCATGCAATTTCAGCTGGCTGGTCATCCCATCCACCAAAACCTGACGAGAAGAGCAGATGAGCATAATGGCAAGAGTTCATGTAAAAGTCAAGCTAAGAAACAGCACAGTACCTGGAGGTTGGAGAAGAACGAAGGGATCCCCAAGTCAGGAGAAATCAGATGATAACCAGGCGCAAGGTCATCACCCGAAGCAGCATGCAATGGAACAGTGGGAATCAGTTCATCTCCTTCAACAGAGCCGGATACTCGATCAACGGGGACGCTGCCCTCTAAAGCGACGCCCCGGTCTGAAGATTGGGCCACCACCATGCAGCCAGAGTGTGGAGGTGACCCAGCGTGAACATCCATGGAAGCGCCGGAGGGAGACCCTGTTCGGGCACCTTCGGGAATTGGGCCATAGTTGGCACTGCCCACTTGAGCCGGATTATCCCCGGCAACACCCTCGGGGGCTGGGCAGTAGCTCGCACTCTTCGCCCGGATTAAGTCATCCCCGACGACACCCTCGGGGGCTGGACATGTGTCAACACCATCCTTGGGGTCCAAATTTTCAGCAGTAACCATCTCCAAGGTTGATGGGCCCTCGGCTACTTCCATGGAATCAGGACAATCCAAGTTAACATCCCGTCCCTCAAGATCGCGCTCTAAGGTTGATGAGGCACGGGATGACCTCAACCCAGCGTCCGGCACGGCATCACAAGCTTCTGTCACATCATCATCCACTGGCCCTGATAACAAGTCTTCTGGGACCATATCCTCCAGAGTTTGATCAAAGTCGGCCAAGGATATGTTCTGCAGACCAACAAGAGCAGATAAAGCAGGAGAAGGAACCCCACTACTTTCCCCACTGGCGAGGAATTGCCGACTGTTTTTCCGAGTCAGAGGGACTTCATCCTCTTCCTCTTCGTCATCTTCATCAGCAACACTGGCACCACACCCATTGGGGTCAGCAACAGACGGACCACACCCATTGGGGTCAGCAACAGACGGACCACACCCATTGGGATCATCATCAGCAAATTCAGGCGCAGGAACCTCCTCATCGGCAGGAACCGAGGGACCAGCACCCTGATCCAAGCTAGATACTCGCCGAATACGTCTTTTCTTCTTTTTCTGCTCATCAACAGAAAGATCAGTCTGATTGGTTCGGCGGGGACGCTTCGAGCGAGCACGGACAGGTCTCTGAACATCCAAGATTATACCGACCTCTGGGAGAGGTGCCACTGCCAATGTCTCAGCAGGAATAGCGTCAGAAGAATCTTCAGCCAACATATCAAGCACGGCATTTATTTCAGCATCAGTCGGATCCAAAGGAACCTCGAAATGGATTTGTCGTTCATCATCAGGGATCTTCCCAAGTGAGGCAACCAAAGCACTAACCTCCTCGTCAGAAGGCCGCGTTCTAAGGCCCGAACTGCCATAAGTTGAAGGTGGGTTTGACACGAAACGAGTGAAGGCCTTGGCAGGAGGCAGATTCCAGGCTGAATACGCCACCGGGGCACCAACATTGGATACTTTACCTCTGAGAATCATCTCCAGTCGGCTCACCAAATCAGCAGAAGGGATTCTTCTATCGGTAACTCGAGTTGGGTCGGCTAGCCCTTGATACAGATAAGCCGGGTGGGCCCTGTCTTTCAGTGGCTGAATGTTTTTGAAAACGAAGTCAGCAACTATAGCTTCAGCAGTCAAACCCCTCTCTTTCAGAAGCCCAACTTCAGCTAGCAGCACACTGGCCTCAGCCACCTCTTCGTCTGTAGGAGACTCGGTCCAGCTCGGGGTGCGAACATCTAGCTGTCTTCCTGACCGGGGGGGGGAGAGAATTTCCATAGTTATCAACTATAAACCATTCCAGACGCCATCCCTTAATGCTATCTTTAAGGGGGATCTCAAGATACTCGGTTTTCCGTCCCCGGCGCATCTCCAAGCTGGCACCTCCAACCAACTGATGCTGTCCCCCGGCCATCCCAGGGCGACAATGATACAGGTGTTTCCACAAGCCAAAATGCGGCAGCACGCCAAGAAAGGCCTCACATAGGTGGACGAAAATAGAAATTTGCAGAATTGAATTAGGGTTCAGATGGGTTAAGTTGATGTGGTAGAAATCAAGAAGACCACGGAAAAAGGGAGAAATAGGAAGTCCAAGGCCACGGAGAAGAAAGGGAGCGTAAACCACAGACTCGTGGGTATCCTCCGTCGGGACCGTAGTTCCGTGGCAAATCTGCCAAGAACAGAGTTCCCGTGGAGGGAGAACCCCGACGGACACGAGGTGGAGGAGTTCGGTTTCAGAGATGTTGGACATGTGGTTACCTGCGAAAGGCAACTGGCTGTTGGGATCAATTGGGGGAATCACCACAGCAGAAGAACTCGCGACTTTCCTCTTGGGAGCCATCTCGATTTCACCAGCGAGCAAATTGGAGGCAAGCGCAGAGAGGATTTGGAAGCAGGAATGCAAGAACTAGGGCGCGGAAAGCAAAGGCGGCTAAAAGTGCAACTCTTATGGGATATTCTCGGACCAGATACCGTTTCAAAAAGTGCCCAGTCATCACTCGGCAGTTATTTCCGAAATCCCAGCATGCCACGAGGTCATTCGGCAGTTATTTCCCAAAAAACTAGTGGGCCCTCTCCTTACTCGGGTGCTAATCCTCGAAATAACTCGGTGTTGCCTCTAAAATGCCGACGTCACTATTCAGTCACTCGGCGTTGCCTCTAAAACGCTGATTTTGAGTTCAATCGTTCGGCATTACTTCTAAAATGCCAACGTTAACCCTCAATCACTCGGCGTTGCCTCTAAAACGCTGATTTTGAGTTCAATCGTTCGGCATTACTTCTAAAATGCCAACGTTGACCCTCAATCACTCGGCGTTGCCTCTAAAACGCTGATCTCGAGTTCAATAACTCGGCGCTGCCTCTAAAACGCTGACGTCACTATTCAGTCACTCGGCGTTGCCTCTAAAACGCTGATCTTGAGCTCAATCGTTCGGCATTACTTCTAAAATGCCAACGTTGACCCTCAATCACTCGGCGTTGCCTCTAAAACGCTGACCTTGAGTTAAATTGTTCGGCATTGCCTCTAAAATGCCGAAGTCACTACTTAATCACTCGGCGTTGCCTCTAAAACGCTTACCTCGAGTCTAATCGCTCGGCATTACTTCTAAAATGTCGACGGCGACTTCCAATCACTCGGCATTACTTCTAAAATGTCGACGGCGATTTCCGATCACTCGGCATTACTTCTAAAATGTCGACGGCGATTTCCGATCACTCGGCATTACTTCTAACAACATTGATACAGACTGCAATATTGCTCGAAAGCATCAGTATAACGATCAAGCTGTTCGTCTACGGCCTCAAAAGACTCAGATTCATAGTCAAACAAAACGATTCATCAAAGGGAAACCAAACTCGTTCTTCATTCAAGGGAAGTGACAACATTTACAAATCAACTCATTATGAGTTGATACTTCCCTATTTCTACTACTAAACTACACTCTACTGCTACTACTACTACTACACTACACTATACTACTTTACATTACTAATACTACTACATTATCTAACTATACTATTTCTAATCTATACTAATATTTAAAAGGACCAGTGGCATCTAGCCACTGGCCCTGCCCCTGCCGCCGCCGCCGCTCTTGGTGCCGCCGCCGCCGCCGCTCTTGGCGCTGCCCCTGTCGCCGCCGCCCCTGGTGCAGCCCCCGCCACCGCCGCTGTCGTCGTCGTCGTCGTCGTCGCCGTCATCGTCGTCGTCGTCGTCGTCGTCCCCGCCCTCGCCGCCGTCGTCCGAGTCCTCCTCCTCCGAGGAGTACTCGGACTCATCCGAGCCCTCGAGCCCGGAGCGCTCGACGGCCCGGATGTACGCCCAGACCTCCGCGGCTAACCCCTGGGAGTCGTCCGAGTCATCGGACGACGCCGGGGGAGAGACGGGGGCCGGGGACCTCTCGGACTCGGAGGAGAACTCCTCCTCCGAGTACTCCGAGTCGCCGAAGTCCTCCGATGGAGGAGTCGGCTCACGCTTGCGTTTCTTTCCCATGGAAGCAAGCAGAAAAGAAGAGAAGGAAGCAGTAAGGAATAGCGAAGGGGTGTGAAGAAACCAGAGGAACAACAGCGTTATTTATAGAAGAGAAAGGCAACCGCTCACCTCCAACCGCGGTCACTGAACAGTCGCTAAGCATTCAATACACAACTCCACCCGTCCAAAGACACGTCAGGCGGCGGACGCCGTTTCATGCAGCACTACACCCATTGGGACTCCAGTCAACAGCGCAAAGGATATGATTACACTCGCCGTCCCATCACATTACAACTCAGAAGCGGCCGGTTAAAACACTCAGCGTACCAAGCCGTCCCTTGCCCACACCCATTGGGGGGGGACGCCCAGGAATTGTCAGTATATTTTTCAAAATGGTCACATCTGCGCAGAGCATGCAGTGAATGCCTCAAGACAAAAATGAGATATCAACAAGAGTTAAAGAGAAGCCAAGTATAGCCACCAGAGTGCAAAATATGGTCGACAGACATGACTTGAAGACTAGACAGGGAACGTCCATCGAATGTCCAATCAAGTGCAGAGCAAATACACTATGCTACCTAGCAAGATACGGAAGGATTGCAAATTCAGCTGCAAAAGACAAAACATATGCTGACCTCTGAAGCATAATATTGATGACATAGCACGGATGACATCATGCCAACTTTTTTATAAGTAGAAAGAGTGATTTTCAGCAAGAGGACACAAAAAGAAGACCTTCAAGCGAATTATCCTCAAAAATCCACTTGAAGGTCGGGGGCTACACCCATTGGGTGCACCTTCGGTGCACCCCATGGATTGTCATTCTAAGCCAGGATAACACCAATTCCTAAAGGCATGGGACAAGATTAAGAAGCCAATCTTCAACTGGAATAAAGGAACACAAATGAAAGTGATCTCTGCTGAAGACCTTCGAGTAGATTGTTTTCTAAAATCTACTCGAAGCTCGGGGGCTACACCCCGGTGCACCCAATGAAGTCCAGAATCCTACAAACAGGAATGCCGAATTCTAAGGCACAGGCACCGAGCTAGGCTCTGGTCAACAAGCGATCGAAGCAGGAGAGAACAGCAAGGAGTCATCTTTCTTCAAATCACCTACAAGCTGGACCTGGGATCTTCGGGTTGATTACCTCTAAATTAACCCAAAGATCGGGGGCTTGTGGGGGATAGATATCCCCCGGGTCCACTAAAAGAGTAAAGGACCTCACGAAAGGCCCAAGGGCCCAATAAATCTTAAGGTTATTCTTTCGTGGGCCTGGGGAAAAACGACCAGCGACACAGGGCGACATGAGGCCGGATCGGTGCAAACCCGGACGGCCCATAGCGTCGAGCCGTTGGCCGCCACAGAGATCCGATTTTCCCGCGTCGGGGCCTCCATGCAACGAAGCCACGTGAGGATAAGTCGGCGAGGGTTACGTAAAAGATAATCTCGAGAGGTTCACTATCTTTTAGCCACTTGTTGTTATCTTATCCATGTGTATTGCCCCACGGTCGAGTATATAAGGCCTAGGGGGCACCCCTTCAGAACGATCGACCCATTACTTAGCCACCCACATCAACTCTCTGTATTCTCGATCCAGAGAGCTCTCTTGTAACCATATCCACCAAGCATACCCACCAGGACGTAGGGTGTTACGCATCACCAAGCGGCCCGAACCTGTAAATCTTTTCCACCGTCCCTCGTGCGATCGGCACGAACCATTCTGCTACAGTTGTCGACACCTTCCTACTCCTAAAACACCTTGAGGGGCAACCCCGGGTGTGCGGTCGGACCCTAAACACCGACACGGGGCCGTGCCGCCGGCGAGCAGGGAGGGCAGGGCGGGGCCGCGCCACCGGTGAATGGGGAGGGCAGGGGCGCACGCGTGCAGGGAAAAGAGAAGGCGCGCGCAGGGGGAGAAGAGGAGGGAGAGGGAGAGAGAGGAGAAGGGAAGGGGAGGGGAGCTCACCTCGGGGTCCAAATTCCGGTGATCGCCGTTTCCAATCCCTAGGGCACCACAGGGAGAGAGAGGTGGAAGAGGGAGAGGGAGGTTGCTGCACGGGAAATCCAAATGAGAGAGGGAGGAGAGGAGGGGGGCGCATGGGAGGGGGGTGGGGGTGGGCGCCAGGGGCGTGCAGGGCCGGGCTGGGCCGGACCGGGCCGGACTGGGCTGGGTTTGGTTGGGGCCGAGCCACTTCACGGATCGAAACTCACGACACGCATAACCATCAAACAAACTCCAATCGCGAACCCAAAACCGAGACGGAACGAGACGAACACGCAACATCAGACAAAGAAATGTGCTTCGGCATGATGCAACACCCATGACACTTAGGTTTTGGTTTATACACGACACAGACACTTGTCACTATACTGGTTTGAAATTGGGAGGAAGGAGCGAAACAGGAAGAGAAAAGAGAGTAACGCCCGAATTTGGTGATAGAAAAGAAGAAAAAATTCTACCCCCAAATTCAGGGCGTTACAAACCTACACCCCTTAAAAGAATCTCGCCCTCGAGATTCACGGTTGGTTAGCAAATAGCTCCGGGTACTTAGCCATCAGATCGTCTTCACGCTCCCAGGTTGCCTCCTCCTCAGAGTGGTGACTCCATCTAACTTTGCACATTCTGATGGTCTTCCTTTGGGTGACTCTGTCTGCGGTCTCAAGAATCTGCGTTGGCTTCTCAACGTAGGTCAAGTCCTCCTGCACTTCAAGACCTTCAACTGGCAACTGCTTCTCTGGCACACGCAAGCACTTCCTCAATTGAGATACATGAAAGACATCATGCACAGCAGACAAATTTTCTGGTAGGCTGAGCTGATAGGCCACTTCTCCACGCCTTGCGAGAATCTGGTATGGACCGATGTAGCGGGGTGCTAGCTTGCCTTTGACTCCGAATCCTCTGACTCCTCTAATCGGTGACACTTTTAGATAGACGAAGTCTCCGACTTCGAAACTCAGCTCTCTTCTTCTTGTGTCTGCATAACTTCGCTGCCTTGATTGCGCTATCTTCAAATTCTCTCGAATCATCTTGATGTTCTCTTCGGCTTCAAGCAGAATCTCTGGCCCAAACACTTGCTTTTCTCCAGGCTGATCCCATTGCAATGGAGTTCTACAACTCCTCCCATAAAGCGCCTGAAATGGTGACATCTTCAAGCTGGCCTGATAGCTGTTGTTATAGGAGAACTCTGCATAAGGCAACTTCTTGTCCCATCCAGACTGGTCTTGCAACGCACAGGCTCTCAACATGTCTTCGAGGATTTGATTGGTTCTTTTAGTCTGACCATCTGTCTGCGGATGATAGGCTGAACTGAAATTCAGATGCGTGCCCAAGGCTTCATGCAACTGCTGCCAGAAATGAGAGGTGAACTGCGTTCCTCTGTCTGACACTATCTTTTTTGGCACACCGTGGAGACAAACGATCCGAGACATGTACAGCTCTGCCAATACTGCACTGCTATAGTTGGTCTTGACAGGTATGAAGTGGGCTGACTTGGTCAAACGGTCCATTACTACCCAGATAGAATCGTAGCCGGCTCAAGTACGAGGCAATCCGACTATGAAATCCATGCCGATTTCATCCCATTTCCACTGAGGGATTTGCAACGGTTGCAACAATCCAGCTGGTCTCTGGTGCTCTGCCTTGATCCTTCGACAACTATCGCACATAGCCACATGCTCTGCGATTTCCCTCTTCATTCCGTACCACCAGAATTTCTTCTTCAGATCCTGATACATCTTCTCACTGCCAGGGTGAATCGAATAGGCTGTCTCATGAGCTTCCTTGAGAATCAACTCCCGAATAGACTGGACATTGGGAACGCACAAGTGGTCTTTGAACCGTATCACACCTTCTACATCTTCCCGAAAATCTTTGCCTTTGCCTTCCAGAATCAGTCGCCGGATCTCACTGATCTTCTCGTCATTCTTCTGCGCTTCTTTGATTTCCCGCTCTAGGGTAGGTTCCAACTCAATTGTGACCCCTCGCATGTTGTTCAGAAACCCAAGACTCAACCTATCAAACTCTTTGGCCAACTCATAAGGCATCGGATCAGCGACCATCAGATTGACTTGACTCTTTCTGCTCAAAGCATCTGCCACTATGTTCGCTTTGCCTGGATGGTAATGAATCTCCAACTCATAGTCTTTGATCAACTCTAACCATCTTCGTTGCCTCATATTCAGCTCTGACTGAGTGAATATGTACTTCAGGCTCTTGTGGTTCGTGTAAACATCGCATTTCTGTCCATACAGATAGTGCCTCCATGTTTTCAGTGCGTGAACCACTGCTGCCAACTCTAGATCATGGATTGGGTAATTCTTCTCATGAACCTTCAGCTGTCGGGACGAGTAAGCCACAACTCTTCCCTCTTGCATCAACACACATCCCAAACCTGTGTAACAAGCATCACAATACACCGAGAAGGGCTTGTGCACATCAGGCAAGACTAAGACAGGCACTGTAGTCAACTTCTCTTTCAGCGCTTCGAAGGCCTCTTGACATTTCTGGGTCCACTTGAACTCAACTTTGTTGCCTAGCAACGCTGTCATTGGTTTTGCAATCTTCGAAAACCCCTCAATGAATCGCCGATAATATCCGGCCATTCCAATGAAGCTCTTGATTCCTCGAGCATCTGTTGGCGCTTTCCAGTTCAGAATGTCTGCCACTTTCTTCGAATCCACAGCCAATCCTTCTTTGTTGATTATGTGACCCAAGAACAGGACTTCACTGATCCGGAACTCGCACTTGCTCAACTTTGCATACAGCTGGTGTTCTCGCAATCTCTGCAATACCATCCTCAAATGACTTGCATGCTCTTCTTCGCTTTGAGAATAAATCAGAATGTCATCAATGAATACCACCACAAACTTGTCAAGATAATCCATGAATACACTGTTCATCAAGTTCATAAAGAAGGCCAGTGCATTTGTTAAACCGAAAGACATCACCGTGAACTCATACAACCCATACTTGGTAATGAATGCCGTCTTCAAAATGTCCGAAGGTCGGATCCTGAGCTGATGATAACCTGACCTCAGATCTATCTTGGAGAACACGCTGGCTCCTCTCAACTGGTCAAATAGATCTTCTATTCTGGGCAAGCGGTACTTGTTCTTAATCGTGACCTCATTTAGAGCTCGATAATCGATACACATCCTTTTGGTGCCATCTTTCTTTTCCACAAATAGGACAGGGGCGGCCCAAGGCGAGGTGCTTTGCCGGATGTAACCTTTCTCTGACAGCCCATCGATCTGCTTCTTAAGCTCAACCAACTCCGGCCCAGATATCCTGTAAGCTCTCTTGAAGATAGGGGCGGTTCCAGGAAGAAGTTCTATGGCAAATTCAACTTTCCGCTTTGGTGGCATACCTAGTAAGTCCTTAGGAAACACATCTGGGAACTCAGACACAACCTTGATACTCTCAATTGGGTCTGCTTCCCTGCTATCGACAGCCATCTGATAACAACTTCCTTTCTTCGGCTCAGGCAGGACTAACTCGGTCACCACTTCCTCTCCTAATTGGGACATCAACTTTATTGTCCTCTTATCACAACTGATAAATGCCTGATACTTATGTAGCCAATTCATCCCTAGGATGACATCTATTCCCTGAGTACCCATTACTATGAGATTAGCGGGGAACGCTATCCCCTTTAATTCCACACTTACATTCAAACAAATGCTATCGGCTCGAATTCTACCACCGGCTGAGTCAACTTGAATGGGGGTTGACATGGTAGTTATTGGAAGACTATGTGCTTTTACCCATGATGCAGTAATGAATGAATGCGTTGCTCCAGTATCAAATAACACTTCTGCAATATGGGAGTCGACTGGGAACATACCTACTATCATGCCGGGGGTCTCCTGAACTGCTTCAGCCTCCAAGTGGTTTAGTCTCCCATGATTATAGCGCGGCTGAGAGCGATTGCCTGCTACAGGCTGAGACACATTCTGCTTTGCTGGGGCATTGGGGCCTGACTGCTGCTGGGCTGCCTTCTTCGGACATTGCATCACCCAATGGCCTTGCTCTCCACAGTGGAAACATGCTCTGTTTCCAACCTGAGCTGGTGTTGCCTGACTGTTCTGCTGGTTTGCTGGGGCAGGAAGATGAGGTGCCTGCCGATTCTGCCTCTGAAACTGACCTCCTCCTGACTGATTGTTCTGACGATTCTGATACTGATGCTGAGAAAACTGCCTTTGGAACTGCTGCTGCTGCTGAGGTGGACGCTGGTTCTGCCTGAACTGCTGAGATTGATTGCCTGAGAAACGAGGACGATTGCTGCTTCCAGGCTGGGGTCCACTGATCTTGCGGTTGCGATCCTCCATCTCTTTACGCTTCCTCTCTGTCATGATTGCTCTGTCAATCAGGTGCTGGAATGTCGGGAAGGTGTGATTCATCAGCTGATACTGAAGAGGGTCAACCAAGCCTCTCAGGAAACGGTATTGTCGCTTGGCATCGGTGTTGACATCTTCAGGTGCATAGCGAGACAACTGCAGAAACCTGTCCCGGTACTCACTGACAGACGATGACCCTTGCTTGAGGGCCAAGAACTCCTTCTTCACTGTCATCAGGCCTGCAGGAACATGGTACTGGCGAAAGTTACCTCTGAACTCTCCCCAGGTGATGGTGTCGGGGTTGGCATGGGTGGCGAGATAAGATTCCCACCAGGACTGAGCTGCTCCTCTCAGCAGACGGGGACCATACAGAACTTTCTCTCTGTCATCGCACTGAGCGGTATGCAACTCCCGCTCCACAGTGCGCAGCCAGTCTTCAGCATCCATGGGGTCAGAAGAGTGAGCAAACGATGGGGGATGACCTCTAATGAATTCAGCACGCTTGTCCCTGAGCATCTGGGGCTGAGGTGGGGCCTGCTGCTGCTGCTGCTAAATGGCGGCCAGAGTCTGACCAATGGCTTGAACTGCCTGAGTCTGCATCAGAAACATCTGCTCGATGGACATCGGGGGCGGGGGCGGTAGATGCTGCTGCTGGGGCACCTCATCTTGCGGAGCTGCCTGCTCCTGCAGAGCATGCCTTCCTCCTCTGCGCCTATTTTCTGACATCTGTAGAATGCAATCACACATCAGAACTGATCTTGCAAATCTTGCAGCATAAGAAAAGAGTATAGAATTATCCACGACATTGAACAGATGAGCATCTTCACTGATCTCCAACACAGACCAACACAGCTTCTCAGATAAAGAGGAAAGTGGAATAAAAGGCTTCCCAACTAAATAGCTAACTCCATTAACATATAACAGGTAAACCAAAATGCAGGGGATACCCACATCCTGGTGAGAGTCATTACAAAGATCCAAATCAAACATAGTTCATCATGACAAACATAAATGCACAGGATATAGCAAACTACCCTGTCTAACTAAGACTAACTAAGAGCGAGACTAATGCTAGGACTATAGCTTTTATGTATGTATCTTCGTATTAATTACAAGATCCGACTTTGACGATCTATGGTTCTAAATTTATCTTGGTCTTGCAGTCGGGATTGCCATAAGACTGGTGTCCACACCGAGGTGAGCGGTACGGGTGCTGAGTCCCGATGGGAGCGGGGGAACCATCATCCAGGTGACGACGCTCCGCGCGCTCAGCCCGCAGCTGGGCGATCTCAGCACGAGCCCTACTCAGCTCGTCTAATGCATGGTCCAGCTCCGTGTTTAGCACGGCGGCTAGGTTGACTGTGCTGCTCAACCTAGGATTGTCCTCACCAACAGGTGAGACAATCACGCCTCCTGTGCTGCCAGATGGACGGCGGGGGTAATACTTTAGGTTGAGGCCGTCAGCTACCCCACCGAGAACCGAGCAGTAGTGTGAAAACGCACGCCGTGCAGCATCTTGCATGGCCGCCTCAGCTGAGTCCCACTCAGAGATAGAATAGTGCTCCGAGCAGACCTCAGCACCCCAGAGACTGTTCTCCGGACGGCGCACCAAGCAGGTCGCCTCCCAGCGGTCCGGGTAGACCCCGCGACTATGCTGGTAGACCACACAGCGATACTCGATGGACCAAGTATGCCGGTCAAGTGCCCGACGTAGCAGGGTGTCGAGCGCATCGTGGAAGTGACACCCGCGAGCAGCGTCGCGAGTGATGGGTCGAGCAACCCATCCTTCCGGCTCGTGGTCAACAGAAAAGTCGGTGTCGTGGCTCGAGCTGTCGTCGCCACCTCCATCGTCTGGGTCTCCCCTAGCAGCTACTCCAGAGGCTAGGGCGCCCAGTGGTGGTGCAGGGGGCGCCTCTAGGGGAAGCACGGGGGAGCAGCTCCTCACCGACTCTATCTCCTGCTGGAGCGAGAAAGAAGAGTCCTGCTGCTCCTGTCGTCGACGTTCCTGCTCCTCATGCAGGCGGTGGTGCAGCCTCTCCAAATGGCTGGACTGTCCGGCCACAGGACAGCGAAGCGGACGCTCAGCAAGGTGGGAGGGTAAGAAGGGGATGACAGACTTCCATGCAGTGTGTCTAAGACGAGCCATCTACAAAAGACACCACAAGCAAAAGAGTGAGAACAGAATTAATATGACCAGCAGGTAATGAATCATAAATAAATGAAGGATTAGAATAAAACACAAATTTCAGCAAGGTATAATATATAGTAGAACATAGTTTGGTCAATATGACCAACTTTTGAAGGGATATCAAAGTCAAGGTAGGGACAGAGGTCTATAATCCTTAGAACGACCATTCTACTCTAGGTTAGCGGTCCTACAGTCAGCACGGCTTTGATACCACCTGTTGGGGGCTTGTTCTCAAATGCTAAGAGTTAAGAACAAGGCAACACAGAAAATGTTAAATGTTAAAGTCCTTCGTCCTCCACCACCTTATATCTCTTCGAGATATAAAGAATTTCGGACGAAGGTTACGAAGGGCGTACCTTCGTAAACATAATAACGGGAGACGAAGTTATATACATCATGAAGTATAAAATAAACATTCAAATGTTGTCATAGAATCATTTCCATTTTTACTAATACGAACAAATATAAATGATTTCAAATTACAAATGTACCTTCGGTCCTGAAGAAGGTGTAAATACAAGCGTGATGCGAAGGCAAATGGCAGGTTCGCGTGAACAGTACAGAGGTACTGTTCATCTATTTATAGACACAGGTCGCAGCCTGTGACAAATTACAATTATGCCTCTTACAAAAGTTTACAACATTGACTCAGACCTCTATGGATAAAAAGGTCATTCTATCTCTATGTCGGTTTGTAACGCCGAAGCTTCATGAAAAGGAACCTTCGGCCATCTTCTGGGGACGACTTCAGCCGAAGCTGCTTCTTCGTGTGAGACCTTCGGCGTACCGAAGCATGGCCCCAACAGTAGCCCCTTTCGCGGTGCTAGATCGTTTTTCGTAACGAGCTTGACCCGTGAAAAAAGCCTCTTCAGCTACGGGAAGCCGAAGGTCCAAAAAACACCTTCCCTGAGCTCGTTGCGGAGAAACGATCCGGCTTCCGAGCGCGTGCCAGGCCCACTTTGCAGAGTTACTGTTTGATCTTTGCGGTCCACTGCACAGCGAGTGCAAATGACTGCCCGCCTGGTGTAAAAATCCTGCCGCTTCGCCTTCTTACCTGCAGCACTATATAAACAAACGGGTAGGTGTGAAGTTACCACAGCATTCATTGCTATTTGCACTGTTTTGCTACCAAAATTTTCCACCATAGCCGAAGCTTGACTCTCAGAATCGAACGAAGGTCCATTTCGACGTCTGCTTCGTCAGGAAGAAGAGCTTCGGAGAAAAGAAAAAAGAAAAAAGTGTCTGACTTCCCCAAACTCAGAATCAAATGGCGAGAGTGCGATCTACTGCCAAAGTTGTACGTGAGGGAGACGAAGCCGAAGGTTCGAACACTGTGCCCATCTCCGAAGCGATGCAGCGTTCCGGTCTAGTGACTGCGGAAGAAATGCCCAGTGCTGCAGCAAACCCAACAACCGCCGAAGGAGAGGAAGAAAACATTGAAGGGACTGATCCCGAAGATGACTACCGTATTGCCATGCCCAGCAAGCCCAGTCACCTGGATTTTGGGAAATCAACTGTTTCAAAGGCTGACCTTTCGAAGATGGTGAAAGCAGGTTTTTTCAATGAAGACCAGAAGAAGCTACTTCGCTTCGGGGGAGAAGAAACCACCCCGAAGCCAGGGAAGGACGAGATTGTTATCTTCAAGAGCTTTTTAAAGGCTGGGCTGAGATTCCCTCTTCACAAGATTATTGCGGAGATAC
The DNA here is from genome assembly GCA_029449295.1 of Zea luxurians. Lineage (NCBI taxonomy): Eukaryota > Viridiplantae > Streptophyta > Magnoliopsida > Poales > Poaceae > Zea > Zea luxurians. The sequence continues at coordinate 9,058,159 of JAOPSE010000063.1, forward strand.
TGAAGAAGTTTGGTATCTACTTTCATCAATTGACTCCTAACGCCATCGTTAGGCTCAATGTTTATATCTGGGCCCTCCGAAGCCAAGCTGTGGAACCGTTTGCCGACAGCTTCTGCCGAGTTCACGAATTACATTACCAAACAAAGGCCAGAAAAGATGGGCTACATGATAATTTCGGTTGCTATAATTTTGCCTACCGGAAGACAACAAAGTGTCCTGTCATCAGCTACCGAAGCAAATGGCCAGCAGGCTGGAAATCTGAGTGGTTTTATGTAAAAGTTGACGAAGACAAAGAAAAATTGGTACAAAGCCCTCTGGATTTAATCTTCGGAGAGACAAGGCCACGATGCCACATCGGCAGGCTAGAAGGTCCCACCTGGGCTGCTCTGGGTGAATTTGAAATTATTTCAGAACATATTGGCACCAGGGATCTAGTTCAGGAATTCTTGGCATTCAGAGTTTTCCCTACTCTAAAAGAGTGGGAAATGCCGAAGCTAGAAGGAGAGAAGAAGAAGGGGGAGCTTGTCCGGCTTCCTTATCACTTCAAGTTTAAGAAGTACTTTAAAAAACCCTGCAAAGAGTGGTTAGACACAGTTGAGGTGATGTGCAATGAAATCCTGGGGAACTATTCCAAAAAAGAGGATCAACTAATGACAGCGGCCTTCGGCGCCCGACCGAAGCGAAGGCTGAACCGAGTGCTTGATGCCCTGGGCTTCGAATACCCAGACTATGAGCAGTTGAACAAGGGTGCCGAGGGCCACAAAAGAAAAAGAGTGGCCGAAACTCTGACCAAGGATGAAGAACGACCAGCAACAGAGAAGAAAATTCCCAAGAAAAGAAAAATATCAACTCCGAAGCGAAAAATATCCGAAGAAGAGGGGACCCCCACACCACCTTCTACGAGCGACGTGGAGGAAATTTTAAAGGTAATGACTGAACCCATGCCCACGAAGCTAAGTCCATTAAGGCTCCAACTGACGAAGCTTTTTCAAAAGGTGGACGAGCCGGATCAAACGAAGATAAGCAAACCCATTCGGCAAAGAATTATTGCGGTAACTGAAGTTATCGACAAGACGCCGCCTAAGGCGTCAATTCAGAAAACACCAGCTGTCGAAGGTACCACAAACGTCGAAGTCGCACCTTCGGAGGTCGCGGCTACCGAAGCCGCTACAGCCGAAGATGCAAACTTAGAAACTACCATTGAGGACATCAACAAGATTTTGGAAGACATAGCTGCAGAAGAAGCTGGTACTACTACTGAAAAAACCATGGCCACAGTGCCTGAGAAAGGGAAAGAAATAGCCGAAGACACTTCGGACGACGAAGCCTACTCTTTTCAGAATTTAGTTGGGCAAAAACTGACGAAGGACGAAATAGACGAACTTAAGGACTATGCCAAATCTTGTGGCTACAAACCAGGAGCTCTCCTATTTGGAGGTGTGGACGATGAAAAATTAGGCTGCATTCGAGACCAAACTGGAGCTAAGGTAATCGGTACTCTATCAAAGAGTATCGGTTTTCCGAAGCTAGAGACAGACATCAGCCGCTACCGACGACAACATATCGTCGGCAGCTTATTTTACTCCAACTTCAAGGTAAACGACCTTTTCTCTGATTTTTATTGCTGTTAGTAATGAAAATGTTACCAACGTAAGTTGTTTCTGTGCAGAGCATGCTACTGAGCAAAGCTCTAAAGATGCAGCAAGATTTGGAGGACAAAAAACACGAAGCTATAATTGAAAACTTAGAAAGCAAGATAAAAGAACAATCTGCCATCATTGAAAAGAAAGACTTCGAGCTCCAATCGACCGAAGGCTTGCTGGCTGAGACTGAGGCTAAAATATCAGAGTTGAATTCGAAGCTTATCAGTCAATCAAAACAATTCGATCAAGAGAAGCTAGAGCTTAATTCGAAGCTTGAAGCCGAAGTCCAGACCAGCTCAGAGTTGAAGAAATCGTTAACAAGCCTTCAAGACAAATGCTTGAAATTTGGCAATAATTGTATTGGACGATTAAAAAAGATATTTTACTCTGTTGGAGCCAGCAGCGGGAAATTTAACCCTTCAGCGGAAAATTTACCACAGGCCTTCGATCATATTGAAGCTGAAATCGAAGAACTTGACGAAGTTATAGCCGGGCACGGCGACTTCTGTGCCTGGGTAGCTTCTCGGGGTACCGCTGCTGCATTCCTGAAGGCCGGCTGCGAGCATGGAAAAATTGTCAACAGGCCCAACTTCACCCTGTCTCCATCAATCCTGGATGATATACCTGACCTCGCCCGAAGCATCTCAAATAGATTTATAAAAATGATATGGACAAAAGGCGGGCGGGAGAAGGCTGGAGACGAAGCCCGAAGTCATCTTGAACCAGTAAGAAATGATACTTCGTACTTACCTTTTCCTTTGCACTTGATTTTTACTCACGATTCCTTGATTTATGTAGGATGACGAAGGTGAAGATGATGCTTAAGTTATGTCGCCGAAGCTGTCGCCGAAGCTGAAGCTTAATGAAGATCAGTAGAAATGTACTATAGGAAAAAACTCAGGATACTTTTGTAACAAGTTTTGTAAATACAATTGAACTGTTCTCAAGGAACTTTGTACATACCTTGTAATATATTCTTACCCTTCTACTAGGGTGCTTTGATGTGAACGAAATCAGTATTTTGAGCCGAAAGCGAAAAAACACCTTCCCTTCTTTTCGTACACAACGAAGCACAGAATACCACTTCTCCCTTCTGCCGAAGCTTTTCTTTTACACAACGATTCATAAAAAGCCAATTCTCCCTTCTGCCGAAGCTTTTCTTTTACACAACAATTCATAAAAAGCCACTTCTCCTTTTTTGCCATAGCAACCACTTTGATGCATAAATGCTATGAATGAATGCTTATGTATGCAAATGCCATGATGTAATGTAATGTGCGAATGAATGTCCGAAGCATATGTCCGAAGCCACACTCATCCATTATTTCCTTAGGAACAACCACACATCAGCTCTGCATTCCCTTAGGAACGACTTTGGAGCTTCTTCGCCTTTTACTTAGGCGGTATCAGCGTTGACTTTTCGCTGTAAGCTCTGCATCCCCTTAGGGACGTCTTTGGAGCTTCTTCGCCTTTTACTTTCGGCGGAATCAGAGCTCTGCATCCCCTTAGGGACGTCTTTGGAGCTTCTTCTCTCTTTTTTTTTAGTTTCGGCACTCGATGGTGCGTTCTCAGCTTTTACATTTACATTCTTTGGGGGATTTTGCTCTTATAAAACTAAAAAGGAAATTACATATGATGGCCCCATTAAAAACCTTTCTCCCCCTTTAGAAAGGAAAAGGGTGCCATGAAAAAGAAAAAGAAAAACATGAAAAATTACATCAAGTTATACATAATATCTCCGAAGCTCATCTGCATTCCAAGATCTTGGAATTTCGTTGCCATCCATGTCCTTTAATCTGTAAGAACCAGGCCTTGACGAAGATGCTACTAAGAAAGGCCCTTCCCATTTCAATTGTAGCTTGCCCACTGTATCTGGGTTGGCCACTCTCCGAAGCACCAAGTGTCCCGGCTCAATATTTTTTAGCCGGACCTTTCTATCTCGCCATTTGACTGTTTCAGCCTGGTATTTATTGATATTCTCCACGGCTTGAAGCCTGATCCCCTCTAAGGCATCTTTTTCCACGAGACAAGTATCTTCGGGACCTGATTCTGCCGAAGCTACCACTCTTATTGATCCAGCTTTGGCTTCTTCCGGGGTTATTGCTTCGTCACCAAATAACAACTTGAATGGGGTAAAGCCTGTAGATCTTGATGTTGTTGTATTATGGCTCCACACTACTTTGGTCAACTGATCTGGCCACTTTCCCCTGGGTTGATTGAAGATTAACTTCATTATTCCTGTCATTATGATGCCGTTGGCCCTTTCAACAAGCCCATTCGACTCCGGATGACTGACTGATGCAAAATGGATTTTCGTTCCAATTTGATCACAGAAATTTCTGAAATCTTCGGAGTCGAACTGTGTTCCATTATCTACAGTGATGGCCTTCGGCACTCCGAAGCGACAGACAATGTTCTGCCAGAAAAATTTTTGGACAGTGGCCGAAGTTATTGTGGCTAATGGCTTCGCCTCAATCCACTTGGAAAAATACTCCACAGCCACTATAACATATTTCAGATTGCCTTGAGCCGGTGGTAATGGACCCAGCAAGTCGAGGCCCCACCTTTGCAATGGCCAGATGGGCTGTATCAGCTGTGTCAAAGACGAAGGTTGCTTTTGATCTCTTGCACATTTCTGACAACCTTCGCACTTTTGAACCAACTCCGCTGCATCCGAAGCTGCCTTCGGCCAATAAAACCCTTGGCGAAAAACTTTTCCAAGTAACGGCCTGGATCCGATGTGGGATCCACACAGGCCTGCATGTATCTCTTTCATCAATTCTATACCTTCGGCTCTAGATAAGCACTTGAGCAGCGGGGCACAAACTCCATGCTTGTATAATTCCCCTTCTATCATGATATATGGACGAGCTCTTGCCTCTATTCTTTTATTATAAGCTTCGTCATCTGATAGGAAGTTGCCCTGAAGGTAAGAAATTATTTCAGTTCTCCAATCTTCACTGTACACAGGAGAAATGTTAAGGACTGCTCTTTCAAGTAGCTCCACTGAAGGTGCCTTTATTGTTTCGAAAAACACATCCGAAGGTAACGGCAGCCCCTGTGCTGCAGACTTGGCCAACAAATCAGCATGCTCATTTTGTCCTCGAGGGATATTCTTAACAGAAAATCCTTCGAAGGAAGCTTCGATCCTTCGGACCGTGTCTAGGTATTTTTCAAGCTTCGGGTCCTTAGCCTTGCAACTTTTGTCAATATGACCCGAAACAACCTGGGAATCAGTTTTAAGAATCGCCCTTCTGATTCCCATTGCCTTTAGTTTCCGAAGACCCAGGAGCAGGGCTTCGTACTCAGTTATATTATTTGTGCAGCTGAAGTCAAGTCTTGCTGCATAGCAAGTTTTAACCTTGGACGGTGAGACCAACACAGCAGCTGCACCTGCTCCGAAGGTTCCCCAAGAGCCATCACAAAACACTGTCCATACTTCGGCATCTTTATTTGCTTCTTCGTCCTGAGCCCCTGGCGTCCAGTCGGCAATGAAATCTACCAATGCTTGAGACTGGATTGAGGATCTATGCACATAATCAATGTAAAATTCATTGAGCTCCGCAGCCCATTTTCCAATCCGGCCAGTAGCTTCTCTATTTCTCATGATATCCTTCAACGGCTGCGAAGAAGGAACAATAATATTGTATGCCTGAAAATAATGCCGAAGCTTCCTGGATGCCATTAAAACGGCATACAACACCTTCTCCAGCTCTGTATAATTTTTCTTTGAGACACTAAGGACCTCAGATACAAAATATACTGGGACCTGCTTCTTGACTTGTCCATCAAACTTCTCCTGGACAAGTGCCGCACTTACTGCTGAGTGCGAAGCTGCCACATATAACAACAGAGGAGCCCCTGGCGTTGGTGGAGTTAATGTTGTGAGATCTATTAAGTATTGCTTCAGCTCTTCGAAGGCTTTTTGTTGACTTGGGCCCCATTGAAAGACTTCAGCTGACTTCAGCACCTCGAAGAATGGTAAGTTTCTTTCTGCTGATCTGGATATAAATCTGTTGAGAGATGCCAGCCTTCCTGTCAATCTTTGGGCCCCCTTTCTTGTGGTTGGTGGCTCCATTCGAAGTATAGCTTCGATTTTATTTGGGTTAGCTTCGATTCCCTTTGTTGAAACCAAGCATCCAAGAAATTTACCCTTCTTCACTCCGAAGACACATTTTTCTGGATTCAGCTTCAGACCAGCTTGTCTGAAGCTGGCGAAGGTCTCCTGCAGATCAGCAATATGATTTTCTTGCTTCGTGCTTTTTACAATGATGTCATCGACATAAGTCAGCACATTTCTGCCTATCTGAGATTGGAGAACCTTCGCAGTCATTCTGCTGAAACTCCCTCCAGCATTCTTGAGCCCCTCAGGCATCCGAAGATAGCAATATGTACCACTTGGGGTTATGAAGCTAGTCTTCGGCTCATCTTCCTTCTTCATCCAGATTTGATGATAGCCTGAGTAGCAGTCCAGGAGACTCATGAGCTCCGAAGAAGCTGCTGCATCAACTAAAGAGTCTATCCTTGGCAGCGGGAATTCATCCTTCGGACAAGCCTTGTTGAGATCTGTGAAATCAATACACATTCTCCACTTGCCATTGGCCTTCTTCACCATAACAGTGTTAGCTAGCCACTCTGGATACTTCACTTCTCTGATAACTCCTGCACTGAGAAGTCTTTTTACTTCATTGCGAGCCCCTTCGGCCTTGTCATCAGACATTTTCCGAAGCCTCTGCTTTCGGGGTCTGAAGGATGGGTCAACATTGAGCGAATGTTCAATAACATCCCGATTCACTCCACAGAGATCATTGGCTGACCATGCAAAAACATCTTTGTTGTTGAATAAAAACCTTATCAAGGTTTTCTCCTGGTCTTCAGATAATTGCGAGCCCAATAGCACCTTCTGCTCTGCTATGTCTTCACACAATAACATGGGCTTCGGCTGATCCGCTGAAGCTGCCTTCTCCCTCCTGAGTTTGTACTGTTCACAAGCTTCAGCTCCATCTATGTTATGGATTGCTTTGGAGTCAGTCCAGCTTCCTTCGGCCCTTCTAGCAGCTTCCTGGCTTCCATGAATAGCAATAGGCCCTTGATCCGAAGGTATCTTCATGCAGAGATAAGCTGGATGAAGAATTGCTTCGAAGGCATTAAGAGTACCACGACCAATGATAGCATTGTAAGGATACTCCATGTCAACAATATCAAACACAATTTGCTCAGTCCTTGTGTTGTTAACAAATCCGAAGGTTACCGGCATGGTAATCTTCCCAAGTGCTACAATCTGCCGCCCTCCGAAGCCACAAAGAGGGTGCGTAGCATCATGAATCTTGTCTTCGGGCTCTTGCATTTGTCTGAAGGCTTTAGCAAATATAATGTCAGCTGCACTGCCTGTATCAACTAGGACATTGTGGACCAGAAATCCTTTGATCACGCAAGAGATGACCATGGCATCATTGTGAGGATAATCCTTAAGCTGAAGGTCTTCCTGAGAGAAAGTAATTGGAACGTGGGACCATTTTGACTTGATGAAGGGTCCCTGTACTCCAACATGCTGCACCCTTCTCTGAGCCTCCTTCTTCTGCTTCTTGTTAGCCGGCTCTGAGCAAGAACCGCCTGTTATCGGGAGCACCAGCTTCGAAGCCGAAGCAGCTCCAGCTTGATTGTTGAACGAAGCCATCAGCTCAGAAAAGTGGAAGTGAGTTCACCGGAGGTGGGCGCCAATGTTGGGGGCTTATTCTCAAATGCTAAGAGTTAAGAACAAGGCAACACAGAAAATGTTAAATGTTAAAGTCCTTCGTCCTCCACCACCTTATATCCCTTCGAGATATAAAGAATTTCGGACGAAGGTTACGAAGGGCGTACCTTCGTAAACATAATAACGGGAGACGAAGTTATATACATCATGAAGTATAAAATAAACATTCAAATGTTGTCATAGAATCATTTCCATTTTTACTAATACGAACAAATATAAATGATTTCAAATTACAAATGTACCTTCGGTCCTGAAGAAGGTGTAAATACAAGCGTGATGCGAAGGCAAATGGCAGGTTCGCGTGAACAGTACAGAGGTACTGTTCATCTATTTATAGACACAGGTCGCAGCCTGTGACAAATTACAATTATGCCTCTTACAAAAGTTTACAACATTGACTCAGACCTCTATGGATAAAAAGGTCATTCTATCTCTATGTCGGTTTGTAACGCCGAAGCTTCATGAAAAGGAACCTTCGGCCATCTTCTGGGGACGACTTCAGCCGAAGCTGCTTCTTCGTGTGAGACCTTCGGCGTACCGAAGCATGGCCCCAACACCACCTATATCACACCTGGTTTTAGAAGGCAAACCGAATGCGAACCATGTACGTGCCAGGATCAGCAATTCACGTACACAGCAGTTACATAACATGGACATCATCACACAGTGCTCAAATAGTATTAAAAAGGGAAATAATAGTCGATTACATCATATGTCTGAGACATCCACATAGTCTTTACAATAATCAAAGTGCGGAAAAGAAACGTAGATAAACGCGGCCTTCACAGGCAGCCGACTAGGGGTTGCCGCTAACCCACGCCTAGAACTCGTCGTAGTCTTGAAATTCCTGGAAGTCTCCTTCCATGGCTTCATCTTCTCCTGAGCAGTGGTTGCAATGCGGACAACCTGGGGGGGGGTTTGTGTGTAGAGCAAGGGTGAGTACACATCAACATACTCCGCAAGTATCCTGTCTGGCTGTAGTGGACTGGCTTTATGTGGGGGTAAGTCAAGTAGTTGCTTTTAGTTGGTCAGATTATTATCACTAGTAGAGAAAGCCAAGTTTTAGATTTAACCCATGTTATTAACCCAAACGTACTCCTTTCCAAACGGAAAGAGTACCACTTACCATTACCAGAGTCAAAACCAAGAACCATCAATCTCATTGCCACCTATAATCTAAACATCTCTGATCAAGTACCACTAATCACTGGAGCTCCCTTGGCTGCTCATAACCGCGAGCACGGCTGATATATCAGTTTCATAACACTCTGCAGAGGTTGTGCACTTTACCCATGAGCCGTGATTCCCTTTTTGCCTCGGGTTGTACAGACCCTTGAACACTCCCAAGGTGAGTAGGCAGGGTCTCACTACGTAGCCTTTACAAAGATTCCCCGGGGCTGTAGCCGCCCGTTAGGTTTCCTAAATGTACCGCACTCCTCCCCAAGGGACAAATCAACCTTGGCAGAGCGAGCCGCATACACCGAGCCCCATTGACAGCACGACGGCGAAGCGAACTACACCCCGGATCCTCTAATTATTTAGCTAAGGGCACCCCATTCCACCCTCATGGTTGCACTGTTTTCCCGGGCGATCATCCAAAGAACAGGTCCTTACGGAGAGGCACTCGAGAAACCGCTCGAGCCCCCTTAAAGACCACCAGTATAACATCATAATAAAAGAGGGGAAAACAGCGTATCATTGATCATTCTCATCATGTTCATTGATTAGAGTTGGGCAATAGCATAAGACTAAGCAATAATAATCCAACCCAGATAGGTAAACAAGGACATGGATAACAAAAGCTAGTAAATCCTTAGGTATAAATGTGTAATGCGGGAGGTGAATTAAAGAATGTATAGGACAGAGATAGGTCAAGGGACACTTGCCTCCACCAACCGACTGCTGCTCAGGGGCTTCTTCTGCGAGTTCTTCGGGCTCTCTGACTGGATCGTTCTCTATGCGAGCGCAAACATACATACATCCACATATTTAATACAAAAGAACAGTACACCATACAATAGAATGCAGTAAGTAAACAGACATTCCACGCGGGCTCGCAATTACGGTTAAGAGAGAAAGAGAAAAAGACAGTCGAGAAACGGTCACATTACATGATTATAAATTAACCACTCGCTTAATAGAAGGGAATTAATGTAGACACTATGTTTAGCATAAAGTAAAGTCATGTTTCATGTCTAATCATTATAAGCAGATGAAGATAAATAAAAAGGATTGTCGCGCGGCGAGACGCGCGACATAGCACTCTAAAACGAATTAAGAAATTAACGACTCGTCGCGCGACCGAGCACACAACAAGACACTTTGCATTAATTATAAAGAGACGTTAAGCATCGCGTGACGCAGCACACGACGACATACATCTACTAAACTGAGTCTAAAGTGGAATGTCGCGTGAATACACGCGTGACGTTACACATTAAACAACCGGAAATTAAAATGAATCGTCGCGCGACGAAGCGCACGACGCAACACATAAATAGAATTTGAATTTAGACAAATCCGTCGCGCGACGAAGCACGCGACGCAGCACGCTAACTAACGGAGTCTGACATTAACTACAAACCAAGGAATAGTCACCGCGCACGCGGGTTTGCGCACGCGGGAACGCGTTAGTGGTGAACGGGGGAGCGCGAGGCCACGCCAAGGCCACGCGAGCCACGTTGAGGGGCGGGACGCCGCGCGCAGGGGCCGAGGCCGCGCCGGGGCCGTGCCGGGGGCCACGCCGGGCCGCGCCAGGGGCTGCACCGGTGGCCGAGCCGCCGGGGGCCGCGCCGGAGCCACGCCGGGGCCACGCCGGGCGAGCAGGGGGGGCGGGGCACCGCCGCGCGCGAGCAGGGGGGCGGGGCGGGGGCCGCCGCCGCGGGCAGGGGGAGGGCGGGGTCCGCCGCCGTGGGCAGGGGAAGGGCGGGGTCGCACGCCGTGGGCCGAGGGAGGGGCGGGGCCGCGCCACCAGCGAGCAGGGAGGGCAGGGCGGGGCCGCGCCGCCGGCGAATGGGGAGGGCAGGGGCGCGCGCGTGCAGGGATAAGAGAAGGCACGCGCAGGGGGAGAAGAGGAGGGAGAGGGAGGGAGAGGAGAAGGGAAGGGGAGGGGAGCTCACCTCGGGGTCCAAATTCTGGTGATCGCCATTTCCAATCCCTAGGGCACCACGGGGAGAGAGAGGTGGAAGAGGGAGAGGGAGGTTGCTGCGCGGGAAATCCAAATGAGAGAGGGAGGAGAGGAGGAGGGCGCATGGGGGGGGGGGGGGGGTGGGCTCCAGGGGCGCGTAGGGCCGGGCCGAGCCGGACTGGGTCGGACTAGGCTGGGTTTGGTTGGGGCCGAGCCACTTCGCGGATCGAATCTCACGGCATGCATAACCATCAAACAAACTCCAATCGCGAACCGAAAACCGAGACGGAACGAGACAAACACGCAACATCAGACAAAGAAATGTGCTTCGGCATGATGCAACACCCATGACACTTAGGTTTTTGTTTATACACGACATGGACACTTGTCACTATACTGGTTTGAAATTGGGAGGAAGGAGCGAAACAGGAAGAGAAAAGAGAGTAACGCTCGAATTTGGTGAGAGAAAAGAAGAAAAAATTCTACCCCCAAATTCAGGGCATTACAGACCTCCACTATGACGCAGCCGCCTAGGTCTCCTTCTACATCAGACGCACACTGCTCTTGAATCTTCTTCCCCACATGCAGCTCCTCCCTCCTCTGCTCGTGCACCCAGCGTAGCACGCCATCCACGCCCGCTGCGTGCGATAAAATGTCTAGCCGACCATCAACCTCACCGGTGCACACCTGACCCTTCACTGTTGAGCTCCCTACCCTATCTTTAGTGCTACTGGTCATGGCATTGGCTAGTGCCTCCCACTCATGGCGTCGCACGCTCTAGGCCCCTAATCACGTCACAATCCCTGCTATCCTCGCACTGCAGAACTTGCGTAGCCTTCGACAAAATGCTCGAGAAGAGCATCGTGTCATGGACAACGTCGTTAACCTCACTTTTGTCCTCACCGCACACTGTTCCTCATGTTGCTCGACAAGTGTTCGAGAAAATGTTTGAACGGGGATGCTCATCATGCTTGCGGCTTGTGTCGCCTTGTGGCATCGTCATGTCTCCTTGCGAGCCCACACCTAGCCGAGGCCGTGCTTGTGCGAGTGCGGACGATCTTGTGGTAAAAAAGGTAAGTGAAAAAGGGTGGGATGTTCTTTGTGTTTCTTAGGCTCTTGTTAGATGTTATATTGTGATGTGTATAAAGTTCTTGACAAAAATTCTCAAATTGCACGCAGTGGCGTGAATGCGTTTGTGGTTCAGAGAAACATACGCGTTGTGTTGTGTTTTGATGTGATGAGTAGGGTTTGAAACATCGGTTTATGCAAAGGATGTATCAGTGGGTGAGTGTGTGCGTCGAAGTGCCTTGTATTAGTGGCATGATCGATAATTATAGTATTTCAAATGAAGTAGCCAGTGGGTGTTGTATAAGTTATTTGCGATTAATTGTTAGTATGGTGAAGATTGGTTTGAATTGCGAGTTATGTGAGGAATATGTTAGTCAACTGGTATGTAACGTGTAACTATATTAGTGTTGTGAATAATGAATTAGTAAGTATCATCTATGTCACTTGTGAGTTATGATGAAATTTGTTTGTGCAGAAAATTTAGAAACACGAAGGATAGATTTAGTATTTAAAATGATTAGTCGACTTGTTTGGCCATTGTTGTTGAAATTGATTTTTGCTTATTAGGTGAAGTGATGAAATGTCGTAGTAGTCATCGCATCATCTGTTTATTGACTTGGCTAAAGGTCATGAGTTATTGCTACATGTTTCCGTTGGAATCTGGGAAATTCATAATGAAAGATGTGCATAAGTGCTAGTCTTGGGTGTGTAAGTTTGCAGTCTCGTGGAGCTCTAGGATATTTGGTTAGACTCTACTTGTTGGATCAAATGAAATGTGAAGTTTCATTTAGTTGGTGTGCTACACAAATTAACCTAGAAAAGTGGTATAGAAAAACTAAATAAAACTTACTTGTATCTATACTTAAATTCTAGCTCCAATAATGACAGGTCTAGTTTGTAGTCTTCTGATGTCATGCTTTAGCTGCGAAAATGTATGATTGTATATTGTTCAGTATTTTCTTGCATAGGAACTAGATCGTGTAAGTAGGGAAATGTTACTATTGTGATGGTTGTTTTTATATCTGTAGCTCTAGTGTTTCCAAACAATTTAAAATCAAAATTGGTATACTCTCTGTATGGTTCTTGATGTCTGGTTAAATTTTTTTGATTTTGGTGCATGTCTCATTGGGTTAGCAATTTAACTTGATTAAAGTCTATTAAGTAGTTTTAACTTCAATCAACATTAGTTTAACAAGTGTGGTTATATGGTCGAAGAAACAAAGTTGGTGATATATTATTACTCTCTACTGCTTGTGCTGCTAACCACGAATATTACTAAATAACCAATGTCTTAGGATAGTAAAACAATTGTTTGTGGGAGAGACTATCACTTCTTCATGCTATATTCTCGTCGATGTGCGCATGCAGCAGGATATTGCAAATGATTCTGGGAACATGATTGAACGATTATTCCATTTTAGACTAAGTCTATCTATATGACGTGCAGAAGTCGTAGTGAATGCATGTGTACTTAACTCGTTATAATAATAGAAGAACTAATGAAAGACTCGAGCAAATGGGATAAATGCTTGTACTCATGATGTCGTGTTTGCATTGGTTAGTTATATGATAGTGTTTGTCATTTTCCAGTGGTGTTGGATTAGTGTGCTCGATGACATATAGATAGCTAGTGCTTACATGTGGTTGTTTGCGGTGTCTTGTTGCTTTGTGTTTAGTTCACTACCATGTGGCATTATAGTGTCTTGTGCTATTTTCTGTTAAATTCATACATATGCATCATGCACCTCTTTTAGGTACGCTAGTTGCTAATCACGCAAAGTAAAGGACGTGGAATGGAATAAACCACAAGGCGATGTTGTTGACAGACAAACTTAAAGATGGACGGACAAAACAAGGGCCAAGATAGGAGATGCTTGCCAAGCGAGTATCATCTAACCAAACACTAACGTAGTGTTGGATTCTAGGCAAGCACCAATTTTATACATATCCTGTTATATATATTAATTTACCACAACTCTATTGTAGGTTTGTACTGTGCATTATGTGATAGGAGTTGCTTGAAACCCTAGATACATGACAGTAAGTTCCCTATGTGATGAAACACTAGTATGATAAGTCGCGTAGTCACAATGCTAATTAAGGATCTCAGTAGAAGTCGAGTGATTTTTCTAGCACCCGCACGAGGTTAGGTGTTGAATGTACTACTTTTGAGAATAGATTTATGACTTGTCTGTGGACATGGATCCCTGGGGGATGCCCTATCTGTGGAACAGAATTGGAATAAGGATTAACATGTGGATACTTTGTATCAAGCGTTTGAATGTACTAAACACATGCTGAGAAATATGGAATCTTCAAGCCTAGTACCTAATTGAACCTACTCGCAGACTTTATCCCCCACTCGCTCTAAAATGAGGTTTCCTGTAATAGTTAGCGGTGGGTACAAGAGCAGTCGCTGCACGGTTCGGTCCAGGGTAGTGGGGCTTTGTACCCAAGGGAGTGGGCCCTAATCTATTTCCTAGGGATTGATGGGGACGATTGATGTGTGTGGGGACGAAGTGCCCCTACATGTCTTGTGTTTAGGTTGACCTTGCAATAATGTAAAAACTCAATTCGAATTGTCTGCTTCTCACAGCTCATGAGACTACTTGATCAATGTACTACATTGAGTAAGTGAAATGAGGATTTATGATTTAAGCTAATGATTGAGATAATTGATTGATACCATGAATTCTTAGAAGGATGATTACTTAGAATAAGTATTCAACTAGAACCTAAAGCTAAAACTTGAAGTAGACAACTAGCAACTGCTTTTGGCAAACCAAACCCCTCAGCAAAAAAGCCATATGTGTTTAGAGGTAGTGGAGTAGTTTCCACACACCAGGTTTCGCTGAGTATTAGTATACACGGCCTTGCTTGCGGAACCCTCTTTTTTAGGTACTTCTATTGATAACATTGTAGTTGTTGTGACTTGATTGGATTAATACCACCTGAGGATGGTGGCTAAGCGTCGATGGGATCAGCCTTCTCTATAAGTTTCTCCCTATGCTCAATATGAGGATTGTCACTTAAGCTAGCAATGTATTTTGAACTTATGGTTATAACTATAATATTCAAAGTTATATGTTTTTAAAATATATTTGTACCCACTTCCAAATTTACCGAGGTCCTTCAGGATACTCGACGGTCTACCGAGTCTATATGGGCTCAAGTATGGTAAACTACTGCCGGAGCAGGTGTTTTCGTACTTGTGCTCTTATAGGTCGGGGGTATCGTCACAACTTGCTTCGGTATGCTAGTGCTGGATAGCAGGCCTCTTTCCGGTGTTGGAAGTTATAGCAACCGAAGTTGCTATGAAGTTGTTCTTTCCCAGTCGCCTCCATTTCATAGTGGAGCTCATGAATCTTGCAGAAGCATTCTACATTTGACAACACGCCTTGGCTCCTCACTACCTAGTGAAGATCCCCAGCCTCACTAGGGCAATAGGGGTCAGCTGATGGAGGTATATGTCAAACTTCTTCAACACTTCTACAACCATCTTGTGAAATGAGAATAGAAACTCATCCTTTAGGAATCTTCGGAACACTATCACCTCGTTCTTCTCACGCAGAGTGGGCAGACACTTATGAAAGCGTATTATCAAGAATTCGTTTTCACTAATGAGCTCAGAGAAGGTGTTTTTCAGACCTTCGACATAAGGCATCGGTTTATTCCACGATCTGAGCTTGTTATAAAAAACAAACTAATACCGAGAGGGGCTACTATTGGGGTCCTCTTTGGCCGAAGGTCCTCAGAACATTGATTTGACAATTATTTTCCAAGTTTGTTTGATCCGTAACATAATGATTGACAAAGGTTACCTTCATTTTGGAATGACGTGCAACCGACACACACACGAAGACGAAGCTACAAGCTTTGGCTCTGTAGTATGAATGCATGACAAAGAATCAATAAAGGCAAAGGATAAAATCTTCAAGGCTTGCTCAACGCGGCTATGAAGGAAAAGACAACAATATCCTTAATTGTTTTTGTAGTTCATGTGTATAGGAGCGAGGACATGACTGTAATTTTATACGAAGTTGTACTCTAGGCTTCCACTATAAATAGGGGTACAATGCCATGCATAAGGACACACTTTTCCATGGGGAGAATTGGATCGCTCCACCTACGAAGTAGTACTGCTTTTCATGTTGTTTTCTGTATTCCCGATGGTATAATTATAATCATTTTTTATAAGAAGAGATGAAGAAGAATAACATATTTGAGATGAGTTATTTATAACATCTTTATGCTTTAAGTTCTTCATCTATTTTTTTGTCTCTTATTAATCTCTCTAACCTTATCCCTTTAATTAATCTATTTGAGAAGAGTTAATTAAAGGGTGAAGAAAAGGTTAATTCATTGTGTTGCCTTGTTTTTTATTTCCTTCAGGAGTCAAAACAAATGACCAACAGAGCCAAATAGTGGCTACGTACAATTCTATCACTGAACCTTCTTAGCATTGTACCGCTAAAGAACTCAAGGATCAGTGGTACATGAGTAACCGAAAGGTCACCCTCTTCAACGACATCTGTAATTGCTTGTCGGTGGTCTAGCTGAGCAGATCAGATGTGGCTCGAAGTGGTAAAGGAGAGCTTCTGCAACAAGTCCGATGAAACAGACTGCAAACTAGACCAAATGTGCCATGCTTTTTATCATTAACCCAAGTGGTGCATGCGACACGATAACTCCGGCCCAAGCGATGCGAGCAAACAACCCTAACTCAACTAGGGATGGCAACATGCACATTTTACCTGCGTGCCCGTGGTTAAAAACCCTATAGGGTGTGGGTTTAGGTGCGAGTTTGTACCCGCGGGTACGGTTGCGGGTTTTATTCTCAACTATGTGTACTTATATATATGTATATATTGAAAGGGAAATAGGGTTAACCATTCCGTATAATTAATTTTGGTGGTTGATGACCAACGCAAACAAGTGGACTAACTAGTTTACCTAGAATTCATGTATTACAGGTGCATAAGGTTCAACACAAACCAAGAAAGAAATCAAGTTAGGGACTCAATAAAAACCGGAGCAAAACCTTGAGTGTGATGAAAGATGGTGCACCAGACTGTCCGGTGCACCAGGACCATACAGACTTGAACTAGCCACTCTCGGGAAAATGGAGACGTGCTCCGCTATAATTCATTGGACTGTCTGGTGTGCCACCAGACTGTCCGGTGAGCCAGCGGAGCAACGGCACCCTGCACACGAATGGTCGTTTCATCAGAAGGAACAGTCATGAACAGTGCCACACAGAAGTCAGAGCGCAGAAGTCAGAAGGCGACTGTCTGGTGCGGCACTGGACTGTCCGGTGTAGCAAGACGACAAAGGCTCCAACGGTCGACTAGCTCCGAACCCTAACAGTTGCACTGACATGGCACATACCAGACAGTGCACAGTGACTGTCCGGTGGCGCACCGGACTGTCCGGTGCGCCCATCGCCAGCAGCCTTCACCAACGGCTATGGAAGTGGTTGGGGGCTATAAATACCCCCCAACCACCTCATTCATATCCATCCAAGTGTTCTGAACATCACATTCAATACAAGAGAAAAGACTCCACTCCAAGACACATTCAATAGATCAAATCCTCTCCAAGCCACCAAATCAACTCAATTCCATTAGGGACTTGAGAGAGGGTGTTTTGTGTTCGTTCGGTTGCTCTTGTCGCTTGGATTGGCCTTTTCTTTTTCCCTTCTATTTCTCAAGTGACTTGTAATCAAAGCAAGAGACACCTAAGTGTGTGGTGGTCCTTGCGGGGTCTAAGTGACCTGAGAGGTTAAGGAAAAGGCTCACTCGGTCTAAGTGACCGTTTGAGAGAGGGAAAGGGTTGAATAGACCCGGTCTTTGTGACCTCCTCAATGGGGACTAGGTTCTTTGGAACTGAACCTCGGTAAAACAAATCATCGTGTTCACTCGTCTTGATTCTTGTTGATTTGTTTTTCCCTCTCTAACGTTTCCTTGCTAGTGTGTTTTTGAGTTGACTCTCATGCGTCATCCGCAATCCTTGAGCAACTCCTAGCAAGAGAAATATTCTTTTGGATTTGAATTTAATTCCAACGCTAACCCCCGACCTTAGTGTGTGTTTAAGTTTATAAATTTCAGGTTTCGCCTATTCACCCCCTCTAGGTGACTTTCAATTGGTATCAGAGCTAGTGCTTCATTAAGAGCCTAACCAACTCGAAGTGATGTCTGGAGATCACGCCAAGAGGGAGATCATGACCGGCGAAAAGGCCGCAACCTCGGGGAGGACTCTCTCAAGGGAGTCCGACAACAAACACAAGGAGGAATCCTCTTCCTCCATCAAGTCGCATCGGAGAGGTGACAAGAAGAAGAAGATGAAGAAGGTGGTCTACTACGAGACCGATTCTTCGTCAACCTCCACTTCAAGCTCCGAATCATCCACTACATCTAAACGCCATGAGTGCAAGAAGTATAGTAAGATGCCCCTACGCTATCCTCGTATTTCAAAGCGCGCTCCATTACTTTCCGTACCCCTAGGAAAACCAGCTTTTTTTGATGGTGAATATTATTGCATGTGGAGTGATAAAATGAGGCACCATCTAACCTCACTCCACGAAAGCATTTGGGATATTGTTTAATTTGGAGCGTAGGTACCAAAGGTGGGGGACAAAGACTACGACTCGGACGAGGCCGCCCAAATTTGGCACTTTAACTCCCAAGCAACTTCTATACTCCTCACCTCTTTATGTCGAGAGGAGTATAATAAGGTGCAAGGGTTAAAGAGCGCCAAAAAAATTTGGGACGTCCTCAAAACCGCGCACGAAGGGGACGAGGTGACCAACATCACCAAGCACGAGATGATCGAGGGAGAACACGGTCGATTCGTCCTCAACAAAGGGGAAGAGCCGTAAGCCATGTAAAACCGGCACAAGGCCATGGTGAACCAAGTGCGCAACCTCGGGAGCACCAAATGGGATGACCATAAAATGGTCAAGGTTATTCTAAGATCCCTCATATTTCGTGATCCTACTCAAGTACAATTAATACGTGTGGATCCTAGATACAAACTAATGTCTCCTGAGGAAGTTATTGGCAAGTTTGTGAGCTTTGAACTTATGATCAAAGACTCCAAACACATTGTCAACTTGGAGCAAGGCGCCACCTCTACACCCGAGGTGCAACCCATCGCATTCAAAGCGATGGAAGAAGAGAAGAAGGAGTCAACATCAAGTAGGCTTCCAATCGATGCCTCCAAGCTCGACAACGAGGAAATGGCGCTCATCATCAAGAGCTTCCACCAAATCCTCAAACAAAGGAGGGGGAAGGATTACAAAACCCTCTCCAAACAGGTGTGCTACTGATGTGGTAAGTTCGGTCA
The DNA here is from genome assembly GCA_029449295.1 of Zea luxurians. NCBI lineage: Eukaryota > Viridiplantae > Streptophyta > Magnoliopsida > Poales > Poaceae > Zea > Zea luxurians. The sequence goes on from JAOPSE010000063.1 coordinate 9,077,096, forward strand.
TTTCATAGCTAAATGTCCAATTTCTAGTGAAAGTGACAGGTACAAAGACAAGAAGGGGAAAAGAAGGAGAAGAAGAGATACTACAAGAAGAAGGACGGCGATGCACACGTATGCCGGGAATGGGACTCCGATGACAGCTCCACAGACTCCTCCGATGAGGACGCCGCCAACATCGCTGTCAACAAAGGCCTCCTCTTCCCCAACGTCGGCCACAAATGTCTCATGGCTAAGGACGGCAAGAAGAAGAAGGTACACTCTAGAGCCACCTCCAAATATACAACATCTAGTGATGAGGGTAGCTCTAGCGATAATGAAGATGATTTACTTGCTCTTTTTGCCAACCTTAACATGGAACAAAAGAAAAAATTAAATAAATTAATAGAAACCATTAACGAGAAGGATGATCTCTTGGAAAGCCAAGAGGACTTCCTTGTTAAGGAAAACAAAAAATTTGTTAAGTTGAAAAATGCTTATGCTCAGGAAATGGAAAAATATGAAAACTTATCTAAGGAGCTTAGCATTTGTCATGACTCAATTTAAAGTCTTAGAACTGAGAATGCTAGTTTAGTTTCTAAGATTGAAAATTTGAATGCTTGCAATGATTCTATTTCCTGTCTTAGAGATGAAAATGCCATTTTAAATGCTAAGATAGAATCATTAAATGCATGCAAACCATCTACATCTACTATTGATCATGTTACTATTTGTACTAGATGTAGAGATGTTGATATTGAAGCTATGGATGATCACCTTGCCATGATTAAACAACAAAATGATCACATAGCTAAATTAACTGCTAAAATTACCGATCATGAACTAGAAAATGAAAAGTTTAAATTTGCTAGAAGCATGCTCTATAATGGGAGACGCCCTGGCATTAAGGATGGCATTGGGTTCCAACAAGGGAGCCAATCCAATGTCAAGCTTAATGCCCCTAAGAAATTGTCTAACTTTGTGAAGGGCAAGGCTCTAATGGATCAGGATAGTGAGGGTTACATTTTATATCCTATAAACTATCCCGGACACAAAATTAGGAAGATTCATGCTAGGAAACCTTACAATGTTTCTCATCATGCATTCATGTATAAAAATGAGGCTTCTAGCTCTAGGCATACCACCCAAGTTAAAATGCCTAGAAAGAAAATTCCTGCTGCATCAAATAAGCATAATGTTCCATTCAAGACTTTTGATGCTTCATATGTTTTAACTAACAAATCAGGCAAAATAGTTGCCAAATATGTTGGGGGCAAACACAAGAGCCCAAAGACTTGTGTTTGGGTACGCAAGGTGCTTGTTTCTAACGTCAAAGGACCTGTTGGGGGCCTTCGTCCTCCGAAGGTCCTCAAAAACATGATTTGACAATGTTTTCCAAGTGGATTATATGAACAGGTATCTTCGGACTCAGAATTATGAACATGGAGTATGGTCAGGACGAAGCCTAAACCAAACGAAGGGGGATTGAGATGGAGGACGGGCTGATTACCAAGCTGTACGAAGGATGGTGCACAGACGAAGCTGTGCGCAGGAAAGCTTCGTCGCGATAGCAGAAAGGGGAACCGACTTAAAGATGAAAAGACTACTTAGGCCTTGACAGATTCCCATAAGTCATTAGCAAATGTAATGGGCATGAATGTAATTTTACGTGGGCTGCGTCCCACGTCTATAAATAGATGAACAGTACTCCCGTACTGTTCACGCTGACTTGGCATTTGCTTTTGCGTCATCCTTGTACTTTTGTCTTCCTGCAATCCGAAGGTACACTTGTAATTTGAAGTCATTTCTATTGTTATATGATAATAAAATAGAAATGACATTGTGATAAAATTTAAATGTTTATATTACTTTTTATGTTGCGTGTAAATCCTTCGTCATAGCTTACGAAGATATATTATTTGTGACCTTCGTCCGGAGCGCATTATATCCCGAAGGGAAATGATGTTTCAAAGGACGAAGGAACTTATCATTTAACACTTTTTATGTTGCCTTGTTCTTAATCCGAAGCATTTGAGAACAAGTCACCAACATTGGCGCCCACCTCCGGTGAACTCACTTCCACTTTGAGTTTTTTGAACACCTTCGGAAGCCATAGACCCTCGCTATGGCGCCGAAGAAAGCTTCAGCGACTGGGGCTACAGCTCTGCAACCGCTGGACCCCAACCAGGAGACTGTCTCTCTTCGGGAGGCCCGAAGCCAGAAGAGGAAGGCCGTCAGCCCGACGCTTCAGGAGGATGAGCTAGACCAAGAGATCAGGGATATGGAGATGCTTCATCAACAGGTGCAGAGGAAGAAGGAAAAGATGGCCAGGCTAGCTGAGCTGCAAAGGCAGATAGACGAAGCTTCTGAAGAAGTCCGCCATCTTACTCACGATGAGCAGAACCGAAGGCCTCAACAAAAAGACCTTCATCAGGAGGGCTTCTTCAACGAAGATGACTGGTATGACAATTTCCATCATGGAAATTTTGTTTTCGATGATGCTTCTCCCCTGTCCGCTGAGCTGCAGGCTACACCTTGGCCTCCGTCCTACAAGCCACCCCAGCTTCCCATGTTCGATGGCCATTCAGACCCGAAGCAGTTTTTGATGAGCTACGAAGCAACAGTGTCTTCGTATGGTGGCAATGCTGCAGTCATGGCAAAGTCTTTTGTTATGGCTGTCAGGAATGTTGCTCAGACCTGGTATTCCTCCCTTCGACCAGGAACGATCACTTCATGGCAAAAGCTGAAGGACATGTTGTTAACCAGCTTTCAAGGGTTTCAGACGAAGCCGGTCACTGCTCAAGCCTTGTTCCAGTGCACTCAGGATCATGAAGAATACCTTCAGGCGTATGTCAGAAGGTTCTTGCGTTTGAGGGCGCAGGCACCAACGGTGCCCAATGAAATTGTCATCGAAGCCATGATCAAGGGGCTTCGTCCTGGACCTTCAGCTCAATAATTTGCTAGGAAGCCTCCTCAGACTTTGGAGAAGCTGCTCCAGAAGATGGACAAGTACATTCGTGCCGACAATGATTTTCGCCAAAGAAGGGAGGAGGCTTTCAGATTTTCTGAAATGACCAGGGGCTTCGGAGGAAGATTCTATCCAAGGCATGTCAGGTCCATCCACAACTCTACTCAAAATGATGATAAGGGGAGTCAGCAGAACAGGCCGCAGTGCTCCTCACAAGCTTCGGGGCAACAACAAAGTTTCTTCCGGCCACCAGCTCCAAGAGGCAGAGGCGCCAGGGGCTTCGGCGGAAGATTTGGAGATCAACCAAGGAGAGTATTTTGCTTATTCTGTGGTGAAAACAAGGGCCATACCACCAGGATGTGCCATGTTACCATCCAGAAGCAAAAGGAGCTAGCAGAAGCTGCAGCGCAACAGGGCCAGCCGAAGCAGGTCATGCATACTGCTTCGTACCATCAGCCTTACATCCCAGAATACGTGGGCAACCACCCTGCAGTTTCTGTAGCTTCGGCGAGTCAACCTCAAGCTTCATGGCAACAGCCCCCGCCTCCACCACCGCTGCAACAAGGCCAACAGCCGGAACGGAGCCAATATGTTCCACACCAAAGGGATCTCAGAGAACAATCTGAAGCTCGCACAGTCAATAGCACTGTGCCAGAGTCGAAGCACATTTATTGACAAATATCCTACCTTGATAGCAGTCTTTTCCATTTAGTTCTATTTTCTGTGTAATAAAGAACATTTCAGTTTTCATGTAATAGCTTCGTGGTTGGTCATGAGGAAAACCTATTTTCTCCACAGGTTTAAGTTGCTGAAGCTTAAAAATTTGCGAAAACAAGGAGGACCTTCGAATTATAAAAAATCCTTCGAAGCAACAAAAAGTCGTTCTAAGGAACGCAGAGTAAGTTGCTGAAGTCACAAAAAGCCGTTCCAAAGGGAGCGCAGTGTAAGTTTTCTGCTCCAAAGTCGTTCCTAAGGGAATGCAGAGCATACAGCGAAAAGTCAACGCTGATACCGCCTAAGTAAAAGGCGAAGAAGCTCCAAAGACGTTCCTAAGGGAATGCAGAGCTTACAGCGAAAAGTCAACGCTGATACCGCCTAAGTAAAAGGCGAAGAAGCTCCAAAGACGTTCCTAAGGGAATGCAGAGCTTACAGCGAAAAGTCAGCGCTGATACAAAGATATTTTGTGTTTTACGGGGATATGTGTGTATCTTCGGAACAAATGTCATCTACATAACATAGCATCATCACATCATTTTGCATAGCATAAGCATCATACATCATGTTGCATATGGCAAAAGAAGGGGACACAGTATCAACCTTCGAAAGGACGCTTTGAGAAAGTGAAAATTGTGCAAAGTCACGAGGGAATACAATGTTGATCTTTGGAATACAGCTTCGGAGAATATTTTCACAAAGCGTGGACGTGATTCATCAGAATAGTATTAAAGGAGAATGTCTTCTTCACGAAGCATGAAAAGAAGGGAAGGTGTTTTTTCGCCGAAGGCTCAAAAATGGTATGTATGCAGAATTTCATGCATCGTAAAGAATTGAATAATGAAAAGAGACTTGTATATTACATTCAAATGTACAAAATATTACATAGATCACACTTCAAATGTTTTTTCTAATAACATCTAGTCTTCTCTTAGTACTACTTCGGCAGCCTCATTTAGAAGTTGTTCAATAACTTTATCCATGATAGCTTCGGCCATTTGTTTAATTTCGTCATCCCCTTTCGTGTGAGGGACAGCAGACGATCCGGCAGGTTCTAAGGGAAGAGAATATATGTCTATGTTACTATTACAAACCATAAGCAAGTTCGAAAATCAAACAGACCTAAAAACCACTAGTTGGTACCTATTTGGCTTTTGGGCTCTGCGCTTTTTTCAGCGGCCTTGGCTACTTCCCTAGCATCATGGATACCTTGCTCGCTTCTTCGAATAATTTCCTGGGCCATTTCTCGGCCACCATTGTCCCAGACGTCGGTGAAAAATTTTCCACCAACCTGGCTAGCTTCGGGCGAGGGGTCTTTAATATCTTCAGCGGATAAAGTGGCTTCGGATTGCGCAAGAAGCTTAATATGATCGCAACCTTTCCTCTCCAAAACAGTAGCAACTCCTCTAGCGCCCGAAAAAGCGCAGATGTCACCGCGGCTACTCAGGATTTCCTCGAAGGCCTCTGCTTCGTGACTGATCCATTCCAGTGGACCTTCGGGATTGCCTCTTGAGAAATTCTCTTCACTAGAGAATGCACCAACGCCAGCGAAGCTGGATTTTATCTTTTTGACGCATTCTATAGACTTAACGTAGCATTTTCTCTGGGATGCACGAAGCTCCTTAACACTTATCTCTAAATGATTGGCCAGTTGATCACTAAGCTCTCGTTTTGTTTCTTTAAGCACACGTTCCTCTTTAGCTCTAGCTAGCTGTTTCTGAAGATCTTTAATCTCACGTTTTTGGGCTTCGGCCTGGACCTTTGAGGCAGCTTCGTCCTTTTTTACCTTGTCTATCAATGTAAGCAGAATCTTATCCTTTTCCAGAGCTTCGTTTCTCAGTTTAATAACTTCTGACCGTAGGTTGTTGAACGCAATTTCATAGCTCTCATCTTCGGCATTCTTTTGTGCTCTCAATGCGTTGCTTAGAATTAAACCCTATATGTAAAAAAGTTGGTATAAGAATAAAAGAATGAGTTATGAATTATAAAATTTCCAAGCGCCCAATTCCCATACCTTTAGGCTATTGTACGCAAGACTGTCCGCGAGATCCTCCTTCGTCATAGCACTTAATCCAGCTTCGAGCTTTGGAAACCCCATACTTCTAGCCATCTCCCGGCAGACAGATAATTCTTTGTTATCAGGGAGGCAGTATAGGAAGTCATCTTCATTTGTCCCATTGAACACTACTGCCCCCTTCGGATATTTTAACTCTCTGGCATAGTGATTGGCTTCATAAGTCTCTTCTTCAGATAATTTCTTCCCCGAAGCATGTCGCACGATATAATCGCATATGTTGGAAGGAGCTTCGGGGGCGGCAGTGTCAACTTCTTCAACCAAAATTGGTTCTGATATTTTTATTTTTTCGGTTTCCAAAGATTGTTCCTTGGTAGGCTCTGAAGGTCCAGCTTCAGCTTCAGGTTGTTGCTTCGAAGCTTCAGCAACTAAAGCTTTAGTAGACACTTCAGCAAGTTCAGCAGTCTTTTTTGGGGTTATGCTTGAAGACTTAATTGTCTCCAAAACATCTAGCACGTTCACCATTCTTTTTCTTTTCGGAGTCACCGATGGACCCTTTTGATTTTTTATTGTCTCAACACTTGCTGAAGGACTTAAGATTTCCAATATTTTTGGTTCTTCAATTCTCGGTTTTTCTGCCTTCTCTGCTGAAGGTGCTTCAGTTTTTTCTTCGATTTTCGGCCCTGGAGCTGGCTCTGTAGTTTCAGTGGCCAAGGAAACTTCACCGGTAAATTCAGGCACTATGGCCGGCTCAATAAAACGTGCCCGGTGGGTGAGCACCTTCATCTTTTTTCTTTGCGGCGCTGGCTCACTAGAAGCGCTTGTGGCAATTTCTGTTGCAGGAGAAGTATTTTTTCTTTTGCGGCCCGGCACCGGATAATGGTAGTCAGGGTAGACAAACCCGATTGCATCAAATACCCGGTTGAGCCTTTTCTTCTTTCGGCCTCCGAAGGCTGCCGATAATGCAGTGTTCTTGGCCTTCGAATACACCCCAAGCAGGTCGTCACTTAAGGTTTCAATGCTTTTTAACCAGTCGTCATCAGGCTCAGCAAACTTATCCCCGTATCTGAATGTATATTTTAGTCTGACCAGTCCACCTTCGTCAGACTCTTTGATGGCTTCCTTCGGCATTTCCCACTTTCCTGCAAGTGGCCACACCCTGAAGGCAATATGCTCTTGGACCAAGTCCCTTGTCCCAATAAAAGAGCAGATTACGCCGAAGGCTCTTTGGCATTCTTCGGCTGCTTCATCCATTTCAATCTTCGGCTTTCGGAGACCGAAGCGTTGCCAAATAGGACGCATAATGATACTTTTAATATCTTCCTGCGCTGTCAAGTCATTCTTTACATAAAACCATTCTGTCATCCAGGCACCGGGCCACCTCTTCCGAAAGGTTGGCACGGGGCAGCTTGACCCGGTGCGGGCACCGAAGCTGTAGCAACCAAAGTTGTTGTGATATTGTTCTTTCCCCCAGGGCTTCGTCTCATATAACAACTCATGAATGTTGCAAAAGCTTTTAGCATTTGGTTCTAAACCTTGGCTTCTCACAGCCCAGACAAAGATCCCCATTCTAATGATAGCTTCGGGAGTAATTTGATGAAGGTAGATTTGAAATGTATTCAGGACTTCGACAACAAAGCTGCTTAGGGGGAATCGAAGCCCAGCCTTGAGAAAGCTTCGGAAGATTACGACTTCATCTTCTTCGGGAGTGGGAGAAGTTTTTTCTCCAGCATCAGCCCTCACAATAGATATATCTCGAAAATATCTCCCTCTCATATTGTCAATATGACTCTGCTTAATAGTGGTTTTCCCGAAAACCGTGTGACTTGGCCGCCATGGTCGATCTTCGGACTCTCCCCCACAGCTTTCTGCATCATAACTGTCGCTGTCACCAGTATCTTCAGACAAACCTTCCAGAATCTCCTTAGTGATTTTTTCCGTATTGGTCTCCGCCATCGCTATAAGGAACCCCAAGTTCTTCTCTTCGTCGAGGCTCAGCTTCATCTCAGCAGCGACCTTCTTATCTTCAGACATCTTCGGAAACACTAAAAAACTGTTTTCAAAGCCGAAGCTTCAAAACCAAAAGATCAGCAAATCTTAGTGCGCAAGAGCTAAAAATTTAGTGAGCGGAAGCAGATGGCGAGTGAGCGTACCAAATGAGTTTGCGGTATGATCTTATTTATACGCCCAGGGCATTGAAAATTGAAAGACCCCGCTTGTCAGTGAATGTTGCTATTCTAGCAAAGGGAAGGTGTTTTTTCGGACCTTCGGCTCAAGGCCTTCGTCCATATCGCAATCTGAATTTATCATTAACAAATTAATATTGCGAGGGGCTACTGTTGGGGGCCTTCGTCCTCCGAAGGTCCTCAAAAACATGATTTGACAATGTTTTCCAAGTGGATTATATGAACAGGTATCTTCGGACTCAGAATTATGAACATGGAGTACGGTCAGGACGAAGCCTAAACCAGACGAAGGGGGATTGAGATGGAGGACGGGCTGATTACCAAGCTGTACGAAGGATGGTGCACAGCCGAAGCTGTGCGCAGGAAAGCTTCGTCGCGATAGCAGAAAGGGGAACCGACTTAAAGATGAAAAGACTACTTAGGCCTTGACAGATTCCCATAAGTCATTAGCAAATGTAATGGGCATGAATGTAATTTTACGTGGGCTGCGTCCCACGTCTATAAATAGATGAACAGTACTCCCGTACTGTTCACGCTGACTTGGCATTTGCTTTTGCGTCATCCTTGTACTTTTGTCTTCCTGCAATCCGAAGGTACACTTGTAATTTGAAGTCATTTCTATTGTTATATGATAACAAAATAGAAATGACATTGTGATAAAATTTAAATGTTTATATTACTTTTTATGTTGCGTGTAAATCCTTCGTCATAGCTTACGAAGATATATTATTTGTGACCTTCGTCCGGAGCGCATTATATCCCGAAGGGAAATGATGTTTCAAAGGATGAAGGAACTTATCATTTAACACTTTTTATGTTGCCTTGTTCTTAATCCGAAGCATTTGAGAACAAGTCACCAACAGGACCCAAGACTGTTTGGGTACCTAAGAACAAGGCCTAAATTTGTTTTGTAGGATTATGCATCCGGTGGTTCAAGTTGGATAATCGATAGCGGGTGCACAAACCACATGACTAGGGAGAAAAGAATGTTCTCCTCATATGAGAAAAATGAAGATCCCTAAATAGCTATCACATTCGGGGATGGAAATCAAGGTTTGGTCAAAGGTTTGGGTAAAATTGCTATATCCCCTGACCATTCTATTTCCAATGTTTTTTTGTAGATTCTTTAGATTACAACTTGCTTTCTGTTTCTCAATTATGTAAAATGGGCTACAACTGTCTATTTACTGATGTAGGTGTTACTGTGTTTAGAAGAAGTGATGATTCAATAGCATTTAAGGGAGTGCTAGATGGTCAGCTTTGCTTAGTTGATTTTAATGATAACCAAGCTGAACTAGACACTTGCTTAATTGCTAAGACTAACATGGGTTGGCTCTGGCATCGCCAACTTGCCCATGTTGGAATTAAAAATCTTCACAAACTTCTAAAGGGAGAACACATTTTAGGACTAACCAATGTTCATTTTGAGAAAGACAGGATTTGTAGCGCATGTTAAGCAGGGAAGCAAATTGGAGTCCATCATCCACACAAAAATATCATGACGACTGACAGGCCGCTTGAGCTACTGCACATGGACCTATTTGGCCGGATCGCTTACATAAGCATCGGCGGGAGTAACTACTGTCTAGTTATTGTGGATGATTATTCTCGCTTCACTTGGGTATTCTTTTTGCAGGAAAAATCTCAAACCCAAGAGACTTTAAAGAGATTCTTAAGACAGGCTCAAAATGAGTTTGGATTGAGAATAAAAAAGATATGAAGCAACAATAGGACGGAGTTCAAGAACTCTCAAATTGAAGGATTTCTTGAGCAGGAGGGCATCAAGCATGAGTTCTCTTCTCCCTACACACCTCAACAAAATGGTGTAGTGGAGAGGAAAAATAGAACTCTACTAGACATGGCAAGAACCATGCTTGATGAGTACAAGACACCAGACCGGTTTTGGCCTGAGGCGATTAACACCGCCTGCTACTCCATCAACCGGCTCAACCTTCACCGAATCCTCAAGAAAACATCATATAAACTCTTCACTGGTAAAAAGCCCAATGTTTCATATTTTAGAGTCTTCGGGAGTAAATGCTTTATTCTTATTAAAAGAGGTAGAAGTTCTAAATTTGCTCCTAAGGCTGTAGAAGGCTTTTTACTAGGGTATGACTCAAACACAAGGGCATATAGAGTCTTCAACAAATCCACCAGATTAGTTGAGGTTTCTTGTGACATTGTGTTTGATGAAACTAATGGCTCCCAAGTGGAGCAAGTTGATCTTGATGAATTAGATGATGAAGAGGCTCCGTGCTTTGCGCTAAGGAACATGTCCATTGGAGATGTATGTCCTAAGGAATCTGAAGAGCCTCAACAAGCACAAGATCAACTGTCATCTTCCATGCAAACATCTCCATGCACCAACTCAAGATGAGGACTAGGCTCAAGATGATGAAGATCAAGAGGTTGAGCCACCTCAAGAGGAGGACATGGATCAAGGGGGAGATGAAGATGAACAAGACAAGGAATATGATCAAGAAATAAGGGATCAAAGACTGTCACACCCAAGAGTCCACCAAGCAATTCAAAGAGATCACCCCATCAACTCCATACTTGGTGACATCCATAAGAGGGTAACCACTAGATCTCGAGTTGCTCATTTATGTGAACATTACTCTTTTGTTTTCTCTATTGAGCCATACAGATAGAGCATGCACTAAGAGATCTGGACTGGGTGGTGGCAATGCAAGAGGAGCTCAAAAACTTCACAAGAAATGAGGTGTGGCATTTAGTTCCATGTCCTAATCAAAATGTTGTAGGTACCAAATGGGTATTCTGCAACAAGCAAGATGAGCATGGTGTGGTGACATGAAACAAAGCCCGACTTGTGGCCAAAGGTTATTCACAAGTCGAAGGTTTGGACTTTGATGAAACTTATGCACCCGTAGCTAGGCTTGAGTCAATTCGTATATTACTTGCCTATGCTACTTACCATGGCTTTAAGCTTTACCAAATGGACGTGAAAAGTGCCTTCCTCAATGGACCTATCAAGGAAGAAGTTTATGTTGAGCAACCTCCCGGCTTTGAAGATAGTGAGTACCCTAACCATGTGTACAAGCTCTCAAAGGCGCTTTATGGGCTCAAGCAAGCCCCAAGAGCGTGGTATGAATGCCTAAGAGACTTTCTTATCACTAATGGCTTCAAAGTCAGAAAAGACGATCCTACTCTCTTTACTAAAACTATTGCAAAAGACTTGTTTATATGCTAGATCTATGTTGATGATATTATATTTGGTTCTACTAACAAGTCATCTTATGAAGAGTTTAGTAGGACCATGATACAGAAATTCGAGATGTCTATGATGGGGGAGTTGAAGTATTTCCTTGGATTCCAAATCAAGCAACTCCAAGAGGGCACCTTCATCAGCCAAACAAAGTACATACAAGATATGCTTAAGAAGTTTGGGATGAAGAATGGCAAACCCATCAAAACACCCATGGGAACCAATGGGCATCTCGACCTCGACACAGGAGGTAAATCCGTAGATCAAAAGGTATACCGGTCGATGATATGATCTTTACTTTACTTATGTGCATCGCGATCGGATATTATGCTTTCAGTATGCATGTGTGCAAGGTTCTAGGCAAATCGTAAGGAAGTTCACCTTAGGGCCGTGAAAAGAATCAAGAGATATTTAGTTTACACTCCTAAGTTTGGGCTGTGGTACCCCAAGGGATCTACCTTTGATCTAATTGGGTATACTGATGCCAATTATGCCGGATGTAAGATTGATAGAAAGAGTACATCAGGGACTTGTCAGTTTCTGGGAAGATCCCTGTAATGCCCTGAATTTGGGGGTAGAATTTTTTTTCTTCTTTTTACTCGCCAAATTCAGGCGTTACTCTCTTTCCTTTCCCGTTTCGCTCCTTCTCCCCAATTTCAAAGCAATATAGTGACGGGTGTCCGTGTCGTGCATAAACAAAACCTAAGTTGACATGAGTGTTGCATCATGCCGAAGCACATTTCTTTGTCTGATGTCGTGTTTAGTCGTGTGTTTGTCTCGCCCCGTTTCAGATTTCGGTTCGCGAATCGATCCTCCGATCTGTGGTTGTGCGTGCCGCGAGGTTTCGACCCGCGGCGTGACCCAGCCCGGCCCGGTCCGACTCGCGCGCCCCCGGCGCCTCACACCCCCTACCCATGCACCCCCTCCTCCTCTCCCTCTCTCATTTAGATTTCCCGCGCAGCAACCTCCCTCTTCCCGTAGTGCCCTAGGGATTGGAGACGGCGATCACCAGAATTTGGACCCCGAGGTGAGATCCCCTCCCCTCTTCTCTCTCTCTCTCTTCTCTTCCCCTCCCCGGGGGCACGGCCCTGGTGGCCCGGCTCCCCGGCGGCACGGCCTCGGCGCGGGCGCGAAGCTCCGGCGCGGGCGCGGCCCCGGTGCGGGCATGTGGCCACGACGCGGGCGCGGCCCCGGCGCGGGCGCGGCCCCTGCGCGGGCGTGGCCTCGGCGCGGACGCAGCTCCGGTGCGGGCGCGCGGCTTCAGCCCCCCGGCGCGCGGCCTCGGCCCCCGGCGCACGGCCCCGACCCCTCGGCGCGTGGTCTCGGCCCCCTGCGTGCGGCTCCGGCCCCTACGCGCGGCCTCGGCCCCCTGCGCGCGGCCGCCCTAGCCCCGTTGCGCGGCGTCCGACCCTCGGAGTAGTTAGTTTCAAATTTAGTTTAATGAGCATGTTGAGTCGCGCGCTTCGTCGCGCACGATTCAATTTAAGTTCGTATTTATTAATATGCTGCGTCGCGCGCTTCGTCGCGCGACGATTCAATTTAATTTCGTATTTATCAACGTGCTACGTCGCGCGCTTTGTCGTGTGACAATTCAATTTAAATTTGTGTTTATTAATGTGCTGCGTCGCACGCTTCATCGCGCGACGATTCATTTTAAATTCGTATTTATTAAGGTGCGTTGTCGCGCGCTTCGTCATGCGACGATTCATTTTAAAATTCAGTTCAGCTGACGTAAGCCGTCGTGCGTTTCGTCGCGCGACGCTTAATGTTTGTTTATAAAAGTAATGCAGGAGTCTCGTTGCGCACCCATCGCGCGACAAGTCGTTTATTTCTTAAATTCAATTTGAATGCTGCGTCGCGCATCTCGCCGTGCGACCATTTCCTTTGATTCACCTTTATCTGCCTATAATAATTAAATGTGGAGCATGGACTTACTTTATGCTAAACGCAATGGCCAAATTAATACCCTTCTGTTTAAACGAGTAGTTTAATTTATAATTGTGTGACGTGATCGCTTCTCGACTGTAGACTCGACCGCTATTTTCTCTTTCTCGCTTAGTCGTAATTGCGAGCCCTGCGTTGAACGTGTGTTTAATTATTGCATTCCATTGTATGGTGTACTGTTCTTTTGTATTAAATGTGTGGAATGTATGTCTGAACTTGTATAGAAAACAATCTAGTTGGGGAACCCGAAGAGCTCGCAGGTGAAGCCCCTGAGCAGCAGTCGGTTGATGGAGGCAAGTGTCCCTTGACCTATCTTTGTCCTATACATTCTTTAATTCACCTCCCGCATTTCACAGTTATACCTAAGGATTGACTAGATTTTGTTATCCATGTCCTTGTTTACCCATTTGGGTCGGATTATTATTGTTTAGCTTATTGCTATTGCTCAACACTAATTAATGAACATGATGAGATTTATCTATGATACGTTGTTTTCCCTCTTATTTATGATGATATACTTGTGCCATTTAAGGGGGCTCGAGCGGTTTCTCGAGTGCCTCTCCATAAGGACATGTTTGTTGGATGACCGCCCGGGAAAACAGTGCAACCATGAGGGTGGAGTGGGACGCCCTTAGCTGAATAATTAGAGGAACCGGGGTGTAGTTTGCTTAGCCGTCATGCCGTCAATGGGGCTCAGTGTATGCGGCTCGCTCTGCCAAGGTTGATTTGTCCCTTGGGGAGGAGTGCGGTATATTTAGTAAACCTAATGGGCGGCTACAGCTCCGGGGAATCTTTGTAAAAGCTACGTAGTGATACCCTGCTGGGTCACCTTGGTAGTGATCAATGGAGAGTCATGATCTCCGGGCAGAAAGGGAAATCACGGCTTGTGGGTAAAGTGCGCAACCTCTGCAGAGTGTATGAAAACTGATGTATCAGCTGTGCTCGCGGTTATGAGCGGCCAAGGGAGCTCCAGTGATTAGTGGTACTTGATCATAGATGTTCGGATTACAGGTGGCAATGAGATTGATGGTTTTTGGTATTGACTCTGGTAATGGTAAGTGGTACTCTTTCCATTTGGAAAGGAGTACGTTTGGGTTAATAACGTGGGTTAATTCTAAAACTTGGCTTTCTCTACTAGTAATAATAATCTGACCAACTAAAAGCAACTACTTGACTTACACCCCACATAAAGCCAGTCCACTACAGCCAAACAGGATACTTGCTGAGTATGTTGATGTGTACTCACCCTTGCTCTACACACCAACCCCCCAGGTTGTCCGCATTGCAACCACTGCTCAGGAGAAGATGAAGCCGTGGAAGGAGACTTCCAGGAGTTCCAAGACTACGACGAGTTCTAGGTGTGGGTTAGCGGCAACCCCCAGTCGGCTGCCTGTGAAGGCCGCGTTTATCTACGTTTCGTATTCGCACTTTGATTTATTGTAAAGACTATGTGGACGTCTCAGACATATGATGTAATCGACTATTATTTCCCTTTTAATACTATTTGAGCATTGTGTGATGATGTCCATGTTATGTAACTGCTGTGTACGTGAATTGCTGATCCTGGCACGTACATGGTTCGCATTCGGTTTGCCTTCTAAAACCGGGTGTGACATAGGTGGTATCAAAGCCGTGCTGACTGTAGGACCGCTAACCTAGAGTAGAATGGTCGTTCTAAGGATTATAGACCTCTGTCCCTGCCTTGACTTTGGTATCCCTTCAAAAGTTGGTCATATCGACCAAACCTATGTTCAACTATATATTATACCTTGCTGAAAATGGTGTTTTATTCTAATCCTTCATTTATTTATGGTTTGTTACTTGCTGGTCATATTAGTTCTGTTCTCACTCTTTTGGTTGCGGTGTCTTTTGTAGATGGCTCGTCTTAGACACGCCGCACGGAAGTATGTCATCCCCTTCTTACCCTCCCGTCTCGCGGAGCGTCCGCTTCGCCGTCCCGTGGCCGGCCAGTCTAGCCACTTGGAGAGGCTGCACCACCGCCTGCACGAGGAGCAGGAACGTCGACGACAGGAGCAGGAGCAGCAGGGCTCTTCT
Source organism: Zea luxurians (assembly GCA_029449295.1). Taxonomy (NCBI): domain Eukaryota; kingdom Viridiplantae; phylum Streptophyta; class Magnoliopsida; order Poales; family Poaceae; genus Zea; species Zea luxurians. Next base: position 9,092,176 of record JAOPSE010000063.1, read on the forward strand.
TTCTCGCTCCAACAGGAGATAGAGTCTGTGAGGAGCTGCTCCCCTGTGCTCCCCCTGGAGGCGCCCCCTGCACCACCCCTGAGTGCCCCAGTCCCTGGAGTAGCTGCTGGAGGAGACCCAGATGATGAAGGAGGCGACAACAGCTTGAGCCATGACACCGACTTTTCTGCTGACTAGGAGCCGGAAGGATGGGTTGCTCGACCCATCACTCGCGACGCTGCTCGTGGGTGTCACTTCCACGATATGCTCGACACTCTGCTACGTCGGGCACTTGACTGGCTTACTTGGTCCATCGAGTATCGCTGTGTGGTCTACCAGCATAGTCGTGGGGTCTACCCGGACCACTGGGAGGCGACCTGCTTGGTGCGCCGTCCGGAGAACAGTCTCTGGGGTGCTGAGGTCTGCTCGAAGCACTATTCCATCTCTGAGCGGGACTCAGCTGAGGCGGCCATGCAAGATGTCGCACGGCGTGTGCTTTCACACTACTAAGTTCTCGGTGGGGTAGCTGACGGTCTCAACCTGAAGTATTACCCCCATCGTCCATCTGACAGCACAGGAGGCGTGATTGTTTCACCTGTCGGTGAGGACAATCCTAGGTTGAGCAGCACAGTCAACCTAGCAGCCGTGCTAAACACAGAGCTGGACCATGCATTAGACGAGCTGAGTAGGGCTCGTGCTGAGATCGCCCAGCTACGGGCTGAGCGCGCGGAACGTCGTCACCTGGATGATGGTTCCCCCGCTCCCGTCGGGACTCAGCACCCGTACCGCTCACCTCGGCGTGGACACCAGTCTTATGGCAACCCCGAATGCAAGACCAAGATAAATTTAGAACCATAGACCGTCAGAGTCGGATCTTGTAATTAATACGAAATATATACATAGAAGCTATAGTCTTAGCATTAGTCTCGCTTTTAGTTAGCCTTAGTTAGACAGGGTAGTTTGCTATATCCTGTGCATTTATGTTTGTCATGATGAACTATGTTTGATTTGGATCTTTGTAATGACTGTCACCAGAATGTGGGTATCCCCTGCATTTTGGTTTACCTGTTATATGTTAATGGAGTTAGCTATTTAGTTGGGAAGCCTTTTATTCCACTTTCCTCTTTATCTGAGAAGCTGTGTTGGTCTGTGTTGGAGATCAGTGAAGATGCTCATCTGTTCAGTGTTGTTGAAGAATTCTATACTCTTTTCTTATGCTGCAAGATTTGCAAGGTCAGTTCTGATGTGTGGTTGCATTCTGCAGATGTCAGAAAACAGGCGTAGAGGAGAAAGGCGTGCTCAGCAGGAGCAGGCAGCTCAGTAGGATGAGGTACCCCAGCAACAGCAACTGCCGCCCCCGCCCTAATGTCCATCGAGCAGATGTTCCTGATGCAGACTCAGGCAGTTCAAGCCATTGGTCAAACTCTGGCCGCCATTCGACAACAGCAGCAGCAACAGCCACCACCTCAACCTCAGATGCCTCAGATGCCCAGGGACAAGCGTGCTGAATTCATGAGGGGTCATCCCCCAACGTTCGCTCACTCTTCTGACCCCATGGATGCTGAAGACTGGCTGCGCACTGTGGAGTGAGAGTTGCATACCGCTCAGTGTGATAGGGAGAAAGTTCTGTATGGTCCCCGTCTGTTGAGAGGAGCAGCCCAGTCATGGTGGGAGTCTTATCTCGCCACCCATGTCAACCCCGACACCATCACCTCGGAAGAGTTTAGAGGTAGCTTTCGTCAGTACCATGTTCCTGCAGGTTTGATGACAGTGAAGGAGGAGTTCCTGGCCCTCAAGCAAGGGTCATCGTCTGTCAGTGAGTACCGGGACAGGTTTCTGCAACTGTCTCGCTATGCTCCTGAAGATGTCAACACCGACGCCAAGCGGCAGTACCGTTTCCTGAGAGGTTTGGTTGACCCTCTATAGTATCAGCTGATGAATCATACCTTCCTGACATTCCAGCACCTGATTGACAAGGCAATCATGACAGAGAGGAAGCGTAAGGAGATGGAGGATCGTAAGCGCAAGATCAGTGGACCCCAGCCTGGAAGCAGCAATCGTCCTTGTTTCTCAGGCAATCAACCTCATCAGTTTAGGCAGAACCAGCGTCCACCTCAGCAGCAGCAACAGTTTCAAAGGCAGTATCCTCAGCAACAGCATCAGAATTGCCAGAACAATCAGTCAGGAGGAGGTCAGTTCCAGAGGCAGAATCAGCAGGCACCTCGTCTTCCTGCCCCCACAAACCAGCAGAACAGTCAGGCAGCGCCAGCTAAGGTTGGAAACAGAGCATGTTTCCACTGTGGAGAGCAAGGCCATTGGGTGATGCAATGTCCGAAGAAGGCAGCCCAGTAGCAGTCAGGCCCCAATGCCCCAGCGAACAGAATGTGCCTCAGCCTGGAGCAGGCAACCGCTCTCAGTCGCGCTATAACCATGGGAGACTGAACCACTTGGAGGCTGAAGCAGTTCAGGAGACCCCCGGCATGATAGTAGGTATGTTTCCAGTCGACTCCCATATTGCAGAAGTGTTATTTGATACTGGAGCAACGCATTCATTCATTACTGCATCATGGGTAAAAGCACATAGTCTTCCAATAACTACCATGTCAACCCCCATTCAAATTGACTCAGCCGGTGGTAGAATTCGAGCTGATAGCATTTGTTTGAATGTAAGTGTGGAAATAAGGGGGATAGCATTTCCCGCTAACCTCATAGTAATGGGTACTCAGGGAATAGATGTCATTCTAGGGATGAATTGGCTAGATAAGTATCAGGCAGTTATTAGTTGTGATAAGAGGACGATCAAGTTGGTGTCCCCACTAGGAGAGGAAGTGGTGACCGAGTTAGTCCCGCCTGAGCCAAAGAAAGGAAGTTGTTGTCAGATGGCTATCGATAGCAGTGAAGCAGACCCAATTGAGAGTATCAAGGTTGTGTCCAAGTTACCAGATGTGTTCCCCAAGGACTTACTAGGTATGCCACCAGAGCGGAAAGTTGAATTTGCCATAGAGCTTCTTCCTGGAACCGCCCCCATCTTTAAGAGAGCTTACAGGGTATCCAGACCAGAGTTGGTTGAGCTTAAGAAGCAGATCGATGAGTTGTCAGAGAAAGGTTACATCCGGCCAAGCACCTTGCCTTGGGCCGCCCCTGTCTTATTTGTGGAGAAGAAAGATGGCACCAAAAGGATGTGTATCGATTATCGAGCTCTGAATGAGGTCACAATTAAGAACAAGTATCCCTTGCCCAGAATAGAAGATCTGTTCGACCAGTTGAGAGGAGCCAGCGTGTTCTCCAAGATAGATCTGAGGTCAGGTTATCATCAGCTCAGGATCCGACCTTCAGGCATTCCTAAGACGGCATTCATTATCATGTATGGGTTGTACGAGTTCACAGTGATGTCTTTCGGTCTAACAAATGCACAAGCTTTCTTCATGAATCTGATGAACAGTGTATTCATGGACTATCTTGACAAGTTTGTGGTGGTATTTATTGATGATATTCTGATTTATTCTCAAAGCGAAGAGGAGCACGCAGATCACTTGAGGATGGTATTGCAGAGATTACAAGAGCACCAGTTGTATGCAAAGTTGAGCAAGTGCGAGTTCTGGATCAGCGAAGTTCTGTTCTTGGGTCATATAATCAACAATGAAGGATTGTCCTGTGGATCTGAAGAAAGTGGCAGACATTCTGAACTAGAAAGCGCCAACAGATGCCCGAGGAATCAAGAGCTTCATTGGAATGGCCGGATATTATCGACGATTCATTGAAGGGTTTTCGAAGATTGCGAAACCAATGACAGCGTTGCTAGGCAACAAGGTTGAGTTCAAGTGGACCCCGAAGTGTCAAGAGGCTTTCGAAGCGCTGAAAGAGAAGTTGACTACATCGCCTGTCTTAGTCTTGCCTGATGTGCATAAGCCCTTCTCGGTGTATTGCGATGCTTGTTACACTGGTTTGGGATGTGTGTTGATGCGAGTGGGAAGAGTTGTGGCTTACTCGTCCCGACAGCTAAAGGTTCATGAGAAGAATTACCCAATCCATGACCTAGAGTTGGCAGCAGTGGTTCACGCACTGAAGACATGGAGGCACTATCTGTATGGACAGAAATGTGATGTTTACACAGACCACAAGAGTCTGAAGTACATATTCACTCAATCAGAGCTGAATATGAGGCAATGAAGATGGTTAGAGCTGATCAAAGACTATGAGTTGGAGATTCATTACCATCCAGGCAAAGCGAACGTAGTGGCAGATGCTTTGAGCAGGAAGAGTCAGGTCAATCTGATGGGCGCTCGTCCGATGCCTTACAAGTTGGCCAAAGAGTTTGATAGGTTAAGTCTCAGATTTCTGAATAATTCGCGAGGAGTCACAATTGAGTTGGAACCTACCCTGGAGCGAGAAATCAAAGAAGCACAGAAGAATGATGAGAAGATCAGTGAAATCTGGTGACTGATTCTAGACGACAGAGGCAAAGATTTTCGGGAAGATGCAGAAGGTGTGATATGGTTCAAAGACCGCTTGTGTGTTCCCAATGTCCAGTCTATTCGGGAGTTGATCCTCAAGGAAGCTCATGAGACAGCTTATTCAATTCACCCTGGAAGTGAGAAGATGTATCAGGATCTGAAGAAGAAATTCTTGTGGTACAGAATGAAGAGGGAAATCGCAGAGCATGCCTATGTGTGATAGTTGTCGGCGGATCAAGGCGGAGCACCAGAGACCAGCTGGATTGTTGCAACCATTGCAAATTCCTCAGTGGAAATGGGATGAAATCAGTATGGACTTCATAGTCGGATTGCCTCGCACTCGAGCTAGCTATGATTCCATTTGGGTAGTAGTGGACTGCTTGACCAAGTCAGCCCACTTCATACCCGTCAAGACCAACTACAGCAGTGCAGTCTTGGCAGAGTTGTACATGTCTCGAATCGTTTGTCTTCATGGTGTGTCAAAGAAGATAGTGTCAGACCGAGGAACGCAGTTCACCTCTCATTTCTGGCAGCAGTTGCATGAAGCTTTGGGTACACATCTGAATTTCAGTTCAGCCTATCATCCTCAAACAGACGGTCAGACCGAAAGGACCAATCAAATCCTTGAAGACATGTTGAGAGCCTGTGCGTTGCAAGATCAGTCCGGATGGGACAAGAAGTTGCCTTATGTAGAGTTCTCCTATAACAACAGTTACCAGGCTAGCTTGAAGATGTCACCATTTCAGGCGCTTTATGGGAAGAGTTGTAGAACTCCATTGCAATGGGATCAGCCTGGAGAAAAGCAAGTGTTTGGGCCAGACATTCTACTTGGAGCCGAAGAGAACATCAAGATGGTCCGAGAGAATTTGAAGATAGCGCAATCAAGGCAGCGAAGCTATGTAGATACAAGAAGAAGAGAGCCGAGTTTCGAAGTTGGAGACTTCGTCTATCTGAAAGTGTCACCAATCAGAGGAGTCAGAAGATTTGGAGTCAAAGGCAAGCTAGCACCCCGCTACATCGGTCCGTATCAGATTCTCGCAAAGCGTGGAGAAGTGGCCTATCAGCTCAGTTTGCCAGAAGGCTTGTCCATAGTGCATGATGTCTTTCATGTGTCTCGGTTGAAGAAGTGTTTGCGTGTGCCAGAAGAGCAGTTGCCAGTTGAAGGTCTAGAGGTCCAGGAGGACTTGACCTACACAGAGAAACCAGCGCAGATCCTTGAGACGGTAGACAGAGTCACCCGAAGGAAGACAATCAGAATGTGCAAAGTCAGATGGAGTCACCAATCTGAGGAGGAAGCAACCTGGGAGCATGAAGATGATCTGATGGCCAAGTACCCCGAACTCTTTACTGGCCAGCCTTGAATCTCGAGGGCGAGATTCTTTTAGGGCCTGTTCGTTTTTGCGTTAATCCATGTGGATTGGGTGGGATTGAGTCGGATTAAATCCATGGCAAGTCAAAATACATCCCAATCCCACCCAATACACTTCAATCCACATGGAATATCAATAACCGAACAAGACCTTAAGGGGGATAGGTTTGTAACGCCTTGAATTTGGGGGTAGAATTTTTTTTCTTCTTTTTACTCACCAAATTCAGGCGTTACTCTCTTTCCTTTCTTGTTTCGCTCCTTCTCCCCAATTTCAAAGCAATATAGTGACGGGTGTCCGTGTCGTGCATAAACAAAACCTAAGTTGACATGAGTGTTACATCATGCCGAAGCACATTTCTTTGTCTGATGTCGTGTTTAGTCGTGTGTTCGTCTCGCCCCGTTTCGGATTTCGATTCGCGAATCGATCCTCCGATCTGTGGTTGTGCGTGCCGTGAGGTTTCGACCCGCGGCGTGACCCAGCCCGGCCCGATCCGACCCGGTCCGACTCGCGCGCCCCCGGTGCCCCACACCCCCTCCCCATGCGCCCCCTCCTCCTCTCTCTCTCATTTGGATCTCCCGCGCAGCAACCTCCCTCTCCCTCCCCCACCTCTCTCTCCCTGTGGTGCCCTAGGGATTAGAGACGGCGATCACCGGAATTTGGACCCCAAGGAGAGCTCCCCTCCACTCTTCTCTCTCTCTCTCTTCTCTTTCCCTCCCCCTCACTTCTCCCCTGCGCCCCTGTTTTTCTCTCCCTGCGCGCACGCTCCCCGCGGGCGCGGCCCAGCTCCACGGCGGCGCGGCCTCAGCGCGGGCGCGTGGCCCCGGCACGGGCACGACTTCGGCGCGGGCGCGCGGCCTTTGCCCCTCGGCGCGCGGCTTCGGCCCCCCGGCGCGCGGCCTCGGCCCCCGGCGCGCGGCCTCGGCCCCCTGTGCATGGCCGCCCTAGCCCCGTTGCGCGGCGTCCGACCATCGGATTAGTTAGTTTCAAATTTAGTTTAATGAGCGTGTTGAGTCCCGTGCTTCGTCGCGCGACGATTCAATTTAAGTTCGTATTTATTAATGTGCTGCGTCGCGCGCTTCGTCGCGCGATGATTCAATTTAAGTTCGTATTTATCAATGTGCTGCGTCACGCGCTTCGTCGCGTGACGATTCAATTTAAATTTGTGTTTATTAATGTGCTGCGTCGCGCGCTTCATCGCGCGACGATTCATTTTAAATTCGTATTTATTAAGGTGCGTTGTCACGCGCTTCGTCGCGCGACGATTCGTTTTAAAATTCAGTTCAGCTGACGTAAGCCATCGTGCGTTTCGTCATGCGACGCTTAATGTTTGTTTATAAAAGTAATGCAGGAGTCTCGTTGCGCGCCCCGTCGCACGACAAGTCGTTTATTTCTTAAATTCAATTTGAATGTTGCGTCGCGCGTCTCGCCGTGCGACCATTTCCTTTGATTCACCTTTATCTGCCTATAATAATTAAATGTGGAGCATGGCCTTACTTTATGCTAAACACAATGGCCAAATTAATACCCTTCTGTTTAAACATGTAGTTTAATTTATAATTGTGTAACGTGATCGCTTCTCGACTGTAGACTCGACCGCTATTTTCTCTTTCTCGCTTAGTCGTAATTGCGAGCCCTGCGTTGAACGTGTGTTTAATTACTGCATTCCATTGTATGGTGTACTGTTCTTTTGTATTAAATGTGTGGAATGTATGTCTGAACTCGTATAGAAAACGATCTGGTTGGAGAACCTGAAGAGCTCGCAGGTGAAGCCCCTGAGCAGAAGTCGGTTGGTGGAGGCAAGTGTCCCTTGACCTATCTTTGTCCTATACATTCTTTAATTCACCTCCCGCATTTCATAGTTATACCTAAGGATTGACTAGATTTTGTTATCTATGTCCTTGTTTACCCATTTGGGTTGGATTATTATTGTTTAGCTTATTGCTATTGCTCAACACTAATTAATGAACATGATGAGATTTATCTATGATACGTTGTTTTCCCTCTTATTTATGATGATATACTTGTGGCATTCAAGGGGGCTCGAGCGGTTTCTCGAGTGCATCTCCATAAGGACCTGTTCGTTGGATGACCGTCCAGGAAAATAGTGCAACCATGAGGGTGGAGTGGGACGCCCTTAGCTGAATAATTAGAGGAACCGGGGTGTAGTTCGCTTAGCCGTCGTGCTGTCAATGGGGCTCGGTGTATGCGGCTCGCTCTACCAAGGTTGATTTATCCCTTGGGGAGGAGTGCGGTACATTTAGGAAACCTAACGGGCGGCTACAGCTCCGGGAAATCTTTGTAAAAGCTACGTAGTGATACCCTGCTGGGTCACCTTGGTAGTGATCAATGGAGAGTCATGATCTCCGGGCAGAAAGGGAAATCACGGCTTGTGGGTAAAGTGCGCAACCTTTGCAGAGTGTATGAAAACAGATATATCAGCCGTGCTCGCGGTTATGAGCGGCCAAGGGAGCTCCAGTGATTAGTGGTACTTGATCAGAGATGTTCGGATTACAGGTGGCAATGTGATTGATGGTTTTTGGTATTGACTCTGGTAATGGTAAGTGGTACTCTTTCCGTTTGGAAAGGAGTACGTTTGGGTTAATAATGTGGGTTAATTCTAAAACTTGGCTTTCTCTACTAGTAATAATAATCTGACTAACTAAAAGCAGCTGCTTGACTTACACCCCACATAAAGCCAGTCCACTACAGCCAAACAGGATACTTGCTGAGTATGTTGATGTGTACTCACCCTTGCTCTACACACCAACCCCCCCAGGTTGTCTGCATTGCAACCACTGCTCAGAAGAAGATGAAGCCGTGGAAGGAGACTTCCAGGAGTTCTAAGACTACGACGAGTTCTAGGTGTGGGTTAGCGGCAACCCCCAGTCGGCTGCCTGTGAAGGCCGCGTTTATCTATGTTTCGTTTTCACACTTTGATTTATTGTAAAGACTATGTGGACGTCTCAGACATATGATGTAATCGACTATTATTTCCCTTTTAATACTATTTGAGCACTGTGTGATGATGTCCATGTTATGTAACTGCTGTGTACGTGAATTGCTGATCCTGGCACGTACATGGTTCGCATTTGGTTTGCCTTCTAAAACCGGGTGTGACAATCCCTGGTGTCATGGGCTTCAAAGAAACAAAATTCTGTAGCTCTTTCCACCGCCGAAGCCGAGTACATTGTCGTAGGTCATTGTTGTGCGCAATTGCTTTGGATGAGGCAAACCCTTAGGAACTATGGCTACAAGTTGAGCAAAGTCCCACTCCTATGTGATAATGAGAGTGCAATCCGCATGGCGGATAATCCCATTGAACACAGCCGCACTAAGCACATAGACATCCGGTATCACTTCTTGAGAGATCACCAACATAAGGGGGATATCGAAATTGCTTATGTTAATACCCACAACTAATTAGCCGATATCTTTACCAAGCCACTAGATGAGAAAACCTTTAGCAAACTTAGGAATGAGCTAAATATACTTGATTCTCGGAATTTTGAAACATTGCACACATAGCTATTTCATATACCTTTGATCATGTCTCTTTCATTTGGTGCAAATCCATATTTCTTATTCTTCTTGTGCCAAGGCTAAGACTAATGTGCTTTCAAGTATATCCCCTTCATTAAGTCTTAGATTGAAAGGGAAATGGAGTTTTTGGCAAAGACAAGGCTTCCACTCCAACTCTGACGGTATCATTTACCCTTTGCCATTACTCCTACAACTCTCAATGGTATGATCCTTCACTAATATTTATATTACCATTTGTGAGAAAATATTAGGCCCCAAAGGGGATAAAATTGCAAAAGGGCTCTCAAGTTCTCCGTTTTGGCATTTAATACCAAAGGGGAGAAAATATTAAGCCCAAAGCAAAAGGACCGCACACCACCATTTCAAAAAAATTTCAAAATGAAGTTTTAATTAGTAAATTTCAATTGGTATATTTTTCAATTAGTATCTAATTTACAATTGATATGTGAAAAATAGAATTTCAAATTGGTATCTTTTTCAAAACCCTCTTGAAAAGCTAAGGGGAGAATTTCATTCAGGGGAGCTTTTATGTAGTCAAAGGAAAAGCATTTAAAATAGGGGGAGGAATTTCAAATCCTAAAAATGCTTCTGGCAATCATATTACTATACCTTTGACTATTTGCAAACGTTTTTGAAAAGATTTCCAAAAACAAAACTAAGTGGTGCAAATGTGGTCCAAAATATCAAATAAAAGAAAGACAAATCATTCACTCTTATTCATATGTTTAAAATCTTTCAATTGGTTTAACTCCAAGTAACCTATGCACATACATCATAAATGCAAACTAGTTACATTTCTGCACTTGTTATTTGCTTTGGTTTGTGTTGGCATCAATCACCAAAAAGGGGGAGATTGAAAGGGAAATAGGGTTAACCATTCCCTATAATTAATTTTGGTGGTTGATGACCAACGCAAACAAGTGGACTAACTAGTTTGTCTAGAATTCATGTATTACAGGTGCATAAGGTTCAACACAAACCAAGAAAGAAATCAAGTTAGGGACTTAATAAAAAACAAGAGCAAAACCTTGAGTGTGATGAAAGATGGCGCACCGGACTATCCGGTGTGCCACCGGACAGTGTCCGGTGCACTAGGACCGTAAAAACTTGAACTAGCCACTCTCGGGAAAGTAGAGACGTGCTCCGCTATAATTCACCGGACTGTCCGGTGTGCCACCGGACTATCCGGTGAGCCAGCGGAGCAACGACTCCCTGCGCACCAACGGTTGTTTCGTTAGAAGGAATAGTGATGAACAGTGCCGCATAGAAGTCAGAGCGCAGAAGTCAGAAGGCACCAGACTGTCCAGTGTGGCACCGGACTGTCCAGTGCAACAAGACGACAAAGGCTCCAACGGTCGACCAGCTCTGAACCCTAACGGTTGCGCTGACATGGCGCACACCGGATAGTGCACAGTGACTGTCCGGTGGTGCACTGGACTGTCCGGTGCGCCCATCGCCAGCAGCCTTCACCAACGGCTATGGAAGTGGTTGGGGGCTATAAATACCCCCAACCACCTCATTCATATCCATCCAAGTGTTCTGAACATCACATTCAATATAAGAGCAAAATACTCCACTCCAAGACACATTCAATAGATCAAATCCTCTCTAAGCCACCAAATCAACTCAATTCCATTAGGGACTTGAGAGCGAATGTTTTGTGTTTGTTCGGTTGCTCTTGTCGCTTGGATTGGCCTTTCCTTTTTCCCTTCTATTTCTCAAGTAACTTGTAATTGAAGCAAGAGACACCTAAGTGTGTGGTGGTCCTTGCGGGGTCTAAGTGACCCGAGAGATTAAGGAAAAGGCTCACTCGGTCTAAGTGACCGTTTGAGGGAGGGAAAGGGTTGAAATAGACCTAGTCATTGTGACCTCCTCAACGGGGACTATGTTCTTTGGAATTGAACATCGGTAAAACAAATCATCATGTTCACTCGTCTTGATTCTTATTGATTTGTTTTTCCCTCTCTAACGTTTCCTTGCTAGTGTGTTTTTGAGTTGACTCTCATACGTCATCCGCAATCCTTGAGCAACTCCTAGCAAGAGAAATATTCTTTTGGACTTGAATTTAATTCCAAAGCTAACCCCCGACCTTAGTGTGTGTTTAAGTTTATAAATTTCAGGTTTTGCCTATTTACCCCCTTTTAGGCGACTTTCATATATGTGTGTATCTATGTGTATATTATATATACATACATTTTTGTATACATATATTTATGTATATTTATATGTGTATAAATATATGTATATATAGATGATATATATAAATATATGAATATAATTATGTGCCTGCGGGTATACCCGTGGGTTTATGTACAATAGCACTGCAGACAATTTTCGGCGGCCAAGGTTATTTTTGGTGGTCGAACCTTGGCCGCCGAAAATAAAGACGTATTTTCGGAGGCCTAGGACTCCAGCTGAAAATAATCTTATTTTTGGTGGGCTCTGTCTCGACCGTCGAAAATAAGAGGATTTAAACAGCGGTGAAAGTCGCCTAGAGGGGGGTGAATAGGCGAAACCTAAAAGTTATAACTTTAAACCCAGACTTGATCCCTCGATTAGCGGTTAGAACAAGATGAACAATTATCTGAGTATAAAACTAAGACCTTTGCTTGCAAAGAGTATATTGCTTTCAAAGAATGCGGAATTTACAAAGGGCAACTCAACTAAAATGTTTATGGAGAATAAAGCAAGAGGGCTTAGATAAGAAGAGGAAAATCGCAAGTTCTTTCTTGCAAGGCGTTGCTTCTATATATGAGAATTTAACCCGAAGCAACACAAAGCAATATCAGCAAAGAATAGTGCAAGAGAACTTAGAGAGGGAGAAGACAAACAAATCACAAGCAACAAACATAAGTGACACGGGTGATTTATTTTATTGAGGTTTGGTTCACCAAAAACCTAATCCTCATTGAGGAGTCCACTAAGGACGGGCCTTTTCCAGCCCCTTTCCCTGTCTCCAATGGTCACTAAGACCGGCGAGTGTTCCTTCTTCTTTGTCAACAAAAGACCAAAGTCTTCGCAAGGCCAACCACAAAGATAAGGAGCTTTACAATGAATGGAGTCAAAACTCCATGATCAAATGATCACAAGAGGTAGCACACACTTTCTCTCAATGAGTAGCTCTTTCTTGCTTGATCTCTCTTTTTATGACTCTTGTGAGGCTTTGATGTGTATAGAACTGTTGCTCTAGTAGATAGGAGTGAAAACCCAACTCTTGTGTATGAGATGTTTCAATGAATGGAGGTTGTTGGGGTGGCTTGGATATGTCTACTATATCCCTTAATATGTTGCTTGGGCTCCCACACCTTGAAATGGCTGGTTGGGGTGGTATTTATATACCCTAACCCCATTTCTAGCGTTGGACAGAAAGTAGCAGCTTTCTATCGACGAGTGCACCAGACAGACTGGTGCCCACCGGATAGGGCACTGTTCATTGTCCGATGCCTGCACGTCAGCCGACCGTTGGGGTATATAGTAGTTGACCGTTGGATCCGACCGTTACCTAGATTGTGCGGTGCACACCGAATAGCTCGGTGCTACAGCCCGAGGACGCCTGTCTGTGGGCCCCTCTATGCAGACTGTCCGGTTGTCCCACCGGACAGTTACTGTTCACTATCCGATGCACCACCAGGCAATGGCTGACTGCCCTTTTTCTTGGATTTCTTTGCTGATTCTTTAGGGCTTCTATTCTTCTTGAGCCTTGGACTTCTATGCTTCTTTTTATGCCTTCTTTTGAGGTGTTGCATCCTCATTGCCTTAGTCCAATCCTATTCGCATCCTGTGAACTATAAACATAAACAATAGCAAACATATTAGTCCATAGGCTATGTTGAATAGATTCCTCGGGGTATTTAGAACTTATCCAAAGAGTAGAACTATTGGTAGTTCATGTATTCCATGTTGTACCCCTATTTGGTTGCAACTGAGTTGATTGTGACTTAGAAACTAAACTGTTGATCTTATGAACCTATGAATCAGAGACTAGGCAAACTAGTTAGTCTGAATGGTTGTGAAGGTCACCAAGCACCAAAATATAAGAAATGGTTTAAGGCCATTCTCCTTTCAATCTCCCCCTTTTTGGTGATTGATGTCAACACAAACCAAAGCAAATATGAAGTATGAAATTGTAACTAGCTTGCAATTGGTCAAGTGTTCATAAGCTACTCAAATGAAAGCAGTTCTAAGTATATATGACTATTTTGATACAGTTAACATTTTGGACCACATTTGCACCACTTAGCTTGTTTTTACAAATCTTCTGATAAAATCTTTTCAAAGTTATTTGCATATGGCCTAAGGTACACGAATGAGATTTTAAGAGCATTTCTAAGATTTAAAGATTCCCCCCTTTTTCAAATGCTTTTTCATTTGGCCATTTAAAAAACTCCCCTAAAGAAATTCTCCCCTTTGGTATAAAATAGTTTCTATCCTCTTAGCTGTCAAGAGGGTTTTTGCAAATGCAATAATACCAATTTGGAAGATAAAACATTTTCAAAAAACAAGGTGGTGGTGCGGTCCTTTTGCTTTGGCCTAATATGTACGGTCCTTTTGCTTTGGCCTAATAATTTCTCCCCCTTTGGCATTAAGCACCAAAAATGAAGAAAATTTGAGGCCTTTTCAATATAGATATGGAATTGAAGTACATGAGTTTTAGCAAGGGTGTTTGATACCGAACGAATATGAAGTGGAAGCGCTCCCATTGGTCAAAACTCCATTTCCCTTTCAATTGAAACTAAGCATAACATATTCTTGAAGAATGGTTAGTCTCAAGGATTTAATGTGTAGAGAATTGCTCCCCCTAAACTTGTGCATAAAAGTGATGAATACTTGTAGATCAATACACTTTAGGACTTGTGAGGTCTGAGAATGCAAGTTCTACACATTGAACTTTGGTATAACCAAAAAAATGAATTAAGAGGAGGTACCAACTGAAAGAGATATATAAGATCAAAAGATATGTCAGTTAAGCTTTATTATAGTTCTATAATATAGATTGCTCCCCCTAAGTATGTGCCTTGAGAGGAATACATATTTTGGCCTTAAATGCCAAATGCACATAATGAGGTCAATGAGAAAATATCTATATCATAGAAATTGTGAAGTGTAATACGTCATAATATAAATGTGATGCTCATGACAGACTATGCACTAACGAAAGCATGTTATAAACATTTGATGCATTTACCCTTAATGGTTCAAGGAAGCTTAAGGAACCTCCACCTTTGGAACAAAGGTAGCTTATCCTTGTTACAAGGTTAAGCTTTAAGCTCTTTGACAAGAATATCACTTCACCCAGTTTTAACAAAAATGCATCAAAGCAGGAATGAAATTTTGAGAGGTTAAACTAGGTATGAAGCAGGGTTATGCATAGACATGATTTTTCTTCCTCTTGTAACTTAAAGATATGCAATATATGTATAAATGATAGGAAGTAGTTTAGCCTTTTGTACCTTCACATAGAGACACTCTCTTCATTGTACTTTGTCCTTAGTCTTGGTTACTTAAGTCCTATGCTCAAGACAATGTATAGAATTATTTTGCACAAGAGAGAATTCTACAACTAGTGATCCTTTTCTCTAAACAAATCCTTATTGTCACATATCAAGTAGATCACAAATTGCATAAATTTATCCTAAACTCTCCTTTTAACTTAGTGCATATACACGAGAGACATCAATTGATAGTATATGAAGCACTAAGCAACATGAGTATCAATTGAAGCTATTCAATGACCAAAGTATAACAGATATGATCATATCATATGCACTAGGTTATCAAATAAGCTTATAACAGGAGAATCTAGTGATGATGCTACATGAATAATGAAAGTTGCAATCCTGGATAAAAGAGATACTTCTTTACCGAATTGGATTGAGTTGTAGTAGCATACTTCATGAGAAACTTATTCTCATACATGAGACTACATGAGATTACTAAGATAAAGTGTTAGTCTCAACATAATCAAGATATAGAAATGGGCTCCCCCTAAAGATATGCATCAAGTATTTGAATGACTTGGTTAGATGCACTCTCCTTTAAAGACAAACAGGGGAATTCATTGAACATCTTGATCAAGGCATTTGAAATTTGCAATAATCAGCTTTTGCCTGGTATTCTCAAAATGAAAAAGGCTTAGAATACTTACAATCACACCTTTGATTAATTTGAAGATCTTACTGTTTAGGTAGGTGCTGTTGTTCTTGACATCTTTTTCATTTGAGTGTCCTCGCTTTATAGTTGTCTCTTCTTCCTTTCAAACTTATTGAAAATACTCGAAAAAGAGATATTAGCAGCACAAGGGAGAATATGATAAATGATGATTTCTTTAGATAAGAGATACAGGCAAATCATCAACCAAAAGTCACACAGACATGAAGTAAAATCCTTAATATTAGTGCATAGCGTCAGAAAAGAGGAATATGCACCTTTTAACATTTATAATCAATCATAGGAAATTTACTTCTTCATATTGATGTTTCTTCACACAGAATTGATTAACATAGCTTAGAAGCATATCAATATGAGAACAGATATAACAAAGGCATGAATTAGATTCTAATGAACTAGTGCACATGTGAAAGCAAGATTATATGCACTTTTAGCAGATTTTAGTCAAATAAGCAATCTAATCTCCACATTGGTAGATTATGATAGTTTAGAAGAAATACCAATTGATGGGAACTATCATTGATTGGATATTGATAAGGAGATGAGTTCCCATACCTTTGCTTTTACCTTTCTTACTTTAGGTGAAGAGCAACCTTGAGGCTTGTGTCTTTTAATAAATTGATCATGTACTCACTCTCTTGTAGATTTTCATAAATATGCTCAAGAGAGATGTCATTAGTAACACAAGCACTAGTTTCCTTTTAATTAATCATTAGTAACACAAGCACTAGATTTTCATAAATATGCTCAAGAGACATGTAGATTACTAAAACATGGAAACTTCATGATATGAACTAGATTATCCCATAAACGATATTATGCAACTTTTTAACTTATAAAACAAGCATAGTTAATCTCTTAAGATCACGAGAACAAATCTAATTCATAACATGGAGAGCGATTAATGTAGAAGAATCATATCCAATTTAAGCAAGAAGAAATACATCATAAATCATTGGATTGATTTTTCTTTTTATGTTAGATTACGCATTCCATAGAAAAACTCATTCTCTAGATGTGAGACTACTTAAGTCACTTAGACAAAAGCATTAGTCTCACGATTCTAGTCATAAAGAAAAATTTCTTTTTATAAGTGTTCTAAGGATTTGAATTCCTTATATGACACCTTATTCTTTTAAGAACTTGGAATATTTCTTTCTATGTCTAGAACATGGCAAAAATAGGATAATTAATGTAAAACATGCCATGAGGTACTTAAAAATTTTAAAGCATGTAGATTTCCATAATATAGAAATGATGAATATGCAATCTACCATATGAGAGGAACTTTCTCCAAAGAATGGTGACATAATTTAATAATATTCTTAAGTACTTCCTTTTTCTATGTGACTACACAAGACACAAGAGAAATTATAATTGAAGATACTTGCACTTAAAGCATAAGTGTTACCATCCTTTGGCTTTCCTCCATGTTGTAGGCTTTGATTTTCCGCACAAGATAATCCTTTATTCCCTACAACATCAATATCTTGCTTGAGATGTTATGAGTTTTAGATATAATAATTCAAAATAACTTTGGGTCAATCTTAGAGATATAAAACATTGTAAGATTGATAGCTTGAGTTAATAAGAATTGAATTAACCCGCTCAAGCACCTCCAAAGCTTCATATCATCTCTTTTCTCCTGCAAAGCTTGCCAAGCATATTTTGGTCCCCATATCTTGATGGGTCCATTAAGGTTAGTCAACAAAGATCTAGGAACCCAAATGTCCTTTGTGCTAGCACTTGGTAAACTCATTACCTTTCTAGCACAAGTTGCAATTTTGGGTTGCCTAGTTACATATGAATCAATTGACAAGCTAGGAGCAGAATAGTTACCAATGGGACAATCCTTGCATAGATGTCCCTTCCTTCGGCACATGTAGAAAAGGTGATCCTCACGTTTTGAAGATTTCTTCTCTCCTTGTCTCTTGCTTGCTACATGGTTAGTAAATATTTTCTTTTCTAAAACTATGCCTTTTTGTTTTACATAGGGACATGACTTAACCATATCTCCCTTCTTAGAGCATCTAAAACATTTTTTATCATCCTTGTTAATAACCAAGCCATTTTCTTTAACATAGGGACATGACCTAATCAAGTCCCCCTTTTCAAAGCATTCCCTACACTTCTTAATTTTCTTAGTGTGAAGTGTGGCTTGATCATTACCTTGGATGTTACCTTGTATGGAGGCATGGTTGAGGCTTTTGGTAGAGGTATTGATTTTCCTTTTTTGTTCCCTCCTATTGGCATTCCTCAAGTCCTTGACTTTTTCCTTGAGGGATCTTGTGCATGCCATGGTTGTTCCCTTCTTAAGCTTCTTCACCATGTCATCACGGTTATCTTGAGAAGGTTGAGCAATGCACTTCCCTTTCAGTTGTGTCAAGCTTGTTCTTAGCATCTCATTTTCTTCCTCGAGCTCTTGATATGCAATATCATTTATTCCTGGAGATTCTAGCTCAAAAGAAGGATTTGCTTGCTAGCGAGAAACAAGCATTAGCACATGGCAATATAGTTTCAATTTGAACACATGTGCATGAGTGAGGTTGTTGAGATTTTAAGTTTTCTATCACAACCTCATGAGCAATATTTAACATGATATGATCATCCATAAGATTTTTATGAGAACATAGAAACATATCATGTTTTTCTTGAAAAGCTAGATTTTCAATTTTTAGCCTTTCTACTTAGTCCTTAAGCAAGGTATTCCTATTTACTAATTGAGGGATACATAATAAGGAGTTGTCTTGCTCAATTGGAATAGTTTCATACCTTTGGACCAAATCAACATGAGAGCACTTTAGTTCCTCATGTTCTTTAGTCAACTCTTCCAAGCTTTGGATTTTTGTGATGAGGACATCTTCTACCTTGTGAAGAGCTTCGCTTTGCTCTTTAGCTCTTTTTAAAGGTTTGAGCATGATCGCCTTATCTTCTAGGCTTAGATGAGCGTAGAGTTGCATGAAGATTCTTTCATCCTCCTCATCCTCATTTGTGCTTCCGCTATCATTTTCATTAGCCACACAACATATGTGGGAATTGAGATGGGGAGACAAACCTTTTGGAGAGGTGGATTCATCGTTTGGTCTCCAACGTTCATTTTCTTCTTCTTCCTTTGAAGGGTTAGTTTCACAAGGACTAAAGGAAGTAGAAGCATCATATGAACTAACATGTTTGGACTCATCAAATCTATTTTTTAATTCTAGTCCAAATATCATGTGCATCATGAATAGGTTCATCATATCTAACAAGGTACGTGCCCGTGCGATGCTATGGAACATAAATTGATGAGCCTCCAATAGCTCATGACTCTAGCGACAGGCAACACGAGTACAATGGTGACGATAAAATCCATGATTATATAATCTAACAAATTAACAATGTGAGTGTTAGTTCAAAATTTGTTAGATTATATAATATGGATATATTATAATCCCAAGCAAACACCCACTTAACAAGTATGAAAACTAATAGCATAGAATAGTCTGGCAAGTCATTCTGTCAGAGCGAGGAATGGAAAGTAATAAGACCTAACTGTGTTTTTACATGGGCAGACACTAAAAGCACATGCCCGGATTAATTTCCGAACACAAATTACCAACTACAGTCAGGATTACTAACTACAGCTAGGGATCAAAACCGATAAGCTTGTACTAATCTTCTGGAAGCAAGTGAGGAGCTTCAAACCTTAAAACATAAATGAATCCTTTGTTGTTGGAGACATCTCTTGCTTCTTTCGACCGAGTTGTATATACACAAACGTGATGAAAGCACTACAAACCGATCTATGTTGTTGGATGTTAAAAAACAAGTGTATTTTCTGCTAGACACAACACAATCTAGTGTATTGCAACAAATATGATTAATTCATTTGTTTTAGGATACTGGACTTATGTACTTGTCCAACATAAAAAACCATTTTATCTGTCTTTCCATGAAATTTAGAAAGTCAGCATGTCCTTGTTTTTTGTGAAGGAAGCTTTTATGGATTTCAAAACAATTACATCAATTGATACAACTACCTTGAGATCTTTTAAAATCTATGCGTTTAGAATTCACACAGATCACACAACATTTTGCAATAAAACATACAGACATGCTTAATTGATGCAAGCCATATATGTCTTTCAGTGTTTTGAATGTCCTTGATGCAAGCCATGTATACCGTGTTCAATGAATTCTTGGCACTAGAGTTATCGCCTTGAGCAATGATAGGAAAGGATTTCTTGCAACGTATGGCCACATCAAATGTAGCCTCCCAATACTCATCTGGATGGAGAAGAACTTGTAGCAGTAATTGTATAAGGAGATACCGCATTGCATGCATCCAAGTAGACTCCAATCTAGGACCAGTTTTTACCTCCTATTCACAGAAGAAGAAACCATATAAATTAGATGACAACCAAAGAGGAAATATATGGTACAAACATACAACATTAGTTCTAAATAAGCATCAGTTCTTGTTCTATTTTCATCTCATTTAAATAAGCAACACAAAAGAACCCATTCAATCATACATTCCATAATTCAATTGTGGGATAATTAAAAAACAAATAAAACTACTACTACAACTTGGTGAAGCTATGGATTCTATATATCACATACATAAAAAACCTTCATTTCTCATTGAATAGATATCCACCATATTGTTTAGCATGAAGTTACAAGGTAACTTTTTCACGTACACGATTTTAAGCAATAACACAAATACAGACAATAGCCAACTTTGAATCTGCTCTTAGAAACCACCAGATATATCACATTGCATCAATAGGACTCATGAAGTCAAAATGATCATTTTCTTATGCCAAATATCTTTTCTTTACAACCACCCAAGTATCCTAGAAGAACCATTCAACAACAAAGATGGGGACACAGACTGACAGCAAAGATGACTCCTGTGAATTATCAAAGTTTGGCACAAAGTCAACTTGCCAAATAACAAGCAGCAACATAGAAAGGATGAGAGAAAGGAACAACATCGCACTTGCGCAACAACCATGTAAAGAGAACGACATCAGAGAAGTGAGTAAAAAGATATATTGTATTCAGCTCTAGATCAGTCAAGAACATGGCTTCTGCTTTTTTTTCTCAAATGCAACATGGCTTCTACTAATGACTGCAACACAACAAGAATGTCATTCAACAGTAAAGCGTTCGTAGCTGATAGATAGGCAGTGTAAATATCATTTTGCTATATTGAAATTCATGTTAAATGGTTATAGTGCTTAGTAAGAACAATAAGTGGTGTTTATTTCCATTAAAATATGTGTAGTGCTTAGCGTGTATGGTGGTGTAGTTACTCAGATAGCCTACAAGTGGGTATGATTTAGAACTTTGGAAGATCGGTTTTGTGCTTGTTCCTATAAAAACACATAAATAAAAAGGAACACTTTATCAAAATGTGTTTTCCTATCAATTGGAGTTGCCCTTCAAAGAAGAAACATAGCATAACTTATATACCATTTACTGTAAACAAAGCAATCAAATGTTTACTTATAAAAGACAGTTATTTCTGTTACTTTACTGCAAAGGAACATGTCAATAAAATGGTAGCATAATGAGAAATGCAGATTCGCTAACCTTAAAATCGCTAAGAATTTTAAGCAGACTATTTGAATCAGGACATCCATCCAAGAAGAATTCTATGATGGCCATGTTATGGTGTGCCTGAAATTTCAAAATTGTGACATCACTTGCAAGGAAAACAATTCTGATAGAACTATTTCTTCTCAAAGCAAAACAAGAAACCAGATTGATTTAAGCTAATGGTTGTCCTATACAAAGATAATGGAAAACCATATCGTCCATCATTCCAAAGTAAATGTGTACCTTGCTATTTTCAGATAGATTATGTTTTGAATTTATAGCATAATAAGGCGACTGGATTAAACAGTTTCATTGAACAAGTGACCTTAGGCACAATTTTCTAAGAAAACAGGACCGTACAGAGCAATCAAATGTTTACTTATAAAAGACAGTCATTTCTGTAACTTTACTGCAAATTAACTTGTCAATAAAATGATAGCACAATGAGAAATGCGGATTCGCTAACCTTAAAATCACCAAGAATTTTAAGCAGCCTATTTGAATCAGGACAACCATCCAAGAAGAATTCTATGATGGCCATGTTATGGTGTGCCTAAAATTTCAAAATTGTGATATCACATGCAAGGAAAACAATTCTGATAGAAGAACTATTTCTTCTCAAAGCAAAAGAAGAAATCGGATTGATTTAAGCTAATTGTTGTCCTGTACAAAGACAATGGAAAACCATGTCGTCCATCATTACAAAGTAAATGTTTACCTTGTTGTTTTCAAATAGATTATGTTTTGAATTTATAGCATAATAAGGCGACCGAATTACACATTTTCATTGAACATGTGACCTTAGGCATAATTTTCTGAGAAAACAGGACCGTACAGACCAACATGGATGTTCAGTAAATCTGGGTGGTGGCATTCAAAAGGGCAGTTCAAGAAACAGCTACATGCACACGCACAGAGAACAAGACATGGTGAAGGTGAATCCATACAGCCACCAACCCAAACTGATAAGAACAACCTAGCATTTTCTATACTACATAATGAGATTTTCATGTGAAGTAAAAACAACACGATACTAAAATAATTTATAGTTGGAAAATCATGACATTTTTATATCTCTAAGATGACTAAGGTAGTGCCCAACAGAACAAAACATGTATTCAAAAGGAACCACATCATATATAGATTTTCAAAAAAACATAAACATGTACAAACGAGGCAGGTTTTATTAGGTGATTTAGATGTATCTTGAAAAGGAGATACCATGCAATGAACCAAATTGTGTAACCAGTTTTAGTACAGTACAATTGAAGAAGCTCATGTGTCAGTAGCAACCTAAAAAAGTCTGATTTCCTACACAGCAATCTTGTTTAGAAGCAGAACATATGTGGAGGCCAAAGCATTAGTCTAGGAGTTAAAACTCACTATAGTTAACATTAATGATGGCAGGTTTGTCTCGATTCTACAATAACTTTCTCAGGAAATTATCACAATCTATTTCTCTAGACATAGCACAATCTATTTCTCCAGACATAAGGGTGTCAACTGATGCAATCCATTATGTACATTCTTGCTGCTTTGAATACTGAATAATGGGACTCACGAGAAGCAAACAATATTCCATCAGGGAACACCTCCCTCCTATAAAATAGTTTTTAAAAATGATTAAGAGCAGAAGTGACATTTCACATAAGCAGTGAAAGTAGCAAATATTTCTCAAGTATTACCCAACAAGAATCCCATGCAGATTTCCTTTTGTACCACAATTAGTAATATATCCTCAGTACTCATTCTTTTCTAACTCCTAGAGGCGAGCAAACCCATGTTGGCATCATCAACTGCATGGGATTCTTGTTTGGGTTGTTGGGCTCCATCGAATTCTTGGGGCCAAGCATTATAAGTAGGATTTTGGCATTACACCTACATTTTTATCATGGAAACCCAGCTAGAATCAGTTGGGATGATATCCATGGCAGCAAATCTTTTGTTGAGTTTATGAATCAAAGATTTGAGTATTCATTGTGACGCATAGACTTGTTGGACATAATATATACTTGCTCAAGTACAATGAGGCAAGGTGACACGCTTCATCATTGCTCTCTGCATTCTTGACAAGATCCAACACCGCAACAGTACCTACAGATGATCTTCCAGATTACATATTTACATGGACTGGCCGACATCTCATTGTCACACCCAGTTTTGAAGGTAAACCAAATGTGAACCATGTATGTGCCAGGATCAGAAATTCACGTACACAGCGATTACATAAATGACTCATCATAGCACAATGCTTCGAGTAACAATAAAGAGTAAGCAATAATATTAAAGACTAGAGTCATTTACATAATATAAATCAAAGTGCACACAATAGAAATGTAGCCCACGTAAATAAACCCACCACAGGCAGCTGACTGGGGAAGGTCGCTAGCCTAATCCTCGAACTCGTCGAAGTCCTGGAACTCCTGGAGATCTGCCTCGACGCCTTCTTCTTTACCTGAGCATAGATTGCACCAAAGGCAACCTGGTGTTTTATGAAAGCAAGGGTGAGTACACATCAACGTACTCAGCAAATGTCCCGTTTGGTTAAGGTGGACTAGCTTTATGTGGAGTTAAGCTCAAGAAGTTGCTTTTAGTTGGTCAGATATTTATTATTAGTGGAAGCCAAGTTTTAGTAATAGCCAACCCGTGAACCATTTCCTCATCGAGGAAAAACATTATCATCATCGAGCCAAAACCATAAATAAAACCATTGTATCTCGAACCATCTGTATCTCTAATCAAAGAGGATCCTAAGACCGCTCTTAACCGTGAGCATGGCTGATATATCAGTTTCTAATCCTTTGTAGAGCTCGCACACTTTACCCACGAGTCATGATTACCTTTCTGCCCGGGGAGAGCTAATCCCCATTGACCACTAACTAGGTGGCCTGGCAGGGTATCACTACGTAGCCTTTACAAAGACTCCCCTGGTGCATAGCTACTCGTTAGGTTTCGCTAGTCGTACAAATGCAGTACACCTCCCCAAGGTGGGTGACTAACAAAACCAAATCGAATGAACCTATGCACCCCCCTTGGCAGAGCGAGCACTACGCCCCGACCCCCATTGACGGCCCTCCGGCGAAGCCAACTACACCCTCAGGTTCATCTAATTATTCAGCTAAGGGCGTCCCATTCCACCCTCATGGTTGCACTGTTATCCCGGGTGGTCACTCCGTGAACAGGTCCTTATGGAGAGGTACTTAGGAAAAATGGCCTGAGCCCCCTAAAATATCACAAGATCATCATTGAGATAACATCATCGTATCATAAATATTCACATCATGTTCATTGATTAAGTTAAAGCAATAGCACGAAACTAACCATAATAACCCAAAAGGTAATCAAGGACAAGGTAAATAGAAATCTAGTCAATCCTTTGGTTAATCATGGTATGCGGGACAGTGAATTATAAAGTAAATAGGACATAATGGGTCAGAGGACACTTGCCTTCACCAAACAGATGCTCAGGGTCTTCAACTTTGTGGAACTCGAAGAGCCTGATCACTTGGTCGCCAACGCTTGATCTTTGATCCCTTGAAGCTCGGAAACAGATCGCAATCTATTCACGACGCACAGCGAATACAAACAAGCACAAACAAGCAAACATATATATGCATAAGAACATTACATCATTCAAATAAAAAACATAATAAAACATGCAAAACAAAATAGAGCGTGTTACTACGGTCACATAAGGAAAAAGAAATGTCGAACTCGAAGCGACGACCGAGAAGATATCTTGTTTACGCTAAATAATAAATATTAACTAAAACATTTAATTCAACATTATCTGTTGGTCACTTGTTCTCAAACACTAAGAATCAAGAACAAGGCAACACAAATGTTAATGGTTAAAAACCTTCGTCCTTCGAAGCATTGTATCCCTTAGGATATAATGATCTTCAGACGAAGGTTATGAAGGACATACCTTCATTATTTCAATACGTAAGGATAAAAGCAGGAACATATAAGGCATAGAAAAGAACATGAATGATTGTATAATACTATCAGATTGTTAATATTCTCATTATGTGAACCAATATTAATGATATCAAATTATATTTATACTTCGGCTTGACAGAAGGCAAAAGTCCAAGTCACGTGCGAGCGATTACAAATCAGCGTGAACAGTACGGGGTTAATGTTCACCTATTTATAGGCACGGGGTGCAGCCCGGTTGAAATTACATCCATGTCCTTGGCACTTACTACTGACTAAGGAGTAATCTATCGAGGGCTGAGCAGTATATTCCCCTTTAGGTCGGTTCCATTCTCCATCACTGCCCTTGCGCTAAGCCAAAGTTTCTTCATCCGTAGCTTCGAAACTGGTTCATTCTTCTCCCAGACTGCGCCTTTCATACTGTGCATAGCTTCATCTCAAGACCGAAGGTTCCTGTGACAACATATTATACTCGGAAAGCATGTTAGTCATATTTTTGAGGACCTTCGGAAGATGAAGGCCCCCAACAGTAGCTCCCCACAGTATTAATTTGTTCTTGTAACAACGAATTCAGACTGCGACGTGAATGAAGGCCTTAAGCCGAAGGTCCGAAAAAACACCTTCCCTTCGCTAGAATAGCGAAAGTCAATGATAAATGGGGCCCGCCAAGTTGCAATGCACTAGGCGTATAAATAGAAATGCGCAGCAGCGACATTTGTTATGCCATTTTTGTTCCTCACGTTATTTTCTCAAACTTTAAACTCTCTTGCGACCAGCTCTTGCTTGATTTTCAAACTTTGTGATAGGCTGAAGTTTTGAAGAAATGTGTGAGGAGAAGAAGGTTTCTGATGTGACGAAGGTGGCTGAGGAGAAGGTTGTGGACCCGTTTATTGACGACGCACGAAAACAGCGCGTGCGACTAGCGTGAACGAGAACGCCACCACGTGTGGAACAACACGCGCGACAGGTGAGAAAACTAAATAGGTGACACGTTTATACTAAACAAATGTTAAATATATAGAAAGAAATTAAGTTAATATTTGCCATGTTAATATTTATTATAAAAGCTCAAGTGGAACACTACACATTTAATCAAGTTAGAATATTAATCTAATAAATATTAGTCGAGCAAACCTTAAGTTGATTATTTAAAATATATGACCTGACGAATTAATCTTATTAACATGAGTGATTATAATAAAAAATAATTTATTATCACGAGCAGACGCTGCGCGACCCACGTGATCGACACGCGAGATACACGCTAACGATGCGCGGCAACACAAGCGACACATGTAAATGGCAGACACGACACACGCAAACGATACATGACAACGCGTGCGAATAGCACACACGATACACGTGAATGACGCACGAACCTGACGTACGAACAACACGACGACGACGAGCGCCACACGTGCGAACAACGTGAGCGTCGCGTGCGAAGGAGCACACAAAAAGCACGTACGACCTCGTGTGACCATGAGCAAATGATGAGTGATGAAGCGCGCGAACATCATGCGACAACACGCGCACCAGACGCCCGACACGAACGCGCGAACGAATAACGACGACACGTAAATAGCGCGCGATTGACACGCGAAATAATGTGAGCGACAACGCGCGAGTAGATCACTAACAAATATTGTGTTTATACTAAACACTTATTAATTAAAACATTTAAATAGGCATTAATCACATTAACTTGTATTTATAAAAGCAAAAATAAAACTATAAATTAGTTTAAGTAGGTTGTTACTTTAATAACTATTGGATTTAATAATTGTCGAATAAATAAATAAAACGTGCATAGCGACAAAATAACGTTACTAATACGAAATTGTCATTGTTGCGAGGTTAACACAATTGGAACGAATCGAAACAGATTTACCACGTGAGGTTTAAATATCCAAGGGCATATAAGCAATTAACTATATATTTTGGGATAGTAAATGACTTTTCCCGGACTCAGGAAAATAGTAAATTAATTCTGAAATAAAAGCACTGTCTTTTTTTTTAAAAAAAACCTGGCGGCCGGCCATAAAGAGCACATTTACAACAAATCTCGATCTAGTGTGGGCGGTTTTCTAATTTTGCTACATGCATGAGTGTGGAGATCGCCATGCAGGTTGCATGCATGGAATCAGGTGGGCCCATGTGCACCTTTCCTCCCACACGAAACCCACACGAGAGGAGTTGCCTTCTTTTCCCAATCTCACGCATGAAACAGTTACCCTTCTTCAACCTATGGCAGCCATTTAGAAGGGGAAAACTTTAGCAGGGCTCTGGCGCTAGGGAAGGGGGTTCACTGGGGGCGCTTGGCCTGAGCGCTGCTGCTGGCCGCATCGCAGGGGCTACGCTCGACTGTGCCCTGGGTGAGCGCGCTCCTGCAGGGGCCTGCGAGGAGCAGGTTGCCATGGCCGGGAGAGAGGGCTGGGAGCGAAGCGAGGGACTTTGGCACCAAATTCACCGAGAAGATGCACGGGGGCTGGTTAGCCAGGCTTGCCGGAACACAGATCGAACGGCAAGGCAGCGCAGGGGAGCTCAAGGGGCCACAACTACTCGGCCGGCAAGCAGCAGCTTCACTAGGCGCGGGGTTAGGGGCGACCGGACTGAGAGCGGCTAGGCGCGACGAAGACTCGGCCACGGCCTTGCTGGGCGCTCACGGGATGGGCTTGACCCAACTTGTCTTGGGGCAAGCACTCGCCGATAGGGGCCGGACGCAGCTCGCACCAAAGTTCGGCGCGGTGGCTCGTCGACGGTCGCGTAGCATCGAGCGCAGCTAGATGGCCGACGAGCGTACGCCAGGGAAAGGCATGGCTAACGCGCGGGCGTTGAGGAAAGCAGGGCAAGGTGCCCCCATACTCCAAGAATTGGATCAGATCGAAGAATTTTACGAGCACAGGCAATAAAGAGGAAAGGGATGCACCTGGTGATTCGACTTCTGTGGCATTGTTTTGGTGTAGGAGATGACACCGCCTCAGGTTATGTCATCGCCCTCGAGCCTCAGCTGCTTGGATGGGCGCTCCTCCGACAACGACGCAACACAGGGAGGAAGGACGCAGGGGCATAGGGTGCTGCTCGTGGGAAGAAGAGAGACCGGGTCGCGGCGGTGGGTGTGTGTATGTATAGGAAGGAGAGGGTGCGGGGGGTGGTTGTCAATTTACCGTGGCTCTCGTCCCAACCAAGCGAGAGAGACAGTTGCTCGGAGAGTTGCACAGAACGGGTTAGATAGAGTTAGGCGGGGGAGAGGGGTAGACGTAAGCTGACATAATTATACAAAGTTAGATGGAGCTGATGCACAGGTCCAGGGTGACAACGAGAAGAACATGATCAACGAGAGGAAGATATATATATATATATATATATTATCGAGTTTTCAAAATATCTTAGTTTTCGCAATTACTAAATTTTAATAATTAAAATAATATTAGAAAAGCTAAAATTTATATTTAATACTCGAAGAAATGTTCCGAGGATTCTAAATTCTCTTGGGACCATCCTTGAGATATTTTAACCTGTCCTGATAACATTTCGCACTCATAAACACTATGTAGCATCATGAATGCAACAATCAAAGCTTCCCTAGAGTTTTATTTTACTAATCTTAACACCCATATATACACAGTAACTCTCCATTATTTAGAAAAAAAGAAAAGAGAAAAAACAAGGAAAAGAGAGGGTAACACCTGAATTTGGTGGATATTAGAAAATAAATTTTATACCCCAAAATTCAGGGTGTTACACTCATGTTGTTTACACGGAAAGGCAAAGTTGTTTACAGAATGTGCCTATGCAATGTACAAAATGTTGAACTATCGCTGTCATCTACGCTCTATAGCCAGGGAGGGTGTAACAGGCTCACTGGAAAACTTCTCAGTATCAACCCTCAATAGCTTTAAGCCATTAATTGATGCATGTAGGCGATGCTTTGCTCGTTGTTCATGTGGGAAGTTACACGGACAAGAATATGCAAATGAATTGGATCGATCCAGACTTCCAAAGCATGTGTTGTACCCTGTTCACATCCTTTTTAAGTCATATTTGTAAAGGGTGACCTAAGGTGTCAGTCTAGACTGATCCAAAATCTGAATATTTGATCATGCTTTTACTCCTTCACAGTCAGCGCTTGCCTTCTGCCAAATGCGCATCTGAATCAAATAGCTCTCTGTGCTAGTCGGTGTGTGTGCTGCGGCACAGCTGCCTATTCTTCATTAGGTGTCATCACTAGTCAGGAGCTTGCTTTCGTGTCAACTGTGATATGATAAAGCTCATTCTTTCTCGGATATAACAACAAAAACATCCTTGGGCGACCACCTTCGCCTTGAAACTTTGTCTATTGGATTGATTATGGCATGCTCATCTGCCTCAAGACGGTATCCAATGACAATCTCTTTCCTCTGCCTAGCTCACAGAATGACCTCAAAGAAATTTAATTCCTCTTCTTCTCTAAGGTACAGATCAGAAGGTCGTATTTACATTTCATTTCCCTGTAAAGGGTGTAGTTGCAAATACAGATTAACCAGACATAAACATGAGAAGACACATGATTCAAAAGCAGCCAAGCTGCTAACTTAGAAATATAATCAGGCAAAGTGGAGCATGAGAAGAATCATATTTCTAAAGAACAAAAGGAAAAAAGTGAACTTGAACAGAACTGTCTAATCATAATAGTCCAAAGCTATTCACATAGTCCTTTAGTCTGTAGATGGGATTTCATAGGTAAGGTTAACCCGCAATTGTCAAATCTCAGTTGGGAGGGCGGGGCGGAGGCAGTGGAGGGGGGTCGTGCTCGTCGCCGTCGCTGTTGGCTATCACGATCGAGAGAATGGCTTGGGGAGGGGATGGAGGTGGAGGACCCACAACACCCCTCAAATGTGGTAATTACTGTGACAAGCCCGCAGCATATGATCCAATCGCTCAACCCGCGCGAGAAACTCTAGACGTCCTCGCGATCACCAAAGGTTCATAAACCAGCGCGTGATTCAGCATCGCAACCGCGCATGAACCCATACCTAGCCATTCGATTCCCCCCGCTGCCAGCTCCCCGTGCCCCCAAATTGAGCCACCCATGTCACCAACCCCACTCCAACAGTCTCGAGACCATGGGAACCCCCAAGGGGTGCCGCACAGCGGAGAGAAGCAAATTCCGAGCCACGCCCGGCGGAACAGATCGAGGAGGCATGAGTTAGGGCTCGAATCACCTGGTAGGTGAGACGGAGCTCGAGGAAGTCATGGTGAGCCTGCCCGCAGACGCAACAGCCTCCGCCATTCCTCTATAGCATCCGCCGGGCTGAGCCCTCGATCAGATCCAAACCCAAGCGAGCAACGCGAACACACGAGGACATGAATTAGGTGAAAGAAAAAGGTATGAGCGCGGGTTTATGTGAGAGGAAAAATGAAGGGGGCGTCAGGGCAGAGGCGATGAGGAGGGGAGAGCATCACGCGTGGAGAGAGCGAGCGCGGTTTAGGGCTAGGGTGTCGCGGGACGGAGGCAGGTGGAGGCACGTGGTGAAGCATTGTGGACGCCCACATTGTGTCCTTATAGAGTAGTAGAGATTATGAAGGCATGATAATCTTCTTTGCTAAGAGAACTACTTAAGATGTCATAAGCAAGATAATTTAAGCATAAACATATTCGATCTTCCTCGGAATAATTTTTCTTATCATAACTAGAAGGTATAATACTCGTGTCTAAAATATGTTCTAATTGTGGGTCTATGGTCCTAAAAGCATTTATCACACTAGTAGACCATGAAGCATAATTAGAACAATCAGAAACTAATATCTCAAGAGTAACCTCCTTGTTCTCCTTTGGTGGTGTCTTCTTGTTCTTTTTGGATTTTTTCTGAGCCATCACTTCAAGATGTTAGACTCAATATGAAGTGCCTAGCTCCGATACCAATTGAAAGTCGACTAGAGGGGGCAAATAGGCGAAACCTGAAAATTATAACTTTAAACCTAGACTTGATCCCTCGATTAGTGGTTAGAACAAGATGAACAATTATCTGAGTATAAAACTAAGTTGTCACACCCGGTTTTAGAAGGTAAACCGAATGCGAACCATGTACGTGCCAGGATCAGAAATTCACGTACACAGCGATTACATAAATGACTCATCATAGCACAATGCTTCGAATTACAATAAAGAGTGAGTAATAATATTACAGACTAGAGCCATTTACATAATATAAATCAAAGTACACAGAAGCGAAACGTAGTCAACGTAAACAACCCACCACAGGCAGCTGACTGGGGGAGGTCGCTAGCCTAATCCTCGAACTCATAGACGTCCTGGAACTCCTGGAGATCCACCTCGACGCCTTCTTCTTTACCTGAGCATAGATTTCACCAGAGGCAACCTGGTGTTTTGTGAAAGCAAGGGTGAGTACACATCAACGTACTCAACAAATGTCCCGTTTGGCTGTAGTGGACTAGCTTTATGTGGGGTTAAGTCAAGCGGTTGCTTTTAGTTGGTCAGGTTATTATTACTAGTAGAAAGCCAGGTTTTAGCATTAAACCATGTTCTTAACCCAAAGTACCCTTTCCAAACGGAAAGAATACCACTTACCATTACCATAAGCATAATCATAACCATCCTTATCCTCATCATCATCTGTAACCAAAGCATCTCTGATCAAGTATCTCTAATCAATGGAGCTCCCTTGGCCGCTCATAACCGCGAGCACGGCTGATATATCAGTTTCAAACACTCTGCAGAGGTTGTGCACTTTACCCACAAGCCGTGATTCCCTTTCTGCCCGGAGAGAGCTACTCCCCATTGACCACTACCTAGGTGGTCCAGCAGGGCATCACTACGTAGCCTTTACAAAGATTCCCCGAGGCTGTAGTCGCCCGTTAGGTTTTCTAAATGTACAGCACTCCTCCCCAAGGGACAAATCAACCTTGGCAGAGCGAGCCGCATACACCGAGCCCCATTGACAGCACGACGGCTAAGCGAACTACACCCCGGTTCCTCTAATTACTCAGCTAAGGGCGTCCCACTTCACCCTCATGGTTGCACTGTTTTCCCGGGCGGTCATCCAACGAACAGGTCCTTACGGAGAGGCACTCGAGAAACCGCTCGAGCCCCCTAAAGTATCACCAGTCCAACACCATAATCATAGAGACAACATCGTATCATAAGTGTTCACATCATGTCATTGATTAAAGTAAAGCAATAGCGTGAATCTAACCATAGTAGCCCAAAAGGTAATCAAGGACCAGATAATAGAAAGCTAGTCAATCCTTATGTTGTTCATAGTATGCGGGACATTGAATTATAAAGTAAATGGGACATAATGGGTCAGAGGACACTTGCCTTCACCAAAGAGATGCTCAGAATCTTCAACCTTGTAGAACTCGAAGAGCTGGGTCATTTGGTCGTCGAAGCTTGACCGTCGATTCCTCGAAGCTCGAAAATGGATCGCAGATTATTCGCGGCGCGAAGCGAAGACAAACAAGCACAAGCAAACAAACATGTACATATGCATAAGAACATTACACCATGCAAGATAAAAAGCGAGCAAAATAAAAATAGAGAGCGCCTCTACGGATGGTCGAGGGGTTAGCGTGTTTACGCTAAACAAGTATTAATTATAGCATTTAGTTCGACATGGTCATTTTAATCTATATTTTTTTAAAATGTAGATTAAAACTAGTACCTAGTTTCGACTGAAATACCATTTTAATAGTGAATGATTACCCAAACAGCTAATTAACTGACTTGTGCCATTATAGGCGAACTGCTTAACCTTGCGCGCGGACAATGCGTGACACGCGCGAACGGCGCGCGGCAAGGCACGCGACATGCGTGGATGACACACGACGACACGCACGACAACACGTGAAACATCACGCGGCAACACGTGAAAACAGTGCGACGATAAGCTAGAATCGCTAACCGATCTCGCATCCCTATTAAGAAAGTGTTAATTACAACATTTGTATTGACATAATCACATTAACGGGTATTTATACTAGAACAGGTTAGAGCTATACCTAAATTAGAATGTTATTCTATTAATCATTGGACAAACAAATAATCCATTAAATAGCTAAATCCTGTGATGCGACAAAATACTATCATTAACGTGTACTCGACATGACCACGAAGTTACCACAATCAGAACAGGATCAAATGTATTTGTGATGCACACATGTTGAATACGTACTAGTTCACAGCTCAAAACGATGAGATCTCATGCGGCCACAACCACCTCACCCACGAACAGGACGATTGCTTCCTCTTCTCATTATCCACTGCGCACATGAGAACTACCACAACGGGAGGAGGTCGGCGAGGGTGGCCTTCCGATCGACCACGACGACTGGACGCCGGCCAGGGCCCCCTGGGAGCACACCGCGATGGGCTAGGGAGCCGGGGGGGCCGGACGCTCGGGCACGCGGGACAGGCGCGCAGGGGAGGGCTCGACAGCGGGCTGGGAGCTAGGCCGCGCGCGTTGCGCTCACTGGCCGCGAGCCACCACGCCGGGCAGGCTGCCGTGCCATGGCCGCTGCTGCGAGCGTGCCGCGGGCGGGCTGGCCACGCACCGCGCCGGCCGCCGCGATGCTGCTGGCCACGCCTGGCCGCTGCGCGCTGGCGAGCCGCGCCGGGCCGCCGAGGCCGCCGCAGGGGGGGCCGGGGAGAGGGAGGGGCGGGGGAAGGGGAGGGCAAGGGCGAGCGGCGTCGAGGGAGAGAGAGGGACGTGCGCGGGATCGGGGAGAGAGAAGGAGGTAGGGGGAAGGGGGGGTGGCGGCAGCTGGGGGAGGGCACGACCTAGGGTTTTGGGGGTGGGGCTGCTGCGCGTGGGGTGGGCCAGGTGGGCCGCGCGGGGGAGGGTCGAGCTGGGCCACCGGCTGGGCCGCACGGGGGAGGGGGCGGCTGGGCCGCCGAGCCAGCCGGCCCAAGGGGAAAGGGGGGAAGGAGGGGGGCTGCTGGGCCTGCCAAAGAGCCGGCCCAAGAGAGAAGGGGGGCTCCTTTCTATTTTCCATTTTCTTTATCTTTTGTTCTTTCCTATTTTCTTCACGATGTTAAATTGAATTCCTTATTAAACCAATGCTCCACAAAATCACTCATCAAACAAAGTGAAAGTATACGCCAGCATGATGCGACAATCAAAGCACTCATAGGGTTTTAATTTACTTAGGCTTACACGTAGATATACAGCAAAATAATTCCTCACTATTTAGAAAAAAGAAAAAAAAAGTAAGGAAAAGAGAGAGTAACACCTGAATTTGGTAGATATTAGAAAAGAAATTTTATACCCCAAATTCAGGGTGTTACATAAGTCCTTTGCTTGCAAAGAGTATATTGCTTTCAAAGAATGCGGAATTAACAAAAGGAAACTCAACTAAAGTGTTTATGGAGAATGAATCAAGAGGGCTTAGATAAGAAGAGGAAAATCGCAAGTTCTTTCTTGCAAGCTATTGCTTCTATATATGAGAATTTAACTCGAAGCAACACAAAGCAATTTCAACAAAGAATAGTGCAAGAGAACTTAGAGAGGGAGAAGACAAACAAATCACAAGCAATAAACACAAGTGACACGGGTGATTTGTTTTACTGATATTCGGTTCACCAAGAACCTAATCCCCGTTGAGGAGTCCACTAAGGACGGGTCTTTTTCAACCCCTTTCCCTCTCTCCAATGGTCACCAAGACCGGCGAGTGTTCCTTCTTTTTGTCAACAAAAGACCAAAGTCTCTGCAAGGCCAACCACAAAGTAAGGGGCTCTTGCTAGCTTTACAATGAATGGAGTCAAAACTCCACGCTCAAATGATCACAAGAGGTAGCACACACTTTCTCTCAATGATTCTCACAAGGCACTATCGCTAAACACACATGAGTAACTCTTTCTTGCTTGATCTCTCTTTTGTGACTCTTGTGAGGCTTTCATGTGTATAGAAATGTTGCTCTAGTAGATAGGAGTGAAAACCCAACTCTTGTGTATGAGATGTTTCAATGAATGGAGATGGTTGGGGTGGCTTGGATATGTCTACTATGTCCTGTGATATGTTGCTTGGGCTCCCACACCTTGAAATGGCCGGTTGGGGTGATATTTATAGGCCCTAACCCCATTTCTAGCCGTTGGACAGGAAGCAGCAGCTTTCTGTCGACGAGCGCACCGGACAGTCCCATGCACACTAGACAGGGCACTGTTCACTATCCGATGTCTGCCACGTCAGCCAACCGTTGGGGTCTATAGCAGTTGACCATTGGATCCGACTATTACCCAGACTGTCCGGTGCACACCGGATAGTCTGGTGCTACAGCCCGAGGGTGCCTGTCTGCGGGCCCCTCTGTGCAGACTGTCTAGTTGTCCCACCAGATAGTCCGGTGCACCACCAGGCGCTGGCTGACTGCCCTTTTTCTTGGATTTCTTTGTTGATTCTTTTGGGCTTCTATTCGTCTTGAGTCTTGGACTTCTATGCTTCTTTTTATGTCTTCTTTTGAGGTGTTGCATCCTCATTGCCATAGTCTAATCCTCTTCACATCATGTGAACTATAAACATAAACACTAGAAAACATATTAGTCCACAGGCTGTGTTGAAGAGATTCCTCGGGTATTTAGAACTTATCCAAAGAGTAGAACTATTGGTAGTTCATCTATGTTTTACCCCTTGTTGGTCACTTGTTCTCAAATGTTGTGAATCAAGAACAAGGCAACACAACTGTGAATTATTAGGGACCTTCGTCTTCCAAAGCATTATCTCCCCATGGTTATAATGATCATCAAACGAAGGTCATGAAGGATAGGCCTCCATCATTTAATATGTGAACATGAATGCGAAAGGGCAAAGATAGAAATTACATCTCATTAATTCCTTCATATTCGCATTCTATAAAACATGTATGAACATCAACAGAATTAATATTACATTGATACCTTCAGCTTGCTCGAAGGTGAAGACGCGAGAAAGTGATTACAATTCAGCATGAACAGTACGGTGCTACTGTTCATCAATTTATAGACACGGGATGCAGCCCGGGTAAAAGTACATTTATGTCCCCAATATTCACATATGATCATAATACAAGTTATTAAGGACTAAGTAGTCTTTTCCTCTTTCTGTCAGCATCATCATTATACTTCATCTCTGTTGTGAGCCAAAGTTGTCCATCTGGTGATAGCTTCGGCATTTATTATTATCCTTTTTAGATCTGTTTTCATCTTGTGTGCCTTCGTCATGAGGAAGAGGCTTGTATCCTAGACGAAGCTAACACTCTGGATGGTAATCTCTCTCTCTCGCATCATCTTTGCATTATATATCTTTAATGCTGATTCTTATATGTGTACATGAATATAAATAAATTGTGAGGATCTGATCATCATCTTTCGTTCTCTAGTGTTCTTTCACGCTTTTACTCATATTTATATTTATATTAGTATGTACATACTAAAATGATGAAGCTATGTCCTTCATGACCTTCGTCTGAAGATCATTATATCCGAAAGGAAATAATGTTTCAAAGGACGAAGGTCTTTAACCATTAACAATTGTGTTGCCTTGTTCTTGATCTGTAGCATTTGAGAACAAGTGACCAACAACGCCCTATATGGTCTTGCTTTGGCATTAGGAGGCCACCCATTGCACTTGGGAATGATGTGAAAGCATGCCAGGCGGCTTTCAACACAGTGTGCACCTATATTGGCACAAGAGACTTGGTTCAAGAGCACATTGCTTATAGAGTATGGCCTCTTGCAAGTGAATGGGAAATGCCGAAGGAGGTTGCCGCTGGCTCTAGTCAAGGTGGCTTGGTCTATATCAAGTATACCTTTCGATACAAAAGCCAATTTGATGAACCAAACGATGACTGGCTAGATGTTATAGAGGCAACTAGTGGTGAGCTACTTGGAGCTTACTCGAAGGCTGAAGACGAAGCTATGATGGTCGCCTTCGGCGCTTGAGGGAAAAAGAGGCTAAACATGGTTTTTGATGTTATCGGGTTTGTCTACCCTGATTACTATTTTCCTGTTCAAAAACAAGGGAGAAAAAGAAAAATTGCTGCTTTGACATTCTCTAGTGTGTCGAAGGCGAAGAAAGTGAAGGTCTTGACACGAAGACTGAGATGCATTGAGACGGTCGATGTGCCAAAGCTTATTGAAGGTGCAAAAATTGGCCCTTCTGCCACAGAATCAGGTCCTGTCATGCCAATTGAAACTTGTACAGATCCGGCTGAAGAGCCGAAACAGAGAAGGCAGCAGAACAGCTGAAGGTACTAAGCCCAACAACTACAACAGAACTACCGAAGCCATCAAGTGTTTCCACAGTGACTCTAAGAAAAAGGAGAATGGCTAGTGTATTAGACGCCGTTTTGAATCCGCGAAGATGTTAGCTCTCGCTTCTATCGAAGCTTCTAGCGGAAAAACTAAGGATGTGAAAGAAGTTGTTGCTGCGAGCATGGCCATTGCTCCTAACAAAGCTGGGCCTTCGGAAGCTCGGCCAATAGAACTGGTGGAAGAGAGTGCTCCCGAGGAATCTAAACATCCTGCCCCCGAAGCACCTCATAAAGAGGTGGAATTCATCATTCGACATGCTTCGGGAAAGCAGCTATCTTTAGAGCAGATTGCTGAAGTAGAGCATTATGCCAGGGACCTAAAGTATCCCCGAGGGTCCTTGGTATACGGAGGGGATGACGAAGAGGTCTTCGTCTATTGCCAGGAACTCAAACATGAGTACGAAGTACAATAACCAGGAACTCAAACATGAGTACGAAGAAGCAAATCAAACATGAGTACGAAGTACAATAACCAGGAACTCAAACACGCCAACACAACATAGCTCAATGCTACATATTCAAAAGAAGATCTTTCCTAAGGAAAATAGTTTCTCACAGGTTATTGAAAAGTGAGACAAGGTTGGGAATAGGAAAAAGATTACTAAATCAAGGAGTCGGATTAGAAATAGCAAGAAGTTAGACAAGAACAAGACATTATTGTTGATGGTCAAGAGTGAAATAAGGTAACCATGAACTGGTGAAGTGAGAATAAATGATACAGCCAAGGATATGAAGTGTTAGAAAGCTTTATCAATGAGGCAAAATAGAGAGGCATTATCAAGGAGAAAGTAGGGAGACAAAGAATTCAATATATCAAGGTAGATATTGGCCAAGGATGGAAATACAATGGCAAGAAAACAAAAGTGTAAGATGTCAAGGGTTATATAGTAATATTATGGATTAGAAAACCACTATAATATAATATAACATCGCCCTTACTGATCTAGTCGAAAATCTTAATACTAAAGAACAATCCTATCAACCTAACCAAGAAGAATGGTAATAGATCTAAGGGATCCATAACAAAAACTCTTACGAGGTGGGGATAAGACAATGAATGAGGCATCTTCAATAGCTTTGAAAGGGTTGCTTCTGTCAAACTACGCTTCAAGTTCCACAATCTTGCTAGATCATCTTACAATGTTTCTGAGTAGAGCTTTCTGATAGACCAAAAACTAGACTAAGAAGAGTTGAAGATAAAAGAGACTAGTTTTGATATAAAGTAACTTTTTATGGAGATCATGCATGGTTGAAGATCGTTTTTAGACTAAGAAGGGTTGCTTCTGTCAAACTATGCTTCAAGTTCCCCTTAATGAAGTTGAATGATGTTTCTATGATATGGTTCGCTTTAACAGTCTCAAGCATGGTTGAAGATCGTGCATGGATGTACAATGGCTGGAGTAGAAATGGACTCCATTCTGATGAGTGGGTAGCCAAGACCAAAGATTTTGTGGGCCATGCTTTCTCCTTGTCATTAACTGGCACTATCAGATGCCCTTGCAGGCGGCACAAAAATAGTATATTCCTTAATAAGGAAAGATTTAGCCAAGATCTTTGCCAGTTTGGATTTATGCCTGGATATGAGGTGTGGGAACATCATGGTGAGGTAGTACCCAACCCGAATGTAGAAGAGGAGGACAACAATGAGTGGGCTAGTGGTGATGTGATGCATGAGATGCTAGATTCGCTACGTCCAGAGTTAAACCTAAGCTCCGAGGATCCAGCCACACCAGAGGTTACAAGATTTTTAAACTACTAAAAGACTCTGAAGAGCCATTGCATGAACACACAAATGTGAGTATACTTGCTTTTGTGACCCGAGTACTTTTTCTCGAACAATTGTTACAATGAGATTTTAAAGTTATTTGGGGATGTGCTGCCAAAACCCAATAAGTTGCCTAAAGACATGTACCATTCAAAGACAATTATCAAAGGTCTCGGTATGGATAATGAAAAGATTGATGTGTGAAAAAATAATTGTATGCTTTTCATGAAGGAGCATGCGGGAGAGAAAAATGGCTGAAATGTGGACAATCTAGATTTGTGGAAGTTGTTAATGATGAGGGTGACAAGGTGATGACATATGTTGCCCATAAGCAGCTTCGCTACTTGCCACTAACTCCTCGAGTGAAACGATTGTTTCTATCGAAAAAACTACCATGCACATGCGATGGCATAAAGAAGGTGTCTGTGAGAATGATGACCTAATGGTGCACCCTTCAGATGGGGATGCTTGGAAGGCTCTCGACACGTTTGATCCAGACTTTGTAGCTGAACCGTGGAATGTTCGTATCGGCCTCACGACCGATGGCTTCACACCTTTTGGTCAAATGTCATCTGTAAGGAAAATGGATCCTAGGCCATTTGGCTCAACAGGTTTTGGTGGTTGATGATCAACATAACATGTGGACTAATGTGTTTGCTAGTGTTTGTGTTTATAGTTCACAAGATGCTAAAGTTACTTGGACCAAGGCATTGAGGAAAGCAACAGCTCAAAAGAAGACATTATGAAGATCAAGTGAAGTCCAAGAAACAAAGGAAGCGTTGCCTGCGGACTGTCTGGTGCCACACGGCGGACTGTCCGATGCACCAGGAACAGTAGCTCCATCGGCTAGTTCTAGGTGGCGCTATGGAGAGAAGACCACCGGACTGTCTGGTGTGACATCCAGAGTGTCCAGTGTAAAAAAGCCTGCGCGCCAATGGTCGGCTGCAGTGTTAGACCAACGGCTAGGCGCATCGGACAATGAACAGTGCAATGTTCGGTGCACCACCGGGCTGTCCGGTGTGCCGCAGAGAGCACAACTTTTCTCCAACGACTAGTTTTGTATTGGGGGCTATAAATACACCCCCAACCGGCCATTTCAATGTGTGAGAGCCCAAGCAACATACCAAGGCATATAGTAGACATTCCCAAGTGCTCATACACCCAAGTGCTTAATAGAATCACTCGGTGATTAGCGTAGGTGCTTTGCGAAGTGCTTAGGTTAGTTAGATCACTTTAGCGCTTGCTCTAGGTGAACCCTAGTTAGTTGAGTGAGTTCAGATAAACCACATAACCCCATGACTCTTGCGCGAGCCGTTGTAATTGTACCAAGTGGGGCGAGAGTCTTGTGAGACCGTGACAACCGTGTTTGTGTCACGGCCGCCACCGTGTACCGGAGGGAACGAGTCCCACGACGTTGTCAGCCAGAAGCTCGATAGTGGAGACGGTGGGGAGTGTCTGAGAGGAGCTGAAAGCGGAGCACCACTTGCATGTGGAGAAGGCCTGTGGCTCTCTACGGAGTTACTCAACCGAGGTGCTTAGCTCAAGCATGGGCTTCTCTTTGCGTAGGGGCACCAACGAGAATTAGTCAGGACCTTGCACGGTTCCGGATACCTCGGTAAAAATACTAGCGTCATCTACGAGAGTTTGCATCTCTACCTTGCTCTTTAGCTTCCGCATTTACATTAAGCATTTAAGTTTCAATCTTATATTCATACCTATATTGTTTAGGATTGAAACTTAGCCATTGCGGTAGAGATAGCAACACTTAGACAAAACCTAGTTTGCACATTTTTTTTGATTAATTGCATAGGTTTTGCTCTAGGGGTTTATTTGTGGCCTAGTTTACAAAAAGTTTTAGAAGTTCTAATTCACCCCCCTCTTAGGTGTCACATGTTTCCTTCAGCATCATCATACTCATGTTGGCTCCTACAACCTTCCACCTTCTCTTTGTATGAAGTATGAATTTATATTTCTTTGCTTAATCATACCTGGCCCAGACCATCCTGGAAAGAAACTCAATGTCATGTTATAACCCTTGAATGAATAGTTGTAGGAGCTTTGGAAAGGAGTCGAAGCATATGATGTTTTCAAAAAACAGATACTCAAACTTTGAGTCGTGTATTTGTTTTTGGTGCATGACTTCATGGTGTATGCTATTTTTGCCGGTTGGAGTACACATGGTAAATTGACATATCCATATTGCAGTTCAGATACATATTGCTTCCATCTTGCTCATGGTGGAAAGATCACTTACTTTGATTGTCATTGACGCTGGTTGCCCAGGAAACACCCCTTCAAGAGCGATAAGAAAAACCTTATAAAGAATACCATGGCCACGAAAGGACCGCCAAAACGTCTAAACGCAGTAGAAATTTATGCTCAGCTGAACAACCTTGTCCTAAATGAAAAAGGGGACAAGTACCAAGGATTCGGAGTGGTCCACAACTGGACACATACATGTGGTCTATGGGAGCTCCCTTATATGTTGTCATTGATTCTTGTGCACAACATTGATGTCATGCACCAAGAAAGTAATGTTGCTGAAGCCATCATACACACCTGCATGCATTTTGAAAAAAAACAAAGAACAATCTGAAAGCTTGAAGAGATCCAGCAATGCTTTGTGACCGACCAACCCAGGCGCTCAATGACAACGACAAGCCGCCACATGCCTTGTTCTATCTTACCTCTAAGGACAAGATCAAAGTGATGAGATGGATGAAAAAAAATTTCCGATGGTTATGCTGCGGGCTTGAAAACAATTGTGAATTTGAAAATGGGAAAACTAACTGGGTGAAAGAGGCATGACTTCCATATATTAATGGAGAGGATTATCACTGTCATGTTTCGTGGTTACATACCTGACGCCATGTGGCAAGTAATAGCTAAGCTAAGCTATTTCTACAGGCAGATCTGTGCTAAAGAAATAAGTAAAAATATGATGGAGAAGTTGAAGAAAGAAATACCATTGTTTCTATGCAAGCTAGAAAAAATATTACCACCTGGATTCTTATCCGATGGAGCATCTACTTATTCACATTCCATATGAAGCAAAGATTGGTGGACCTGTACAATATAGGTGGATGTATCACATTGAACATACACTCAAAAACCTGCAAGCCATGGTTCGAAATAAGGCTAGAGTAGAAGGATGCATCACCGAAGCTTTTTTGCTAAAGGAGGTTTCATACTTCATGAGTGTGTATTTCATAGAGGAACACTGAGAGCACCTAGAGGGGGGTGAATATGTGATCCTGTAAAAATCAACACTAAATGGCACAAACTTGGTTTATGAAATGTTAGTGGAATCAAAACCAAGGTGCTATGTCTAGAGAGAAAGAGATGACTTCTTCACTTAATTGCTCTTCACAAGGTGAGTATTAAACTTAGAGCAATTATCAAGTGAGTAGAAGCAGAGAGAATCGCACACGAATAACAACAGATGACACAACGATTTTATCCTGTGGTTCGGCCAAGTAGAACACTTGCCTACTTCCACGTTGTGGCGTCCCAATGGACGAGGGTTGCACTCAACCCCTTTCAAGCGATCCAATGATCTACTTGAATACCACAGTTTTCTTCCTTATAGCAGATGTTCCCTTTGTGAGGAATATCCACAAGTTGGAGCCTCTCACCCTTACAATATTGATCACAATGAAAAACCACAAGAGTAAGGGAGGGAATAGAAACACACGCAAGAGTTAGAGTCACAACAGCGACACGCACACAAGTCAAGAAACGAGCACACAAACACAGCGCAGCGAGTTCACAACTCAACAAGTGCTCAAATCTCAAACACAATGATCCGGATGCGTGCTTGCGGAGTCTAGGCGTCTTAGGATGTTCAATGGAGGCTTGATGTGCTGCTTCATGCGCCTAGGGGTCCCTTTTATAGCCCCAAGGGGCCTAGGAGCCGTTGGAGCTTCATTTGGAAGCTCCCAGCCTTCCTTGTCT
This sequence comes from Zea luxurians, assembly GCA_029449295.1. Taxonomy (NCBI): domain Eukaryota; kingdom Viridiplantae; phylum Streptophyta; class Magnoliopsida; order Poales; family Poaceae; genus Zea; species Zea luxurians. The sequence continues at coordinate 9,135,213 of JAOPSE010000063.1, forward strand.
ATGGGTGCACCGGGCTATCTGATGGTGCACCGGACAGTGAACAATAACGGATCTGATTGATAGTTTCCTCCTCTGGAAGAACTAGTCGTTGGTGCACCGAACAGGACTATTCACTGTCTTGTGCACCGGACAGGTTACTATTCACAGACCTGTGCACCGGATAGGTTACTATTCACTATCCTGTGCACCAGACATGTTACTATTCACTGTCCTGTGCACCGGACAGGTTACTATTCACTGACATGTGCACCAGACATGTTACTATTCACTGTCTTGTGCATCGGGCAGCTACTATTCATTGTCCTGTGCACCAGCCAACAACACACTAAGTGTTTTTTCTCCAGTCTTTCTCCATTTGACTTCATTGAGTTCCTATCACTTAGACAAGCATGTTTAGCACATAAAACAATTGACTAAATGTCTAGAACTTTCCTTTATTTTTGATCCATCTAGATATACCTTTGCTTAACATCTGTTAGTTCTCACCTAGTGTGTTGTGTATCTAATCACCAAAATAATATAGAAATAGCCCAAGGGCACCTTTCTCTTTCAGTCTCCCCCTTTTTGGTGATTTATGCCAACACATTAAAAAGCAACTCGTTTCGAACTAACATATCTAGAAGAACTCAAAAATGCAAATTGAAGACCAATAAGATTTTCAAGGAATTTGGCATATTTGGATAACTTTTGCCACCACTTGGTTCATTTTCACCAAACAAATTCTTTTTCCTCTCTCTAAGTCCAACACACTTGTTTTGGCAAATCAAGAGATCTTTCAAGAGTAAATTTGATCAAATGCCAAAAACTCCCCCTTTTCCCATAATTGAAATTCTCCCCCGTGAGAGAACAATTTTTGCAATAAGAGGGTTTTGATCAAATACAAAGATTCTAACTCTACAATTTTTGAAATTCACAAGTGGTTGGCTGATCCATTTGCTTTGGCCTTAATTTCTCCCCCTTTGGCATTAAGCACCAAAACAGGTGAACTTTTGGCCCTTTAACCCCATTGCCTCACCAAAATGTCAAATAAGAGCAAAAGGCAATGAGAACACAAGTATGAACTTGGGACAAGATACATTGATACCAGAATGCAGTAGAAGCCCTTTCTTTGTCCAAGTTCACTTTTTCCTTTCAATGCAACTTTGAGACTATATCAGGAGTACTCAACAAACAAGTTAGTCTCAAAGGAGTCAAGTTGTAGCACATCCTCCCCCTAAACATATGCATCATTTGCATAATGACTTATGAGGTCTGGGGATGACTTGTACAACTTGAGTATCAAAAATAAGCAATTAAAGACATTAATGCTTAAACTAACATGATCAAAGGCATAGAACACATGTATGCTATGGATCAATCCAAGTTACGCGAATCTAAGACATTTTGCTCACTACACAACCTGCAAAACCTTTTCTCATCTAAAGGCTTGGTGAAGATATCAGCTAGCTCATTCTCGGTGCTAATCTGGTAAATATCGATATCTCCCCTTTGCTGGTGGTCTCTCAAAAAGTGATGCCTATGATAGAACCTCCCAAGGTATTAGGCCCACCTACAGTTGTCCTTGTCCTATGGACCTCGAACAACCCTGTAGATGCACATAATCCCTTGACAAGTTCAGTAACCTGTATCCCCATCATTTCGCCCAAGAGCGCTTCACCCGTCACGCAGACATTACATCACAAAACCAGATTAAAGAAATAGCGGAAGTGGATTACAATAACATAATTTACATTAGCAAAATATAGAGAGAGTGGTACTTATTACAATACTAGGGTTATGAGTGCATAAGTATTATTACAAACCAGGGAGGCAAAACACCCTCCGCACAAAATTTAGTGTTTTCAATTCGGGAGGTCAACATCCTCCCACGCCCAACTTCACTACTTTGGCTCCTCCTTGATTATCACCTTTGAACAGAAACAGCAAAACTCTGATGTTTCCTCACCTACAACAACATGGGTTCGAAAACCCTAAGTATGGAGTGTACTTTCGCAAGTCTTACCAGACAAAGGAAAAGACTCTCAAGGATATGCTGGCTTGTGGGATTCAAGGTATAGTTTGATCAAGAATCAAAGACTCTGTTTGCATAAATGCTTACTAACAATGGATCCTTAAAAATCTAGTTTTATTATCAAGTTAAATCATTACCTGCATCTAGAGTTCTTTCTATCCTAGTTCAAGAACTTGGCCTATACTAGCCATCTTTTATCACACCTTTGTGTTCACTGGAATGCTACATGTAAGTCAGTGACCAAGTCTTCATGTCCGAGAAGTAACGGTGATCCAAATCGATTAATACCTAGCTGGGGATCTCCAACCACACGACATATGTAGCACTTAAACCTTGCATATGTCAACTCGCCACTGGGTTTCTCAAGACCAGACCGGGTTCACGCCAACCGAGAGCACAGATACACCACCGTCCAGCCTCTTGCCACGGAGGGTACACGCTACTCTCGCCATCTCTCCACTCCCATTGCGTGTTGGCCTTTTTGGTATTGGTCTGCCCGAGGCAAAGCTTACCCATGACGAGGCATGTGGCCAGTTAGAGGGTCCTCGGTCAGTAGGCCCACATCGGCACGGTCCTTAAGCAACTCAGACGGAGACATTACATCGAGACTTCCTTCTCATGCAAGTCACCCGCCCGGTCTCGTCTTTATCATTTACCACCCAAAGTTTGGTACCTGACAGAGGTACATCTTTTCCGATATTGAACCCTCACGGCCATGATGGATCCACCATCAAGTCTTTTCTTTGAAAACTTCCCTTCCCATGTGAAGCATCATCTCTGTTCAAAACAAAGCATTTTGTCTTCTAAGGCAAGACTAAGCATCAGAAAACTCTTAAGTAAAACATGTATCAAAGAATGGTAAACAGTTCCAACGAAGGAAATGCAGCAATTGTTTATCACCCAACTCCTATCACCTAATGCATCATTTCAAGTGATAAAGAGTTTTAAACAACAAGGAAGGGGTAAATGCACTGGGGCTTGCCTTGTGTTGTAGGGGACTCGAGATCTGTTCCACAGATGTCAAAGTAGAAGTTGTTTTCAACCGGTGGATTCTCAGTTTGAGGTAGAACTTCTTCAACAATCACTTCTTCGTTTTCTATACATAATAATACATATACATGAATGCTCATGTGATGCTATGATTATGCAGTTATAATAGAAACACACTAAGTTGTATCTTCAATATAACTTTCCTTCACGGTACCTACTAACTACTGGAGTTCTCCTGAGTTAGTACTCTATTAGGGTTTGGCAATTATATTTTAGGAAGCTAGTGTTTTGGTTTGGGATCAAACAATGTCCAAAACATGCCAAACTTTACCCAAGGGTTCTGATTGTCATAATAAGTTCACCCAAAAAGTTTTACTATTTGTGGAGCTACTAATAAAATTCTAAAATTCTAAAAGACTAGGTTTAGGCATCTTTAAATGCTAAATAAATCATGGTTGGGACTAAAAATCTTGGAACTATTTTTATTAAATACCAGAGGAATTTAGGAGTCTAATAAAATTGGTCCCATGATTTTATCGTTTTTCTAAAATTTCCTATAATTTTCCTAAGCCTGGTAGAAAAAGAAAAAGGATAACTAGGAATAGTATTGGGCTGAAACCACCCGAGCGGCCCATTAACAGGAGAAACGCGCCCGCGCTAGCGACTTTGCACAGAGTACCTCCACTATTTGAATAACTGGTTAAGAATACTTGCGCACTATTCATATGTGTCTCTGACGATTGCACTAAGGCCCACGGAGTTCTATTTCTTTACCATGTCAAGTCCACGACGGTGAACGGCAACGAGCATTCTCCGGCGACCTATACCGTTCGGAATACGCAATGATGAGGCTTCTCACTTGGTCGACACCTAATTCGACCCCTGGCGACCCTAATCCCTCCATCAATTGCACGATTCGGGCCCGTAATCTCTCTGTCCACGACGACGGCGAAAACCGAGGACAACCCGAGGTGTTCCCGGCGATCTAGCGTGGTCTAGTTCAATTGGTTAGGCCAACAAGCATCCCTACTGTGCAAGGGTGCAGAAACGAGGATAAGGAGGGCAAGAGCGGACCTAGAGACGGCGGTCCACGGCAAGATGTTCACGGCGGCGTGGAAACCCGATTTGGGGAAATCCCAAATTGAGGGGCTATGGTGGACGATTGGAGACGAGGGCTGGTTCACTGGGTGCGTAACAACCTAGCGGAGTTAGTTGATCGCTTAATTTATAGAGGCCAATAGTGGTGGCATCTAATTTGGGAAATGAAGCTAGCGGCCAAGGAGAGAGGGAGTTCACTGGCACGAGCTGTCGTGGCTTTCACTGAGGCAATGACTTAGGTGATAGACTAGCTATCTACTGTGGTCTGCTGCGACGTGGTGAAACGGCTGACAGCATGGCATGACCGCGAGGAACGGTGGCAAGACGGCGATGGTCGCGCGGCCACATCGCGACGCAAGTGGGCACGGTGACAGAGCGACCACAGTGCCCCATCTTCATCCCTTGTCAAAGATCTTTCACCCCGTGAAGTTATCCACGCGTCACCGGGCGCAAATCACAATGCCGGCACGAATCCAGGCGCGGAGGGGTCACCGGCGGCGAAGTGCAGAGAACCTAGGATCTTTTTCAGTCTACTGTACAATGGGAAACTCCATTCAGGGTGCCTGATAGAGCAATTCATAGGGCCTTGATCTCCAATTTTTATATTGCAACTTGTTACTCCATCTGTATAAGTTGTTGATTTATAGTCCAACTTTGATTTTGCTATAACGACCATACTCAAATCATCACTGGATCCAGCTCAAATTCGATCTCCAAGTTCAGCTCAGGTCACTGACAGTCAGAATTCAGTCTTAGGACTGCCTGACAGCTAAGCTTCAAATCCATCTAACTCCAATTTTGTACAGCACCAGTACTTAGTCACTTAATCAAAGTTGTACTCCTATTATAGCTCTATAATATTAGTGTAATGACTTAGAACAAAATCTTCATAAATCAAGAGATACAAAACTCCATAGTTGCCTCAATCTTACTGAAATTCAAACTTAGCCACATAGTGTTCATAGGACTTTTTGCAAATAAGTCCAAACTTATCCATACTACTTGAAAATCCTCCAATATAAAAGTTACTTAGTTTTTTATGTTCTATCACTTTGATACTTGCACTTTGGTCCAAAAGTGCATAGAATTTGAATTCACCCCTAGGGTACAATTTAGGGTTTTCTAGGGTTTCTTTTAGGATTTTGGGCACTTTAGGGTGTTTGTGTCACTCAAATCCACCAAGCTTGATATCTTGTGAACATTTCCAATGACTTTTGAGGTATTACTCAATTTGGCCTACTACTACCCACATACCCTAATCCCAGGGTTAATTGCCCTACCCTAGGGTTAAGTACACTTCAAGTCACCACATCACACATGTTTTGAAATTTTACCTAGTGAATGCATTCTAGGTGTGATGAACAAAATTAAATGTCTCGTCTCGAGATTTAGGGTCGTAGGGTAAGTAGTGGAAAAGGAAACGCGTCATATCTTTATTTCCTTATTTGTCTTACAGAGCAGGGGGTGGTATGGGGTTTATTCCAACTTTACAATTAGATACACAAATCTTACAGGTTACATGAAGCTAAAAACCTAGGAAAATTCTTCTCCAAGAAATCTTCAGTCTCCTAGGTAGCTTCATCTTCAGTATGCTGGTTCCATTGTACCTTATAAAACTTGAGGATCCATTTTCAAGTAATCCTGTTGTAACACCCCTAGTGTTACTTAGGGTGTTCACCCATGACTACACCATTAAACCTATTATCACATGTGGTTTAGTTTGAGCAAGGTACACCAAAATTGGAAATCAAAATCCTAAGTAAGTGTAACCCATCTTAGATGTCATGCCTTGGCTGGTTATGCAAGTATAAAGAAGAGAAATTGCCCAAACCCTAATGCAAACCCCTTTGGACCATGGGAACCCTAGAAGTAAGTATGACCAAAGGGTTATGAAAACCACATGATCATGACTTGGGCCAATTATAAAAGTTGTAGTACACTTAATATCCTACAAATCATAGTAAGAAAGTAACCCCAAAAAGATTTCAGAAAAACCCCAAAAGGTTCACAAAAGGGTTGAGCACAAAAGAAAAATCAGAAATTGTCTAAGTCCAAAACCAACCTTTGGCCAAAGATCAAACATGTTCACCCTCATTCAAACTTCAAAACCATTTGACCCAATTGACAAAGTGGCGCCAAAATACCCCTATAACACCCTGGAAAAGTTTGAACCCAACCCTAAGTCGTTTGACACGACTTGGCACAGGATTTGTCTCGGTTTGGACAGCCCTGACATAGCCAACTTCCCACCCCCATATCTCTCAAACTAGACCATATCTACCCTCGGTACTCACATGAACTAGATAGCTCTAGGTACAGGGAAGAGATCTCTCACAGGTCCTAGGGCAAGATTCGTATGTTTTAGCCGCTCAGCAGAGGGAAGAACAAGGGCAGAAGCAAAGAGCCACGTGTTCGACGCGCTCTGAGCTCGCCAGAGCACGCCCGACGCGCGCCCCCGCGTGCCCCGCATCGCGCCAAAGCCGAGCCGGCGCCACTGCCCGCGCCCGCGCCTATAAAACCCCCAGGGACTTCGATCGTACTCCTCCACACGCGCTCGACCTCACCGGAGCACCAGATCACCGGCATTGCCCCGCGCACGGCGTACCCGCGGCCACCCGATCCCCCGCCACCGAAGACCGGCCAGCAGAGCCTCTCCTGACCCCGTTCGACCCTCGGAATAGACTGTGCGTGCCTTGGTGAAGCTCCCCGAGCAAGGAATCGGACTTCGCCTCGCTGGAGAAGCCAGTCCACGGTCGTCGGACTTCACCCGATCGCCGGTGAACGTAGACCGGGTAAGCCTCTGCACCATTTTCCGATTCCCTACGCACATAGCCTCTACGTCATCCCATGGAGCTCATCGTGCCTTTTAATTGAACTAGATCGCCGTGGTTAGGCCAGAGCACTTGCCGCCGACGAGTTCACCCGCCTGCGCACGTGGTCCGGTCGATTTCGGCCGCCACCACCGTCGAGCCGTACATCGCTGTGACCGCCAGAACCTCCCGAAGCCAACCCCACCCCTCGCCGGACCTCTCCCGCCGCGGGTAAGCCGCGCCGTCCTTTTCCTTTCCACGGTTACTGTTTACATAAGGGGAGGGACCGCGGGGAAGAAGAAGAAAAGGGCAGGGGGTTTTGTGCGCTGTCAGTGACTCAAGAGAATAGTAGCGCAGGGGTATAACTGAAAGAGTTAGTTTAGAAAGAACCCGAGGTCTTCGATACAAAGTGGATTTTCAGGAAACCTTATTAATAATCTGATTTTTAATCCAAACAGAACTTGAAAAATTCATAACTTCTGTTTTATTCACCCAAATCGAGTCAAACCAATTTTGCCAGACTCTAAATAATGTAAACTACTTAGGAAAAATATAAAACCCCTAAGTGTTGCAGAAAACTTTAAAGTTTTGATTTAAATGATTAACTGATCAAAAGCTAAAAGAAAAAAGGAAAAATAGCTACACTATTTGACTGGGGTTAAGAAAATTTAGAGAGGCACTTAGTCACTTCCTAACCTGTTTAAAAATAATCAACCCCTCTGTGCACCAAGTTAAGGTAGAGTTTACCATTTAAATCATTTTTAGCCTAAAGTTAGAGAAAATATGAAAGGTAATTTAAAATAAGAACCAGGGAGTACCCACATTTTTGTTAGCTCCCCTAATCAGTATAGTTCACTAGAAAATTTTATTATACCCTTGTTTAGTGCAAAAGAAAGGAGATACCTTTTAATCTAGAAAAACAAGGAAACCTTAGAAAAACCCTAGAAAAATAACCCAGAGGAGAAAACACCCCAACCCTTGCGATAACTAATATTTTGTTATTATGATCATAGGAAAAATATGGGATCTGTTGTTTGATATATTTCAAATAACAAGTTAGTTATAAGCCCCTTTTGGCATAAAACTTTGGAAATTCACAACTAAATATCTAGTAGGCCTTTTTCTGTGATTTTCAACACAGAGGCCCAATATCACCTATGTATCTGGACAAAAATAAAATTTGGTACAGAAACCTCAATTAAATCACAGCTATAGTGTAAAAAGCCCTTTTAAAGCTTGTCTTTGTAAATTTTGTACAAGTAGTGTCTGAATTAGTATCCACCTCAAATTTATAGGACAAACTACAGTGACAACTAGTAACCCACTGAAATTTTTGTAGAATTTTTGGGAAAAGTTAAATCACTGTTGTAGTTCAAACCCACACTAGAATTCACAAATAGAAAATGGAAAAGGGAAATTAATAGTGGAGGTTAATGTTACCCTAACACAACCAGCAAAACCCCCTTAAATGCCTACTAAAACATATAAGGGAAATCCAAGTTTCAATCCACTATGCTTATCCCTAGAGCAAAACCCAAACCTAAAATGGTAAGCATAAACCACCAAGAGCCCCGTATAACCAGAAAACCCTAAGTCATTAACTAACTTAGTTTTTCTTCACTTAGCATAATGATTACTAAATCCTGCATAATCATAGCATACATATCCTTATTCATTGCATTCGATAGATTGCAACCTCGCTGACGGAGAGTACATCCTCGTGCCAGAGCAAGGAGTTGCTCAGGAGGTAGCCCCGGATCCAGCACCAGAGCCTGCTCCAGAGGATCTGCCTACCCCAGCTTTGGAAGGCAAGCCCCGGTTTTATGCATAACCAGTTCTATATATTATTTTACTGTACTTAATGATTGTAGGCTTGTACTGTGCACTTAAGTATAGGAGTTGTTTGAAACCTTAGTTGCATGATCTCAGGAATCCTTTTGTGATGGATACTAGTATGCTAGGTTGAGTAGCTGCTTTACTAATTAGGGATCTCGATCGAAGTCGAGTGATTTTTCTAGCACTCGCGCGAGGTCAGGAATTGGTTGTATCCATTTTTGATATATCATAATGATGATAGTCTGTGGACAACGGTCCATGGGGATGAGTTGTCTACAAAACGGAAATCGGAATAAGGATTAAGGTGTGGTACCGTGTGTCAAGCGTTTGAATGTACTAAGCACATGCCGAGAAATATGGTAAATCGGTAAGCCTAGTACCTGATTGAACCTGCCAGCGGACATATCCCCTCACACGACCTGAGATGTGGTCTCCCATTCCGGTTATGGTGGGTACAAGTGCGGTCACTGCACGACGGCAGTCGGGGTTAGTGAGGCATTGTACGCCAAGGCGGTGAGCCCTGATCTGCTGCCAGGGAATCGATGGGGACGATTGATGTGTGTGGGGACGGAGTGCCTCGCCACGTCATGTGATTAGGTTTACCTTGCAAGGATAAAAACTCGGTTCGAATCATCTGCTTCTCGCAGCTAATGAGACTGCTTGATCCATGCTGCTACATTGAGTAACAAGTGGAATTGGGTTGACTTGGCAAAAGTGGTTGATTGCTAAATGTTTGATACCATGTATGATTAGATAGGTATACATTTAGTCTTAAGAGAGTCACACTAAAACTTGACAAAGCTAAAACTTGATTTATAAACTCAGCTAGTGCTTTTGGCAACAAAACCCCTCAGCCAAAAAGCTGCATGTCTAGAGGTAGAGGAGTAGACTCCTCACACCGGGTAAGTCTAGCTGAGTATTAGTATACTCAGCCTTGCTTGTGGCATAATTTTTACAGGTTCTCTGGAGGACATGGTTGCTGGAGTGACTTGGCCGTCCACCTTGCCACCGGGTTGGACAGTCGAGTGGGACCCTACCTCGGCTGAGGAGGAGCCGGAGGAGTGATGGGACAGGCTTCCCCATCTCTCTGTTTAATTATCATTAGTTTCATTCCGCTGCACTTCGAACAATGATGACTACTTTTGCTAAATCTCCGATGATGATGTAATAAGTTTGATACTCCCTAATGTGTGGTTTTATGCTTTATTGTATTTGCTCTGTGACTCACCATCGAGTGAGACTGTGGTACTTGATCCTGTCAGTGGCCTCGTCGGACTAGATCCAAGGGATTGATGAGTTATTCCCATTTAAGTGTGGTCTAGCCTCTAAGGCAGGACTTAGGCACTTAAGTTGGAATAATTCGGGCAGTTCCGCCACAGCTGGTATCGGAGCTCGTACCACCACAGAGGAATCAATAAACTATAAATACCATTCTTTTTCAAAATAAAACTTGATAGAAACAAAGGTTGGATGGATCGTAGGACAATCAGGATAGACCTAGGACGTGGAGCCTTAGGATGATAGAAGGATAGCTAGGTGGCTAATTAAGTAAGCCCTACAGGCTATTATAAGGGATGGGAGATCCTTCCTATTCCCTCTAAGTTGACGTGAGGTCGTTTAGGACGAGCATGCATGCATTCTTAATTAAACTATTTAATAAGCAGGTAAGAACCTTAATACATAGTAATAACAATTTAAGTATCCCAGTACCATTGTCGTAGTTTTAGAGAGGCTGAATCACGATCCCTTTTTATTTTATGATTCTTTTTCTTTTACTTATGCTTAACCGTACACAGATGACTTCTCACGGATCCTCAGACGAAGGGAATGCACAGTCCCACATTGATGGGCTTGCACGAGAGGGTTTTCCCCGTATCTTGTGGGAGGTACTTCAGGGAGCTGGTTACGCGACGCCTCCCCAGTACGCGGTGCGGCTGTTTGAGAAGCACCGAGTGCCCCGCTATAGGGTGAGGATGACCCTGGAGCCTCATCCTCTGCAGCAAGACTGGCGTTTGCTGGACTCTGAGTCTTTTGGATACAGAGCTGAAGATACTATCGAGGCGATTGCTCTTCACGGACTGACCACCTTCTGCGAATTCCACCCCTTGGAGCTATCCACTCACTCCATTGGGTTGTTCCCTGCGGAAAAGGAGGATGACCCAATGTGGAAGGATCAAGTGGAGCGTGCCAAGGATATTTGGGCTATCTACCCAGGCTAGACTGCTCACTTGATGGTGCGGTGCATGAATGCCCTGTATCGTCTGCAAGTGATGCGAGGAGAGGCCATGTCTCATCTGATGGCACTATTGGAGGCCACCAAGATCACTTTGGATAACAGAGAGGAGCTTGTGGTTGACTAGTCCACTAAGATGGTGGAAAAAGATCTACAAGTGGAGCAGTTGTCGGATGAGATCCACGAGCTTGAGGAGCTAGTGGGAACCAGGGAGAACACCATCGAGGTTCTCGAGGATCAACTTATCAACACTCAGCAGCAGCTTGCGGAGGCTAACCATCATCTGGACATGCACCACCAGGAGATCCAGGACATGGAGGCCAACGAGGATGTCGACATCGAGGGAGGAGAGGAGCCTGCCTCCAGCTTGGACATTGCTGGCTCGGGGAGACCACCTTCTCCCGAGTCGAGCGTTGCCTCGTTTGCTCACTAGGTCGCAGAAATAGAGTTAGAAGTCTGTGACGATAGACTCCTCAGGACTAGCTTAGCTTTTGCACCCTTAGGGTACTAGGCTAGATGGAGTTGAGTCTTTTGAGTTATTGATGTAATCATGACAAACTCTTTTGGAAGTAGGGATGATAAATGATGCCAGTTTTAATTTAAGAATAAAAGTTTATGCCATGCCGAATCTGTTATAATTATGCAAGAATATATTGGTTTTACCCTTTTTGACTCTTTCACCATGATGTAACATTGAACCTCAGAAATATAATATTGAGAATATCCATGATTTTTCAGATGGCAGGGAGAGCGCGTCGTGGACAGAATGAGTGCATTCCTCCACCACCGCCACCGCCTCCCACTCTGTAGGAGCTGATGGCTCAGCAGAACGAAATTCTGCGACAGTTGGCGCAGCGTCAGCCGCCACCTCAGCATTATGGTGGTGGTGGTGATCATCAGCGTCACCCGGCGGCAACCACTTATCAGGAGTTCCTCAGTACCCAGCCACCTTTGTTCACTAGGACAGATGACCCACTTGATGCTGATGTATGGCTGAGGGTAGTGGAGTCCAAATTCCCACTACTCAATGGAGTTTGTTCAGAGGTGACTAAGGTCAGGTTCGCTACTCAGCAGCTTCGCGGACCTGCGCGGACATGGTGGGACCACTACCTTGCTATGCAACCAGTTGACCATGAAGTGGATTGGAGAGAGTTCAAGGTAGCTTTCAGGGGACACCATATTCCAGCAGGCATTATGGACCGTAAGCTCAATGAGTTTCTGGCACTCACTCAGGGAAAGCAGACAATGTTACAGTATGCTCAGGCCTTCAATGACCTGTGCCAGTATGCCGGGTATCATGCATACACTGATGAGAAGAAGAGGGACAGGTTTAGGAGGGGCCTCAGCACTAAGCTCCGCGACCGTCTCAACATGGTCAGGGCCAACAGCTACAATGAGTTAGTCAACATGGCCATTTCTCAGGAGGATTGTATCACAGCAAGGCAAGCAGAGAAGAAGAGGAAGACCCCTGTGGCAGGACTTTCAGCTCAGCCACAGCGCTTCAGGATTGTCTCTGACACTCAGAACAGGGGACCTCAGCAGCAGCAAGGACGTTGGGTGATCCGACCACAGCAGCAGCAGGCACCCAACCGCGCCCAGTTTCCAGTTCAGAGGAACAAACAGCCACAGCAACAGTACCGCCCGACCAATGACAACAAGTGTTTCACTTGTGGTAACACCTTGCATTATGCCAAGAATTGCCCTAGAAACCAGCAGCGGCAGGGACAGAATGCCAACTAGAACCAAGGCAAGAGGCAGAAGGTGCAAGTAAGACAAGGCAAACTGAACTTCACCACCATGGCTGACATTCCAGAGGGAGCACCCGTCATGACTGGTATCTTTTCGGTTTTGAATTATCCTGCTATTATTCTTTTTGATTTTGGTGCATCCCATAGTTTTATCAGTACCAAACTCAGTGCCAAATGTCAGCTACCTTTCCATCACACCAATGGGGGTATTACAATTTCAACACCAGGAGGCAGGATTGCCACCAATCAAATCAGCAAGAATGTGCCTATAAAGTTGGGTAGTTTGAAAATTAAAACCAACCTTCTTATTTTGGGTTTGGATAGCGTGGATATCATATTGGGAACTGACTGGTTGACCAAACACTAGGCAGTACTTGACATTGTAGCAAGGGCCATTGAAATTCACTCCCCTACTTATGGCGAGACTGCTTTATATTTGCCTGATCAGGGTTGTACCTGTTCCTGTGCCTTCATTATGATAGAATCCCCGGTTGAGAGAATCCCAGTAGTCTGTGACTACCCAGATGTTTTTCCGGAAGAATTGCCAGGAATGCCACCTGACAGAGACATCGAGTTCGCCATTGAATTGCAACCCAGAACTGCACCTATATCCAAGAGACCATATAGGATGCCTCCAGCAGAGCTAGCAGAGTTGAAGAAGCAGCTGCAAGATCTGTTGGACAAAGGGTTTATTCGCCCAAGTACTTCACCATGGGGATGTCCAGCCTTATTCGTGAAGAAGAAAGACGAGAGTTTGAGAATGTGTGTCGATTACCGCCCCCTCAATGCGGTGACAATCAAGAACAAATACCCACTGACCCGCATCGATGTTTTGTTTGATCAATTGGTAGGAGCCAAAGTGTTCTCCAAGATAGACCTTCGCTCGGGCTACCATCAGATCAAGATCCGTGCCAGCGACATTCCCAAGACGCCTTTCTCTACCAGATATGGGCTCTATGAATTTTTGGTGATGTCTTTTGGGCTAACCAATGCCCCGGCTTATTTCATGTATTTGATGAACTCAGTGTTCATGCCAGAGCTAGACAAATTTGTGGTGGTTTTCATTGATGACATTCTGGTGTATTCTAAGAACGAAGCCGAGCACACTAAGCATTTGCATACTATACTTCAGAGACTGCGTGACCATCAGTTGTATGCTAAATTGTCCAAGTGTGAATTATGGCTGAAGGAAATAAAATTTTTGGGTCACACAATTTCTCAGAATGGGATATCAGTTGATCCTGAGAAGGTACAAGAGGTAATGAATTGGAAGCCTCCTACTACCGTACGACAAATTCGGTGTTTTCTAGGATTGGCAGGGTATTATCGACGATTCATTTCGGATTTCTCCAGAATTTCCAAGCCAATGACTGAACTGTTGAAGAAAGGAGTCAAATATGATTGGAGCCAGAAGTGTGAGGATGCTTTTCATGCACTGAGGCAGCATTTGACAACAGCACCTGTGCTAGCTCAGCCCGACAATACCAAGCCCTTTGAGGTTTATTGTGATGCTTCCGGTACTGGATTGGGATGCGTCTTAATGCAAGACAATCGAGTCATTGCTTACGCCTCCCGAGCACTCAGACCCCATGAGCAGAACTACCCCACACATGATCTAGAGTTAGCAGCTGTGGTTCATGCTCTCAAGATATGGAGACACTACTTGATGGGAGCTCACTGTAACATTTACACTGATCATAAGACTCTCAAATATATTTTCACTCAGGCTGATCTTAATATGAGGCAGAGAAGATGGTTAGAGCTGATCAAGGACTATGATTTGGAGGTGCATTACCATCCTGGCAAGGCCAATGTTGTGGCAGATGCCTTGAGCAGGAAGGCCCAGTGTAATTGTATGAACATGGATGCTAGAATCACCACCCTATGTGATGAGTTGTGCAAGTTGAAAATGGAAGTCATTTCTTCCGGTGCTTTGAGTTATATTTCAGTGGAACCCACCTTACAAGAGCAAATAGTCATGGCACAAATTGGTGACAAGGGCGTTCAAGTCATTAAGGAAATGATCAAATTAAAGACAGAAAAATACAAATGCTTCCGTTAGGACAGCAAGGGAATCCTATGGTTTGGAGACCGATTAGTTGTTCCCAAGGACCCTGAGCTCAGAAAGAAGATATTGGATGAAGCTCACCTTTCAAAATTCTCCATGCACCCCGGCAGTAACAAGATGTATCATGATCTCAGATCCTTATACTGGTGGACCACAATGAAGAGGGAAATTGCTAAGTATATCTCTGAATGTTACACCTGCCAGAGGATCAAGGCCAGTCATTTCAAGGTAGCAGGCCCTTTGCAACCCCTTCCCATACCATCTTGGAAATGGGAGGACATTTGCATGGATTTTATTGTAGGATTGCCCAATACCTCCCGGCACCATGATTCCATTTGGGTCATTGTGGACAGATTGACCAAGACAGCTCATTTCTTGCCGGTACACACCACCCACAGGACGGAAAAGTATGCTGAAATTTACATTGACCAGATAGTTCGCTTGCATGGAATACCAAGGACTATAGTATCGGACAGAGGAGCACCATTCGTGGCACGATTTTGGGAGCAATTGCAGGAGTCACTTGGAACCCACATAATAAGAAGCTCAGCATACCATCCCCAAACAGATGGTCAGACAGAAAGGGTGAATCAGATTTTGGAAGACATGTTGAGGGCATGTGTGCTACACTATGGAAAGGATTGGGACAAGTGTCTTTCTTTGGCAGAGTTCTCTTACAATAACAGCTACCAGGCCAGTTTGAAGATGGCACCTTTTGAAGCCTTGTATGGGAGAAGGTGTAGGACCCCACTGAATTGGTCTCAAGCAGGAGAAAGGGAATTTTTTGGACCAAACTTGGTACTTGAAGCAGAGGAAAAGGTCAGAGTTATAAAGAACAACCTAGAAGCTGCTCAGGCCAGGCAAAAGAGCTATCACGACAAGAGAAGGAAGCCTCTATAGTTTGAAGTGGGAGATCATGTTTATCTTAAAGTGTCACCCACCAAAGGTGTTCAAAGTTTGGAATCAAGGGCAAGTTAGCTCCTCGCTACATTGGACCTTATGAGATCAAGGAAACTTGTGGACCCGTAGCATATCAGTTGAGGTTGCCACCCCACATGTCAGCAGTTCATGATGTGTTCCATGTATCTCAGCTACGGAAATGTGTCCGCTTACCCACGGAAGTGCTACCTGAACCAGAAATTGAGGTAGAACCAGACTTGTCTTACCAAGAGCACCCTGTCAAGGTATTGGACCAAAAGGAGAGATCAACGCGGGCAAGGTCGATCAGAATGTATAAGGTTCAGTGGAGTCACCATTCAGTGGAAGAAGCTACATGGGAGACTGAGGATTTTCTACGCTCTCACTTCCCTGACTTTCTGCCCAAGGGAGTCGGTACGTAGCCCCGAACCCCACCCCCACCTGCCATTTGAATCTAAATATAAGAAAATCTTAGATGTTAAAAGTATAGTAAGTTTTGAAAATAGCGTGAGAAGGACTTCCATCTGAAGTTGCAAAGAGGATGACATTCGAAGAGCAGTTAACTAGAGAAACTTGGATAAAGGCAGAAACCACACACCAGCACACCTTCATGGCACCCCTCCAAATGACTCCACCTAAAATCTCGGGACGAGATTCCTTTAAGGGGGGAGGGCTGTAACATCCCTGGTGTTACTTAGGGTGTTCACCCATGACTACACCATTAAACCTATTATCACATGTGGTTTAGTTTGAGCAAGGTACACCAAAATTGGAAATCAAAATCCTAAGTAAGTGTAACCCATCTTAGATGTCATGCCTTGGCTGGTTATGCAAGTATAAAGGGGAGAAATTGCCCAAACCCTAATGTAAACCCCTTTGGACCATGGGAACCCTAGAAGTGAGTATGACCAAAGGGTTATGAAAACCACATGATCATGACTTGGGCCAATTATAAAAGTTGTAGTACACTTAATATCCTACAAATCATAGTAAGAAAGTAACCCCAAAAAGATTTCAGAAAAACACCAAAAGGTTCACAAAAGGGTTGAGCACAAAAGAAAAATCAGAAATTGTCTAAGTCCAAAACCAACCTTTGGCCAAAGATCAAACATGTTCACCCTCATTCAAACTTCAAAACCATTTGACCCAATTGACAAAGTGGCACCAAAATACCCCTAGAATACCCTGGAAAAGTTTGAACCCAACCCTAAGTCGTTTGACACAACTTGGCACAAGATTTGTCTCGGTTTGGACAGCCCTGACATAGCCAACTTCCCACCCCCATATCTCTCAAACCAGACCATATCTACCCTCGGTACTCACATGAACTAGATAGCTCTAGGTACAGGGAAGAGATCTCTCACAGGTCCTAGGGCAAGATTCGTATGTTTTGGCCGCTCAGCAGAGGGAAGAAAAAGGGCAGAAGCAAAGAGCCACGTGTTCGACGCGCTTTGAGCTCGCCAGAGCACGCTCGACGCGCGCCCCTGCGTGCCTCGCATCGCGCCAAAGCCGAGCCGGCGCTGCTGCCCGCGCCCGCGCCTATAAAACCCCTAGGGACTTCGACCGTACTCCTCCACACGCGCACGACCTCACCGGAGCACCAGATCACCGGCATTGCCCCGCGCACGGCGTACCCGCGGCCACCTGATCCCCCGCCACCGTAGACCGGCCAGCAGAGCCTCTCCCGACCCCATCCGACCCTCGGAATAGACTATGCGTGCCTTGGTGAAGCTCCCCGAGCAAGGAATCGGACTTTGCCTCACCGGAGAAGCCAGTCCACGGTCGCCGGACTTCACCCGATCGCCGGTGAACGTAGACCGGGTAAGCCTCTGCACCATTTTCCGATTCCCTGCGCACATAGCCTCTACGTCATCCCGTGGAGCTCATCGTGCCATTTAATTGAACTAGATCGCCATGGTTAGGCTGGAGCACTTGCCGCCGACGAATTCACCCGCCTGCGCACGTGGTCCGGTCGATTCCGCCCACCACCGCCGTCGAGCCGTACATCGCTGTGACCGCCAGAACCTCCCGAAGCCAACCCCGCCCCTCGCCGAACCTCTCCCGCCACCGGTAAGCCACGCCGTCCTTTTCCTTTCCACGGTTACTGTTTACTTAAGGGAGGGACCGCGGGGAAGAAGAAGAAAAGGGCAGGGGGTTTTGTGCGCTGTCAGTGACTCAAGAGAATAGTAGCACAGGGTTATAACTGAAAGAGTTAGTTTAGAAAGAACCCGAGGTCTTCGATACAAAGTGGATTTTCAGGAAACCTTATTAATAATCTGATTTTTAATCTAAACAGAACTTGAAAAATTTATAACTTCTGTTTTATTCACCCAAATCGAGTCAAACCAATTTTGCCAGACTCTAAATAATGTAAACTACTTAGGAAAAATATAAAACCCCTAAGTGTTGCAAAAAACTTTAAAGTTTTGATTTAAATGATTAACTGATCAAAAGCTAAAAGAAAAAAAGGAAAAATAGCTACACTATTTGACTGGGGTTAAGAAAATTTAGAGAGGCACTTAGTCACTTCCTAACCTGTTTAAAAATAATCAACCCCTCTGTGCACCAAGTTAAGGTAGAGTTTACCATTTAAATCATTTTTAGCCTAAAGTTAGAGAAAATATGAAAGGTAATTTAAAATAAGAACCAGGGAGTACTCACATTTTTGTTAGCTCCCCTAATCAGTATAGTTTACTAGAAAAATTTATTATACCCTTGTTTAGTGCAAAAGAAAGGAGATACCTTTTAATTTAGAAAAACAAGGAAACCTTAGAAAAACCCTAGAAAAATAACCCTGAGGAGAAAACACCCCAACCCTCGGGATAACTAATATTTTGTTATTATGAACATAGGAAAAATATGGGATCTGTTGTTTGATATTTTTCAAATAACAAGTTAGTTATAAGCCCCTTTTTGGCATAAAACTTTGGAAATTCACAACTAAATATCCAGTAGGCCTTTTTCTGTGATTTTCAACATAGAGGCCCAATATCACCTATGTATCTGGACAAAAATAAAATTTGGTACAGAAACCTCAATTAAATCACAGCTATAGTGTAAAAAGCCCTTTTAAAGCTTGTCTTTGTTAATTTTTTACAAGTAGTGCTTGAATTAGTATCCACCTCAAATTTATAGGACATACTACAGTGACAACTAGTAACCCACTGAAATTTTTGCAGATTTTTTGGGAAAAGTTAAATCACTGTTGTAGTTCAAACCCACACTAGAATTCACAAATAGAAAATGAAAAAGGGAAATTAATAGTGGAGGTTAATGTTACCCTAACACAACCAGCAAAACCCCCTTAAATGCCTACTAAAACGTCTAAGGGAAATCCAAGTTTCAATCCACTATGCTTATCCCTAGACCAAAACCCAAACCTAAAATGGTAAGCATAAACCACCAAGAGCCCCGTATAACCAGGAAACCCTAAGTTATTAACTAACTTAGTTTTTCTTCACTTAGCATAATGATTACTAAATCCTGCATAATCATAGCATACATATCCTTATTCATTGCATTCGATAGATTGCAACCTCGCTAATGGAGAGTACATCCTCGTGCTGGCGCAAGGAGTTGCTCAGGAGGTAGCCTCGGATCCAGCACCAGAGCCTGCCCTAGAGGATCTGCCTGCCCCAGCTTTGGAAGGCAAGCCCCAGTTTTATGCATAACCAGTTCTATATATTATTTTACTGCACTTAATGATTATAGGCTTGTACTGTGCACTTAAGTATAGGAGTTGTTTGAAACCCTAGTTGCATGATCTCAGGAATCCTTTTGTGATGGATACCAGTATGCTAGGTCGAGTAGCTGCTTTACTAATTAGGGATCTCGGTAGAAGTCGAGTGATTTTTCTAGCACTCGCGCGAGGTTAGGAATTGGTTGTATCCATTTTTGATATATCATAATGATGATAGTCTATGGACAACGGTCCATGGGGATGCGTTGTCTACAAGACGGAAATCGGAATAAGGATTAAGGTGTGGTACCGTGTGTCAAGCGTTTGAATGTACTAAGCACATGCCGAGAAATATGGTAAATCGGTAAGCCTAGTACCTGATTGAACCTGCCAGCGGACATATCCCCTCACGCGACCTGAGACGTGGTCTCCCATTCCGGTTATGGTGGGTACAAGTGCGGTCACTGCACGTTGGTAGTCGGGGTCAGTGAGGCATTGTACGCCAAGGCGGTGAGCCCTTATCTGCTGCCAGGGAATCGATGGGGACGGTTGATGTGTGTGGGGACGGAGTGCCTCGCCACGTCGTGTGTTTAGGTTTACCTTGCAAGGATAAAAACTCGGTTCGAATCGTCTGCTTCTCGCAGCTAATGAGACTGCTTGATCCATGCTGCTACATTGAGTAACAAGTGGAATTGGGTTGACTTGGCAAAAGTGGTTGATTGCTAAATGTTTGATACCATGTATGATTAGATAGGTATACATTTAGTCTTAAGAGAGTCACACTAAAACTTGACAAAGCTAAAACTTGATTTATAAACTCAGCTAGTGCTTTTGGCAACCAAACCCCTCAGCCAAAAAGCTGCATGTCTAGAGGTAGAGGAGTAGACTCCTCACACCGGGTAAGTCTAGATGAGTTTTAGTATACTCAGCCTTGCTTGTGGCATAATTTTTACAGGTTCTCTGGAGGACATGGTTGCTGGAGTGACTTGGCCATCCACCTTGCCACCGGGTTGGACAGTCGAGTGGGACCCTACCTCGGCTAAGGAGGAGCCGGAGGAGTGATGGGACAGGCTTCCCCATCTCTCTGTTTAATTATCGTTAGTTTCATTCCGCTGCACTTCGAACAATGATGACTACTTTTGCTAAATCTCCGATGATGATGTAATAAGTTTGATACACCCTAATGTATGGTTTTATGCTTTATTGTATTTGCCCTGTGACTCACCATCGAGTGAGACTGTGGTACTTGATCCTGTCAGTGGCCTCGTCGGACTAGATCCGAGGGATTGACGAGTTATTCCCATTTAAGTGTGGTCTAGCCTCTAAGGCAGGACTTAGACACTTAAGTTGGAATAATTCGGGCAGTTCCGCCACACCTGTCCTTCTGATCCAAGACTCGAATGGGATGTTCTGAATAAGTCAGATATGGTTCCAAGGCAACATCCACCACATCGATGGTTCGATCAGGAATACGAAGGCACTTCTTTAACTGAGATACATGGAACACGTTGTGTGCTACAGACAATGATTCAGGCAGTTGAAGTCTGTATGCCACTGGTCCACATTGCTCAAGAATGGGAAATGGACCAATATATCGGGGTGCCAATTTTCCTTTTACCCCGAATCAGTTAACACCCTTCATTGGGGATACCTTCAGGTATACATAATCCTTGACTTTAAAGACCAAAGGTCAGCGTCGTTTGTCCGCATAACTTTTTTGCCGAGCTTGAGCTTCTTTCAAGTGGTGCCTTATCTGTTGAACCTTTTCCTCTGTTTCTTTAACTAAGTCTGGTCTAAAATACCACCGTTCTCTGGGTTCAGACCAATTTAAGGGTGTTCGACATCGTTGTCCATACAGTGCTTCAAATGGTGCCATCTTAATGCTTTCTTGGTAACTGTTATTATAAGAAAATTCTGCCAACGGCAGACATTCATCCCATTTCTGTGGGAACTCTAGGACACATGTCTGTAGCATATCTTCAAGTATCTGATTTACTCTCTCAGTTTGCCCACTGGTCTAAGGATGATAGGCCAAAATGTGGAGCAATTTTGTACCTAAGGATTTGTGTAGTTCACTCCAGAACTTGGATATAAATTGTGGTCCCCGGTCCGACACTATTGTCTTCGGAACTCAGTGCAAACTGAGAATACGAGCAATGTATAACTGGGCATAGACAGTAACTGGGTGATCTGTTTTAACTGGAAGAAAATGTGCTACCTTTGTGAGCCAGTCAACTATGACCTAGATAGAATCAAATCCTTTAGCTGTCTTGGGTAATCCCACAATGAAGTCCATGCTAATATCTTCCCACTTCCAAGTTGGGATGGGTAAGGATTGTACTGGTCCAGCGGTTTTCATGTGCACTGCCTTGGCACGTCTGTAGGTGTCACATCTGGCCACATAGCGTGCGATTTCAATCTTCATTTTTGTCCACCAATAATATTGTTTTAAGTCTTTATACATCTTAGTACTCCCCAGATGAATGGAGTATCGGCTAAGATGAGCTTCGTCCAAGATTTGTTGGCGGACCCCAGCATCCTTTGGCACAACTATGCGATCTTTAAACCATATTATTCCTTGGTCATCTTTCCTAAAACAATTTGCTTTGCCACCTTTTATTTTCTCATGAATATGCTTCATACCCTTATCAGTTCTTTGGGCATCAATAATTCTCTGTAGAAGGACTGACTCAAGCTTCACATTTCTCAAAGTTCCTTGTTGTATCATGCCCAGGTTCAACTTTTCCATTTCTTGACACAAAGTGGTGTTAGGTGTTCTTATTTTAAGACAATAATGGATTTCTAAATCATAATCTTTAATTAACTTTTCCCGGGTGATAATGGATTTCTAAATGCATCTGCCACCATATTGGCTTTTCCCGGGTGATAATGGATTTCTAAGTCATAATCTTTAATTAACTCAAGCCATCTTCATTGTCTCATATTTAGTTCTGACTAGGTAAAGATATATTTCAAACTTTTGTGATTCGTATACATATGGCAGACATTTCCCAGCAGATAATGACGCCATATCTTAAGGGCATGTACCACTGCAGCTAATTCCAAATCATGAGTTGGATAGTGCTCCTCATGCCAGCGAAATTGTCGTGAAGCATAAGTAATGACTTGGCCCTCTTGCATCAAGACACACCCCATTCCACTGCCTGATGCATCATAATACAAATCAAAAGGCTTTTCAATATCCGGTTGAGCCAACACCGGGGCAGTGGTTAACAACACCTTCAGTTACTCGAAGGCTTCATTGCGCTTCGAGGACCAATCGAACTTTGTATCATTTTTCAATAAACCCATAATGGGTTTAACAATCTTGGAGAAATCCAGAATGAATCTGCGGTAATATCCAGCTAGCCCAAGGAAACTTCATACTTGATGTACTGTAGTTGGTGAGCTCCATTCTAAAATGTCCTTGACTTTGCTGGGATCAACCGTAATCCCTTTAGCAGATAATACATGTCCAAGAAACTGGATTTCCTCCTACCAAAACGCGCATTTACTGAATTTAGCATACAACTGATGTTCCCTTAAGCGCGTTAGCACAATTCTCAGGTGCTTTGCTTGCTCCTCTTCATCTTTGGAATAGATCAGAATGTCGTCAATGAAGACCACCACAAATTTATCCAACTCGGGCATAAATACCGAGTTCATTAAATATGTGAAGTGGGTTGGAGCATTTGTTAATCCGAAGGACATAACTAGATATTCAAATAACCCATACCGCATGGTGAACGCGGTCTTGGGTATATCCTCAGGTCGAATACGGATCTGATGATAGCCTGACCTGAGGTCAATCTTGGAAAACACCTGGGCTCCAGTAAGTTGATCAAATAGGATATCGATCTGAGGAAGAGGGTACTTGTTCTTGATGGTAACCTCATTAAGGGGTCTATAGTGCACGCACATTCAAAGCGTCTGATCTTTCTTCTTGACGAAAATAGCTGGACATCCCCATGGTGACGAACTTGGCCTAATGAACCCCTTCTCAAGCAAATCCTGTAGTTGAGTCTTGAGTTCTGCCAGTTCATTTGGCAGCATTCAGTACGACCTTCTAGAAATAGGAGTTGTACCGGGCTTTAGTTCAATCACAAATTCCGCATCCCTTTCTGGAGGCAACCCAGGCAAGTCTTCGGGAAAGACATTCAGAAATTCACATACCACCGAAATATCCTGGACTTCTTATATGATATCCTCATAAACTCGTCCAGATGCTTTGGTCGGGACAGCTACAGGGATGGACAATTGGATCTCTTCATGACCATGGCTTAATTTAATGGTCCTTAAGTTTGTATTGATGATGGCCTTATGCTGGGCTAACCAGTTCATGCCCAGAATTACGTTTATGTCTTGCCCCTTTATAACAATCATGTTTGTAGGAAATTCCTGTCCAGCTAGTGTTACTGGTATATGGAAGGCTACTTCCTTAGTAAATATCCATCCGCCAGGTGAGTGGATAACAAATCCCTCCCTTGATTTAGTGCAATGTATGTAATATTTCTCCACGAAATTCTTGCTTATGAAGGTATGGGATGTACCCGAATTGAAGAGGATAACTGCTGGGTAATTGGCAACAAGGAACATACCCATCATCACCGGTTCGCCCTCCGGTGTAGTAGCCACCTAGGTATAATAGACCCATCCAGTTTTCTTAAAATTCTTGCCCATTGAAGTGTTAGTCGTGTTCCCCTTTCCTTGATTTGAGTTCCCAGAGGGCTGCTGATAGTTGGATTTATTTTGCTTCGGATATGGGAAGTCCTTGATGAAATGTTCGGACTTTCATAGTTGAAGCATCCATTGGAAGAACTGGGAAGGGTAGGGAAACGAGTACTAGGGGCACTCAACTAATTGGTAGGAGCGAGGGTAGTAGTGAGACGAATAAAGATGGGCTGCTTGAATGGATATGAAGGTGGGTGAGGCAAAGAATGATTTTGATTGAAAGGTCGGACGACCAACCTTGTTCTCTTTTCAGGTCCTTGATTTGTCCTCTCACCCGCATATCCCTTTGATTTTCCGTGTCCTGCATTTTTGGCTTCAACTGCTAGTGCTGTACTGACAGCCCTGCTATAGGTAAGGTCCAAATATGTAGCCATCTTTCGCTGAAGCCTATCATTAAGTCCCCTCATGAAATAGTTCTTCTTCTTCAGGTCTGTATCCACCTGGTCAATGGCATACTGGGAGAGGTGGTTGAACTTATTGAGATACTGCATCATTGTATCTCCCCCTTGCTTCAGCCAGATAAATTCTTCTAATTTCATTTGCAGCACTCCCTCTGGAACATAATGCTCCCGGAATGCCAGCTTGAATTCTTCCCAGGTAATCTGATGCCCAACATGTTGGATTGCTAAAAAATTTGCCCACCAGGTGCTGGCAGGCCCTCTTAACTGTTGAGCGACAAAATGTGGCTTTTGTGTCTCTGTACATCGAATTAACCCAAACTTCTGTTCCATTACTCGCACCCATTCATCGGCTTCTAAAAGTTCCTCCGCCTTCTATTCCATTACTCGCACCCATTCATCGGCTTCTAAAAGTTCCTCCGCCTTGACAAAAAGTGGTGGTCGAGTTTCAAAGAATTCTAGGTAAGTAGTATCTCGCGGTCCTTGAGGAGGAGCTCTTCCTCCGTGTTGTTGGAATTAGTTGGTCGCCATCTCACGTAGGAAACGCGTATTATCTGGCGGTAGCGTTGACCAAGGTAGCGATAGCCTCGACCAAGGTAGGAGGTACAGGTGGCAGGTTGGGAGTGTCCTCCCCAATGCGGGATGTCCCCGCACCATCATGTGCACGAGTTCGGGATGGCATTTGAAGCAAAGAAACATTTGGAAAATATAACATGCCAACATACACCATCATATTACATTGCTGAAATGTAATAATTATATAGACTTCGTTACACAACTTGACTTCATTACTTATATTACATAAGTACAATATTTAGACTATACTACTCTAGTCTTCCTCATCCTTAGTCGCTTTGTTGCCTGCTTCAGGAGATCATTCATTGGCAAGGTTCATGGAAGGAGGGGGCCTAAAAAGGTCCACCTCTCCATCAGGTCCTTCATTAGTTGTCCCCGATGGTCTGGCTCCCATTGCAGCGACGTCGGGTGGCACCTTCTAGTGCAGCCGATCATACAATACATGCACTTCTTCATGTAAGGTATTGCAGTATGCTTGCAGATTCTCAAGGGATGCGCTAAGTTCTACCACATGAGCAAGAGCTTTTGCTTCACAATCCCAAGCAAATGAACGCAAGTTGATGGCCCAGTCAGTGGTCGTATCCCGTTCCATGATTTTGTACTGCAGGCGACTGACTTCGGTTGACAATTCCGCAATACAGTGGCTATCCCTCTCATGCGCCCTATTCCTATGGCATAGTTCTGACCGGAGCTGTTCCACCCGGGCTTCCAGGTCTCCAATCGGATCATTACTACCACTACTACTTCCTTCATGCCTGGAGGCTAGCTGATGGCGAGGCACACCACGAGGTCCAGTTAATCTACGCTGAGTAGTCTTAGTGCGCACCATATCTCCATAAGAGGGGAAAATTTATTAGTATAGTTTTAAACATGATGCATGCATAACCTAGTAATTATGGAATCAACCTTTGTTGATCCCATACTCCCTACATATATTGCACTATGTTACTCGACTTTACAAGATAAGAGACTACCAGAAAGTGGTAAGGTGAGGTTGGAAGAATATTTCTAGGTAAGGGTTTAAAAATTCTTTTGAAGTACTACGTAATGTTTGAAGAGATGGGTTTTGCTCCAATACCAGCTGTGACGGAACCTCCCAAGGTATTAGGCCCACCTACAGTTGTCCTTGTCCTAAGGACCTCGGACAACCCTGTAGATGCACATAATCCCTTGACAAGTTCGGTAACCTGTATCCCCATCATTTCGCCCAAGAGCGCTTCACCCGTCATGCAGACATTACATCACAAAACCGGAGTAAAGAAATAGCGAAGCGGATTACAATAACATAATTTATATTAGCGAAATATAGAGAGAGTGGTACTTATTACAATACCAGGGTTATGAGTGCATAAGTATTATTACAAACCAGGGAGGCAAAACACCCTCCCGCACAAAAGTTTAGTGTTTTCAAATCGGGAGGTCAACATCCTCCCGCGCCCAACTTCACTGCTTTGGCTCCTCCTTGGGTATCACCTTTGAACTAAAACAGCAAAACTCTGTTGTTTCCTCACCTACAACAACATGGGTTCGAAAACTGATAGTAGACGTGGCCTGATCTTCCGTGAGATACGATAACTTGATTGAGTGGAGATCTCGACGTTGATGATCCAAGGCTCCGAGCGAATGGTTCCTCGCAATCACTACACCACGGCTCCATTGGTTATCACCCGTGACACATGAATGACCTCGCCATGAAGGCTTATCCCTGCAAGCGCAATCAAGAACACAAGCAAGAACAGGAAAGAAACGCAATCAAAATTGTATTGATTACGGGATGGGGTCTCACAAGTCGATGACGGCGACACTGTTCGATGACAGAATTGATCTAAGCTGTAAAAAATTGAGCTCAAATAGAGCACCGAGCAAAAAGTTATGCCCGTTTTATGGAAGGTACCTCAAGTTATGGTTTTCAAAGGCACAAATCGATAGGAACCAAAGCGGCGGCTATGGAGCATAAGGTCTGTTTTAGAGATAGGATCTATTTTGTGGATAAGGTCGGTTGTAGAGATAGAATCTATTTTGTGGATAGGGTAGATTTTAGAGATAAGATTTGTTTTGTGGATAGGGTCGGTTGTAGAGATAGGATCTATTTTGTGGATAGAGTCGGTTTTACAGATAAGATTTGTTTTGTGGATAGGGTCGGTTTTAGAGATAGGATCTGTTTTGTAGATATGGTCGGTTTTGTAGGATGGAGGCGGATGGACATAATCAAACTGAACCAAAACAAATCTAAACCAGCAACAAAACTCAACCTAGAACACGAACTTAAAACTGTGGACTCTAAAACTGAATTGTGCAAAGGCTAAGGCGATGGTTTTTAGGTCGGAATAACTGATCTTATTTTTTTGCTTTTTGTGGACTATGGGATGAAACAAAACTAATCTAAAGGTATGATTATACCTCATGGGCAACCTAGAAATCTGATACCAATTAATAGTAGACGCGGCCCGATCTTCCATGGGATACGATAACTTGATTGAGTGGAGATTTAGACGTTGATGATCCAAGGCTCTGAGCGAACGGTTCCTCGCAATCACTACACCACGGCTCCGTTGGTTATCACCCGTGACACACGAATGACCTTGCCATGAAGGCTTATCCCTACAAGCGCAATCAAGAACACAAGCAAGAACAGGAAAGAAACGCAACCAAAATTGTATTGATTACGGGATGGGGTCTCACAAGCCGATGACGGCGACACTGTTCGATGACAGAATTGATCTAAGAAAAACCCAAACCTAATGTGGCGGCGGCTGCTGAATAAATAAAGTATTAGGGCGTGCATGACCCCTGGACTCGCCCCTAATGGGCTCCGACGCGATACACGGCCCAACGGCCCAACAGACGGTGTCGCAGCACCAAAACAGAATCTGAACGCTAACTTGTTCCGACGATTCCCGTTGACTCCGGACAAATTTTAGGGTGGAACCAGATGGGTTGGTTAGATAATCTCCTTATCTTTCCAACCATATCAAGTCCATCGCAATCGGAGTCCGGATGCATCTTGGTTGTCCATTTTAGTGTAGACTGGTCCTGGAACCCTAGATGGAGTCGCAGCCGAGTCGGACTTGATCTCCTTCTAGTTGTGGGCGCCCTTGCTGCTCCTCCTCAACACTGTAAGACCCAAAATTAGTAGAGGAAAAAAATATATAAATAAAGTATCATAATGCTTTGGAAATTAGGGAATAAGAAAATGATGAGAAAAGAATTTTTCTTTTAAAGGAAACCATTTATACATCCCATGAAATAAATAACAAGGAGAATAAACTTAAATTAGTAATATTAAAATAGTATGGTTTATATTCACCTTTGGGTTTCAATTGATACATTTGAAAAATCTGAAAACTAAAGTAGAAGTATAAATTTGAATTTGGAATAAGGAATAGGAATGTGAATGGAAATTTAAATAAAACCCTTAAGAATAAATAGGAAAAAAAATAAAATTACTGAAAATAATAGAGATTATATTTTCATTAGGGATTGGTTTGATATTTGGGGATTTGAAAAAGGGCAAATCAGAAAAAGTTGAGACAGGTTTGAATTTGGGATAGGAATTTGAAAATTTAAAAGACATTGAAAATGGAAAAGAATAAAACCTGCACCTGGGCTGGCCAAACCCTATCCGGCCCACCTCCACATCTATTCCACGCGGCCCATCTCACCTTCACTTTCCCCTAAACCGGCGGCCCAACTCCTTTCCCCTCTTTAACCGACTTACTGGTGGACCCGCCCCGTCGGTCTCACTATATCCACGCGCACCTGCCTTCTTCAGTCACCGGCGTGTGGGTCCCATATGCTAGTCCCACGGCCAACGCCCACTGACTCACGGGCCCTGACGGTCAGGCCCGTCCCTCCCACTCGCGCTCGCGTCTTCAACGGACTTCGAAGAATGTGGGCTCGTCGCGATCCCACCGCCTCCTAATCCGCGAGCTCGCAGTTTCCTTGCCTCAGCTAGCGCAACAACCTCCCACTCGCCCGCAAGCTGGACTCCTCTGCGCTGTATCTGATGTTGAGCACGCGCGCGTAACGGCCGGGGCGATGGCTCAATAACCTCGCCGCAAACTTCGCCGCGTTCGTCGCGACGGCTGCGCCGCGAAGCTCGCAAATCCTTCGTTCCTAGCTCGGACTCCACCCGCACCTGTGTATATAGGCGACCTCCTCTCTCCTCGTCCTCGCTCGTGCCATCCCTGTTCTCTAGAACTCCTGCTGCCGCGCGCCCCTCTCTTGCCATTCGCAGCCGCCGCGGGTCAACTTGGATACGCCACCGACTTAGCCTCAGTGGGTGCCCGTGTGTCGTCACCAGGGGACCTTGGAAGCTTACACGGGGATCGCCAGCAATCGGGGTCATCTCGGGTGCGCTGAATTCCTCATCGGAGTTCAATCATCGCCGCCGTCCGCACTCTGCCGTGGCCGGGGCTGTCTGTGCGACAATCAATGGTGAGATTTCTCCTGTCTGTTCTTTGTGACCCGAATTTTGTTTTTACGCAATAGTATTTGGGGTCCCTGTTTGGGAGCGAGCTCCGCACGGTGGTTGCCCATGGCGCCGCTGCGGCGGGTCACCGCGCCGTCCGATCGGGGAGCTCGGGGAAGGAGAACGGCTCCTGGCCATCCGATCCCTATCGGGCGGTTGCGATTTGGCGCGCTCACACCCCCTCGGTGGGATCACTTCGGATCGTCCGATCAGGATTCCATGACCCGGATTCAATCTGATGAGCCAGTATGCTCGTGTCTCATCGTGACCATTGATCGATTATTGGACGACTCAGATCAGGGCCTCGTAAACCTATTCGCTTCATCGATTCTTGATCCTTGGATCGGGATCCGATGGACTGGAGTGTGTACCGCTTCATCAAAACCCCTGTTTAATCGCGAGCGCAAGATTTCGATCCTACGGCTCAGATGAGCCTATACCCCTTCGCCCGAGAACTTTTGCTAAAGAGACCCTGGACATTTTAATAATTAACCCGCCGTCCTGTGCGGGGGAAGACTGAGTCTTGGGTTTTATTGCGCTTGAGCCCCTGCGTTCCTGTTTAATTGAGGCCCAGTCCAGAGAGTTATAAAATCAAGAAAATGAATTAGAAAATGAGTTTTTAATATAAAAACAATTCATAGAATTTGTATAATTCATAGAAAATGCATATGAACTCCAAAGTGGACCATTCAAGTTCCTATAGTTTTATAATATTATTGTCTATCATCTAATACCACTGTTTTCACATGAAAGTCACATTAAAATTTATATCCTATTTAATCTTATATCAAATACATAAAACCTTAGAAAAGTCATAACTCCTTCGTTTTAACTCCGATTTGATCCGTTCAAGTTGTGTTAGTCTCGTACAAATGCGTAGACTATTATTACGCAGTTTATTCTTATGTTTGGTGTAATGTTAATTTTGCCTATACACTGTTTGTTTGTATTGCTACGACTAGCGCGAGGCTACGTGTCACCTGAAGATCATCCTGGTACCTGGAATCTCAAGTCCCAGGCAAGTTGTGCCCTTGATCACTTCTTTTTACCCAGTCATGTTCTGATTAATCATAATGATCTGCATAGGTTAATTTTGATGGGACCCAATAGGTTACCCTAGTTTGTCTATCTTTATACCTTGTTTACCACTGAACCTTTTGGGTAGTACTTGCTAGTGCTTTATGTGGTTTTGGGTATGAAGGTACATTATTCATGATCACACTTTTATTATATGTTTATTATTACTGTTCATGATAAGATCATTATGTTAATTGGAACATGGAGCGACCACCCGGGAAAACAGTGCTACCACAAGGGTTTAATGGGACGCCCTTGGCTGATTAATTAGGAAAGCTAGTGGAAGACTACCTTACCCGAAAGGGGCAAGGGCAGTAGGGGAGTGGTCAGTGTAGGGAGGCCCTCGGGAGGATTTTGCTGCGATGGCAGTCCTGCAAGGGATTCCTGCATTGGAGCTTCCTATAAACTGTAGCGGGTTTTCTGAAGCTAGTGGAACTTTGTAAAGGCCTCGTAGTGTTACCCTGCCTCGCCTCCTCGGTAGAGGTGTATGGGAAGTCGCGATCCCTTGGCAGATGGGTAACACGACTTGTGGGTAAAGATGCGCAACCTCTGCAGAGTGTAAAACTGGTATACTAGCCGTGCTCACGGTCAAGAGCAGCTCGGACCCTCACATGATTAATTTATGGAACTAAATTCAATTTGTCATATGCATTGCATCGCAGGTGATGTTGTTACTTTTGTTCTTCTATTTAATTGGGTTGGTATTTACTTACACTTAGTAATTGCTAATAAAATTTTGACCAACTTTAAAAGCAATGCTCAGCTTCAACCATCCTCTTTGGTAAGCCTTACACTTCACGTGAGCTCCCACCTTTGGCGAGTTCATGCACATTATTCCCCACAACTTGTTGAGCGATGAACGTATGTGAGCTCACTCTTGCTGTCTCACACCCCCCCCCCCACAGGTCAAGATCAGGTACCACGGGATGAGGCGCATGGAGGATGCTGTGAAGTGTTCGTGAGAGATCTAGGCCGTCGTCTCCCAGTCAACTTTGGGTTGCCGGACCGTTGTCTCCTTATAATGTAATTATTTATTTTGTATAGAACTCCTGTTATATATAAAGATGTGACATTCGATCCTGTGCCACTATACATCATATGTGTGAGACTTGGTCCCAGCATACCTGGTGTTTATGTTCGCGCCCAGGTCTTGGTGCCCCTAAAACCCGGGTGTGACAGAAGTGGTATCAGAGGCAATGTTGACTGTAGGACGAAACCTAGATAGAACTGGACAACCATTCTTTACTTACCTTACTCTGATTCTTTTCTAAACTTATCTTAATCTTTTCTCATCTATTTCCGCTTTACTCTGATTATTCTTACCTTTTTATTCTAAAGACAAATGTGGATTTCACACTTTGAAATCCTGTGCCTAAAGTGACTTTTAGGAATAGGAGCCCTAATCTTAGGAACAAAAAAAAATCAAAACTATTTTTCGCAAATATTGATATGCTTGAATGCTTGTTCTTATGATATTTGTTTGATTTGGATTTTTGATTGAGTGTGATGGGTTGTGGATCAATGTCCACAATTACATTTACATATACATCTAGGCATAAAGGATAGTATTTGTAAGATAACTAGACAATCTAGATTATTCCCCCTTAAAAAATAAAATATATATATAGTATTCCGTATCTATCTCATCTTGACAGATTCTATCTTACCTTTGGACATTCACCTCGTACAACTAGTTACCCTAGTCTTGACATAAAATATCTGGTCAAGCCCTGCCAAAGAAAGTTTCAGTACATAACCAACTATTAGCTTATTCATTCTGCCTAACAAATGATTCCCTTGCAAAACTATCTTACCATATGCTTCTAACTTAGATGGTCAATACCAGGCGGGGTGGTGGAATTGATTTACCTCCTAATCGACACACTCGGTGGATATATCGACAACCCCAACCACAGCCAGCAGAGATGAATCCTCCTAATCCTCCATCAGGCGGAGATGATCCACTAGTCGCAGCTCAAATGAGGATGATGCAGCAAATGGCGGACACTATGGCAGATATGCGCGCACAGATGCAGCAGGAACACCAGGAAATGCACCAGGAAAGAGAGGATGCACGTCGGGAAATGCGCCAAGAGCGGGAGGAATTACGCCAGGAGAGAAGGGTGCAACAACAGCAGCTGCAACAACAACTTCAACAACAGCAGCAACAGCAACAGGTGCCATTGCCTCCACCTCCACCACTAGTTCCACCCCGAGATAAGCATCGAGAATTCATGAGCCACAAACCACCAACCTTCTCCAACTCCACGGATCCACTGCAAGCTGACGATTGGCTAAAGTCTATAGAGAAGATGCTCAACATAGCTCAGTGCTCGGACCGAGAGAAAGTACTCTACGCATCTGGTCGTCTTGCTGGTCCTGCTGCGGATTGGTGGGATGTGTACTGCGCTGCTCATGCTACTGTCGATACAATTACCTGGGCAGAATTCTCCACACAATTCAGGAATTACCATATTCCTGCTGGACTCATGAAGATTAAGAGAAAAGAGTTTCTCTCCCTCAAGCAAGGAAGTATGTCCGTGAGTGAATATAGGGACAAATTCATCCAGTTATCTCGATATGCTCCTAGAGATGTTGAGGATGATGAGCAAAAGCAGGAGCTTTTTCTGGACGGTTTGATTGGACCCTTGCAATATCAACTGGTATCGCACACATTCCCATCCTTCCAAAGGCTACTTGACAAAGCTATAGCTGTAGAAAACAAGAGGAGTATATTTGGAGAGAAAAGAAGGGCGACCAACCAAGGGCAGGCTGGAAGTAGTTCCCGTCCTCGCTATACTACCACTCCCAGTACACCAGCTAGTGGCAGTTCTGGGCAACAAACTCAACAGGCACCAACTGCTCCTCCGCAAGCAAGCACCCCAGCAGGACCCGTTGCTCCTAACACAACCGCCAACAGGGCATGCTTCAAGTGTGGACAACCGGGACACTACGCCAACTACTGTCCCAACAGAGCTGCCTACACTACACCGGCTCCGATGAAGCAAGGACAAGCCTCGGCAGGAAAGAGTCAGCCCCTATCTATCAACCGGGGACATGCCCATCATGCAGAAGTAGAGGTTGAGCCAGGTGAACCTGAAATTCAAGAAGAAGAGCCTGTTGAAGACGAAGTAGTCGGGGAAGAAGTCAACGAACAACAAGAATAGAGATAAACATAAATATAGATACATATATATATTTCACTATTTGTAAGACCTAAATATTAGTTTAGCTACTAGTTAGTATTTTACTATTTTAGTGATAATAATAAGGTCTATTAACCCTATGTTTTGTTAAAGAATTATGCATCATGCCGAGATTTCTTTGTTTGTGCATATGTTCCGAGAACAATATGAGTATACATCCCTTTTCTTACAAATCTCGTGGACGAGATTTCTGTTAAGGGGGGTAGGATTTGTAAGACCCAAAATTAGTAGAGGAAAAAAATATATAAATAAAGTATCATAATGCTTTGGAAATTAGGGAATAAGAAAATGATGAGAAAAGAAATTTTCTTTTAAAGGAAACCATTTATACATCCCATGAAATAAATAACAAGGAGAATAAACTTAAATTAGTAATATTAAAATAGTATGGTTTATATTCACCTTTGGGTTTCAATTGATACATTTGAAAAATCTGAAAACTAAAGTAGAAGTATAAATTTGAATTTGGAATAAGGAATAGGAATGTGAATGGAAATTTAAATAAAACCCTTAAGAATAAATAGGAAAAAAATAAAATTACTGAAAATAATAGAGATTATATTTTCATTAGGGATTGGTTTGATATTTGGGGATTTGAAAAAGGGCAAATCAGAAAAAGTTGAGACAGGTTTGAATTTGGGATAGGAATTTGAAAATTTAAAAGACATTGAAAATGGAAAAGAATAAAACCTGCACCTGGGCCGGCCAAACCCTATCCGGCCCACCTCCACATCTATTCCACGCGGCCCATCTCACCTTCACTTTCCCCTAAACGGGCGGCCCAACTCCTTTCCCCTCTTTAACCGACTTACTGGTGGACCCGCCCCGTCGGTCTCACTATATCCACGCGCACCTGCCTTCTTCAGTCACCGGCGTGTGGGTCCCATATGCTAGTCCCACGGCCAACGCCCACTGACTCACGGGCCCTGACTGTCAGGCCCGTCCCTCCCACTCGCGCTCGCGTCTTCAACGGACTTCGAAGAATGTGGGCTCGTCGCGATCCCACCGCCTCCTAATCCGCGAGCTCGCAGTTTCCTTGCCTCAGCTAGCGCAACAACCTCCCACTCGCCCGCAAGCTGGACTCCTCTGCGCTGTATCTGATGCTGAGCTCGCGCGCGTAACGGCCGGGGCGATGGCTCAATAACCTCGCCGCAAACTTCGCCGCGTTCGTCGCGACGGCTGCGCCGCGAAGCTCGCAAATCCTTCGTTCCTAGCTCGGACTCCACCCGCACCTGTGTATATAGGCGACCTCCTCTCTCCTCGTCCTCGCTCGCGCCATCCCTGTTCTCTAGAACTCCTGCTGCCGCGCGCCCCTCTCTTGCCATTCGCAGCCGCCGCGGGCCAACTTGGATACACCGCCGACTTAGCCTCAGTGGGTGCCCGTGTGTCGTCACCAGGGGACCTTGGAAGCTTACACGGGGATCGCCAGCAATCGGGGTCATCTTGGGTGCGCTGAATTCCTCATCGGAGTTCAATCATCGCCGCCGTCCGCACTCTGCCGTGGCCGGGGCTGTCTGTGCGACAATCAACGGTGAGATTTCTCCTGTCTGTTCTTTGTGACCCGAAGGGGCATAATGTTTCGAAGGACGAAGGACTTTAACACTTAACAGGCTTCGGGGCAACAGCAAACTTTCTTCCGGCCACCAGCTCCAAGAGGCAGAGGCGCCAGGGGCTTCGGCGGAAGATTTGGAGATCAACCAAGGAGGATATTTTGCTTATTCTGTGGTGAAAACAAGGGACATACCACCAGGATGTGTCATGTCACCATCCAGAAAAAGTGTTAAGGGGACTCGAGCGGTTTCTCGAGTGCCTCTCCGTAAGGACCTGTTCAATGGATGACCGCCCGGGAAAACAGTGCAACCATGAGGGTGGAATGGGACGCCCTTAGCTGAATAATTGGAGGAACCGGGGGGTAGATCACTTAGCCTTCGTGCCGTCAATGGGGCTCGGTGTATGCGGCTCGCTCTGCCAAGGTTGATTTGTCCCTTGGGGAGGAGTGCGGTACATTTAGGAAACCTAACGGGTGGCTACAGCTTCGGGGAATCTTTGTAAAGGCTACGTAGTGAGACCCTGCCTATTCACCTTGGTAGTGTTTAAGGGTTTGATCGGCCCAAGGCAAGAGGGAATCACGGCTTGTGGGTAAAGTGCGCAACCTCTGCAGAGTGTTATGAAACTGATATATCAGCCGTGCTCGCGGTTATGAGCGGCCAAGGGAGCTCTAGAGATTAGTGATACTTGATCAGAGACATTTTGGTACAGGTGGCAATGAGATTGATGATTCTGATTATGATTATGGTGCTGGTAAGTGGTATTCTTTCCGTTTGGAAAGGATACATTGGGCTAATAACTTGGGTTAATGTTAAAACCTGGCTCTCTACTAGTAAGTAATAACCTGACCAACTAAAAGCAACTGCTTGACTTATCCCCACATAAAGCTAGTCCACTACAGCCAAACGGGATGCTTGCTGAGTATGTTGATGTGTACTCACCCTTGCTCTACACACCAAACCCCCCCCCAGGTTGTCAGCATTGCAACCACTGCTCAGGAGAAGATGAAGCTGTGGAAGGAGACTTCCAGGAGTTCCAAGACTACGACGAGTTCTAGGTGTGGGTTAGCGGCAACCCCCAGTCGGCTGCCTGTGAAGGCCGCGTTATCTACGTTTCTTTTCCGCACTTTGATTTATTGTAAGAACTATATGGACGTCTCAGACGTATGATGTAATCGACTATTATTTCCCTTTTAATACTATTTGAGCACTGTGTGATGATGTCCATGTTATGTAACTGCTGTGTACGTGAATAACTGATCCTGGCACGTACATGGTTCGCATTCGGTTTACCTTCTAAAAAAACCGGGTGTGACATAAGTGGTATCAAAGCCGTGCTGACTGTAGGACCGCTAACCTAGAGTAGAATGGTCGTTCTAAGGATTATAGACCTCTGTCCCTGCCTTGACTTTGGTATCCCTTCAAAAGTTGGTCCTACTGACCAAACCTATGTTCTACTATATATTATACCTTGCTGAAAATTTTGTTTTATTCTGATCCTTCATTTATTTATGATTCATTACTTGCTGGTCATATTAATTCTGTTCTCACCCTTTTGCTTGCGATGTCTTTTGTAGATGGCTCGTCTTAGACACACTGCACGAAAGTCCGTCATCCCCTTCTTACCCTCCCACCTTGCTGAGCGTCCGCTTCGCCGTCCCGTGGCCGGACAGTCCAGCCACTTGGAGAGACTGCACCACCGCCTGCATGAGGAGCAGGAACGTCGACGATAGGAGCAGCAGGGCTCTTCCTTCTCGCTCCAGCAGGAGATAGAGTCAGTGAGGAGCTGCTCCCCTGTGCTTCCCCTGGAGGCGCCCCCTGCACCACCACTGGGCGTCCCAGCTTCTGGAGTAGCTGTTGGAGGAGATCCAGACGACGGAGGTGGCGACGACAGCTTGAGCCACGACATCGACTTCTCTGCTAACCATGAGCCGGAAGGATGGGTTGCTCGACCCATCACTCGCGACGCTGCTCGCGGGTGTCACTTCCACGACGCGCTCGACACCCTGCTACGTCGGGCACTTGACCGGCGTACTTGGTCCATCGAGTATCGCTGTGTGGTCTACCAGCATAGTCGCGGGGTCTACCCGGACCGCTGGGAGGCTACCTGTTTGGTGCGCCGTCCGGAGAACAGTCTCCAGGGCGCGGAGGCCTGCTCAGAGCACTATTCTATCTCTGAGCGGGACTCAGCTGAGGCAGCCATGCAGGATGCTGCACGGCGTGCGCTTTCGCACTACTGCTCGGTTCTCGGTGGGGTAGCTGACGGTCTCGACCTGAAGTATTACCCCCGCCGTCCATCTGGCAGCACAGGAGGCGTGATTGTTTCACCTGCTGGTGAGGACAATCCTAGGTT
Source organism: Zea luxurians (assembly GCA_029449295.1). Taxonomy (NCBI): domain Eukaryota; kingdom Viridiplantae; phylum Streptophyta; class Magnoliopsida; order Poales; family Poaceae; genus Zea; species Zea luxurians. Next base: position 9,172,963 of record JAOPSE010000063.1, read on the forward strand.
GAGCAGCACAGTCAACCTAGCCGCCGTGCTAAACACGGAGCTGGACCACGCATTAGACGAGCTGAGTAGGGCTCGTGCTGAGATCGTCCTGCTGCGGGCTGAGCGCGCGGAACGTCGTCACTTGGATGATGGTTCCCCCGCTCCCGTCGGGACTCAGCACCCGTACCGCTCACCTCGCCGTGGACGCCAGTCTTATGGCAATCCCGACTGCAAGACCAAGATAAATCTAGAACCATAGCTCGTTAGAGTTGGATCTTGTAATTAATACGAAATATATATACATAGAAGCTTCAGTCTTAGCATTAATCTCGGTCTTAGTTAGTCTTAGTTAGACAGGGTAGTTTGCTATATCCTGTGCATTTATGTTTGTCATGATGAACTATGTTTGGTTTGGATCTTTGTAATGATTGTCACCAGAGTGTGGGTATCCCCTGCATTTTGGCTTACCTATTATGTTAATGGAGTTAGTTATATAGTTGGGAAAACCTTTATTCTACTTTCCTCTTTATCTGAGAAGCTGTGTGGTCTGTGTTGGAGATCAGTGAAGATGCTCATCTGTTCAGTGCTGTTGGAGAATTCTATACTCTTTTCTTATGCTGCAAGATTTGCCAGATCAGTTCTGATGTGTGGTTGCGTTCTGCAGATGTCAGAGAACAGGCGCAGAGGAGGAAGGCGTGCTCAGCAGGAGCAAGCCGCTCCGCAGGATGAGGCGCCCCAGCAGCAGCAGCTGCCACCCCCGCCCCCGATGTCGATCGAGCAGATGTTTCTGATGCAGACTCAGGCAGTTCAAGCCATCGGTCAAACTCTGGCCGCCATTCAGCAGCAGCAGCAAGCACCACCCCAGCCTCAGATGCCTCAGATGCCTAGAGACAAGCGTGCTGAATTCATGAGAGGTCATCCCCCAACGTTCGCTCACTCTTCTGACCCCATGGATGCTGAAGATTGGCTGCGCACTGTGGAGCGGGAGTTGCATACCGCTCAGTGTGATGACAGGAGAAAGTCTTGTATGGTCCCCGTCTGTTGAGAGGAGCAGCCCAATCATGGTGGGAGTCTTACCTCGCCACCCATGCCAACCTTGATGCCATCACCTGGGAAGAGTTCAGAGGTAGCTTTCGTCAGTACCATGTGCCTGCAGGTCTGATGACAGTGAAGAAGGAGGAGTTCCTGGCCCTTAAGCAAGGGTCATCATCTGTCAGTGAGTATCGAGACAGGTTTCTGCAGTTGTCCCGCTACGCTCCCGAAGATGTCAACACCGACGCCAAGCGACAGTACAGTTTCTTGAGAGGCTTGGTTGACCCTCTTCAGTATCAACTGATGAATCACACCTTCCCGACATTCCAGCACCTGATTGACAGAGCAATCATGACAGAAAGGAAGCGTAAGGAGATGGAGGATCGTAAGCGCAAGATCAGTGGATCCCAGCCTGGAAGCAGCAGCCGCCCTCGTTTCTCAGGCAGTCAACCTCAGCAGTTCAGGCAGAATCAGCGTCCACCTCAGAAGCATCAGCAGCGTCAGCAGTATCAGCAGTTCCAAAGGCAGTATCCTCAGCATCAGTACCAGAATCGTCAGAGCAATCAATCAGGAGGTCAGTTTCAGAGGCAGAATCAGCAGACACCTCGTCTTCCTGCCCCCGCAGCTCAGCAGAACAATCAGGCAGCACCAGCTCAGGTTGGAAACAGAGCATGTTTCCACTGTGGAGAGCAAGGCCATTGGGTGATGCAATGTCCGAAGAAGGCAGCCCAGCAGCAGTCAGGCCCCAATGCCCCAGCAAAGCAGAATGTGTCCCAGCCTGGATCAGGCAACCGCCCTCAGCAGCGCTATAATCATGGAAGATTGAATCACTTGGAGGCTGAAGCAGTTCAGGAGACTCCCGGCATGACAGTAGGTATGTTCCCAGTCGATTCCCATATTGCAGAAGTGTTATTTGATACTGGAGCAACACATTCTTTCATTACTGCATCATGGGTGAAAGCGCATAATCTTCCAATTACTACCATGTCAACCCCCATTCAAATTGACTCAGCCGGTGGTAGAATTCGAGCTGATAGCTTATGCTTGAATGTAAGTGTGGAAATAAGGGGGATAGCGTTTCCCGCTAACCTTATAGTAATGGGTACTCAGGGAATAGATGTCATCCTAGGGATGAATTGGCTAGATAAGTATCAGGCAGTTATCAGTTGTGATAAAAGGACAATCAAGTTGGTGTCCCCACTAGGAGAGGAAGTGGTGACCGAGTTAGTCCCGCCTGAGCCGAAGAGAGGAAGTTGTTATCAGATGGCTGTCGATGGCAGTGAAGCAGACCCAATTGAGAGTATCAAGGTTGTGTCTGAATTCCCAGATGTGTTTCCAAAGGATTTACCGGGTATGCCACCAGAGCGGAAAGTTGAGTTTGCCATAGAGCTTCTTCCTGGAACCGCCCCCATCTTTAAAAGAGCTTATAGAATATCCGGACCAGAGTTGGTTGAGCTTAAGAAGCAGATTGATGAGCTGTCAGAGAAAGGTTACATCCGGCCAAGCACCTCGCCTTGGGCCGCCCCTGTCTTGTTCGTGGAAAAGAAAGATGGCACCAAGAGGATGTGTATCGATTACCGAGCTTTGAATGAAGTCACGATCAAGAATAAGTATCCCTTGCCCAGAATAGAAGATCTGTTTGACCAGTTGAGAGGAGCCAGTGTGTTCTCCAAGATCGATCTGAGGTCAGGTTATCATCAGCTCAGGATCCGACCTTCGGACATTCCGAAGACGGCATTCATTACCAAGTATGGGTTGTATGAGTTCACAGTGATGTCTTTTGGTTTGACCAATGCACCAGCCTTCTTTATGAATCTGATGAACAGAGTATTCATGGATTATCTCGATAAGTTTGTGGTGGTATTCATTGATGACATTCTGATTTATTCTCAAAGTGAAGAAGAGCATGCAGATCATTTGAGGATGGTATTGCAGAGATTGCGAGAGCACCAGTTGTATGCAAAGTTGAGCAAGTGTGAGTTCTGGATCAGTGAAGTCCTGTTCTTGGGTCACATAATCAACAAAGAAGGATTGGCTGTGGATCCGAAGAAAGTGGCAGACATTCTGAACTGGAAAGCGCCAACGGATGCTCGAGGAATCAAGAGCTTCATTGGAATGGCCGGATATTATCGGCGATTCATTGAAGGGTTTTCGAAGATTGCGAAACCAATGATAGCGTTGCTAGGCAACAAGGTTGAGTTCAAGTGGACCCAGAAATGTCAAGAGGCCTTCGAAGCGCTGAAAGAGAAATTGACAACAACGCCTGTCTTAGTCTTGCCTGATGTGCACAGGCCCTTCTCGGTGTATTGTGATGCTTGTTACACAGGTTTGGGATGCGTGTTCATGCAAGAGGGAAGAGTTGTGGCTTACTCGTCCCGACAGCTGAAGGTTCATGAGAAGAATTACCCAATCCATGATCTAGAGTTGGCAGCAGTGGTTCACGCACTGAAGACATGGAGGCACTATTTGTATGGACAGAAATGCGATGTTTACACAGATCACAAGAGTCTGAAGTACATATTCACTCAGACAGAGCTGAATATGAGGCAGCGAAGATGGTTAGAGTTGATCAAAGACTATGAGTTGGAGATCCATTACCATCCAGGCAAAGCGAACGTAGTGGCAGATGCTTTGAGCAGGAAGAGTCAAGTCAATCTGATGGTCGCTCGTCCGATGCCCTATGAGTTGGCCAAAGAGTTTGACAGGTTGAGTCTCGGATTTCTGAACAATTCGCGAGGAGTCACAGTCGAGTTGGAACCTACCTTGGAGCGAGAAATCAAAGAAGCGCAGAAGAATGATGAAAAGATCAGTGAGATTTGGCGACTGATTCTAGATGGCAGAGGCAAAGATTTTCGAGAAGATGCAGAAGGCGTGGTATGGTTCAAAGACCGTTTGTGTGTTCCCAATGTCCAGTCTATTCAGGAGTTGATTCTCAAGGAAGCTCATGAGACAGCTTATTCGATTCACCCTGGCAGTGAGAAGATGTATCAGGACCTGAAGAAGAAATTCTGGTGGTATGGAATGAAGAGGGAAATCGCAGAGCATGTGGCTATGTGCGATAGTTGTCGAAGAATTAAGGCAGAGCACCAGAGACCAGCTGGATTGTTGCAACCGTTGCAGATCCCTCAGTGGAAATGGGATGAAATCGGTATGGATTTCATAGTCGGATTGCCTCGCACCCGAGCCGGCTACGATTCCATTTGGGTAGTAGTGGACCGTTTAACCAAGTCAGCCCACTTCATACCTGTCAAGACCAGCTACAACAGTGCAGTATTGGCAGAGTTGTATATGTCTCGGATCGTTTGTCTTCATGGTGTGCCAAAGAAGATAGTGTCAGACAGAGGAACGCAGTTCACCTCTCATTTCTGGCAGCAGTTGCATGAAGCCTTGGGCACACATCTGAATTTCAGTTCAGCTTATCATCCGCAGACAGATGGCCAGACTGAAAGGACCAATCAAATTCTCGAAGATATGTTGAGAGCCTGTGCGCTGCAAGATCAGTCCGGATGGGACAAGCGATTGCCCTATGCAGAGTTTTCCTATAACAACAGTTATCAGGCCAGTTTGAAGATGTCACCGTTTCAAGCGCTCTATGGAAGGAGTTGTAGAACTCCGTTGCAATGGGATCAGCCTGGAGAGAAGCAAGTGTTTGGGCCAGACATTCTTCTTGAAGCCGAAGAGAACATCAGGATGGTCCGAGAGAATCTGAAGATAGCGCAATCAAGGCAGCGAAGCTATGCAGACACAAGAAGAAGAGAGCTGAGTTTCGAAGTCGGAGACTTTGTCTATCTGAAAGTGTCACCGATCAGAGGAGTCAGAAGGTTCGGAATGAAAGGCAAGCTAGCACCCCGCTACATTGGTCCATACCAAATCCTCTCAAGGCGTGGAGAAGTGGCCTATCAGCTCAGTCTGCCAGAGAATTTGTCCGCTGTGCATGATGTCTTTCATGTGTCTCAGTTGAAGAAGTGCTTGCGTGTGCCAGAAGAGCAGTTGCCAGTGGAAGGTCTGGAAGTCCAGGAGGACTTGACCTACGTTGAGAAGCCAGCTCAGATCCTTGAGGTTGCAGATAGAGTCACCCGAAGGAAGACCATCAGAATGTGCAAAGTCAGATGGAATCACCACTCTGAGGAAGAAGCAACCTGGGAGCGTGAAGATGATTTGATGGCTAAGTACCCAGAGCTCTTTGCTAGCCAACCCTGAATCTCGAGGGCGAGATTCTTTTAAGGGGGATAGGTTTGTAACGCCCCGAATTTTGCAGTTGAATTTTTTCTTTTCTTCACTCGCCAAATTCGGGCGTTACCTTTTCTTTTTCTTTTTTCCCTCGCTAGACCTTGACCTTTTCCAAAGCTAGCGGGATTCGGTTTGGAATTCCCGTGTAAAGAAAAACCCTAAATTGCTTTATGTTGTTTGATGCACCATGCCGAACCATGCATTCTTTTGGATTGATTGAGAACGTGGATGCATTCATCTAGGAAAAACGAATTTCGAAAAGGAGATAACCTTTTTCTTTTTCTTTTTCTTTTTCTTTTTCTTTCTTTCTCTCTCTCCTCCCTTTTCTCTCTCCCGTGCCGTGGGCTGCCCCTAGCCGGCCCAGCCGCCCTCGTGCGCCCCCTCTTGGGCCTCAGTCGGCCCAGCCGCCCCCCCCTCCCTTTCCCCCCCCCCCCAACTCTCTCTCTCTCCCTCCCCTTCCTCCCATTCCCTCCCCACCCTAGCCGCCGCCACCCTCTACCCCTGCTCGGCCGCCCCTGCCGCCGGCCCAACCGCCGCCCCTCGCCGTCGCTCGCCCGTCCCCGGTGAGCCTCCCCTCCCCCCCCTCCTCCCTCCTCTCCCTCCTCTCCCCTCTCCCCTCCTCTCCCCCTCCCCGTCCGGCCATGGCGCGCCCCCAACCGCCTGCCCCGGCCGCCCCCCTGCTTGGCCGCCCTGCCCGGCCATGCCGGCCCTCGGCCGCGCCCAGCCGCGCCCCCAGCCGCCCCCGGCCGCGCCCCAGCCGGCCCCGGCCGCGCCCTGGCCGCCCGCCTGGCCGCGCTCGGCCGCCCCTGCTCGGCCGGCCCAGCCGCCGGTTCAACCGCCCCCAGGGCCGGTTCAACCGCCCCGGCTCAGCCCCCCCCCCCCCCCCCGCGCTCGGCCGCCCCTGCTCGGCCGGCCCAGCCGCCGGTTCAACCGCCCCCAGGGCCGGTTCAACCGCCCCCCCCTTTTTTTATTTATTTTTTTATATATTATTTTATTTATTTTGTTTTACTTTCTGTTATCATAGCTATTTTATTTTAGGTAGGCTAATCATTGTTCATGTTGTTGAAATAGGAAGCTTAATTGAGAATTTCGTTGCGCTAGTTGATTCATTTAGTTAATTGTTTATCTCATGCAATGTTGATCAACTTAAAATGACTAGGTTTCCATTAGTGCATATAACAGAATTCTTTTGTTAAGAACCAATTGTAACTAATCATTAGTGCATAAGCTTTAACCCCCTGCGAGACCTTTTCCCGTTTCTTTCTAATCATAACGAATGCGATATCGAATGTCATACTTGATGCATACTCACTTTATTTGTTCCCTTGTATGGTGTACTGTTCTTTTGTATTAAATATGTGGATGTATGTATGTTTGCGCTCGCATAGAGAACGATCCGGTCGAAGAGCCCGAGGAATTCGCAGGAGAAGCCCCTGAGCAGCAGTCGGTTGGTGGAGGCAAGTGTCCTTTGACCTATTTCTGTCCTATTCATTCTTTAATTCACCTCCCGCATTACACATTTATACCTAAGGATTGTCCAGTTTTTGTTATCCATGTCCTTGTTTACCTATTTGGGTCGGATTATTACTGCTTAGTCTGATGCTATTGCTCAACTCTAATCAATGAACATGATGTGATTATCTATGATACGCTATTTTCCCTTCTTATTTATGATTATATTTGTGACCTTCAAGGGGACTCGAGCGGTTTCTCGAGTGCCTCTCCGTAAGGACCTGTTCAATGGATGACCGCCCGGGAAAACAGTGCAACCATGAGGGTGGAATGGGACGCCCTTAGCTGAATAATTGGAGGAACCGGGGGGTAGATCACTTAGCCTTCGTGCCGTCAATGGGGCTCGGTGTATGCGGCTCGCTCTGCCAAGGTTGATTTGTCCCTTGGGGAGGAGTGCGGTACATTTAGGAAACCTAACGGGTGGCTACAACCCCGGAGAATCTTTGTAAAGGCTACGTAGTGAGACCCTGCCTATTCACCTTGGTAGTGTTTAAGGGTTTGATCGGCCCGAGGCAAGAGGGAATCTGTGACACCCCAGGTGTCTATTTTGCATTATATCGGGAGATTTATCCTAATCTCGGATGCTCAGTGAAAATTTCTATCTCTTTATCACATTTATCTCCATTTATCAAGTTACTCATGAATGTTTCACCAAGTTGGAATTATTCGATCTCAAGAACAGCCAAATTTAGAGCCTGTTAAAACTTTTATTTCTCGGAGCAAATGCAAATTCGAAAGTCAATATCATCTCGTAACTCCTGTCCAGACTCATTTATTCGGATTCTTGATAGTTGTAATGTTATCCAATCTATATTCGAATCCGCCTTCTCGACAGTCGGTCTACGTCCAAATACTTAATCCGAATCCGTATTCTCCCGCAGGATCTCTTTGTGTGAACCTCTAGTTAATTCTTATGCAAATTGACTTGTTATATCTATATCATAATTCATCTCTATCTATCAAGTGTATTTTAAAGAATTCTAGAAGTTTAAGGCAAATATTCACATGAAAAGATAAATCCTATACATGCTTGAAACTGCTCATCTGAACAAACGCAAATTTTGAAATTCAACCAACCCTTGTCACCTTGCTCAAACAACTCTATATCAACTCCACAACAAAAGTTATTAAGGGTTCATGTAGAGAAAATACCAAGAAAATGTCGAGAAAATATCCCGATTGCCTTAAAAATATAATTTGAAGCTTTATAATGATACTACTTTGACCAAAGTGAAACTTTAATTTATATTCAAGATATGAGGTTTGACCTTTAATAAAAGTTGTAGAACCTGTGTTATACAACAAATTTTATATTTAAACCAAGCCTTGATTCAATCTCTAAGTACCTCAAATAGTGCCATCAAGACAGAATAAAAATCTGATTTCAGGATTCGAATTTCTTCTAAGTCTGAAATCAGCATCGTTCGGGTCGACGTCTCGCGTTCCCAAATTTTTGTTGAACAACTCAAGTTTTTCCAAATATAAAAGTTGTTAATAACTAATAGGGGCACAACATATTAAAAGATGGCATTCATCCGATTTCGTCTGACATGCTTTGACACTCAGTTTTCGCAAGTTTCCACTGTTTTCTAACCCACTGACAAACCAGTTTTCGTGGGTCTATAACTCTCTAACCAGTGCTCGAATCACCTCAAGTCCTATAAACGAATTGTAGAGTATAGATCAAGGAAGATATTTCGTGCAGTGGCCAAGGTCCGATTCCAAGAGGAAAACGCCAAAAATGGCCGCCCAATGTCGACACTTTTGCACCAGCCAGCAGTCTGTCATGACAGAGCTCTGCAGCTGCCGCTCGTGTCTACCAATGGCGGAAGCCGCCCCGCCTCTATTTATACCATGCTGAGCCCCTCTTGCTCCAGCTCGCCAGACTCCCTTCCTTGCTCCTTTCTCTCCCCACGCCATCTCTTCTCTCTGTCCCTAGGCTGCACGACAGCAGCAGGGAGCAGGCACCTCTCCCATGGCCGTTGGCCTCCCCTAGCTGGCGATGCCCCCTTGCTTCATCTCCCCCACACCTCCATGGCATTTCTCTGGTATGGGACGTCGATTGGGAGCAACCCCGAGGCCCCCACTGCAGCTCCTCCGCTCCCCGACGCCCCGCGGAGCTCCCTGATCAAGGGACGTCAAGCTCCAGCAAGCCATGGATGGCGCTCTTCCTCAGCTCGGGCTTGGCCTCCGCTAGGCCATTGTCTGTTCATCTGCGTCGGGCTCTAGGATGCCACCTCTCTCACTGCTCGGCTCGCCATGCATATCGGCCACGGCGTGGTCAAGCCCAATCGATGAGCCTGCTGTGCATGCGTCCAGCACAAGGTAGAAGAAGACTGCTCCCTCTATGACATGTGGGTCCCAAGCACATTTGCATCTTGTACACAAAATTCCAGATTTTCGTGTTGTATTCAAAAATTCATATCTTGTGTTTTAGAGCTCCTAAAATCGTGAAATTTATTTTGTTGTATTTCTTATGCAATGCTCTAACTATTGGATCTATATGTTGGTATGTTTTAGTGGAAAAGTTTTTCTGTAGAAATTCGTATTTAAAAACTGGTTTAGAGAATAAACGAACTTGCATCTCTCCATAGTTTTAATTACAAAAATCCAAAAATGATGAAACTTGTTTTGTTAGTTAGATGTTGTCATACTCCATCAAGGAAAAATATAAAACTTATATGTTGTTCACTGTTTTCTTGGTGTGTTAATTAAAACATGTTAAATAGGAAAAAGATGATTGTTTTGATTGTTATTTTTGGATCTGTAGCTCTGGTGCTCTAAATAGGTTGAAATTTTTACAGTAGAGCCTTGGTGTGATGTTTGGTGACTGGTAAAAATTTCATAAATTGTTGTGCATGTATGATTAAGTTAGTGATTTAACTTGTTTAATGCACCTTAAGTAGTTTTAAATGATTTAAAAATGATGTATAGATGCAAAAATATAAAATGGTGTTCCACTGTCCTTGCATGATATTATAGTAGCCTAATAAAACTTAATATGGTCATGAGTCCACAGAAAATAATTAGTTTTAGATTTAACTTGCTCTCACATGTTTTATTGCATTAACAATTTGTTATTTTTGTAGTAAATAAAATATAAAACCTGAGCATGTGAAATTTATACATTGGTCATGATTTGTTATTACCTATGCCTCATAAAAATTTCAGCCCCAAATTAGATAGTTTCGTTTGGTGCTAAAATAACACCTATTTTATAATTGCAAGACTTAGTGAAAAATTAGGAGTAAATAAAATCATGCATGTTCATGGAATGCTTGAGTTATACCTTAAAACTAATTAGACATTTAATGGTTATGTCATGGTGTTCTAAAGATAAATATTAATAGTGCTTCATCATGATTTTGTGTGATGTCGGACATGTGTGCCGAAGTGTTTTATTTTGGTGAATGTGTTTGTTAATTGTGTGGTAATTCTAGCGCACGAAATAACTTGGATAAAAAGTTAGTAAGTCTACTTGTTGGTTCTAATTTGATTGTTTTAACTCCAACAAATGGTAAAGTGTTAAAATGATTTAAGTCTCTAGAATGCGGCAAATCCTTGAATTATATAGAAGCTGGAATTTATTGATTGCTGTTTTGGGCTGCACGCACTGTTTTAGTTGTGCTGTTTGTTTGATGAACCAAATCATGTTTTCTGTAGAAAAGTCATGTAGAAGAGTTGTAGATAACATTATTATATTGCTTGTACTAAAATTTGACAGCCATAAACCTGATCGTTTAGGAGTTGTGTTTTTCGCAAGCACAGCATCTGAATCTGTCGAATTTCAGAACAGATTTCAGAAATTGCAATGGTTACTTAAGTTAATTTTGAAATCAGTTATTGGTGTTCATAAGAAAGTTGTAGACAACTCTATTATCTTACTTGTGTTAAAATTTGACAGCCATAGGTCTGACAGTTTAGGAGTTATGCTTTTTACAAATTCAGTAACTGAATCTGTCCAATTTCTGTACAGATTTCAGAAACTGCATTGTTTGCCTAATTTAATGTTACAATATGTTCATGGTCGTTATAAGAAAGTTGTAGATGCTTTTCTTATCTTGCTTGTGTTAAAATTTCATAACCATAGGCCTGACAGATTAGGAGTTATGAATTTTACACACTGGTTGCTGTATTCTGTCCACTGACAGAACAAATTTTGAAAACTGAATTGTTTGATTCAGTTCACCATAGAATCACTTCTTGATGATTATAAAATTCATGTAGTGCTTTTGCTAAGCTTTCCAAAAAGTCTTAGATCACTCTTTTTGGTGATCTGAAGATTAAGTTATGGATGTTTAAAGTGTGAAGACTGAATCTGTCCAGTTCTGGACAGCAAAGCCTTCTAATGTCTTTTATCCTAAATTGCACATTGAATCACCTTGGGATGTTTATAAATAGTTTGTAGAACATTTAATTAGCTTTCCAGAAAGTCTAAGATCACTTTGTTTGGATGTCTGAATCTTTAGTTATGAATTTTTGAAGTCGCAAGTCTGAAGTTGTCCAAATCTGAACAGAACTGTCATTTATCACGATTAAACCTTATTAAGTGTCTGATCACCTTGAGATGAAAATACCAAAGTTATAGAGCGTTTAATAAGCTTTCCAAAAAGTATCTGTTCACTAATTTTGGATAAATATCTTGTGAGTTATGATTGAAACAACTACTGTACTGTTGTCCTAAATATGTTAATTGTGATTGATTGTTCCATTCCAGTGTGCTTGTCTTGAGTCGACTGCTTGTTTATTTTGGGATTTGACTGAACATGAGTAATAATAATAGTGACTAGTATAATTGGGGTTATATATAAGTAAATAGTATACATCTCACTAAGTTAGTGAACTAAATTAATTAATGTCTAATAAGTAGCTTAGCTTAATCAACAGTTAGCAAGTGCAGTGATATATTAGGAAAACAAAATGAATAATATCCTGTCCTTGGCTTTCTGCTAATACTACTAAGTAACCAACGTCATTAAAGTAGTGTAACATGTAATGATGATTAAACTATCTCCTCATGTGTGTTCTCTTTGGTGTGTGCTTGTATGAGAATACTGTGAATGATTGTAAAACCCCGATTAAATGAATATCCCTTTCTATCTAAGTCTATCTAAATATATAAGTCATAGAAAACTTATGTGTACTTAACTAGTTTAATAATAAGTTGCCAATGAACGATTAAAGCAAACATGTTAAATTCTTGTACTCGTGATGTCATGTTTGTGTTGGCTAAATATAGGAAATGTTCATCGTCTTTCCAGTAATGTTGACTTGATGTGCCCAATGACGTATAGATAGCTAGCGTTAACGTATGGATGTTTATGTGTCTTACTGGTTGATGTTAGTTCGCTATCATATACTTAAAGTATCTTGTGCTATTTCATGATATTCATACATATGCATCCTGCATCTCATTTAGGACCGAGAGAGGATGATCGTGCAAGTGATGTGGTGCCAACCAAAAGGTGCAGTCGGTGGACGACCCAAGGAAGGATGGATTTAACCAGTGGATGCTCGCCAAGCGAGTACCTCTCCCAGCAAACACTACCTAAGTGTTAAATTAAAGGCAAGCCCCGGTTTTATGCATAACCGTTTATATATGCTATTTTACTACACTTAATGTTTGTAGGTTTGTATTGTGCACTTAAGTGTAGGAGTTGCCTGAAACCTTAGTTGCATGAACTCAGGATTCCTTTTGAGATGGATACTAGTATGCTAGGTCGAGTAGCTGCTATGCTAAATCAGGATCTCGGTAGAAGTCGAGTGATTTTTCTAGCACTCGCGCGAGGTCAGGAATTGGTTGTATCCATTTTTGATAACAGAATGATGATGGTCTATGGACACGGATCCATGGGGATGCGTGGTCTATGAGACGAAATTGGAATAAGGATTAACGTGCGGATACCTGTGTCAAGCGTTTGAATGTACTAAACACATGTCGAGAAATATGGTAACCGGTAAACCTAGTACCTGAGTGAAGCCGGGCGCGGACTTTATCCCTCATGCGACCTGAGACTGGGTCTCCCATTCTAGATATGGTGGGTACAAGTGCGGCCACTGCACGACGGCAGTCGGGGTCAGTGGAGCATTGTATGCCAAGGCGGTGAGGCCTGGACGCGAACGGGGAATCGATGGGGACGGTTGTCATGTGTAGGGTCGGAGTACCCTGACATGCCGTGTGTTTAGGTTTACCTTGCAAGGTTAAAACTCGATTCGAATCGTCTGCTTCTCGCAGCTAATGAGACTGCTTGACCCCTTGTACTGCATTGAGTAATAAGTGGAAATGAGATACTGGCAAAAGATGTTGATTGATATAATGATTGTTACCATGTATGCTTAGAAAGAGCAAACTTAGCTAAATTAATGATACTAGAATTGGAAAAGCTAAAACTTGTTTTTAGACTCAGCTAGTGCTTTTGGCAAACCAAACCCCTCAGCCAAACAGCTGCATGTCTAGAGGTAGAGGAGTAGACTCCTCACACCGGGTAAGTCTAGCTGAGTATTAGTATACTCAGCCTTGCTTGTGGCATAATTTTTGCAGGTACCTCCTTGATTTGGTTGATGGTGTGACTTGGCCTCCATCCCTGCCACCGGGATAGACGGTCGAGTGGGTTACTGCTTCCGCACGAGAGGACCAGGAGGAGTAGCGTGGCCAGGCTTCGCCATGTTACTCGGTTTTCTCCGTTAGTGATTTCCGCTGCATTAAAAACTATGGTTACTATTTCTGAAACTCCGATAATGTAATCACTAATGATACTTTCTTAAATTTGTGGTATTATGCTTTATTGTATTTCTCTGTGCCTCACCTTCGAGTGAGCTAGTGGTATTCGATCCTGGATAAGTGGCTTTATCGGACTAGATCCGAGGGACTGACGGGTTATTCCGATTTAAGTGTGTTGCTGCCCTTACGGGCGTGACTTGGGCACTTAAGCGGGAATAATTTGGGCGGTTCTGCCACAGCTGGTATCGGAGCGAATACCAGTACAGAGAAGTCAATAAGTCATGATTACCAACCTTTCTAAAGTAAAACTTGCTTAGAAACCAAAGTTGGATAGATATTAGGACGATAAGGATAGACCTAGGACGTGAAGCCTTGAGAAATAGATGGGTAGCTAGGTGGCTATTTATATAGGCCATAAAGGCTACTAATACTATTAATAGGGATGCTGTAGAAGCACCCGAAAAATTAGTTAGGTCTGAGAAGACGACTAGAATGAGCATGCATCATAATTGTCGCATTTTCATTGTCTCTTGTGCACCAACATGCTTCCCTCACCCTTATTCCAATAATAAGAACTTGTGAATAATGTGATGTACTGCTATGTTAGAAATGCCTTACCTCGTGTCAGATTGGTAAGTCTTGTTAGGTCATGCTATGTGTTTGTCTTGTCTTGCTATCTAGGTGGTATTGTAATTGTTCAACCCTTTTTGCAAAAAATTTTGCTTGATCTGTTCATAAAACGACCCCCTCCAAACAACCTTGAGTTTAGCAAGTGAAACCCTTAAAAAAATCTAATCACATGATGGTGTGGTGTTTTTTTGCCCTCGTGTGTTTACCCTTGAATTTACACCTGCACAGCTTATAGAACCCCATAGCTGGATCGCTAGTCGAACCTAAAGCTTCCTTGTGCACCTGTTTATGTTAAAAAAAAATTATATAAAACTTTGGATGGTGTCTGTGCGCAAAACAATATCCAGTCCCAAATTCTTCTTGGAAGCCTTGTCCAAAATTCTCATTAAATTCTCCTATGCTCAACCTAGAAGCCATCCGCGTTGATGACCTCTCTTTTCACCTGGATCTAGTAATCTTTTCCTTTGTGAATCATGTTGTGACTTTATCATCCGAATCTCTGGATCATTAATCGAGATCTACCCCGTCATCTTGTTATCTTCTATAACCCACTCTCAAGTATTAAATATGGATCAGTCTAATATCTCATTATGATCGTTCTCATACTCTTCTCTGAGGATCATGACACTGTTTTATCGATTCTATCTCTAAGCAGTGTATCCATTTGGTTCAATGGATTATGCTGTTGACTTTAGTTCTCTCATGTCTCAGCAAGTTACCAATCTTGATCTCATGGTTGGTTCCCCTCATATCCACTTTCGTATAAATCTCTGACCTGATAATCTCCGTGTTGATCATAAAATAATTCTCAGAGTTGAAGAAAATTCTCATGTGATGCTCTTTTGCCAACAATCTCTGCTTCAACTCCGATCACATTCTTATTTCTGAGCCATACTCTTATGGGCTCCATCTATCTATGCTATGTGGATTTCTTATTGGTTACATTGGTAATGGTATTATGACTAACGACCGATGGTGCCGCGACGAAACCGAGAGCCTTCTATGGTGCACACATGGTTGAGCTGCTCGGCACGCGCAGGTATCGCGATTAATAGTCGTGATCCATTACGAGACTATACTGATATGCTATCTTTTGTGGACATTCTCTCAAGTGATCGCTGCATTTTGTCTCAATATGTCGCGATATTCTATTCAAATCAATCTTCCGTATCTCGTAAGATACCCTCTCATGAATTTGCATCTATATTCAGTATGGGAGTTACATGCTTCTCCACCCTTGAAGATCCTCATTCGAATCTCGGGACGAGATTCTTTTAAGGGGGGAAGGCTGTGACACCCCAGGTGTCTATTTTGCATTATATCGGGAGATTTATCCTAATCTCGGATGCTCAGTGAAAATTTCTATCTCTTTATCACATTTATCTCCATTTATCAAGTTACTCATGAATGTTTCACCAAGTTGGAATTATTCGATCTCAAGAACAGCCAAATTTAGAGCCTGTTAAAACTTTTATTTCTCGGAGCAAATGCAAATTCGAAAGTCAATATCATCTCGTAACTCCTGTCCAGACTCATTTATTCGGATTCTTGATAGTTGTAATGTTATCCAATCTATATTCGAATCCGCCTTCTCGACAGTCGGTCTACGTCCAAAT
This sequence comes from Zea luxurians, assembly GCA_029449295.1. NCBI lineage: Eukaryota > Viridiplantae > Streptophyta > Magnoliopsida > Poales > Poaceae > Zea > Zea luxurians. The sequence continues at coordinate 9,188,683 of JAOPSE010000063.1, forward strand.
ACTTAATCCGAATCCGTATTCTCCCGCAGGATCTCTTTGTGTGAACCTCTAGTTAATTCTTATGCAAATTGACTTGTTATATCTATATCATAATTCATCTCTATCTATCAAGTGTATTTTAAAGAATTCTAGAAGTTTAAGGCAAATATTCACATGAAAAGATAAATCCTATACATGCTTGAAACTGCTCATCTGAACAAACGCAAATTTTGAAATTCAACCAACCCTTGTCACCTTGCTCAAACAACTCTATATCAACTCCACAACAAAAGTTATTAAGGGTTCATGTAGAGAAAATACCAAGAAAATGTCGAGAAAATATCCCGATTGCCTTAAAAATATAATTTGAAGCTTTATAATGATACTACTTTGACCAAAGTGAAACTTTAATTTATATTCAAGATATGAGGTTTGACCTTTAATAAAAGTTGTAGAACCTGTGTTATACAACAAATTTTATATTTAAACCAAGCCTTGATTCAATCTTTAAGTACCTCAAATAGTGCCATCAAGACAGAATAAAAATCTGATTTCAGGATTCGAATTTCTTCTAAGTCTGAAATCAGCATCGTTCGGGTCGACGTCTCGCGTTCCCAAATTTTTGTTGAACAACTCAAGTTTTTCCAAATATAAAAGTTGTTAATAACTAATAGGGGCACAACATATTAAAAGATGGCATTCATCCGATTTCGTCTGACATGCTTTGACACTCAGTTTTCGCAAGTTTCCACTGTTTTCTAACCCACTGACAAACCAGTTTTCGTGGGTCTATAACTCTCTAACCAGTGCTCGAATCACCTCAAGTCCTATAAACGAATTGTAGAGTATAGATCAAGGAAGATATTTCGTGCAGTGGCCAAGGTCCGATTCCAAGAGGAAAACGCCAAAAATGGCCGCCCAATGTCGACACTTTTGCACCAGCCAGCAGTCTGTCATGACAGAGCTCTGCAGCTGCCGCCCGTGTCTACCAATGGCGGAAGCCGCCCCGCCTCTATTTATACCATGCTGAGCCCCTCTTGCTCCAGCTCGCCAGACTCCCTTCCTTGCTCCTTTCTCTCCCCACGCCATCTCTTCTCTCTGTCCCTAGGCTGCACGACAGCAGCAGGGAGCAGGCACCTCTCCCATGGCCGTTGGCCTCCCCTAGCTGGCGATGCCCCCTTGCTTCATCTCCCCCACACCTCCATGGCATTTCTCTGGTATGGGACGTCGATTGGGAGCAACCCCGAGGCCCCCACTGCAGCTCCTCCGCTCCCCGACGCCCCGCGGAGCTCCCTGATCAAGGGACGTCAAGCTCCAGCAAGCCATGGATGGCGCTCTTCCTCAGCTCGGGCTTGGCCTCCGCTAGGCCATTGTCTGTTCATCTGCGTCGGGCTCTAGGATGCCACCTCTCTCACTGCTCGGCTCGCCATGCATATCGGCCACGGCGTGGTCAAGCCCAATCGATGAGCCTGCTGTGCATGCGTCCAGCACAAGGTAGAAGAAGACTGCTCCCTCTATGACATGTGGGTCCCAAGCACATTTGCATCTTGTACACAAAATTCCAGATTTTCGTGTTGTATTCAAAAATTCATATCTTGTGTTTTAGAGCTCCTAAAATCGTGAAATTTATTTTGTTGTATTTCTTATGCAATGCTCTAACTATTGGATCTATATGTTGGTATGTTTTAGTGGAAAAGTTTTTCTGTAGAAATTCGTATTTAAAAACTGGTTTAGAGAATAAACGAACTTGCATCTCTCCATAGTTTTAATTACAAAAATCCAAAAATGATGAAACTTGTTTTGTTAGTTAGATGTTGTCATACTCCATCAAGGAAAAATATAAAACTTATATGTTGTTCACTGTTTTCTTGGTGTGTTAATTAAAACATGTTAAATAGGAAAAAGATGATTGTTTTGATTGTTATTTTTGGATCTGTAGCTCTGGTGCTCTAAATAGGTTGAAATTTTTACAGTAGACCCTTGGTGTGATGTTTGGTGACTGGTAAAAATTTCATAAATTGTTGTGCATGTATGATTAAGTTAGTGATTTAACTTGTTTAATGCACCTTAAGTAGTTTTAAATGATTTAAAAATGATGTATAGATGCAAAAATATAAAATGGTGTTCCACTGTCCTTGCATGATATTATAGTAGCCTAATAAAACTTAATATGGTCATGAATCCACAGAAAATAATTAGTTTTAGATTTAATTTGCTCTCACATGTTTTATTGCATTAACAATTTGTTATTTTTGTAGTAAATAAAATATAAAACCTGAGCATGTGAAATTTATACATTGGTCATGATTTGTTATTACCTATGCCTCATAAAAATTTCAGCCCCAAATTAGATAGTTTCATTTGGTGCTAAAATAACACCTATTTTATAATTGCAAGACTTAGTGAAAAATTAGGAGTAAATAAAATCATGCATGTTCATGGAATGCTTGAGTTATACCTTAAAACTAATTAGACATTTAATGGTTATGTCATGGTGTTCTAAAGATAAATATTAATAGTGCTTCATCATGATTTTGTGTGATGTCGGACATGTGTGCCGAAGTGTTTTATTTTGGTGAATGTGTTTGTTAATTGTGTGGTAATTCTAGCGCACGAAATAACTTGGATAAAAAGTTAGTAAGTCTACTTGTTGGTTCTAATTTGATTGTTTTAACTCCAACAAATGGTAAAGTGTTAAAATGATTTAAGTCTCTAGAATGCGGCAAATCCTTGAATTATATAGAAGCTGGAATTTATTGATTGCTGTTTTGGGCTGCACGCACTGTTTTAGTTGTGCTGTTTGTTTGATGAACCAAATCATGTTTTCTGTAGAAAAGTCATGTAGAAGAGTTGTAGATAACATTATTATATTGCTTGTACTAAAATTTGACAGCAATAAACCTGATCGTTTAGGAGTTGTGTTTTTCGCAAGCACAGCATCTGAATCTGTCGAATTTCAGAACAGATTTCAGAAATTGCAATGGTTACTTAAGTTAATATTGAAATCAGTTATTGGTGTTCATAAGAAAGTTGTAGACAACTCTATTATCTTACTTGTGTTAAAATTTGACAGCCATAGGTCTGACAGTTTAGGAGTTATGCTTTTTACAAATTCAGTAACTGAATCTGTCCAATTTCTGTACAGATTTCAGAAACTGCATTGTTTGCCTAATTTAATGTTACAATATGTTCATGGTCGTTATAAGAAAGTTGTAGATGCTTTTCTTATCTTGCTTGTGTTAAAATTTCATAACCATAGGCCTGACAGATTAGGAGTTATGAATTTTACACACTGGTTGCTGTATTCTGTCTACTGACAGAACAAATTTTGAAAACTGAATTGTTTGATTCAGTTCACCATAGAATCACTTCTTGATGATTATAAAATTCATGTAGTGCTTTTGCTAAGCTTTCCAAAAAGTCTTAGATCACTCTTTTTGGTGATCTGAAGATTAAGTTATGGATGTTTAAAGTGTGAAGACTGAATCTGTCCAGTTCTGGACAGCAAAGCCTTCTAATGTCTTTTATCCTAAATTGCACATTGAATCACCTTGGGATGTTTATAAATAGTTTGTAGAACATTTAATTAGCTTTCCAGAAAGTCTAAGATCACTTTGTTTGGATGTCTGAATCTTTAGTTATGAATTTTTGAAGTCGCAAGTCTGAAGTTGTCCAAATCTGAACAGAACTGTCATTTATCACGATTAAACCTTATTAAGTGTCTGATCACCTTGAGATGAAAATACCAAAGTTATAGAGCGTTTAATAAGCTTTCCAAAAAGTATCTGTTCACTAATTTTGGATAAATATCTTGTGAGTTATGATTGAAACAACTACTGTACTGTTGTCCTAAATATGTTAATTGTGATTGATTGTTCCAATCCAGTGTGCTTGTCTTGAGTCGACTGCTTGTTTATTTTGGGATTTGACTGAACATGAGTAATAATAATAGTGACTAGTATAATTGGGGTTATATATAAGTAAATAGTACACATCTCACTAAGTTAGTGAACTAAATTAATTAAGGTCTAATAAGTAGCTTAGCTTAATCAACAGTTAGCAAGTGCAGTGATATATTAGGAAAACAAAATGAATAATATCCTGTCCTTGGCTTTCTGCTAATACTACTAAGTAACCAACGTCATTAAAGTAGTGTAACATGTAATGATGATTAAACTATCTCCTCATGTGTGTTCTCTTTGGTGTGTGCTTGTATGAGAATACTGTGAATGATTGTAAAACCCCGATTAAATGAATATCCCTTTCTATCTAAGTCTATCTAAATATATAAGTCATAGAAAACTTATGTGTACTTAACTAGTTTAATAATAAGTTGCCAATGAACGATTAAAGCAAACATGTTAAATTCTTGTACTCGTGATGTCATGTTTGTGTTGGCTAAATATAGGAAATGTTCATCGTCTTTCCAGTAATGTTGACTTGATGTGCCCAATGACGTATAGATAGCTAGCGTTAACGTATGGATGTTTATGTGTCTTACTGGTTGATGTTAGTTCGCTATCATATACTTAAAGTATCTTGTGCTATTTCATGATATTCATACATATGCATCCTGCATCTCATTTAGGACCGAGAGAGGATGATCGTGCAAGTGATGTGGTGCCAACCAAAAGGTGCAGTCGGTGGACGACCCAAGGAAGGATGGATTTAACCAGTGGATGCTCGCCAAGCGAGTACCTCTCCCAGCAAACACTACCTAAGTGTTAAATTAAAGGCAAGCCCCGGTTTTATGCATAACCGTTTATATATGCTATTTTACTACACTTAATGTTTGTAGGTTTGTATTGTGCACTTAAGTGTAGGAGTTGCCTGAAACCTTAGTTGCATGAACTCAGGATTCCTTTTGAGATGGATACTAGTATGCTAGGTCGAGTAGCTGCTATGCTAAATCAGGATCTCGGTAGAAGTCGAGTGATTTTTCTAGCACTCGCGCGAGGTCAGGAATTGGTTGTATCCATTTTTGATAACAGAATGATGATGGTCTATGGACACGGATCCATGGGGATGCGTGGTCTATGAGACGAAATTGGAATAAGGATTAACGTGCGGATACCTGTGTCAAGCGTTTGAATGTACTAAACACATGTCGAGAAATATGGTAACCGGTAAACCTAGTACCTGAGTGAAGCCGGGCGCGGACTTTATCCCTCATGCGACCTGAGACTGGGTCTCCCATTCTAGATATGGTGGGTACAAGTGCAGCCACTGCACGACGGCAGTCGGGGTCAGTGGAGCATTGTATGCCAAGGCGGTGAGGCCTGGACGCGAACGGGGAATCGATGGGGACGGTTGTCATGTGTAGGGTCGGAGTACCCTGACATGCCGTGTGTTTAGGTTTACCTTGCAAGGTTAAAACTCGATTCGAATCGTCTGCTTCTCGCAGCTAATGAGACTGCTTGACCCCTTGTACTGCATTGAGTAATAAGTGGAAATGAGATACTGGCAAAAGATGTTGATTGATATAATGATTGTTACCATGTATGCTTAGAAAGAGCAAACTTAGCTAAATTAATGATACTAGAATTGGAAAAGCTAAAACTTGTTTTTAGACTCAGCTAGTGCTTTTGGCAAACCAAACCCCTCAGCCAAACAGCTGCATGTCTAGAGGTAGAGGAGTAGACTCCTCACACCGGGTAAGTCTAGCTGAGTATTAGTATACTCAGCCTTGCTTGTGGCATAATTTTTGCAGGTACCTCCTTGATTTGGTTGATGGTGTGACTTGGCCTCCATCCCTGCCACCGGGATAGACGGTCGAGTGGGTTACTGCTTCCGCACGAGAGGACCAGGAGGAGTAGCGTGGCCAGGCTTCGCCATGTTACTCGGTTTTCTCCGTTAGTGATTTCCGCTGCATTAAAAACTATGGTTACTATTTCTGAAACTCCGATAATGTAATCACTAATGATACTTTCTTAAATTTGTGGTATTATGCTTTATTGTATTTCTCTGTGCCTCACCTTCGAGTGAGCTAGTGGTATTCGATCCTGGATAAGTGGCTTTATCGGACTAGATCCGAGGGACTGACGGGTTATTCCGATTTAAGTGTGTTGCTGCCCTTACGGGCGTGACTTGGGCACTTAAGCGGGAATAATTTGGGCGGTTCTGCCACAGAATCACGGCTTGTGGGTAAAGTGCGCAACCTCTGCAGAGTGTTATGAAACTGATATATCAGCCGTGCTCGCGGTTATGAGCGGCCAAGGGAGCTCCAGAGATTAGTGATACTTGATCAGAGACATTTTGGTACAGGTGGCAATGAGATTGATGATTCTGATTATGATTATGGTGCTGGTAAGTGGTATTCTTTCCGTTTGGAAAGGATACATTGGGCTAATAACTTGGGTTAATGTTAAAACCTGGCTCTCTACTAGTAAGTAATAACCTGACCAACTAAAAGCAACTGCTTGACTTATCCCCACATAAAGCTAGTCCACTACAGCCAAACGGGATGCTTGCTGAGTATGTTGATGTGTACTCACCCTTGCTCTACACACCAAACCCCCCCCAGGTTGTCAGCATTGCAATCACTGCTCAGGAGAAGATGAAGGTGTGGAAGGAGACTTCCAGGAGTTCCAAGACTACGACGAGTTCTAGGTGTGGGTTAGCGGCAACCCCCAGTCGGCTGCCTGTGAAGGCCGCGTTATCTACGTTTCTTTTCCGCACTTTGATTTATTGTAAGAACTATATGGACGTCTCAGACGTATGATGTAATCGACTATTATTTCCCTTTTAATACTATTTGAGCACTGTGTGATGATGTTCATGTTATGTAACTGCTGTGTACGTGAATAACTGATCCTGGCACGTACATGGTTCGCATTCGGTTTACCTTCTAAAAAACCGGGTGTGACACCCACGTGCGATCCGGCCCATCGTAACGGGCCCCGCGTGGCCGCTGTGCGTTACGGGCCTAATTTGTAAAAGCATCCCTGTAATTACGGTCTGTAACCCCGCTTTATGGGAATATTCTGGGGATAATTTAGGTAGCTGAGGGCACATGCGTCCTTAGCTCAAGGCGCTGCGCGCTCAGGTACCTATAAATACCCCCGCACAGTGCCCGTGAGAGGCTAGATGAACAGTGCTTTTGCCATCACGTGCTAAAACCCTATTCGTGCTAACATTCCCCCACTGTTGGATCGTCTTGTACCCGTGTGCAAGTTCCAACATTTGGCGCCCACCGTTCGTGCTACGAGAAAACCACCCGCGATGGCACCCAAGAGAGCTAACCCGAAGGCTGACGAGGCTGCGAAGGCAGCACTGCTCGCCGCAAGAAAGGGCAAGGCCCTCGCCCTCACCCAATCCACCCACCAAGAGGCCACTGAAGACGATGTTCCTCGCACCTGCGAAGATGACACCCTCCGCACCTGCGGCCCTGAGGGACAACCGCAGCCACCCTCAGGCTTCGCACCACCGGAGGGCGCGGACCTCACTGAGGACGGTGAAGTCCTCGGCGTCTCAGCAGAAGAGCAGCTACAGCTGCGCGCCCTGTGCCTCAAGAACCGCAATCTCCAGAGGCAGAAGGAGATACTGGAGGCCAAGCGCCAGCGTGTGTCCGCACTAGCCAAAGTGCGGCAAATGATACGCGACGAAGAGCAGAAGGCCCAGGAACTCGAGCGGGAGATTGCGCTGATGCAGCGCGAAGGCCACCTCGGCCTTCAGCACGAGCCACCCCTCCAGCAGCGTGCACAATTCGAGGACATGCGCGAAGGCCACCTCGGCCTGCAGCATGGGCCACCCCTGCAACATCGCGCGCAACCGGAGGACCCGCGTTTCCCCCAGCGCGACCACATCTTCCCGCACGCCGCGCCATTCCAAGGAGTCAACTATCTCGACGAGCGAAGTCCCCTGGCGCCACACCTGCAAGTGACGCCTTGGCCAGCTAACTTCCGGGCAGGGACCTATCCCAAGTACAACGGCAGCACCGACCCGGCGCAATACATAATGAGTTATCAGGTCGCCGTTGCATCCGCCGGAGGGGACGACGCCACAATGGCGAAGTCTTTCATTATTGCCCTAGAGGGCCCAGCTCTCACCTGGTTCACCAGATTGCCTCCACTGTCCATTGATTCCTGGAGAAGTCTCAGGGACAAGTTCCTGCTCAACTTCCAAGGGTACCGCCCAGACACCGACGCCTTGGCCGAGCTCTCGCTTTGCAAGCAGCTGGAAAAGGAGACTCTGCGGGAGTATTACCGCAAATTTTTAACACTCAAGTCACAGCTGCCCTCGGTTGATGATCAGATAGCTATCCACTACGCCATCAGTGGCCTTCGCGCCGGCGTCCTCTACAGCCACTGTATCAGAGACCCGCCCAAGAACCTCCAGGAGCTATATCAACTCTTTGAAAAATATGCCAAATCCGAGGAGCTCCACCAACGCAAGGTTGAGTCACAGCGGAAACCCAAAGATGTCCCACAGTCCAGCCGCACGTGGACGAGGACTCCGCAGCCAGACTCCGGTCGAGACAGCCGCACTCAGCAGCAAGTGCACAACATCGCCAACCAGCATCCCGCTGCTGACCCCCCTCGTCGCCAGGAATATCCCCCCCAGGGCCGCGGAAATGGAACTCATGGTAGGGGCCGAGGGCGTGCGCAGCCGCCGTGCCGATTCTACTGCCTCTTCCATGGCGAAGATTGCGCCCACCAGACCAAAGACTGCCCCGAGACGAAGGCCACCAGAGAAAGAATGGCACGGGCGCAGCCGGCCGACAACCCCAGAATTGTCGCGCACAATTACCAGCAACCCCCTCCACCATATATCCACGCTCCCGCCCCGCATCCACCGCACCACGCTTACCAACACCATCAGGAAGTACAAATCGTACCTCCTCCACCCCCACCACCACACCATCAAAACATCCCCCACGCTCCAAAGCAGGAAGACTTCGCCGATCAACCATATCGCGGAGTCATCCACATGATAACTGGGGGGTCCAGCACTGACTTCGACACCAAGCGGCAGAAGCGGGACCACTACCGCAGCATAAACCACGTCGCCGTCACTGGCCCAGTCGTGCAGACAAAGTGGTCCCATATACCGCTAACCTTCGACGCACGAGACGTCGACCTGCGCAGCGCCCCCCACTGCGACGCCATGGTTATCAATTGCAGCGTGGCAGGCTGGGACCTGCACAAAGTCCTAGTTGATAATGGCAGTCAGGCGGACATCATCTTCCTCCACACCTTCGATCGCATGGGCATAAGCCACAGCCTGCTTAAGCCTTTGGACAACCCGCTGTATGGCTTCGGCGGCAAGGGCACCTTCCCCGTCGGCAAAATACAGCTGCCTCTCTCCTTCGGTGTAGCACCAAATGCCCGAAGTGAGCAAATAACCTTTGATATTGTGGACATGGTATATCCTTACAATGCCATCATGGGCAGGGGCTCCATCAATAAGTTCGAAGCAGCCATTCACGGACTGTACCTATGTATGAAGATACCAGGTCCGTTAGGCGTCATCACAGTCTTCGGCAATCAACAGACTGCGCGCAACATAGAGCGGGACTTCGTGCCCGGTCAAAGAAACGTGCACTGCCTCACGACCCAACGCGAGGTCCCCGCGCCCGCCAGCCCAACCAATAAGCAGCACGACAAGGCACAGCTGCAGAGCAACGACGGGACCAAGACTGTCCCCCTCGACCAGGCCACGCCCAGGCAGACAGTCATTATCAGCGAAGACCTTACTTCGCATGAAGAAGAAAAGCTCCTCTGCTGCCTGTCCAAGAACAAAGATGTCTTCGCCTGGTCAGCCCTCGATCTGGTCGGTGTTAGCCGTTCAATAATTGAGCACAGTCTGGGAATCGACCCCTCGGTACGGCCAAAAAAGCAGCGGCTTCGCAAGATGTCCGACGAGAAGACGGAGGCCGCCAAGGCAGAAGTGCACCGCCTCCTGGAAGCCAAATTCATCGAGCCGGTGGCTTACCCCACATGGCTCTCCAATGTCATGATGGTGCAGAAAAAGAGCGGGAAGTGGCGAATGTGCATCGACTTCACCAGTCTCAATAAAGCCTGCCCAAAGGACAATTTCCCGTTACCACGGATCGACAAAATAGTCGATAGCGCGGCCGGATAAGAAGTCATGTCCCTCCTCGACTGCTTCTCTGGTTACCACCAGATATACATGAAGGAAGAAGACAAGGCTAGCACCAGCTTTATAACACCCTTCGGCACATATTGCTTCATCTGAATGCCGGAGAGAATCAAGAACGCCGGGTCCACCTTCTCCAGGCTCACCAAAACAGTGCTCGAAGGGCAAATTGGCAGAAACATATTCACATATGTGGACGACATTGTTGTCGCCAGCAAGAGCAAGGAGGACCACCTCGCCGACCTCGCCGAAACATTCGCGAACATGCGAGACGCACAACTCCGCCTAAACCCGGAAAAGTGCGTCTTAGGCGTTCGCCAAGGCAAAATATTGGGCTACCTGGTATCACACCGCGGCATCGAGGCCAACCCAACCAAGATTCAAGCCATCATAGACATGACGCCTCCGCAGTCCATCAAGGACATCCAGCGCCTGACAGGCAGATTGGCCGCTCTCAACAGATTCATCTCCAGGTCCACCCAGCGAAGTCTCCCCTTCCTCAAGACACTCTGTGGTGCAAAAGACTTCGCTTGGGGACCAGAGCAGGCGGCGGCCTTCGCCTCATTAAAACAGTACCTTACAGAGCTGGCTGTCCTTACCAGCCCCGACCCCTCGCTCCCCCTGCTGCTCTACGTCGCGGCTTCGCCACATGCGGTCAGCGCGGCACTAGTGCAGGAGCAGACTGTCGAGGGCGTGGTCCGGCAGTGCCCCGTATACTATGTCTCCGAGGTACTGACTCCGTCCAAGTGCAACATGACAGAGCTGGAGAAGGTTGCCTACGCAGTCGTTATGTCTTCGCGCAAACTGCGCCACTATTTTGAAGCTTTCAAGGTCCGAGTCACCTCTGACAGGGGACTCGGCGAATTATTCAGAAACCCGGAGGCATCGGTAAGGATTGCCAAGTGGGCAGCCGAACTATCCGGCTACCACATCAGCTTCGAGCCCAGGACAGCCATCAAGTCACAAGTCCTGGCAGACTTCGTCGTCGACTGGACTGGGCCAATAACACAACCAGACCCATCCACAGAGAAGGTTTGGACGATTCATTGCGACGGCGCATGGTGTCATGCGGGGGCAGGCGCCGCTGCAGTCATTACCTCACCAGCCGGGGTCAAGCACAAATATGCAGCGCGCCTCAGCTTCGCTCTAGAATCCGACAGATGCACAAATAATATAGCAGAATATGAAGCAGTCATCCTCGGCCTCCGCAAGCTAAAGGCCCTCGGAGTCACCACCTGTATCATTAAAACATACTCCAAGATAGTTGCCGGCTAGGTCGAGAAAGACTACGCAGCAAAGGACCCCGCACTTATGCAATATCTCTCGGCCATCCGAAGTCTCGAGAGGCAATTCAAGGGGTTCACCCTGCAGCATGTGGATCGGGCCAAGAATGAAGAGGCCAACGCATTGGCCAAGGCTGCCGCCAGGGGCGAAACTCTGCCCTCCGACGTGTTCTTTCATGTCATCGGCACGCCAGCCGTCTGGAGCCCCGAAGGGCTCCAAATAACCAATGAAAGCGAAGGCCACCGCATAGTCAACCTTATCATGACCGAAGACTGGCGGGCACCAATAACCCTGTTCCTACAGGGGTATTATCATCCAGCCGACATCAGTGAGGCCAAGCGCCTCAGACATCGAAGCCGAGACTTCGCACTGATTGAAGGCCAACTCTACAAAAAAGGGGTCAGTCAGCCAATGCTTAAGTGCGTCACCGAAGCCGAAGGCATGCAGATCCTACGAGAAGTCCACAGTGGCACGTGCGGCTCACACGCAGGGCCAAGGGCCCTAGCTGCTAAGGTGATCCGCCAGGGCTTTTACTGGTCCGCAATGATCTGCGCCGCAAATCGGGTCACACGATCCTGCGAAGCCTGCCAGAAGTTTTCTCCTCGGTCAGGCAGCCCCTTGCAGTACACAAAGCTGATCGCCCATACATGGCCCCTCCAGCGCTGGGGCCTGGACATTGTCGGGCCCCTGCCCACCGCTCAGGGGAACCTTAAGTTCGCCTTCGTCGCTGTCGAGTACTTCACCAAATGGATCGAGGCGAGGGCTGTTTCTACAATAACATCAAAGACTGCCCAAAAATTCTTCTGGCAGAACATTGTTTGCCGCTTCGGAGTACCGTCCGAACTAACAGTTGACAACGGCAAGCAGTTTGACAACCAAGACTTCAAGGATTTTTGTTTCTCTATTGGCACCAAGCTTGCCTTCGCCTCAGTCTATCATCCGCAGTCCAACGGGGTCGTGGAACGCGCCAACGGAAAAATCTTCACAACTGTCAAGAAGATGCTCCTTGATGAAAAGAAGGGCAGATGGACCGATTTGTTACCTGAGGCAGTCTGGGCACTAAACACGACTGAGTGCAGGGCGACCGGGTTTACTCCCTTCCGCCTTCTATACGGATCGGAGGCCATGACCCCGCAAGAAATGAAGCATGGGTCTCCGCGAACAGTTCCGTCAGCCGTCCCCGATGTGGACGAGCCAACTTCAAAGGATCTCATTGACGGAGACCGAGTCTTCGCCCTACAGGCCCTAAACAAATACCAAGCCCAGACCAAAGCATGGCGCGACCACACAGTCATCCCGAGGGAGTTCAGCGAGGGGGACCTCGTACTCATCCGAACAGCTCGGACGGAGTCCAAGGGCAAGCTAGAGCCCAGGTGGGAGGGCCCCTTCATAGTCAAGACAAAAGCTTCCCCCAGCGCTTACAGGCTCACGACGCCAAACGGCAAGGACCTGGAGCACTCTTGGAACATCGACAACCTCCGCAAATTTTTTGTTTGACTCCTCAGGGCTGATTTCGCCCTTGTAATTCGCAAAAACAATCTTGTACCGGCCCGCACTCTTTTCCTCCCGGGGGGTGAGGTTTTTAACGAGGCGGAGCCATGTAATATATGTGTGAAAATCCCCCGCAAAAACATGCGTCGAAAAAAGACCGCGACGACGGTCTTCGACATTCGACCAATACGAGGTCACCGCGAGGCTAAGCGCTAGCCACCCTCGCGTGCGACAAATCTGCGCAGAAGTCGCCTAAGGGTGCAGCCGGACCAGCACAACAAGTGCGAAAAAATCAAAGTCTATCGCGAAGACTATCCACGCAGAAGTCGCCTAAGGGTGCAGCCGGACCTGCACAACAAGTGCGAAAAAATCAAAGTCTATCACGAAGACTATCCGCGCAGAAGTCGCCTAAGGGTGCAGCCGGACCCGCACAACAAGTGCGAAAAAATCAAAGTCTATCGCGAAGACTATCCGCGTAGAAGTCGCCTAAGGGTGCAGCCGGACCAGCACAACAAGTGCGAAAAAATCAAAGTCTATCGCGAAGACCGCCTAAGGGTGCAGCCGGACCAGCACAACAAGTGCGAAAAAATCGAAGTCTATCGCAAAGACTATCCACGCAGAAGTCGCCTAAGGGTGCAGCCGGACTAGCACAACAAGTGCGAAAAAACCAAAGCCTACCGCAAAGACTGTCCGCGCAGAAGACACCTAAGGGTGCAACCGGACTAGCACAACAAAGGCAGAAACGACAACTTCAAACCGTCCGTGCCAAGACCAACTATAATCACACCAGCACAGCACAACAAAACAACCCAGACAAAGTACACAACGCCTTCGCACACATATACAAGCGAGGGCACACAACTTCATCATACAAGCCTCTACATATACAGGCGAGGGCACCACACTCTACATCGGCTCAACCTTAGGAATAATTCACATCTCCCTATAATTAAATAACATTATCCTAAGCTCCTCACCCGCAAAAAGACTTTGCAGTTCCCCTTCACCTGTATTCACGGTGGCCGGCAAAGACAACAGTTCCTGTCGGCCAGTCCCACTCACACGAAGCCGAGCCCCCTCCGCCCCACTAACTCTACGTTTCGCAACCGCCCTTCGTCGTCGTCGCCCGGTGCTAGGACCTGGCACATCTCCTGCGTCCGCGACGTGCGGCGAAGCCTCCGCCGCAGCCACATCCAAGGCCGCAAAGTAGTCCAAGTCCTCCTCCGATGACTCCTCAGTCCACTCAACCGAGCTCCCAGAGTCAGTACAATCAAAAAACTCAGATGCAGACCCACCACATTCATTACCATCTTCCGCGGTCGAAGCCGCAAAAAATTTAGTAATAGCGGTTGTGTGCGCAGGCCCAAAATCTTGAACCTGCAGCAACCAAAATTCAGTAACATGTACAAATTTCCCCAACCCTCTACACCCACTACGCCACCTGCGACGGCCCTGACGTTGCGGGAGCCTCCGCCGTTGGCTCCGCCGTTGCTTCCGCTGTTATCTTCGCCGCCACCGCTGCGGGATCTTCAGCACTCGGCGCAGCAGCTGCGGAGGCATTAGGTGCGCCTTCGGCGACCTCTGGGGGCAGGTCTTCGCCGGCCGCAGCGGATGCGGGGGCACCCGACGCGTCTCCCGCAGTCTCCGGGGTCGGCTCCAGGGCGAACCCAGGCACAGCCTCCGCCGGGGTCGGCTCCGGGTCAGACAGCATGCTGTTCAACGCCCCGAAGTCGTCGACCCTCTCGCCACGTGCCGCCTAAGACAAAACACACAAAACTCATCAAACACACACACAGCCTACATCCAACAAACACCAAACAAACAAAAACGTCACCTGAGCCCTCGCCGTCTCGGCCCGCTCTCTGACCACCTCGCGACCATGTGGACCCCACAGCCGGTCGAAGATAGCTCCGGCGGATTCCTTCACTACGAGGTCCTCAACCTTAAAGATATCTTGCTCAAAATCTTCTTCGACTTGGTCGAAGACCTCGAAGTGCCGGCACCCTTCCCGGGAGAGCGCATTCATTGCCCCCTCGCAGGTGACCAGGGAGGCATACGCCATAAACCCCTCCACGACAGTGGGGAGTGCCTGCAACTCCTCTTGCACCCACTCCAGGCAGCGAAGTCCGAGCTCTCGGTCCGGCACTTCGAAATCACCGGTCCCTGCGCCCAGCCCACGGTATGTATCTACAAGCAGTTGGCGCGTCCGCTCCGCCTCCGCGCGTGACGCGGCCTCTGCCCTCTCCACACGGCTCTCCAGGGCGGTGAGCCGCTCCTGCAGCTGCTCGGCGCGCTCCCTGGCAAGATTGCCCTCCGCCCGTGCCAGGTTGGCCTCCGTCTGCGCAGCCTGCGCCTTGGCAAGAGCCTCGTTGGTCTCCCTCCTTTCCCCTGCCAGCTGGTGCCGGAGGGCAGCCTTCTCTCCCTCCAGTGTGGCCACCTTGTCCGCCAGCTTGCGACACTTGCTGTCGGCGGCCGATTTCTCACGGACGGCGTCAGCATGTTGTGTCCGAAGTCTCTCGACTTCGGCAGCCACAGCCGCCGTGAGGGCCCCCGACGCAGTGCGGCTGGCGAAGTCAGCCACCTGCAGAGCAATCGTAAGACCGCGGCCCCAACAAACCGACAAAAAAAAAGGACGAAGTCCAGCTCAGCGGACCTGACTTAGCACCTCTGTCACCTCCTTCAGCCGGCGGGACGCAGCGCCCGCCTCATCCATAACAACCGCGAGGGCCGACACCTCGCCTCCGGTGCTAAGAGCCCCGCCCTTCGCCTTCGGCACTGCGGCAGCCGTCGTGTTCGCCGCGGCGGGCACAACCATAGCAAGTTGGCCTTCGCCCGACCCTGCGACGTACCAACGAATAATATAAAAAAAATAAATAAATAAATAGAGCCAACGACTTACCACCGAGATAGTCGTCCACACTAATGTCGGTGGCGAAGTCGGCGACACGTTTGCCCGACAACGGCAACGCTCGGGCCGCCTTCGCGACCTCCACCACTCCGCTGGACGGCGGCACCGCCTTCGCCGATTTCGAGCCTCCGGCGCCTGCCGTTGCCTCCGGCGCCTTGCTAGTTGCAGGGACGCCCGACTTCGCCGCTAGCGGCGACCGGCCTCCTCCGGGGGCCGCAGCCTTCTGTAACACCCGGATTTTAGGGGTCCAAAACCCGGGCGCTAACATAAACACCAGGTATGCTGGGACCAAGTCTCACACATATGATGTATAGTGGCACAGGATCGAATGTCACATCTTTACTATATAACAGGAGTTCTATACAAGATAAATAATTACATTATAAGGAGACAACGGTCCAGCAACCCAAAGTTGACTGGGAGACGACGACCTAGACCTCTCACGAACTCATCGCAGCATCCTCCATGAGCATCATCCTGCGGTACCTGCTCTTGACCTGTGGGGTGTGTGAGACAGCAAGAGTGAGCTCACATACGTTCATCGCTCAACAAGTTGTGGGGAATAATGTGCATGAACTCGCCAAAGGTGGGAGCTCACGTGAAGTGTAAGGCTTACCAAAGAAGATGGTTAGAGCTGAGCATTGCTTTTAAAGTTGGTCAAAATTTTATTAGCAGTTACTAAGTATAAGTAAATACCAGCCCAATTAAGTAGTAGAACAAAAGTAACAACTTCACCTGCGATGCAATGCATATGACAAATTGAATTTAGTTCCATAATTTAATCATGTGAGGGTCCGAGCTGCTCATGACCGTGAGCACGGCTAGTATACTAGTTTTACACTCTGCAGAGGTTGCGCATCTTTACCCACAAGTCGTGTATCCCATGTCGCCAGGGTTTGCAAGGCCCTAAGACACTTCCGAGGTGAATGGCTAGGGATCCACTACGAGGCCTTTACAAAGTTCCACTAGCTTCCGAAAACCCGCTACAGTTTATAGGAAGTTCCAATGCAGGAATCCCTTGCAGGACCGCCATCGCAGCAAAATCCTCCCGAGGGCCTCCCTACACTGACCACTCCCCTACTGCCCTTGCCCCTTTCGGGTAAGGTAGTCTTCCACTAGCTTTCCTAATTAATCAGCCAAGGGGTCCCATTCCTCCCTTGTGGTAGCACTGTTTTCCCGGGTGGTCGCTCCATGTTCCAATTAACATAATGATCTTATAATGAACAGTAATAATAAACAGATAATAAAAATATGATCATGAATAATGTAATCTTCATACCCAAAACCACATAAAGCACTAGCAAGTACTACCCAAAAAGGTTCAGTGGTAAACAAGGTATAGAGATAATCAAACTAGGGTAACCTATTGGGTCCCATCAAAATTAACCTATGCAGATCATTATGATTAATCAGAACATGGGTGGGTAAAAAGAAGTGATCAAGGGCACAACTTGCCTGGGACTTGAGATTCCAGGTACCAGGATGATCTTCAGGTGACTCGTGACCTCACTGCTAGTCGTAGCAATTCAAACAAACACGGTATAGGCAAAATTAACATTACACCAAACATAAGAACAAAATACACATTATTAATATACATATTAAAATAAGATCATAGGAACAGAATCATTAATTTCGGAGTTATAGATTTTAAGTTATGAATTTTCAAAGGTTTTATGTGTTTAAAATGGATTAAGTGAGAGATTAAATTTCTAATTGTTTTTATGACAAAACAGAGGCTCCAGATGGTAGATAATAAAATTACAAAATTTTAGAAAGTGGAATGGTTCAATTTGGAGCTAAAATGAATTTTCTATGAATTATCTAAGTTCTAGCAATTATTTTCATATTAAAAATCTATTTTCTATTTTATTTATTCAATTTAAACGAGTTCTGGACTGGGCCTCATTTACTGAAAAGTGCAGGGGTCTCTGCGCAAATAAACCTAAGACTCAGAAAACTATTCCCTGGACTGCGGGTTGATTCAACGGAACCCGAGGGGCTTTTTAAGAAAAGGGACACGGCGAAGGGGTACGGTTGATCTTGGGCCACACGATAGAAACCGGACGGCCCAGATTAAATCATCACTTGAGTACACCGGTACAGACTCACAACCGTTGGATTTCGGATCCGCGGTCCAGAGTTTAAAGCGCCACGAGTTAATCATGCCCGCACGATGTGGATCCAACGGCCCATAGCTATCCCTCCCCCAGATCTAATCTTATCCGTTGGCTAAGATCGGACGGCCCAACGGCCTCGCCCCTACCCCCGGCCAGCACGGGTGGCGCCGCCAATCCGCCACGGCGGAAGTTCGCCGGCGAATAGGTGGCCCGCGGCCCTGGCGCCCCAAGTCGTGATTCGAAAGGTTCTACGCGCAGAGGAGGAGAGGGCGAATCCGGGGAAGGAAGTCTCACCACGGTTGGTAGCGCGAACAGCTCTGGCCACGGCGCACGGCGGAGATCCGGCTCCGATGAGAAATTCCGGAGCACCGACCGCACCACCAGTCCGGTCGAGTAGCAGCTAACCACCAGAGGTCCCGTGCGCACCCAAGGTCCCCCAAGTGCACTTCAATCGGCCCCGACGACAGAGATCCCAGGTGGCGGCACGAAGCTGTTGTAAACGGCACAACAAGCTTGATCCGATGTTTAGCAGGGAGGGGGGTTACCCTTTTATGCACCGGTGATGTCAAATCCGCAAGTTTGTTGTGATTAGATTTTGGGGTTTGTTTGGGAATTCCGGTGATCACGGCCGGACGCGTCGCAACGAACTCGGCGGCGCGCGCGGAGTTCGGGAGGAAGAATCCGACAGCCCGGCCCCACAACCAGAGACGACGCATGAGCTGAGAGGCTGACGTGGGGGCCCCGCGACGTCAGCGAGAGAAGGAATACGCGGGCGCGGGGGAGCGACAGACAGAAGTGGCCCACATGTCGGCACCGAAATTCAGCTGGGCCAGCGCGTAAGGTGAGTGAAGTTGGGCCGCAGGAGGATTTCCTGGTGTGGGCCGAATTCGGTTCTGCGGCCCAGGTAAGCTTTTGTTCTCTTTTTCTTTTTATTTTCTATTTCTTTTCTTCATTTCCAAGTTAAATTCGAATTCAAACTTAAATTCAAACTTCTATGGCTCATCATTTCAACTTATTTTTGTGAAGTTAGGGATATTAATTCTGAATATATTTATTTATATATATATTATTTATATTTTTGTTTTATATCCCTTCTCTTTTTCTTATTTCCCCTTTCTTTCCTATTTCCAAATTTAAATTTATACTTCTATTTTTAGTTTTCAGATTTTCTTTCAAAATGTATCAATTGAAACCCAAAGGTGAATATAAACCATAATATTTTAATATTACTTATTTAAGTTTTATTCTCCTTGTTATTTATTTCATGGGATGTATAAATGGTTTTCTTTAAAAGTAAAATTCTTTTCTCATCACTTTCTTATTCCCTAATTTCCAAATCATTATGATACTTTGCTCAGATTTCTTCTACCAATCCCAAATTCAGAATTTGGGTGTTACAAATCCTACCCCCCTTAAAAATAATCTCGTCCTCGAGATTTGTAAGAAAAGGGATGTATACTCATATTGTTCTCGGAACATATGCACAAACAAAGAAATCTCGACATGATGCATAATCCTTTAACCAAACATAGGTTTTAATAGACCTTACTGTTCCTTCTAAAATAATATCATATCATCTACTAACTAAAGTAACATCTAGATCTTACAAATCATCATAATTTATATCTATGTAGCTTGGTGAAGCTGGTGGTGGTGGAGGTTGTTGTTGTTGTTGTCTCTCCAACCGTGCTTGCCTTATTTCTTGACGGACCTGACGTATTTCCTCGCGTTGTTGTCTTATCTGGTTTTGCATCTCGGTCACCAGGTCTGTTAATTGTTGTATTACCAGTCTTTGGGCAGCAACCACTTGATCGATCTCAACAGGTGGAGGATTTGGAGGATTCATTTCTGTTTGTTGTTACGTGATAATCTTTCCTTTCCTGGTATTGACCATGAAAGTTAGAAGCATATGGTAATAGTTTTGCAAAGGAAATTATTCAATAGGCGGAATGAATAAGCTAGTAGCTGATTATAATCTGAAGATCCTTTAGTAGGGCTTAATCTTTGTTTTATGTTCAGATTAGGGTAACCAGTCGTATAAGGTGAATATCTAAGGGTAGGATAGAATCTGTCAAGATGAGAGATATATATGGGTGAGATGGACTACAGGATGTAGGTTAAAAGTTTGTTTGTTATTAGGTGGGAATAGGCAGGTCATGCAATCCATCAAGACTCTATTGGTTGGGTTGGTTTCTCACTCTTTATTTAGTGTAGGGTGAACTAAGTTAAGACATGTTTTATAGGAGTAGAGTCTAATCTATTTCATCAGTATTAACTAATTTGGTAATTATCTTATTTAGATTAGATCAGGTCCCCTTAAGTCACATTAAGTTAGATTGGATCTAGATTAAATTGATATATCTAGATTAGACTAGGTAAGATCTACTTATTTTAGAATAGATCATGGTTGTTACACTTAGTATGAGATAAGCAAAGTGGTTGGGATAAGATGAACCTATCAAGATAAGATTGAATCTTTTAAGATAAGATAGATCTATCAAGACAAGAGAGAGTCTTTTAAGATAAGATGGATAAGCTAGATACACATTTTTTTTTAATGAGGGACACTCTAAGTTTGATTAGTTATATATATGCCTAAGTACATGTAGATGCAATTGTGGACATTACTCCAAAACTCATCACACTCAATCAAAGATCCAAATCAGACAAATATCATAAGAACAAACATTCAAGTACATAGACACTTATAAAAATAGTTTTGTTTTTGTTCCTAAGAGTAGGTCTCCTATTCCTAAAAGTCACTTTAAGCACAGGATTTCAAAGTGTGAAATCCACATTTGTCTTTAGAAAAGAAAAGATAAGAATAATCAGAGTAAGCGGAAATAGATGAGAAAAGATTAAGATAAGTTTAGAAAAGAATCAGAGTAGCAGAGGTAAGTAGACAAGGGTTGTCCAGTTCTATCTAGGTTTCGTCCTACAGTCAACATTCCTCTGATACCACTTCTGTAACACCCGGATTTTAGGGGTCCAAAACCCGGGCGCTAACATAAACACCAGGTATGCTGGGACCAAGTCTCACACATATGATGTATAGTGGCACAGGATCGAATGTCACATCTTTACTATATAACAGGAGTTCTATACAAGATAAATAATTACATTATAAGGAGACAACGGTCCAGCAACCCAAAGTTGACTGGGAGACGACGACCTAGACCTCTCACGAACTCATCGCAGCATCCTCCATGAGCATCATCCTGCGGTACCTGCTCTTGACCTGTGGGGTGTGTGAGACAGCAAGAGTGAGCTCACATACGTTCATCGCTCAACAAGTTGTGGGGAATAATGTGCATGAACTCGCCAAAGGTGGGAGCTCACGTGAAGTGTAAGGCTTACCAAAGAAGATGGTTAGAGCTGAGCATTGCTTTTAAAGTTGGTCAAAATTTTATTAGCAGTTACTAAGTATAAGTAAATACCAGCCCAATTAAGTAGTAGAACAAAAGTAACAACTTCACCTGCGATGCAATGCATATGACAAATTGAATTTAGTTCCATAATTTAATCATGTGAGGGTCCGAGCTGCTCATGACCGTGAGCACGGCTAGTATACTAGTTTTACACTCTGCAGAGGTTGCGCATCTTTACCCACAAGTCGTGTATCCCATGTCGCCAGGGTTTGCAAGGCCCTAAGACACTTCCGAGGTGAATGGCTAGGGATCCACTATGAGGCCTTTACAAAGTTCCACTAGCTTCCGAAAACCCGCTACAGTTTATAGGAAGTTCCAATGCAGGAATCCCTTGCAGGACCGCCATCGCAGCAAAATCCTCCCGAGGGCCTCCCTACACTGACCACTCCCCTACTGCCCTTGCCCCTTTCGGGTAAGGTAGTCTTCCACTAGCTTTCCTAATTAATCAGCCAAGGGGTCCCATTCCTCCCTTGTGGTAGCACTGTTTTCCCGGGTGGTCGCTCCATGTTCCAATTAACATAATGATCTTATAATGAACAGTAATAATAAACAGATAATAAAAATATGATCATGAATAATGTAATCTTCATACCCAAAACCACATAAAGCACTAGCAAGTACTACCCAAAAAGGTTCAGTGGTAAACAAGGTATAGAGATAATCAAACTAGGGTAACCTATTGGGTCCCATCAAAATTAACCTATGCAGATCATTATGATTAATCAGAACATGGGTGGGTAAAAAGAAGTGATCAAGGGCACAACTTGCCTGGGACTTGAGATTCCAGGTACCAGGATGATCTTCAGGTGACTCGTGACCTCACTGCTAGTCGTAGCAATTCAAACAAACACGGTATAGGCAAAATTAACATTACACCAAACATAAGAACAAAATACACATTATTAATATACATATTAAAATAAGATCATAGGAACAGAATCATTAATTTCGGAGTTATAGATTTTAAGTTATGAATTTTCAAAGGTTTTATGTGTTTAAAATGGATTAAGTGAGAGATTAAATTTCTAATTGTTTTTATGACAAAACAGAGGCTCCAGATGGTAGATAATAAAATTACAAAATTTTAGAAAGTGGAATGGTTCAATTTGGAGCTAAAATGAATTTTCTATGAATTATCTAAGTTCTAGCAATTATTTTCATATTAAAAATCTATTTTCTATTTTATTTATTCAATTTAAACGAGTTCTGGACTGGGCCTCATTTACTGAAAAGTGCAGGGGTCTCTGCGCAAATAAACCTAAGACTCAGAAAACTATTCCCTGGACTGCGGGTTGATTCAACGGAACCCGAGGGGCTTTTTAAGAAAAGGGACACGGCGAAGGGGTACGGTTGATCTTGGGCCACACGATAGAAACCGGACGGCCCAGATTAAATCATCACTTGAGTACACCGGTACAGACTCACAACCGTTGGATTTCGGATCCGCGGTCCAGAGTTTAAAGCGCCACGAGTTAATCATGCCCGCACGATGTGGATCCAACGGCCCATAGCTATCCCTCCCCCAGATCTAATCTTATCCGTTGGCTAAGATCGGACGGCCCAACGGCCTCGCCCCTACCCCCGGCCAGCACGGGTGGCGCCGCCAATCCGCCACGGCGGAAGTTCGCCGGTGAATAGGTGGCCCGCGGCCCTGGCGCCCCAAGTCGTGATTCGAAAGGTTCTACGCGCAGAGGAGGAGAGGGCGAATCCGGGGAAGGAAGTCTCACCACGGTTGGTAGCGCGAACAGCTCTGGCCACGGCGCACGGCGGAGATCCGGCTCCGATGAGAAATTCCGGAGCACCGACCGCACCACCAGTCCGGTCGAGTAGCAGCTAACCACCAGAGGTCCCGTGCGCACCCAAGGTCCCCCAAGTGCACTTCAATCGGCCCCGACGACAGAGATCCCAGGTGGCGGCACGAAGCTGTTGTAAACGGCACAACAAGCTTGATCCGATGTTTAGCAGGGAGGGGGGGGTTACCCTTTTATGCACCGGTGATGTCAAATCCGCAAGTTTGTTGTGATTAGATTTCGGGGTTTGTTTGGGAATTCCGGTGATCACGGCCGGACGCGTCGCAACGAACTCGGCGGCGCGCGCGGAGTTCGGGAGGAAGAATCCGACAGCCCGGCCCCACAACCAGGGACGACGCATGAGCTGAGAGGCTGACGTGGGGGCCCCGCGACGTCAGCGAGAGAAGGAATACGCGGGCGCGGGGGAGCGACTGACAGAAGTGGCCCACATGTCGGCACCGAAATTCAGCTGGGCCAGCGCGTAAGGTGAGTGAAGTTGGGCCGCAGGAGGATTTCCTGGTGTGGGCCGAATTCGGTTCTGCGGCCCAGGTAAGCTTTTGTTCTCTTTTTCTTTTTATTTTCTATTTCTTTTCTTCATTTCCAAGTTAAATTCGAATTCAAACTTAAATTCAAACTTCTATGGCTCATCATTTCAACTTATTTTTGTGAAGTTAGGGATATTAATTCTGAATATATTTATTTATATATATATTATTTATATTTTTGTTTTATATCCCTTCTCTTTTTCTTATTTCCCCTTTCTTTCCTATTTCCAAATTTAAATTTATACTTCTATTTTTAGTTTTCAGATTTTCTTTCAAAATGTATCAATTGACACCCAAAGGTGAATATAAACCATAATATTTTAATATTACTTATTTAAGTTTTATTCTCCTTGTTATTTATTTCATGGGATGTATAAATGGTTTTCTTTAAAAGTAAAATTCTTTTCTCATCACTTTCTTATTCCCTAATTTCCAAATCATTATGATACTTTGCTCAGATTTCTTCTACCAATCCCAAATTCAGAATTTGGGTGTTACACCTTCGCAGCCCCCCGCTGCCTCTCCGGCCTGGCTTCAACGAGCCTGACAGCCGCCTGGCGCTTCTGAGCCGCTCCCTGGCGATCCTTGTCCATCACTGCTGACACAACAGCAACAATATTCCGCCCATAAGGAAAAACCCTCCATTCACGAACCATGCGAGATGTAAAAAAGTCCTCGCCAGCCGCGCGGGGGATAGGAACATTCCTAGGCCAACAACCCCCGGTAACCCTCAACATCCGAGCCGAAGACTCCCGGAGCTCGGGCGAAGACATCCTTTCCCCCGGGGCCGCGCACGTCCTCATCAACTCTCTAGCAAAACCATCAGAAACCCCAAGTCCTCCCATAGCAGTACCTAATTTTCTCTTTTTAGAGGATGGGGCGGCCGCCGGCGCAGGGTCGTCTCCAGTCTCCACAGCCGGTTTATTCCCGCGGCGGTCCACATCGTCTTGACCAGGGTAGCCGTCATATGGCAATTGATTTAATTCAAAAACCCTGTTCAAACGGTCATTTGACCCGCGGATATCCCAGCTGTGCTGGCCCTCTGTCCTCGGCACGTAACGTCCAACGAGCCGCACCGCCCCATCCTCCGCCTCACGCACAAAGGCGACCGGATCGCGGTTTTGCAGATTCCGGGCGAAGGCGGGACTCCGCACCACTCTTCCGCCATGGAAAGGCATCTGGCGAGGGCACACTTCACCCAACGCCCAGCCATGCACCAAGGGCCATACCCCGTACGCCACAAATTCTTCAACCAAGTCGCGCCCACTGCTCAGGCCGGCGGCGCACCGAAGGGCCCCTTCGTCCACATCCTCCTCCGCCACTTCAAAGGGCGGGTACGCTGAGTAAAAATGAGAACACATCTCGGACACGGGAAGTCCCTCATGGCCTTCGACGGTGCCCTCAGCAACGTAAAACCAAAATTCATTCCAGTTGCCCCACTTGTTGCGGGCGCAAGGAACCAACTCGACTACCTGCATCGTGGTTTTGCCGGTCTTCGGCGTGAATGTGCAGGACCCAAACTGAGCAACTTCGTCTCCAATCATCCTCTTCTGCCAGTGCAAACAATAATACTTCGCAAAAACTTCGACCGATGGCTGTCCGCCGTACGAAGTCGTTGCCCAGACATACTTCGACAGAGCCACTATGGCATTCGGTGTCAGTTGATGTATTTGAACGTTGAACTTGCACAGGACTTCGCCAACGAATCGGTGCGCAGGCAAGCGGAGTCCGGCGGCGAAGAATGCCTCGAAAACAACCAACTCGCCCTCCGGCTCAGGGACTTCCTCCGTCCCCGGGACTCGAGCAACTCCGCCGCCGAAGTAACCCAACCGCTGCATATCTTGCACGCGGACCGACGACATCCGCGATACGCCAAAATCAACAGAATCGCCGGCGTGCAACTCCTCCGCCATTAAACTACTCAGCGTCTCCTCAGACGAGGCGGCGGCCGGCGGCGAGGGAACGGCCGGTGGTGTAGCGGCAGCGGAAGAAGACGAGGACGGCATCGCTACGTACCGTCGTCGGCGGCGGGCGGTCTGCTTCACTCGAGCCAGATCTCCGGCGAACAAGAGCACGGCGGGCCGACGAGCAGCAAGACGGCGGAAAGGGCGGCTAGGGTTTTCGCGGAGCGCGGAAGGTGAAGTTCAAAACGCGTCGACCCCCGCCCCCTTTTATAGGCAGGGCGCGGCGCTTCGGGAAACCCGCAATCCAACAGTACGCCGTCAATCAACGGTCATATCAAAAACCCCCGCGGAACCACTTCGAGCGAGGGCAGCGTCTCCGCCATCTAGCGACGTCTTCGGCACCAGGTGACTTTGTTGAACTGGTCCCTCGGAGGGCAAATGTTGGGGCGAAGGCAAAGGCGCCACCCTTCGCTGAAGCCTTCGCTGCAGCAGCTGAGCTAACACAGACAAAGTAGGCAAGGACACCCTTCGCACGTACAGCGCCAGACGAAGACCGGCGACGAAGGGCATCCCACAGTGCGGCCTCGTCCAGCTCAGAGGCCCACGTGCGATCCGGCCCATCGTAACGGGCCCCGCGTGGCTGCTGTGCGTTACGGGCCTAATTTGTAAAAGCATCCCTGTAATTACGGTCTGTAACCCCGCTTTATGGGAATATTCTGTGGATAATCTAGGTAGCTGAGGGCACATGCGTCCTTAGCTCAAGGCGCTGCGCGCTCAGGTACCTATAAATACCCCCGCACAGTGCCCGTGAGAGGCCAGATGAACAGTGCTTTTGCCATCACGTGCTAAAACCCTGTTCGTGCTAACATTCCCCCACTGTTGGATCGTCTTGTACCCGTGTGCAAGTTCCAACACACTCAAATCCACCAAGCTTGATATCATGTGAACATTTCCAATGACTTTTGAGGTATTACTCATTTTGTCCTACTACTACCCACATATCCTAATCCCAGGGTTAAGTGCCCTACCCTAGGGTTAAGTACACTTCAAGTCACCACATCACACATGTTTTGAAATTTTACCTAGTGAATGCATTCTAGGTGTGATAAACAAAATGAAATGTCAATGCATATGATGTCATGCTCAAGTTTTAGTGTCAGTAACACCAGGGGTGTTACAATGCCGGATGTCTATGTGCTTAGTGCGGCTGTGTTCAAGAGGATTATCGGCTAAGCAGATTGCACTCTCATTATCACATAGTAGTGGGACTTTGCTCATATTGTAGCCAAAGTCCTAGCGGGTTTGCCTCATCCAAAGCAATTGTGCGCAAAACTATCTTGCAGCAACATACTCGGCCTCAGCGGTGGATAAGGCAATGGAAGTTTGTTTCTTAGAGCTCTATGACACTAGGGACCTTCCTAGAAACTGACAAGTCCCTGATGTGCTCTTCCTATCAACCTTGTACCCGGCATAGTCGGAATCTGAGTACCCGATTAAGTCAAAGGTAGACCCCTTTGGAAACCAAATCCCGAAGCAAGGCATAGAAACCAAATATCTTAGAATTCGCTTAACAGCCACAAGGTGACACTCCTTGGGGTCGGATTGAAATCTAGCACACATGCATACACTTAGCATAATATCTGGTCTACTTGCACAAAGATAAAGCAAAGATCCTATCATAGACCGGTATGCCTTTTGATTAACGGACTTACCTCCTTTGTTGAGGTCCAAATGTCCGTCTGTTCCCATCGGTGTCTTTGCAGGCTTTGCATCCTTCATCCCAAACCTCTTGAGCAAATCTTGAGTATACTTTGTTTGGGAGATGAAGGTTCCTTCCTTGAGTTGCTTTACTTGAAATCCAAGAAAGTAGTTCAACTCGCCCATCATTGACATCTCAAATTTCTACATCATCACCCTGCTAAACTCTTCACAAGACTTTTGATTAGTAGAACCAAATATTATGTCATCGACATATATTTGGCATACAAAGAGATCAACATTACAAGTCTTAGTAAAGAGAGTAGAATCAGCTTTCCCAACCTTCAAAGCATTAGAAATAAGGAAATCTCTAAGGCATTCATACCATGCTCTTGGGGCTTGCTTAAGTCCATAGAGCGCCTTAAATAGCTTGTAGACGTGGTCGGGATACCTGTCATCCTCGAAGCCCAGGGGTTGTTCCACATACACTTCCTCCTTGATTGGTCCAGTCAGGAAGGCGCTCTTCACATCCATTTGAAATAGCTTAAAAGAGTGGTGAGCAGCATAGGCCAATAATATTCAAATTGATTCTAGCCTAGCTACAGGAGCAAAAGTCTCCTCAAAATCCAAACCTCCTTTTGCCACAAGTCGAGCCTTGTTTCTTATCACCACACCATGTTCATCTTGCTTGTTGCAGAACACCCACTTGGTTCCCACAACATTTTGCTTTGGACGTGGCACCAGGCTCCAAACTTCATTTCTCTTGAAGTTGTTGAGCTCTTCCTACATGGCCAACACCTAGTCCGGATCCTGCAAGAATTCTTCTACCCTAAAAGACTCAATAGAAGAAACAAACGAGTAATGCTCACAAAAATTTGCTAAACTTGAGCGAGTGGTTACTCCCTTGCTGATATCACCCAGAATCTGATCCACTAGATGATTTCTTTGAATAGTTGTCCGGACTTGAGTTGGAGGAACTTGTGACACTTCTTGCTCCTTATCTTGTTCTTCATGTGCTCCCCCTTGATCCAGCCCTTCATCTTGAGGTACTTGTTCCTCATCTTGAGTTGGGGGATGCACCAATGTAGAGGAAGAGGGTTGATCTTGCTCTTGTTGTTCATGCGGTCACACATGACCTATTGCCATTGTTCGCATTGCGGTCGTCGGAACCTCATCCTCATCTACATCATCAAGATCAACTTACTCTCTTAGAGAGCCATTAGTTTTGTTAAATACAACGTCGCTAGAGACTTCAACTAATCCTAATGACTTGTTGAAGACCCTATACGCCTTTGTATTTGAGTCATAACCTAGTAAGAACCCTTCTACAGCTTTGGGAGCAAACTTCGAATGCCTACCTTTCTTTACCAAGATGTAGCATTTGCTCCCAAATACACGAAAATAGGAAACATTGGGTTTGTTACCGGTTAGGAGTTCGTATGATGTCTTCTTGAGGAGGCGATGTAGATAGAGCCGGTTTATGCCATGGCAAGCTGTATTCACAGCTTCTGACGAAAACTGCTCAGGCGTCTTGTATTCTCCAAGCATTGTCCTTGCCATGTCAATTAGTGTCCTGTTCTTCCTCTCTACCACACCATTTTGTTGTGGTGTGTAGGGAGCGGAGAACTCATGCTTGATGCCTTCCTCCTCAAGATATTCTTCGACTTGAATGTTCTTGAACTCAGATCCATTATCGCTCCTTATCTTTTTTACCTTTAGCTCAAATTGATTTTCAGCCCTCCTTAAGAAGCGCTTTAGAGTTCCTTGAGTTTCAGATTTATCCTGCAAAAAGAAAACCCAAGTGAAGCGGGAAAAATAATCTACAATAACAAGACCATACTTACTTCCCCCGATGCTGAGATAAGCAACAGACCCAAAGAGATCCATATGTAGGAATTCTAGTGGTCTTGATGTTGTCATCACGTTCTTGCTTTGATGAGTACTTCCCACCTGCTTCCCTGCTTGGCACATTGCACAAGGTCTGTCTTTCTCAAAACAGACATCGGTTAGTCCTAACACATGTTCTCCTTTAGAAGTTTATGAAGGTTCTTCATCCCAACATGTGCTAGACGATGGTGCCAGAGCCAGCCCATATTAGTCTTAGCGATTAAGCATGCATCTAGATCGGCATTCTCTTTTGAGAAATCAACTAAATAGAGCTTGCCATCTAATACACCCTTAAAAGCTAATGAACCATCACTTCTTCTAAAGATAGATATCAATATTTGTAAATAAACAATTATAACCCATATGACATAATTGGCTTACAGACAACAAATTGTATCCGAGCGATTCTACTAGAAACACATTTGAAAGCGAATGCTCGGTTGTGATGGCTATTTTGCCTAAGCCCTTGACCTTGCCTTGGTTCCCATCTCCAAAGATGATAGTGTCTTGGGAATCTATGTTCTTGACGTAGGAGGTGAACAATTTCTTTTCCCCGTCATGTGGTTTGTGCATCTGCTATCAATAATCCAGCTTGAGCCCCCGGATGCATAAACCTGCAAGGTAATTAAGCTTGGGTTTTAGGTACCCAACTCTTGTTGGGTCCTACAAGGACTAGCTGCCTCAGCCTTCAACAAGTCTCTCCTCTTCCCCAACGAACGCCACATGTGCCTTATGGCTAAGGAGAAGAAGGTACGTACATGAGATACACCTAAGATACACCTAACTCTTGTTGGGTCCTACAAGGTTAGTCACAACAGACTTTGGAACCCAAATGCAAGTTTTGTCTCTCTTGCACTTAGATCCCAACCTTCTAGTAACTACTTTATCATCTTTGCATAACAGTACAAATGAAGTATTACATGTTTGATAAAGATTAGTTGGTCCAGTTAATGTCTTCCTAGGCACATGAGAAGCAACATGATGGCACCTATGTCTATTCCTACCATGAGCATATGAAGAGCTAGATGCAAACATGGCATGAGAACTAAATGCAGCATCATGACATACAGGAGAAACAGCATTATTATAACACCTATCATGATGAGCAACACTAGAAATATTCTTGACATGAGCATAAAGATAAGCATGGTTCTTTTGGTCATGTGAAGAATAAGAGCTACTATCCATAGGAGCCTTCCCTTTCTCCTTGTTGAGATTGGAAGTCCTTCGACTTGTTAAGTTCTTGGTCTCCTTTTGGAAACCAAGTCCATCCTTAATAGAGGGGTGTCTACCAATGGTGTAGGCATCCCTAGCAAATTTTAGTTTCTCATAATTATCCTTGCAAGTCTTAAGTTGAGCATTAAGACTTGCAACATCATTATTTAGCTTAAGAATAGTAGAGGCATGTTCATTACAAGCATCAATGTTAAAATCTTTGCACCTATTGCAGATGACAGCATGCTCTACAGATGAACAAGCAAAATTTACTTCTTCTAACTTAGCATTTAAATCAACATTTAAATTCTTAAGCTTAGAGATAGAGTCATTACAAGCAGACAACTCAGAAGTCAATAGTTCATTTTTCTTAGTTTCTAGAGCAAGAGATTTTTGAACATTAATGAATTTATCATGTTCCTCATAAAGAACATCTTCTTGCTTTTCTAGAAGCATATCTTTTCATTAAGAGCATCAATCAATTCATTTATTTTATCCACCTTAGATCTATTTAATCCTTTAAATAGATCACTATAATCTACTTCATCGTCAGAAGATTCCTCATCACTAGAAGAAGTGTACTTAGGTGTATCTCGTGTACGTACCTTCTTCTCCTTAGCCATAAGGCACATGTGGCGTTCGTTGGGGAAGAGGAGGGACTTGTTGAAGGCTGAGGCAGCTAGTCCTTCATCATCGGAGTTGGATGAAGAACAGTCGGAGTCCCATTCTTTTCTAATGTGTGCCTCGCCCTTTGCCTTCCTATAGTTCTTCTTCCTTTCCTTCTTCCATTTCTTTTCTTGTGCCTGGTCATTGTCATTATCAGAACATTGTGCTATAAAATGACCAGACTTACCGCACTTGAAGCAGGAGCGCTTTCCTTTAGACTTGCTCTTGTTGGGATATTTCTTGCGTCCCTTTAAAGCGGTCTTGAAACACTTGATTATAAGCGCCATTTCGTCCTTGTTGAGTCCGGTGGCCTCCACTTGTGCTACCTTGCTAGGTAGCGCCTCCTTGCTACTTGTTGCTTTGAGAGCAACGAGCCGTGGCTCGTAGAGAGGAAGCAGTCCGTTTGCAACATCGTCCACGTATCTTGCTTCCTTCACCATCATGCGCCCGCTTACAAATTTTCCGAGAATTTCCTCAGGCGTCATCTTGGTGTACCTAGGATTCTCACGGATAAGATTCACAAGATGAGGATCAATAACGGTAAAAGACCATAGCATGAGTCGGACGACATCATGATCCGTCCATCTTGTACTCCAATAACTTCGAATCTTGTTGACCAGGGTCTTGAGTGTGACGGAACCTCCCAAGTCATTAGGCCCACCTATAGTTGTCCTTGTCCAACGGACCTCGGACAACCCTGTAGATGCTTCTAATCACTCGACAAGTTCTGTATCTGAACGCTTTCTTTGCCGAAGAGTGTTGCACCCGTCACGCAGATATTACAACACATCAGAGGTACGAATAGGCGGAAGCAGTTACAACAACATAATATTAAAGTATAGAAAGAGTATTAATATTATAGACCAGTACTATATAGGAGTGCAGGAGTAATATTATTACAAACCCGGGAGGCAAAAACCCCTCCCGATTATCAGTAAAAAGTTTTTAAAGGAGGACACTTCCTCCCACGGCTTCAATCCTGGTTTTCTTCCTTAGGCACCACCTTGGAACAAAAGCAACAAAAGTTTGCTGCTTCCTCACCTACAACAACATGGGATCGAAAACCCTGAGTACGAAGTGTACTTTCGCAAGTCTTACCCATCAAAATAAAAGACTCAAGGATATGCTGGCTTGAGGGAGTCAAGGTAAGGCTTAATCAATAATCAAGACTCTGTTTGCAAAAATGCTTCTTAAGAGTGGATCCTTAAAAATCCAGTTGTATTAACAAGTTAAGTCATTGCCTGAATCTAGAGTTCTTTCTATCCTAGTTCAAGCACTTGGCCTATACTAGACAATTTCTTATCAACCCTTTTTGTTTACTGGAATGCTATGTGTAAGTCAGTGACCAAGTCTTCATGTTCGAGAAGTAACGTCGATCCGAATCGATTAATACTCAACTGAGGATCTCCAATCACACGACAAATGTAGCACTTAACCCTTGCACATGTCAACTCGCCACCGGGGTTCTTAAGACCAGATCAGGTTCACGCCAACCGAGAGCACAGATACACCACCATCCAACCTCTTTCCATGGATGGTACATGCTACTCTCGCCATCTCTCCACTCCCATTGCGTGTTATCTTATTCTGGTATTAGTCTACCCGAGGCAAAGCTTACCCATGATGAGGCATGTGACTAGTTAAACGGTCCTCGGTCAGCAGGCCTACATCGACAAGGTCCTTAATCGACTTAGACGGAGACACTACACCAAGACACTCTTCTCGTGCAAGTCACCCGCTCGGTCTCAGCTTTATCATTTTAACCCAAAGTTTGGTACCTGACAGAGGTACATCTTCTCCGATGTTGAACCCATCACGGCCATGATGGATCCACCATCAAGTTTTATTTTGAAAACATCCCATCCCACTTGAAGCATTCTCTTTTGTCAAAACAAAACATTTTGTTTTTCTAGAGCAAGACTAAGCATAAGAAAAACCTTTTTATAAAACATGGATCAAGGAAAGGTAATCAACCTTTCAAGGAAGGAAATGCATCAATTGTTTAGCACACAACTCCTATCACCTAATGCATCAAGCAAGTGAGAAGGATTTTAAAATAGCAAGGAGGTGGCAAATGCACCGGGGCTTGCCTTGTGTTATAGGAGAGTCGGGTTCTGCTCCACAAATGTCAAAATGAAAGCAGTTCCTGGCAGGTGGGTCTTCAGGTGGTGGTGGTGTAGCTCTTGCTTCTTCAACTTCTATTTCTTCCTCGTTTTCTATATAGATCCATATATAATCATGAATGCTTATGTAATGCTTATGAAAATGCAGTTATAGAAATGGTTTATCAAGTTGTATCTTGAGTACAACTTTCCTTCACGGGACTCCAGGAAACTAGGGTTTTTGGAGTCAGAATTGTAGTTCCTAGGGCAAGCATCACTAGAGGATTAGGGTTTTGGGGTTTAGGTACCAAACATGGTCCAAATCATACCAAACTTTACCCAAGGCTTCTAAATAACATTTAAAGCTTAGCCAAAAAGTTTAGTGATTTTTGGAGTTGTTAAACAATTTCTAAAATTCCAGGAGTATATGTTTTGACTATTTTAAATACTCCATAATTCATTGTTTAGACTAAAAATCCTAAAATTATTTTTATTAAATTCTACAGAAATTTAGGGATTCAACAAAATTAGTTTAACATTTTTAGCATTTTTCTACAATTTTATATGGATTTTCTAAGTCTAGAAGAAAAAGAAAAAGGAAAAAGACCAATAGTACTGGTCTCATTTCAGCCCGAGCTAGCTCAATGCCGACAGAAGGCGTTCGCGCGCGCGCCCGTGCTAGCGTTTTTACATAGAGGACCCTAATGTTTTGAACAACCTTTAAAGAGCCCGCAACACTATTTCGTTGAGTCATTGATAATTGCAGATAGATCCTCCCCTTTTCTATTTCTTCACAAGGTGAAGTCCACGACCGTGGACGGCGGAGCAAGCACTCCGGCGAGCTCATACCAGCCGGATAAATCAACTACCGATGCTCCCGTGCGGTTGACACCAAATTTGACCCCTATTAACCATTCCCCTCCATTAATTGTAGAGTTCTAACTCTAAATCGCTCTGTCCATGGTGACGGTGCAAACCGAGGACAATCCGTGGTGTTGGGGGCTTGTTCTCAAATGCTAAGAGTTAAGAACAAGGCAACACAGAAAATGTTAAATATTAAAGTCCTTCGTCCTCCACTACATTATATCCCTTCGGGATATAAGGAATTTCGGACGAAGGTTACGAAGGACATACCTTCGTAAACATGATAGCGAGGGATGAAGTATTCATATAAATCATGAAGTATAAAATAGACATTCAAATGTTAACATAGAATCATTTCCATTTCTACTGATGTGAATGAATACAAATGACTTCAAATTACAAATGTACCTTCGGTCCTGAAGAAGGCCGGAGAGCAAGTGTGATGCGAAGGCAAATGACAGGATCGCGTGAACAGTACAGAGGTACTGTTCATCTATTTATAGGCACAGGTCACAGCCTGTGACAAATTACAATTATGCCCCTTACAAATGTTTACAACATTGACTCAGACCTATATGTATAAAAAGGTCATTCTATTTCTATGTCGTTTTGTAACGCCGAAGCTCCATAAAAAGGAACCTTCGGCCATCTTTTGGAGACGACTTCAGCCGAAGTTGCTTCTTCGCGTGGGACCTTCGGCGCACCGAAGCACGACCCCAACAGTAGCCCCTTTCGCGGTGCTAGATCGTTTTTCGTAACGAGCTTGACCCGTGAAAAAAGCCTCTTCAGCTTCGGGAAGCCGAAGGTCCAAAAAACACCTTCCCTGAGCTCGTTGCGGAGAAACGATCCGGCTTCCGAGCGCGTGCCAGGCCCACCTTGCAGAGTTACTGTTTGATCTTTGCGGTCCACTGCACAGCGAGTACAAGTGATCGCCCGTCTGGTGTAAAAATCCTGCCGCTTCGCCTTCTTACCTGCAGCACTATATAAACAAACGGGTAGGTGTGAAGTTACCACAGCATTCATTGCTATTTACACTGTTTTGCTGCCAAAATTTTCCACCATAGCCGAAGCTTGACTCCCAGAATCGAACGAAGGTCAGTCTCGACGTCTGCTTCGTCAGAAAGGAGAGCTTCGGAGAAAAGAAAAAAGAAAAAAGTTTCTGAGTTCCCCAAACTCAAAATTAAATGGCGAGAGTGCGATCTACTGCCAAAGTTGTACGTGAGGGAGACGAAGCCGAAGGTTCGGACACTGTGCCCATCTCTGAAGCGATGCAGCGTTCCGGTCTAGTGACTGCGGAAGAAATGCCTGCTGCCGAAGCAAACCCGAGAACAGCCGAAGAAGAAGAAGAAAACATTGAAGGGACTGACCCCGAAGATGACTACCACATTGCCACGCCCAGCAAGCCCAGTCACCTGGATTTTGGGAAATCAACTGTTTCAAAAGCTGATCTTTCGAAGATGGTGAAAGCAGGTTATTTCAATGAAGATCAGAAGAAGCTACTCCGCTTCGGGGGAGAAGAGACCACCCCGAAGCCAGAAAAGGATGAGATTGTTATCTTCAAGAGCTTTTTAAAGGCTGGGCTGAGATTCCCTCTTCACAATATTATTGCGGAGATACTGAAGAGGTTTGGTATCTACTTTCATCAATTGACTCCTAACGCCATCGTTAGGCTCAATGTTTATATCTGGGCCCTCCGAAGCCAAGCTGTGGAACCGTTTGCCGACAGCTTCTGCCGAGTTCACGAATTACATTACCAAACAAAGGCCAGAAAAGATGGGCTACATGATAATTTCGGTTGCTATAATTTTGCCTACCGGAAGACAACAAAGTGCCCTGTCATCAGCTACCGAAGCAAATGGCCAGCAGGCTGGAAATCTGAGTGGTTCTATGTAAAAGTTGATGAAGACAAAGAAAAATTAGTACAGAGCCCTCTGGATTTAATCTTCGGAGAGACGAGGCCACGTTGCCGCATCGGCGATCTAAAAGGTCCTACCTGGGCTGCTCTGGGTGAATTTGAAATTATTTCAGAACATATTGGCACCAGGGATCTAGTTCAGGAGTTTTTGGCATTCAGAGTTTTCCCTACTCTAAAAGAGTGGGAAATGCCGAAGCTGGAGGGAGAGAAGAAGAAGGGAGAGCTTGTCCGGCTGCCCTACCACTTCAAGTTTAAGAAGTACTTTAAAAAACCCTGCAAAGAATGGTTAGACACAGTTGAGGTGATGTGCAACGAAATTCTGGGGAATTACTCCAAAAAAGAGGATCAACTAATGACAGCGGCCTTCGGCGCCCGACCGAAACGAAGGCTGAACCGAGTGCTTGATGCCCTGGGCTTCGAGTACCCAGACTATGAGCAGTTGAACAAGGGTGCCGAGGGCCACAAAAGAAAAAGAGTGGCCGAAACTCTGATCAAAGATGAAGAAAGACCAGCAAAGGAAAAGAAAATTCCCAAGAAAAGAAAAACATCTACTCCGAAGCGCAAATCACCCGAAGAAGAAGGGACCCCCACACCGCCTTCTGCCAGCGACGTGGAGGAAATTCTAAAGGTAATGACTGAACCCATGCCCACGAAGCTAAGTCCATTAGGGCTCCAACTGACGAAGCTTTTTCAAAAGGTGGACGTGCCGGATCAGACGAAGATAAGCAAACCCAAGCGGCAAAGAATTATTGCGGTAACTGAAGTCATCGACAAGACACCGCCTAGAGCGTCAGTTCAGAAAGCACCAGTTGTCGAAGACACCACAAACGTCGAAGTCACACCTTCGGAGGTCGCGGCTACCGAAGCCGCTACAGCCGAAGATGTGAATTTAGAAACAACCATTAAGGACATTGACAAAATTTTGGAAGACATGGCAGCAGAAGAAGCTGGTGTTACTACTGAAAAAACCATGGCCACAGTGCCTGAAAAAGGAAAAGAAATAGCCGAAGACACTTCGGACGACGAAGCGTACTCTTTTCAAAATTTAGTTGGGCAAAAACTGACGAAGGACGAAATAGAAGAACTCAAGGATTATGCCAAATCTTGCGGCTACAAGCCAGGAGCCCTCCTATTTGGAGGCATTGATGACGAAAGATTGGGCTGCATTCGAGACCAGACTGGAGCTAAGGTAATCGGTACTCTATCAAAGAGTATCGGTTTTCCGAAGCTAGAGACAGACATCAGCCGCTACCGACGACAACACATCGTCGGCAGCTTGTTTTACTCCAACTTCAAGGTAAACAACCTTTTCTCTGGTTTTCATTGCTGTTAATAATGAAAATGTTACCAACATAAATTTTTCTGTGCAGAGCATGCTACTGAGCAAAGCTCTGAAGATGCAGCAAGAACTGGAAGACAGAAAACACGAAGCTATAATTGAAAACTTAGAAAACAAGATAAAAGAACAATCTGCCATCATTGAAAAGAAAGACTTCGAGCTGCAATCGACCGAAGGCTTGCTGGCTGAGACTGAGGCTAAAGTAGCAGAGTTGAACTCGAAGCTTATCGGTCAATCAAAACAATTCGATCAAGAGAAACTAGAGCTTAATTCGAAGCTTGAAGCCGAAGTCCAGACCAGCTCAGAGTTGAAGAAATCTTTAGCAAGCCTTCAAGACAAATGCTTAAAATTTAGCAACAATTGTATTGGTCGATTAAAAAAGATATTTTACTCTGTTGGAGCCAGCAGCGGGAAATTTAACCCTTCAGCGGAAAATTTGCCACAGGCCTTCGATCATATTGAAGCCGAAATTGAAGAACTTGACGAAGTTATAGCCGGGCACGGCGACTTCTGTGCCTGGGTAGCTTCTCGGGGTACCGCTGCTGCATTCCTGAAGGCCGGCTGCGAACATGGAAAAATAGTTAACAGGCCCAACTTCACCCTATCTCCATCAATCCTGGATGATATACCTGACCTCGCCCGAAGTATCTCAAATAGATTTGTAAAAATGATATGGACAAAAGGCGGGCGGGAGAAGGCTGGAGACGAAGCCCGAAGTCATCTTGAACCAGTAAGAAATGATACTTCGTA
The DNA here is from genome assembly GCA_029449295.1 of Zea luxurians. Classification (NCBI taxonomy): domain Eukaryota; kingdom Viridiplantae; phylum Streptophyta; class Magnoliopsida; order Poales; family Poaceae; genus Zea; species Zea luxurians. The sequence goes on from JAOPSE010000063.1 coordinate 9,226,666, forward strand.
CTTACCTTTTCCTTTGCACTTGATTTTTACTCATGATTCCTTGATTTATGTAGGATGATGAAGGTGAAGATGATGCCTAAGATATGTCGCCGAAGCTGTTGCCGAAGCTGAAGCTTAATGAAGATCAGTAGAAGTATACTATAGAAAAATTCAGGATAATTTTGTAACAACTCTTGTAAATACAATTAGATTGTTCTCAAGGAACTGTGTACATACCTTGTAATATATTCTTACCCTTCGGTTAATGCGCTTTGATGTGGACGAAATCAGTTTTTTGAGCCGAAGGCGAAAAAACACCTTCCCTTCTTTTCGTACACAACGAAGCATAAAAGCAATTCTTCTTTTTGCCGATCGAAGCTTTTCTCTTTTGTATACAACAAAGCATAATGAATCATAAAAAACCACTTCTCCGAAACTTTTCTTTTACACAACGACTCATAAAAAACCAATTCTCCCTTCTGCCGAAGCAACCACTTTGGTTCACAAATGCTATGAATGAATGCTTATGCATGCAAATGTTATGATGTAATGTAATGCGCGAATGAATGTCCGAAGCATATGTCCGAAGCCACATTGTCAGCCATTACTTCCTTAGAAATAACCACACATTAGCTCTGCATTCCCTTAGGAACGACTTTGGAGCCTCTTCGCCTTTTACTTAGGCAGTATCAGCGTTGACTTTTCACTGTAAGCTCTGCATCCCCTTGGGGACGTCTTTGGAGCTTCTTCGCCTTTTACTTAGGCGGTATAAGCTCTGCATTCCCTTAGGAACGTCTTCGGAGCTTTTTCTCTTTTTCAGTTTCGGCACTCGATGGTGCGCTCTCAGCTTTTACATTTACATTCTTTGGGGGATTTTGCTCTTATAAAACTAAAAAGGAAAATTACATATGATGGCCCCATTAAAAACCTTTCTCCCCCTTTAGAAAGGAAAAGGGTGCCATGAAAGAGAAAAGAAAAAATATACAAAATTACATCGAGTTATACATAAAACCGCCGAAGCTCATCCGCATTCCAAGATCTTGGAATTTCATTGCCATCCATGTCCTTCAGTCTGTACGAACCAGGCCTTGACGAAGATGCTACTAAGAAAGGCCCTTCCCATTTCAATTGTAGCTTGCCCACTGTATCTGGGTTGGCCACTCTCCGAAGCACCAAATGTCCCGGCTCAATATTTTTTAACCGGACCTTTCTATCTCGCCATTTAACTGTTTCAGCCTGGTATTTATTGATATTTTCCACGGCTTGAAGTCTGATCCCTTCTAAGGCATCTTTTTCCACGAGACAAGTATCTTCGGGGCCTGATTCTGCCGAAGCTACCACTCTTATTGATCCAGCTTTGGCTTCTTCCGGGGTTATTGCTTCGTCACCAAATAACAACTTAAATGGGGTAAAGCCTGTAGACCTTGATGTTGTTGTATTGTGGCTCCACACCACTTTGGTCAACTGATCTGGCCACTTTCCCCTGGGTTGATTAAAGATTAGCTTCATTATTCCTGTCATTATGATGCCGTTGGCCCTTTCAACAAGCCCATTCGACTCCGGATGCCTGACTGATGCAAAGTGGATCTTCGTGCCAATTTGATCACAGAAATTTCTGAAATCTTCGGAGTCGAACTGTGTTCCATTATCTACAGTGATGGCCTTCGGCACTCCGAAGCGACAGACAATATTCTGCCAGAAAAATTTTTGGACAGTGGCCGAAGTTATTGTGGCTAATGGCTTCGCCTCAATCCACTTGGAAAAATACTCCACAGCCACTATAACATATTTCAGATTGCCTTGAGCCGGTGGTAGTGGACCCAGCAAGTCGAGGCCCCACCTTTGCAATGGCCAGATGGGTTGTATCAGCTGTGTCAAAGACGAAGGTTGCTTTTGATCTCTTGCACATTTTTGACAACCTTCGCACTTTTGAACCAACTCCGCTGCATCCGAAGCTGCCTTCGGCCAATAAAATCCTTGGCGGAACACTTTTCCAAGTAACGGTCTGGATCCGATGTGGGATCCGCACAGGCCTGCATGTATTTCTTTCATTAACTCTATACCTTCGGCCCTAGACAAGCACTTGAGTAGCGGGGCACAAACTCCATGCTTGTACAACTCCCCTTCTATCATGACATACGGACGAGCTCTTGCCTCTATCCTTTTATTATAAGCTTCGTCATCTGATAGGAAGTTACCCTGAAGGTAAGAGATTATTTCAGTTCTCCAATCTTCACTGTAAACAGGAGAAATGTTAAGGACTGCTCTTTCAAGTAGCTCCACTGAAGGTGCCTTTATTGTTTCGAAGAATACATCCGAAGGTAGAGGCAGCCCTTGTGCTGCAGACTTGGCTAACAAATCAGCATGCTCATTCTGTCCTCGAGGGATATTCTTAACAGAAAACCCTTCGAAGGAAGCTTCGATCCTTCGGACCGTGTCTAGGTACCTTTCAAGCTTCGGGTCTTTAGCCTTGCAACTTTTGTCAATATGACCCGAAACAACCTGGGAATCAGTTTTAAGAATCGCCCTTCTGATTCCCATTGCCTTTAGTTTCCGAAGACCCAGGAGCAGAGCTTCGTACTCAGTGATATTGTTTGTGCAGCTGAAGTCAAGTCTTGCTGCATAGCAAGTTTTAACCTTGGACGGAGAAACCAACACAGCAGCTGCACCTGCTCCGAAGGTTCCCCAAGAGCCATCACAAAACACTGTCCAAACTTCGGCATCTTTATTCGCTTCTTCGTCCTGAGCCCCTGGCGTCCAGTCGGCAATGAAATCTGCCAATGCTTGAGACTGAATTGAGGATCTGTGCACATAATCAATGTAAAATTCATTGAGCTCTGCAGCCCATTTTCCAATCCGGCCAGTAGCTTCTCTGTTTCTCATGATATCCTTCAACGGTTGCGAAGAAGGAACAATAATATTGTATGCCTGGAAATAATGCCGAAGCTTCCTGGATGCCATTAAAACGGCATACAACACCTTCTCCAGCTCTGTATAATTTTTCTTTGAGACACTGAGGACCTCAGATACAAAATATACTGGGACTTGCTTCTTGACCTGTCCATCAGACTTCTCCTGGACAAGTGCCGCACTTACTGCTGAGTGCGAAGCTGCCACATACAACAACAGAGGAGCCCCTGGCGTTGGTGGAGTTAATGTTGTGAGATCTATTAAGTATTGCTTCAGCTCTTCGAAGGCTTTTTGTTGACTTGGGCCCCATTGAAAGACTTCAGCTGACTTCAGCACCTCGAAGAATGGTAAGTTTCTTTCTGCTGATCTGGATATAAATCTGTTGAGAGATGCCAGCCTTCCTGTCAATCTTTGGGCACCCTTTCTTGTGGTTGGTGGCTCCATTCGAAGTATAGCTTCGATTTTATTTGGGTTAGCTTCGATTCCCTTTGTTGAAACCAAGCATCCAAGAAATTTACCCTTCTTCACTCCGAAGACACATTTTTCTGGATTCAGCTTCAGACCAGCTTGTCTGAAGCTGGCGAAGGTCTCCTGTAGATCAGCAATATGATTTTCTTGCTTCGTGCTTTTTACGATGATGTCATCGACATAAGTCAACACATTTCTGCCTATCTGAGATTGGAGAACCTTCGCAGTCATTCTGCTGAAACTCCCTCCAGCATTCTTGAGCCCCTCAGGCATCCGAAGATAGCAATATGTACCACTTGGGGTTATGAAGCTAGTCTTCGGCTCATCTTCCTTCTTCATCCAGATTTGATGATAGCCTGAGTAGCAGTCCAGGAGACTCATGAGCTCTGAAGAAGCTGCTGCATCAACTAAAGAGTCTATCCTTGGCAGCGGGAATTCATCCTTCGGACAAGCCTTGTTGAGATCTGTGAAATCAATACACATTCTCCACTTGCCATTGGCCTTCTTCACCATGACAGTGTTAGCTAGCCACTCTGGGTACTTCACTTCTCTGATAACTCCTGCACTGAGGAGTCTTTTTACTTCATTGCGAGCCCCTTCGGCCTTATCATCAGACATTTTCCGAAGCCTCTGCTTTCGGGGTCTGAAGGATGGGTCAACATTAAGCGAATGTTCAATAACATCCCGATTTACTCCACAGAGATCATTAGCTGACCATGCAAAGACATCTTTGTTGTTGAATAAAAACCTTATCAAGGTTTTCTCCTGGTCTTCAGATAGTTGCGAGCCCAACAACACCTTCTGCTCTGCTACATCTTCACACAATAACATAGGCTTCGGCTGATCCGCTGAAGCTGCCTTCTCCCTCCTGAATTTGTACTGTTCACAAGCTTCAGTTCCATCTATGTTATGGATTGCCTTGGAGTCAGTCCAGCTTCCTTCGGCCCTTCTAGCAGCTTCCTGACTTCCATGAATAGCAATAGGCCCTTGGTCCGAAGGTATCTTCATGCAGAGATAAGCTGGGTGAAGAATTGCTTCGAAGGCATTAAGAGTACCACGGCCGATGATAGCATTGTAGGGATACTCCATGTCAACAATATCAAACACAATTTGCTCAGTCCTTGTGTTGTTAACAAATCCGAAGGTTACCGGCATGGTAATCTTCCCAAGTGCCACAATCTGCCGCCCTCCGAAGCCACAAAGAGGGTGCGTAGCATCATGAATCTTGTCTTCGGGCTCTTGCATTTGTCTGAAGGCTTTAGCAAATATAATGTCAGCTGCACTGCCTGTATCAACTAAGACATTGTGGACCAGAAATCCTTTGATCACACAAGAGATAACCATGGCATCATTGTGAGGATAATCCTTAAGCTGAAGGTCTTCCTGAGAGAAAGTAATTGGAATGTGGGACCATTTTGACTTGATGAAGGGTCCCTGCACTCCAACATGCTGCACCCTTCTCTGAGCCTCCTTCTTCTGCTTCTTGTTAGCCGGCTCTGAGCAAGAACCGCCTGTTATCGGGAGCACCAGCTTCGAAGCCGAAGCAGCTCCAGCTTGATTGTTGAACGAAGCCATTCAGCTCAGAAAAGTGGAAGTGAGTTCACCGGAGGTGGGCGCCAATGTTGGGGGCTTGTTCTCAAATGCTAAGAGTTAAGAACAAGGCAACACAGAAAATGTTAAATATTAAAGTCCTTCGTCCTCCACTACATTATATCCCTTCGGGATATAAGGAATTTCGGACGAAGGTTACGAAGGACATACCTTCGTAAACATGATAGCGAGGGATGAAGTATTCATATAAATCATGAAGTATAAAATAGACATTCAAATGTTAACATAGAATCATTTCCATTTCTACTGATGTGAATGAATACAAATGACTTCAAATTACAAATGTACCTTCGGTCCTGAAGAAGGCCGGAGAGCAAGTGTGATGCGAAGGCAAATGACAGGATCGCGTGAACAGTACAGAGGTACTGTTCATCTATTTATAGGCACAGGTCACAGCCTGTGACAAATTACAATTATGCCCCTTACAAATGTTTACAACATTGACTCAGACCTATATGTATAAAAAGGTCATTCTATTTCTATGTCGGTTTGTAACGCCGAAGCTCCATAAAAAGGAACCTTCGGCCATCTTTTGGAGACGACTTCAGCCGAAGTTGCTTCTTCGCGTGGGACCTTCGGCGCACCGAAGCACGACCCCAACACGTGGTGTTCCCGGTGATCTAGCCTAATCTAGTTCAATTAGCCAGGCTGCTAGGCATCTATAGCACACAGAGATGCTAAAACGAGAACAGGGAAGCCATGAAGAGACCTGCAACGAGCTAGCCACGGTGAGCTCACACCGCACGGTGTTCTTGGTTGATTTGGGGGAAATCCAAAATTGAAGTTCTCTGGTGGATAATTCGAGCCACGAGTTGGTGTATTGGTTGCTTGACTACCTTGCGGAGCCGACGGCACACTCAATTTATAGGCTCCGGGGTGGTGGCGCGTGAATTGGAGATGGCGTGGTGGCGGCCAGAGAGGGGAGAGGTTACTGGCGTAGTGATTCGTGGCAATTGTGGGATAAGAAGCCACAACGGTCACTAGGTAACGATCACAACTCACGGTGACGTGGTTAATGGCCTGAGGCGTGGCATAATCGCGGTGAAGGGCGCAAACTCCGGTCACGACCGCAAGGCCACGTCGCCGGTGCAAGTGGTCGAGGAACAGCGAGGCCACAGTAGCCTGAACTCATCCGCGACGTGATCTTTTTACGGCCAAGCGCAATCTACTTCCCCGTGGCACGAATCACGGCGACTGGCGTGAATCCGAGCGCACGGCTCACCGGCGGCAAAGTTATCTGATGCTGGAATATTTTCAGTACTGTACCATCAGAAATCCTATTCACAACATCTGTTCGATCAATTTGTAGGACTCATGTCTCGGATTTTTGCGTGAGAAGGTGTTAATCTCTTTGTAACAAGTTTGTAGCTCCATAATCCATCTTCAATTTGACTATAGCAACTATCCTCAATCGAGCACTAGATCCTACTCAAACTTGATCCCAAAGTTTGGCCAGTGGCACTGGTGGCCATGTTTCAGTTTTAAAATTGACTGACAGCCCGACTTTGTGCTTATTTTACTCCAATTTCCATTCAGCACCAGTGCTCAGTCACTTAATCAAACTTGTTCTTCTATGATAGCTCTACAACTTTGCTATGTTGACTTTGAGCAAAAACTTCAAGAATCCCAAGATGTAAGGCTCCAAAGTCAGCCTCAATCAACTGGTTTTGGACTTAGACACATGAGATACATAGAGTGGCTTTTTGCAAATAAGCCCAAACCTCATGGTTTGATTTGTAAATCCTCAAATATGTAAACCATATGATTAGAGGTTCCCTAATACCTTGTTTTTTTGCACTTGGGTCCAAGAGTACCCAAAATTTACACTTAGCCCCCTAGGATCTCAGTTTAGGGTTTTTTAGGGGTTTATTTAGGGTTTTTTGACCCTTCTAGGGTTTGGGTGCCACCTAGGTCCATTAAATGTGATATCTTATGATTATTTCTCATGAGTTTTGAAGTTTTCTCATCCTTGGGCTTGATTATCATTCCTAAGCCTAGTTTGGGGTTAAGTACCCTACCCTAGGATTTCACCCATGATCCAGTCACATCAATACAACTTGTTTGAAATTTTTGCCTAGTGAATGTACTCTAAGTGTAACAATCACATGATATGCTAATGCTCATGATGTTATGCTCAAGTTTTAGTGACAGTAACACCAGGGGTGTTACATCCTTCCCCCCATAAAAGAATCTCGTCTCGAGATTTAAAGTCCTAGGGTAAGTAGTGAAGTAAATGCTTCATATTTTTATTTCCTTATTTCTGGTACAAGGCAGGGGTGGTATGGGGTCTACTCCTTATTTACAATAATAGTACATACCTCACAATTTACATGAAGCTAGAAAATCTAGGAAATTCTTCTCTAAAAAGTCTTGGGTTTCCCATGTTGCTTCATCTTCCGCGTGTTGGTTCCATTGTATCTTATAAAATTTGAGAGTTCTTCTTCGGGTAACCCTGTCCTTTTGATCCAGGACTCGAATAGGATGTTCTGAATATGTCAAGTCTGGTTCTAAGGCAACATCCGTCACTTCAATGGTTCGATCTGGAATCTGAAGACACTTCTTCAATTGGGATACATGGAACACATTGTGTACTGCAGACAATGTTTCGAGTAGTTGGAGTCGATAGGCCACTGGTCCACATTGTTCAAGAATAGGAAAAGGACCAATGTACTGGAGTGCAAGCTTCCCTTTTACCTAGAAACATGACACACCCTTCATTGGTGAGACTTTCAGGTAGACATAATCTTCAACTTGAAAGTACAAGGGTTTACGTCGTTTGTCTGCATAACTCTTTTGGCGAGCTTGAGCTTCCTTCAAATTATATATAATTGGTTGAACCTTCTCTTCCATTTCTTTTACCATATCAGGCCTGAAAAACCATCTTTCTCCTGGTTCAGACCAGTTTAACGGAGTACGACACTGGTGTCCATACAAAGCTTCAAAAGGTGCCATTTTGATGCTCTCTTGATAGCTTCCAGTTCATCACCTCCTGCACCTTATCAGGATCAACAGCTATTCCTGCCTGAGAGATAGTGTGACCCAATAATTTGATCTCCTTTAGCCAAAAGTCACATTTTGACAACTTGGCATAAAGGTGGTGCTCTCGTAGACGTTGAAGCACTACATGCAAATGCCCGGCATGTTCTTCTTCATTCTTTGAGTACACCAAGATATCATCGATGAAAACCACTACAAATTTGTCCACTTCGGGCATGAAAACAGAATTCATCAGATACATGAAATATGCTGGTGCATTCGTCAGCCCGAAAGACATCACCAAGAATTCATATAGCCCATATCTGGTTGAGAAAATCGTCTTCGGAATATCGCTTGCTCGTATCTTGATTTGATGGTTGCCGGAGCAAAGGTCTATCTTGGAAAACACTTTGGCTCCGACCAATTAGTCAAAAAGAACATCAATACGAGGCAAAGGATACTTGTTCTTGATAGTCACCGCATTAAGTGGGCAATAATCTCTATACAGCCTCAAGCTCTCATCTTTCTTCTTTACAAACAAGGCTGGGCATCCCCAAGGCGAAGTACTTGGGTGAATAAAACCCTTGTCCAGCAACTCTTGCAATTGCTTCTTCAATTCTGCCAACTCAGCGAGTGGCATCCGGTAAGGCCTCTTGGAAATTGGTGTTGTTCCCGGTTGCAACTTGATGGCAAATTCAATATCTCGGTCTGGTGGCATTCCTGGCAATTCATCAGGAAAGACATCTGCATACTCACAGACCACTGGAATCTTTTTCAAAGGTAACTCTGTCATGGAAAAAGCACATGACTGAGTAGAATCTTGATTGGGCAGAATTAAGGTGATGCTCCCACAGAACGGGGAATTGATTTCCGCGATGCGGCTGGCTACATCAAGCACTACATCAAGCACTACTTGGTGCAGGACTCAACGACGCGGAGCCACACGTGGGCATCCAACGGATCCTCTGCCTTGGTGAACAAGGGCAGCTGCATACTCAGGAACTCCTGGTAGGTTACCGCTGTTGGAGGTCGCTGCTGCTGGCCTCCACCATACTGCTGAGGGTGGGGCTAGCGCTGCAAGAGCTGTCGCAGAATCTCGTTCTGCTAGGCCATCAGCCCCTGCACTGTGGGAGCTGGAGGAGGTGGCGGGGGAACTTGCTCGTTATGCCCGCGACGCTGCCTAGCTGCCATGTGAAAACAGAGATTGTCGCCATTGTTATCCCAACTCACAATTTCAAATGACCTGCTATTATCTCATATGGAAGGAAAAGTGCCATAATCATAATATTAGGTTCGAAATGAAGATAACAGGGTTACAATCATCCCACAGATTTTGAAAAGTTCATAAGGGTTACATCAATTAGGGGAAAGTACCAGTAAGCCTAGTTCAAAATCTGCCATTAACTAAGCTCGCGTAGGTTTTTATCCGCCTAAAGTGTCAAAGCGACTGATCAACCCTGAGCGGTGGAAGCGACACTGGATGTGGGTGAAGGGGGCATCGCGGAGGTAGTCCCGTTGGCACCAGGGGCTGGTCCTAACTCCTCGAGAGCCTCTTCTCCCTCGCTTCCAGCCTCATTGGCCTCCATCTCTAAGTGGTGCATGTCCAGGTGGTCATTTGCTTCTTCGATTTCCTGCTGCACATCATGGAGCTGATTTTCCAAGATATCAATAGTGTTGTCTCAGATCTCCACCTGCTGCTCCAAGGTGGCAATGCGCTGGCTCAGCCTTTCCACCTGCAAATCCTTCTCTACCAACTCGGAGGACAAGTCGACCACAAAGTCTTCTCGGCTATCGAGGGTGAGCTTGGTGGTTTGAGCGAGGTTAGCAAGGTGTGCCATAGCGTGCTCTGCAGGGCCTGAAGGCGGTACAGCGTACTCATGCACTGAACAGTGACCATCCCAACCAAGTCAGGATACATTGCCCACACATCTTTAACATGGCTTACAAGGTTACACCACATGGGTCATCCTTTTTCTCAACAGGGAAGAGTCCCAAGGGGTGCATTACCATCTCCAGGGGATGGTAGCCATAGAAGGTTGTCAGAGTCTTCATGGCTGTTGCTTCAGTGGTGTCGTCCGTCCTGAATCCAATCGTCTCGGAGTCAAGAGAACGCCAACCCGGCTGAAGGGGATGAGCCTCCAAAGTCAGCCAGACTCGGCAATGAGGTACCCGATGCTCCTCATACAACTGCACCGTGTACATAGGGGGCGTAGGGTAACTGGCAGAGTTAAGCACTTCCCACAAGATGGAAGGAAAGCCATCGTGAGAAAGGAAGTCAGAGCAGAAACAAGTGTCTCCACCGCTGGCAAGGGTTATGCATAAAACCGGGGCTTGCCTTCAATAACTGGGGCTGCGGGGAGATCCTCAATGGCAGTCTCGGAAGCTTGCTCCTGGTCTTCCTCGTGGACAGCTCCTTGCTCGAGGATGAGCACGTACTCTCTGTCAGCGAGATTACAATCTAATGAATGCAATGAGTAAGATACATGCATGATATAATATGTGCTTAAACAATTAAACTTTGATGGTGAAGGATCACTTTAATAAGGGAGGGCTTAATCTTGCTACTAAGCTTTTTGTGGTATACTTAGTAATTTAGGGTCAACTTAGTTAAACTAAGTGGAAAGTCCATTTTGGTGTTCCACTGATCTCCTTTTAATGTCTTAGTGAGAATTTATTAAGATTTCTAGTTAAACTTATTGGAGCGAGGTTTATCTTTTATTTCTTTCCTCTATTTCTTTCATGTTTTTACGGTGGATTTGAACAACAAGTTGTCTTAATAAATTTCCAAAAATTCTGTAAAAATTACAGTAGCTTCTTACTGGTACATAATTCTTTGTTCTAAAATTTAGGGCTTGAAGAGTGAATAATTCTTTCTGGATAAAATTACCAAACATTAGGGCAGAAGGGATGTTTTGAACTACAACTACCATTTAACAGTAGGTTATTTTCTAAGACTTATTTTTGCTGGCATTTAGATGTTATGACATGACTTTGTACAAACTTTTAGCTACTAATATTCTTTAGTCATTTTACTATGATTTTCTAAAGTTTCTAGTCAAAAGGGTGCTTTCTACTACCACTATATTTGAAAAATATCAAACAACAGATTTCTGATTTTTCCTAGCTTCTTCTTTACGCAAGAGCAATCATTCTGAAGTTTGGCATCTTTTTGCTTAAGGGAAGGGTGGTAGGAATTATTTGGATTAAATGGCCTTTTTCATGAAGTACGGCAATCGGTATTATTTTGCAGCTTCCAATTGGGTTTTGCATTTTTCTTTGGTGGCCTATCTCATTATTGATCTAGCAAAAATTTTATTTGCCCATTAGTGCACTATTTTTGGGTTGCTCTTGTTTTAATTGAAATATGACCCATTATCAAGTTCTATTTGTTTACCCTACCTAAAATGATGGGCTGGGGTGTTAATCATTTTTGTAGTGGAGTTCTAGTGGTTACAAGTTCACTAGATTTTTGTAATTAATTTTGAAATTGTCTTTACAATTCTAATAATTGTTTTTCTGGTTTGATTAATGTCTAATAAAACATTTCACTTTGATTCTGTTCTGGACTAGAGATCCCTTTATTTTTCCTAGGTTCTCTGTTACTTAAGTAGGCTAGGAAAAATAATTGCACCCACTGTTCATTATTCTCTAATGCCTTTCTGATTTTCCTAAGTTTTGGGCAAAAATGACTTTTAATAGATATCCCTACTTAAATTTTCAATACTGGGGTTCTCACTATTTTTAAACAGTGTTTAATTGGGGTTTGAACATCTACAAATTTTCTTAGGTTCAGCACAGAAGCATAACTAATTTTCTTTAATTTAATAAGGTTTGGTCAGTTTCTGTATTTAATTCCAAACTCTAAAATTTAAAATAGAAAGCATGGGGTACAGTATTTTTAATTGGCAGCCCATAATATTTAGAATCCAACAAAATTGGTTTGACAATTTTTGGTTAAGTACTTCTCAAGTTATGAATTTTCTAAGTTCTTGGTTCATTAAAAAGATTAAACAGAAATGATTAAAGGGGAAACGACTTTGCATTAAGGTCCCTGGCGTGTGTTTTCAAATTTCCTTATAGGCTAGCCCTTGGATTACTATTCAAACGTGTCACTGACAGTTCAGAAAACACCCTAGGGTTCCACTAAACCTAACCCGAGGTCCTTCCCCCAATTAAACAGTTCCCGCGGCGGAGGAAAGGGCAGAGGGGCTTACCGGCGGCGAGACTGCTCCGGTGAGGTGGTCGAGGGTGTAGGGGAGGTCCTAAGGGTCACGACGATGTGCGGGTCGCCGTCGGGGATGGTCGGAGTCGGCCGGTCCACGTGCGCAGGCGGGGGAGCTCAGCGGCGGCGAGGAGTCCAGCCTATCCAGGGCACAATTGATCAATCAAATGGGTCATAAAGCTTCACCAGGGATCAAGGAAGGTGTGTGTGCGAGGAATTGAAGAACGACTCATCGGATTGCTCGGTCTACGTGCACAGGCAGGTGGCCGAAGTTCGGCGAGGACGATCTTGGTTCTCCGTTGAAGTTCTTCTGGGTTCGAGAGCTTGGGAAGCTTCACAAGCTATTAGCGAAGCTAACCGAGCGGCTGGCGCGGCTTGGAAGTGACCGGAGTGGGCTGGCCACGGTGGCCGAGGCTCGAGTAGTAATGGCGGATGGAAGAGAGCTCGCCGGAGCTAAGGAGGGGCGTCTGGCTGGTGAAGGTGAGCACGGGGTGAGGTGAGGCGCGCCCAGGGAGGCTTTATAGGCGCGGGCGGGCACGGTCGAGAGTGAGGCTCTGACAAGTGCTCAGGGCGTGCGTGGGTGAACGCCAGTGCGCGCTCTGGCGCCTGGCACGGCGTCGAGCACGAGGCAGCGCAGAGAGAGGTCGAGTTCAAGCGCGGATTGGCTCCAAATCTTTGAGATTATGGCCATGATCTCGTTGAGAGATCTCTTCCCCTGACATCCCTTTGTCATTTGTGTGAGGAGGCTTGCAGGTTTTGCTGACTGGATCAAGAGATAGAGAGGGGAGAAATCGGGTTTGTCTCACTGCCGCGCACAGAGAGATCCCGGGTTTGACGTGTCCAAGGCACGCATCTCGATGCCATCTTCTGGTATGAGGTAGAGAGGTTAGTTAGGCACATTTTTGTCAATGCGGTAATTAGGATTTGAGCTAGGGATCAAGTGAACACGCTCGGTCTTTGGCTCAAGGGCTGAGATTCAGAAATCCCTATTGAACCCTTACTTGAGAAGCCTGTTTGGAGTTTTTTTATTAAACTATTTTGGCCAAGCTTCCATAATCTTTATTGTAGCTTATTTAGTATATTTCAATGTTTATAATTGTCCTAAGCCATGATTTTATATTTTTCCTAGTCTTTTACCCCTTTTCTTTATCTCTACTTAGATAGCTTGATTAGGGTTGGTGTTAAGGGTTTCAACATTTTTCCCTTTTTGAAAATCTTATTTGTTTGGAACATGATTCTTTAGATATACACTTAGTAGATCTTTTATTCTTAAGTTAATTTGATGCTTCATGCTCAATTTGGCTCACATGAAATGTTGATTCTTGGGTTAGCACTGAGAGAAACCCTAGGTGACACTGGGGTGTCACATTGCTTTAGATCATGACACATCTTAGTGCTTCGGGGATGAATAGAGTAGCGACTAAGATGTGCTTCATCTAAAATTTGCTGGCGGACTTCATCATTCTTGGGCACAACTATGCGGTTGTTAAACCATACAACGCCTTGATCATCTTTTCTGAAACAGTTTACTTTACCGGCCTTTATTTTCTCATGAATGTGTTTCATACCCTCATCACTTCTTTGAGCATCAACTATCCTTTGCAGAATAACTGACTCAAGCTTCAAGTGATTTAAGGTTCCATGTTGAATCATTCCCAGGTTTAACTTCTCCATTTCTTGACATAATGTGATGTCAGAGGTTTTCATTGTAAGACAATGGCAGGAAGCCTTGCGACTTAGTGCATCTGCCACCACATTGGTCTTGCCTGGGTGATAATGAATTTCCAATTCATAATCTTTAATCAGCTCAAGCCATCTCCTCTGCCTCATGTTTAGTTCTGACTGGGTAAAAATGTACTTCAAGCTTTTATGGTCTATATATATATGACAGATATTCCCCAGCAGATAATGACGCCATATTTTCAGGGCATGAACCACGGCAACTAATTCTAGGTCATGAGTTGGATAATGTTCCTCATGCCGGCGCAACTGTCTTGAGGCATATGCTATAATTCGGCCCTCTTGCATCAAGACACAACCTAAACCACTGCCTGATGCATCACAATATACATGAAAAGGCTTTTCAATGTCCGGTTGAGCTAATACCGGAGCAGTGGTCAATAACACCTTCAACTGCTCGAAGGCTTCATTGCATCTTGAAGACCAGTTAAATTTTGTATCGTTCTTCAATAAACTTGTGATCGGCTTCACAAGCTTGGAAAAATCCGGGATGAATCGGCGGTAATAACCAACCAGTCCAAGGAAACTTCAAACTTGACGTACAGTGGTTGGTGGTTTCCACTCTAAAATATCCTTGACTTTGTTGGGATTAGTCGCAATCCCCTTGGCAGACAATACGTGTCCCAGAAATTGAATTTCCTCTAGCCAAAACGCGCACTTGCTGAATTTAGCATATAGCTGATGCTCCCTTAAGCGCGTTAATACGATCCGTAGATGCCAAGCATGCTCCTCTTCATTCTTGGAATAAATCAAGATATCATCAATGAAGACCACTACAAATTTGTCCAACTCGAGCATGAATACCGAGTTCATCAGATATGTGAAGTGGGTAGGAGCATTCGTTAATCCAAAAGACATAACCAAATACTCGAATAATCCGTACCGCGTAGTAAATGCGGTCGTAGGTATATCTTCGGGTCGGATACGGATCTGATGATAGCCCGACCTGAGGTCAATCTTGAAAAATACCCGAGCTCCGGTAAGTTGATCAAATAAGATATCAATCCGGGGAAGAGGGTACTTGTTCTTGATTGTGACCTCATTAAGGGGTCTATAATCCACGCACATCCGAAGTGTTTGATCCTTCTTCTTGACAAAGATTGCTGGACAACCCCAAGGTGACGAGCTAGGTCGGATGAATCCTTTTTCTAACAGATCTTGTAATTGAGTCTTGAGCTCTGCCAATTCATTTGGAGGCATTCGGTATGATCTTGTAGAAACAGGAGCCATACTAGGCTTCAATTCAATCACAAATTCTACATCTCTTTCTAGAGGCAATCCAGGCAGATCTTCCGGAAAGACGTCCAGAAATTCATATACTACCGGGATATCTTGGATTTCTGGTACTATGGCTTCATAAACTCTGCCAAATGGTTTAGTTGGAGTAGCTACAGGGATGGACAAGAGAACCTCTTCCTGGCCATAGCTCAACCTGATGGTTCTCAAATCAGTGTTGAGGATAGCTTTGTGCTGGGCTAACCAATTCATGCCCAGAATTACATCTATATCTTGGCCTCTTAGAACAATCATGTTTGTGGGAAAGTCCCGTTCAACCAATGTTATGGGCACATGGAAAGCCACTTCTTTAGTGAATATTTGTCCCCCATGTGAATGAATTATAAACCCTTCCATTGACTCAATGCAAGGAATGCAATATTTCTCCATAAATTTCTTGCTTATGAATGTATGCGAAGCACCAGAATCAAAGAGAATAACTGCCAGGTGATTGGCCATGAGGAACGTACCCATCATAACCGGCTCTCCCTCCGGTGTAGTGGCCACTTGTGTATAGTAGATTCACCCAATCTTCTTTATATTCTTGCCCGCTGCATTATTTGTCGTGTTTCCCTTGCCTTGGCTTGAACTCCCTAGGTTCTGTTGGTTATTGGATTTGTTTTGCCTCGGATATGGGTAGCCTTTGATGAAATGTCCAGACTTCCCACAATTGAAGCAGCTAGTTGATGAGATCGGAAGGGCAGGGAAACAAGCACTAGGGGCACTCGACTGAGTTGTTGATGTGGGGGCAGTGGTAGGGTGGATGAATACATGCTGTTTGAAGGGGTGGGAGGGTGGACGAGGTGAAGAACGATTTTGATTAAAAGGTCGGATCACCAACCTTTGTCGCTTTTCAAGCCCCTGGTAGGGCTTGTCACCTCCGAAGCCCTTTGACTTCCCTGGGCCTGCATGCTTAGCTTCAACTGCCAACGTTGTGCTGACAGCCCTGCTGTAGGAGAGATCGAGGCAGGTGGCCATCTTTCGTTGTAGCCGGTCATTGAGGCCTCGCATGAAGTAGTTCTTTTTCAGGTTAGTATTGACCTGATCAATTGCGTACTAGGACAAATGATTGAATTTGTTGAGATACTGCATAACAGTATCTCCTCCTTGCTTGAGTCTCATGAATTCCTCTTGCTTCATATGGAGCACTCCTTCTGGAATGTAGTGCTCACGAAATGCCAATTTAAATTCGTCCCACGTGACCTGATGTCCCGCAGGCTGAATGGCCACATAATTTCCCCACCAGGTGCTGGCAGGGTCTCTTAATTGCTGAGCCACAAACAATGGCTTCTAGGTCTCCGTGCACCGGATAAGTCCA
The DNA here is from genome assembly GCA_029449295.1 of Zea luxurians. Taxonomy (NCBI): domain Eukaryota; kingdom Viridiplantae; phylum Streptophyta; class Magnoliopsida; order Poales; family Poaceae; genus Zea; species Zea luxurians. Next base: position 9,243,165 of record JAOPSE010000063.1, read on the forward strand.
AATTTCTGCTCAATGACCCGAACCCATTCGTCGGCTTCAAGGGGATCTTCTGCTTTGATGAATAGCGGGGGACGGATTTTCGAGAAGTCCAGGTACGAAGTTTCACGGGGTCCCTACGGATATGCCCTCTCGCCTTGTTGCTGAAGTTGATGCCCCGCCGTTTCACAGAGGAAGTGGGTGTTGTCAGCAGTCACGGTGACCAAGGCAACGATAGCCTCAGCCAACATGGGTGGTACCGGTGGTGGATTGGGTGTATCTTCTTGACCACGGGATGTTCCCGTGCCGTCAGGATGGCATCTCAAGCAAAGAAATATTTGGGATAAATATACCATGCTGACATATACCATCATTTTACATTACCAAAATGTAATGATACAGACTCAATGTACAACATGACTTCATTACCTATTTTACATTAGCATTATTTCTAAACTATATTACTCTAATACTTATCATCTTTAGTAGCTTCGCTGTCGGTTGTAGGGGACCGTTCGTCAGCCAGGTTCATAGAAGGAGGGGGCTTGAAAAGGTCCAATTCCCCACCAAGCGCTTCACCTGCTGTTCCAGAAGGTTCGGCTCCCATTCCAACAGGGTCGGCAGGTACGTCTGGGTGTAGTCGCAAATACAATTCATGAACTTCTTCATGTAATGTATTGTAGTACACCTGCAAGTTGTCAATGGCCGTGCTAAGCTCCTCCACACAGGCTCGAGCATTGGCTTCCCAGTCCCAAGCAATTGAACGTGAGTTGACAGCCCAATCGATTGCCAAGTCCCGTTCAGCAAGCTCGTCTTGCAGATGTCGGACGTCAGCCCTTAACTCATTTATACGCTGACCATCTTCAACCCACACCCGGTTTCTATGTCATAGCTCCATTCGAAGCTGCTCCACCTGGGCTTCTAAGTCTCCAATGGGATCGTTACTACCTCTGCTGCTCTCCTCATGCCTTGGAGCCAGCTGATGCCGAGGCACGCCAATCGGTCCGGTGGACTTACGCATGGTTTTCCTCGTGCGTGGTGGTATATCTCCATAAGGGGGAAAACTTTATTAGTATAGTTTTTATCATGATGCATGCATAATTACAAAAATCAACTTTAGTTGATTCACAACCTTCTATACATTGCACTCTACTACCTAGTCTTATAAGATAAGTACTTCAGAAAGTAGTAAGATGAGAATGAAAGAAATTTTCTTAAGATAAGTCTTTGAAAATTCTTTTTGAAATGTCTCATAATATCTACAGAGATGGGCTTGGCTCCGATACCAGCTGTGATGGAACCTCCCAAGTCATTAGGCCCACCTACAGTTGTCCTTGTCCAACAGACCTCGGACAACCCTATAGATGCTTCTAATCACTCGACAAGTTTGGTATCTGAATCCTTTCTTTGCCCAAGAGTGTTGAACCCGTCACACAGATATTATAACACATCGGAGGTACGAATAAGCGGAAGCAGTTACAATAACATATTTTATATTAAAGTATAGAAAGAGTATTAATATTACAGACCAGTACTATATAGGAGGGCAGGAGTAATATTATTACAAACCCGGGAGGCAAAAACCCCTCCCGATTATCAGTAAAAAGTTTTTATAGGAGGACACTTCCTCCCGAGGCTTCAATCCTGGTTTTCTTCCTTAGGCACCACATTGAAAGAAAAGCAACAAAAGTTTGCTGCTTCCTCACCTACAACAACATGGGTTCAAAAACCCTAAGTACGAAGTGTACTTTCGCAAGTCTTACCCATCAAAATAAAAGACTCCTAAGGATATGCTGGCTTGAGGGAGTCAAGGTAAGGCTTAATCAATAATCAAGACTCTGTTTGCAAAAATGCTTACTAAGAGTGGATCCTTAAAAATCCAGTTGTATTAACAAGTTAAGTCATTACCTGAATCTTGAGTTCTTTCTATCCTAGTTCAAGCACTTGGCCTATACTAGCCAATTTCTTATCAACCCTTTTTGTTTAATAGAATGCTACGTGTAAGTCAGTGACCAAGTCTTCATGTCTGAGAAGTAACGGTGATCCGAATCGATTAATACTCAGCTGAGGATCTCCAATCACATGACATATGTAGCACTTAACCCTTGCATATGTCAACTCGCCACCGGGGTTCTTAAGACCAGATCAGGTTCACGCCAACCGAGAGCACAGATACACCACCGTCCAGCCTCTTGCCACGGAGGGTACACGCTACTCTCGCCATCTCTCCACTCCCATTGTGTGTTATCTTATTCTGGTATTAGTCTGCCCGAGGCAAAGCTTACCCATGATGAAGCATGTGACCAGTTAAAGGGTCCTCGGTCAACAGGCCTACATCGACAAGGTCCATAATCGACTTAGACGGAGACACTACCCCGAGACTCTCTTCTCGTGCAAGTCACCTGCCTGGTCTCAGCTTTATAATTTCAACCCAAAGTTTGGTACCTGACAGAGGTACATCTTCTCCGATGTTGAACCCATCACGGCCATGATGGATCCACCATCAAGTTTTATTTTGAAAACATCCCATCCCACTTGAAGCATTATCTTTTGTCAAAACAAAACATTTTGTTTTTCTAGAGCAAGACTAAGCATAAGAAAAACCTTTTTATAAAATAGGTATCAAGGAAAGGTAATCAATCTTTCAAGGAAGGAAATGCATCAATTGTTTAGCACACAACTCCTATCACCTAATGCATCAAGCAAGTGAGAAGGATTTTAAAATAGCAAGGAGGTGGGAAATGCACTGGGGCTTGCCTTGTGTTATAGGAGAGTCGGGTTCTGCTCCACAAATGTCAAAATAAAAGCAGTTCTCGGTAGGTGGGTCTTCAGGTGGTGGTGGTGTAGCTCTTGCTTCTTCAACTTCTATTTCTTCCTCGTTTTCTATGTAGAACCATATATAATCATGAATGCTTATGTAATGCTTATGAAATGCAGTAATAGAAATGGTTTATCAAGTTGTATCTTGAGTACAACTTTCTTTCATGGGACTCCAGGAAACTAGGGTTTTTCGAGTCAGAATTGTAGTTCCTAGGGCAGGCATCACTAGAGGATTAGGGTTTTAGGGTTTAAGTACCAAACATGGTCCAAATCATACCAAACTTTACCCAAGGCTTTTAAATAACATTTAAAGCTTATCCAAAAAGTTTAGTGAATTTTGGAGTTATTAAACAATTTTTAAAATTCCAGGAGTATATGTTTTGACTATTTTAAATACTCCATAATTCCTTGTTTAGACTAAAAATCCTAAAATTATTTTTATTAAATTCTATAGAAATTTAGGGATTCAACAAAATTAGTTTCATATTTTTAGAATTTTTCTACAATTTTCTATGGATTTTCTAAGTCCAGAAGAAAAAGAAAAAGGAAAAAGACCAATAGTACTCGACTCATTTCAGCCCGAGCTAGCCCAATACCGGCAGAAGGCGTTCGCGCGCGCGCCCGTGCTGGCATTTTTACACAGAGGACCCTGACATTTTGAACTACCTTTAAAGAGCCCACAACACTATTTCGGTGAGTCACTGACAATTGCAGATAGATCCTCCCCTTTTCTATTTCTTCACAAGGTGAAGTCCATGACCGTGGACGGCGGAGCAGGCACTCCGGCGAGCTCATACCTGCCGGATAACTCAACTGCCGGTGCTCCCGTGCGGTTGACACCAAATTTGACCCCTATTAACCATTTCCCCTCCATCAATTGCAGAGTTCTAACCCTAAATCGCTCTGTCCATGGTGACAGCGCAAACCGAGGACAATCTTGTGGTGTTCCCAGTGATCTAGCCAAATCTAGTTCAATTGGCCAGGATGCTAGGCATCTACAGCACACAGAGATGCTAAAACAAGAATAGGGAAGCCATGAACAGACCTGCAACGAGCTAGCCACGGTGAGCTCACACCGCACGGTGTTCTTGGTTGATTTGGGGGAAATCCCAAATTGAAGTTCTCTGGTGGATATTTGAGGCACGAGTTGGTGTATTGGTTGCTTGACTACCTTGCGGAGCCGATGGCACACACAATTTATAGGCTCCGGGGGCGATGGCGCGTGAATTGGAGATGGCACGGTGGCGGCCGGAGAGGGGAGAGGTTACTGGCGCAGTGATTCGTGGCAATTGTGGGATAAGAAGCCATGACGGTCACTGGGTAATGATCACAACTCACAGCGACATGGTCAATGGCCAGAGGCATGGCACAATCGCGGTGAAGGGCGCAAACTCCGGTGACGACCGCAAGGCCACGTCACTGGTGCAAGTGGTCGAGGAACAGCAAGGCCACAATAGCCCAAACTCATCTGCGACGTGATCTTTTTACGACCGAGCGCAATCTACTTCCCCGCGGCACGAGTCACGGCGACCGGCGTGAATCCGAGCGCACGGCTCACTGGCGGCGAAATTATCTGATCCTGGATATTTTCAGTACTGTACCATCAGAAATCCTATTCAGAGCTTCTGTTCGATCAATTTGCAGAACTCATATCTTGGATTTTTGCGTGAGAAGGTGTTAATCTCTATGTAACATATTTGTAGCTCAACAATCCATCTTCAATTCGACTATAGCAACTATCCTCAATCGAGCACTAGATCCTACTCAAACTTGATCCCAAAGTTCGGCTAGTGGCACTGGTGGCCATGTTTCAGTTTTAAAAATTGACTGATAGCCTGACTTTGTGCTTATTTTACTCCAATTTCCATTCAGCACCAGTGCTCAGTCACTTAATCAAACTTGTTCTTCTATGATAGCTCTACAACTTTGCTATATTGACTTTGAGCAAAAACTTCAAGAATCCCGAGATGTAAGGCTCCAAAGTCAGCCTCAATCAACTGGTTTTGGACTTCGACACATGAGATACATAGAGTGGCTTTTTGCAAATAAGCCCAAACCTCATGGTTTGATTTGTAAATCCTCAAATATGTAAACCATATGTTAGAGGTGCCCTAATACCTTGTTTCTTTTGCACTTGGGTCCAAGAGTACCCAAAATTTACACTTAGCCCCCTAGGGTCTCAATTTAGGGTTTTTCAGGGGTTTATTTAGGGTTTTTTGACCCTTCTAGGGTTTGGGTGCCACCTAGGTCCATTAAATGTGATATCTTATGATTATTTCTCATGAGTTTTGAAGTTTTCTCATGCTTGGGCTTGATTATAATTCCTAAGCCTAGTTTAGGGTTAAGTACCCTACCCTAGGGTTTCACCCATGACCAGTCACATCAATACAATTTGTTTGAAATTTTTGCCTAGTGAATGCACTCTAAGTGTAACAATCACCTGTTCCATCTTGGTAATCATGGTGGCATCATTACCCTCGTGAGAGATGTTGAGGGTATCCCATATTTGTTTGGCATTGTCCAAGCCGCTCACTTTGTTGTATTCATCCCTGCATAGAGATGTTAGCCAAACAGTAGTAGCTTGGGCATTTTTATATATTTGCTCATTAATAAATACAGGATTGTCAGTGCTATCGAAATGCATTCCATTTTCAACAATTTCCCAAATACTAGGATGGAGAGAAAATAAGTGACTACGCATTTTATGACTCCAAAATGAATAGTCCTCTCCATCAAAGTGTGGGGGTTTTCCAAGTGGAATAGATAGTAAATGGGCATTTGAATTATAAGGGATACGAGAATAATCAAAAAATAGTTTTGATTAACCGTTTTCTTTTTCGACGAAGAGTCTTCGTTGTCGTCATCCCTTGGTGAAGAGGAGGCGTCGCTATCGTAGTAGATGATCTTCTTTATGCGCCTCTTCTTGTTCCCATCCCTCTTCTTGTGACTTGAGCCTAAGTCAGTGGGCTCGTCACCTTTTGGCTCGTCGACATAGAGGGTCTCCTTCTCCTTGTCGTTGATCACCATCCTCTTACCTTTAGGATCCATCTCTTCGGGCGGTTAGTCCCTAAATAAAGAGTACGACTCTGATACCAATTGAGAGCACCTAGAGGGGGTGAATAGGTGATCCTGTAAAAATCAACACTAAATGGCACAAACTTGGTTTATGAAATGTTAGTGGAATCAAAACCAAGGTGCTATGTCTAGAGAGAAAGAGATGACTTCTTCACTTAATTGCTCTTCACAAGGTGAGTATTAAACTTAGAGCAATTATCAAGTGAGTAGAAGCAGAGAGAATCGCACACGAATAACAACACATGACATAATGATTTTATCTTGTGGTTCGGCCAAGTAGAACACTTGCCTACTTCCACGTTGTGGTGTCCTAATGGATGAGGGTTGCACTCAACCCCTTCCAAGCGATCCAATGATCCACTTGAATACCACAGTTTTCTTCCTTATAGCAGATGTTCCCTTTGTGAGGAATCTCCACAAGTTGGAGCCTCTCACCCTTACAATATTGATCACAATGAAAAAACACAAGAGTAAGGGAGGGAATAGAAACACACGCAAGAGCTAGAGTCACAACAGCGACACGCACACAAGTCAAGAAACGAGCACACAAACACAGCGCAGCCAGTTCACAACTCAACAAGTGCTCAAATCTCAAACACAATGATCTGGATGCGTGCTTGCGAAGTCTAGGCATCTTAGGATGTTCAATGGAGGCTTGGTGTGCTGCTTCATGCGCCTAGGGGTCCCTTTTATAGCCCCAAGGGGCCTAGGAGCCGTTGGAGCTTCATTTGGAAGCTCCCAGCCTTCCTTATCTGCGGGTGCACCGGACTGTCCGGTGGCGCACCAAAGTGAACAATAATAGATCTGATTGACAGTTTCCTCCTCTGGAAGAACTAGCCGTTGGTGCACCGAACATGTTACTATTCATTGTCCTGTGCACCGGACATGTTACTATTCACTACCCTGTACACCGGACATGTTACTATTCACTGTCTTGTGCACCGAACATGTTACTATTCACTGTCCTGTGCACCGGACATGTTACTATTCACTGTCCTGTGCACCGGACAGCTACTATTCATTGTCCTATGCACCAGCCAACAGCACACTAAGTGTTTTTTCCTCCAATCTTTCTCCATTTGACTTCATTGAGTTCCTATCACTTAGACAAGCATGTTTAGCATATAAAACAATTGACTAAGTGTCTAGAACTTACCTTTATTCTTGATCCATCTAGATATACCTTTGCTTAACTCTCACCTAGTGTGTTGTGCATCTAATCACCAAAATAATATAGAATAGCCCAAGGGCACTGTCGGCGTTCCGAGACCGGGGGGTCCCTGAGCCGACGAGTGAATGTCGCCGCGTGCCCCAGCCCAGATGGGTCGAGCGCGAGGGCGAGCGCGAAGGGGGGAGAGCGAGGCGGCCGGAGACCGGCGTGAGAGAGGTGGGAATCCCGCGGCCTTCGTGTTCGTCCCGCGCCCAGGTCGGGTGCGCTTGCAGTAGGGGGTTACAAGCGTCCACGCGGGAGAGGGAGCGAGAGGCTTCGAGCGAGCGCGTGTCTCATCCTCGTCCCCGCGTGGCCAACCTTCTCTAAGAGGGCCCTGGTCCTTCCTTTTATAGGCGTAAGGAGAGGATCCAGGTGTACAATGGGGGGTATAGCAGAGTGCTACGTGTCTAGCGGAGGAGAGCTAGTGCCCTAAGTACATGCCGTTGTGGCAGCCGGAGAGATCTTGGCACCCAGCTGGTGTGATGTCGTGGCCGTCGGAGGAGCGATGGAGCCTAGCGGAGGGACAGCTGTCGGAGCGGTTGAGTCCTTGCTGACGTCCTCTTGCTTCCGTAAGGGGGCTGAGATCCGCCGTCGTCACAGAGTATGCGGGGCGCCATCATTGCCTATCTGGCGGAGCGAGCCAGATGGGACACCGGTCTTATTCCCTGCGGCCCGAGTCAGCTCGGGGTAGGGTGATGATGGCGCCTCCTGTTGACGTGGCTGGTCTGCGTCCTAGGTTGGGCGACGTGGAAGCTCCTCCGAAGCCGAGGTCGAGTCTGTCTTTCGTGGCCGAGGTCGGGTCCGAGCCCCAGGTTCGGGCGAGGCGGAGATTGCCGGCTGGTGCCGGGGCAGAGTCCGAGCCCTGGGGTCGGGCGAAGCGGAGTTCGTCGTCTTTTGGGGCCGAGCCCAAGTCCGAGCCCTGGGTCGGGCGAGGCGGAGATCGTCGTCTGAGGCCAGGGCGTAGTCCGAGCCCTGGGGTCGGGTGAAGCGGGGTTCGTCGTCTTCTGGGGCCGAGCCCAAGTCCGAGCCCTGGGTCGGACGAGGCGGAGATCGTCGTCTGAGGCCAAGGCATAGTCCGAGCCCTGGGTCGGGCGGAGCGGAGTTCGTCGTCTTCCGTTCCGAGACCGGGGGGTCCCTGAGCCGACGAGTGAATGTCGTCGCGTGCCCCAGCCCAGATGGGTCGAGCGCGAGGGCGAGCGCGAAGGGGGGAGAGTGAGGCGGTCGGAGACCGGCATGAGAGAGGTGGGAGTCCCGCGGCCTTCGTGTTTGTCCCGCGCCCAGGTCGGGTGCGCTTGCAGTAGGGGGTTACAAGCGTCCACGCGGGAGAGGGAGCGAGCGGCTTCGAGCGAGCGCGTGTCTCGTCCTCGTCCCCGCGCGGCCAACCTTCTCTAAGAGGGCCCTGGTCCTTCCTTTTATAGGCGTAAGGAGAGGATCCAGGTGTACAATGGGGGGTATAGCAGAGTGCTACGTGTCTAGCAGAGGAGAGCTAGTGCCCTAAGTACATGCCGTTGTGGCAGCCGGAGAGATCTTGGCACCCAGCTGGTGTGATGTCGTGGCCGTCGGAGGAGCGATGGAGCCTGGCGGAGGGACAGCTATCGGAGCGGTTGAGTCCTTGCTGACGTCCTCTTGCTTCCGTAAGGGGGCTGAGAGCCGCCGTCGTCATAGAGTATGCGGGGCGCCATCATTGCCTATCTGGCGGAGCAAGCCAGATGGGACGCCGGTCTTGTTCCCTGCGGCCTGAGTCAGCTCGGGGTAGGGTGATGATGGTGCCTCCTGTTGACGTGGCTGGTCTACGCCCTAGGTTGGGCGATGTGGAAGCTCCTCCGAAGCCAAGGTCGAGTCTGTCTTTCGTGGCCGAGGTCGGGTCCGAGCCCCAGGTTCGGGCGAGGCGGAGATTGCCGGCTGGTGCCGGGGCGGAGTCCGAGCCCTGGGGTCGGGCGAAGCGGAGTTCGTCGTCTTCTGGGGCTGAGCCCAAGTCCGAGCCCTAGGTCGGGCGAGGCGGAGATCGTCGTCTGAGGCCAGGGCGTAGTCCGAGCCCTGGGGTCGGGCGAAGCGGGGTTCGTCGTCTTCTGGGGCCGAGCCCAAGTCCGAGCCCTGGGTCGGACGAGGCGGAGATCATCGTCTGAGGCCAGGGCGTAGTCCGAGCCCTGGGTCGGGCGGAGCGGAGTTCGCCGTCTTCTGGGTCTTAGCCCGTGTCCGAGCCCTGGGTCGGGCGGAGTGGAGTTCGCCGTCTTCTAGGTCTTAGCCCGTGTCCGAGCCCTGGGTCGGCCGGAGCGGAGTTCGCCGTCTTCCGGGACTTAGCCCGTGTCCGAGCCCTGGGTCGGGCGGAGCGGAGTTTCCTATGGAGCCTTCGGCCGGGCCTGACTGCCTGTCAGTCTCACTCTATCAAGTGGCACCGTAGTTGGAGTGGCGCAGGCGGCGCTGTCCTTCTGTCTGGCCGGTCAGTGGAGCGGCGAAGTGACGGCGGTCACTTCGGCTCTGCCGGCTGGGGGCGCGCGTCAGGATAAAGGTGTCAGGCCACCTTTGCATTAAATGCTCCTGCGGTTTGGTCGGTCGGTGCGGCGATTTGGTTAGGGTTGCTTCTTGGCGAAGACAGGGCCTCGGGCAAGCCGGAAATATGTTCGCCGCTGGAGGGGGGCCTCGGGCGAGACAGAAATCCTCCAGGGTCGGCTGCCCTTGTCCGAGGCTAGGCTCGGGCGTGGCGTGATCGAGTCCCTCGAATGGACTGATCCCTGACTTAATCGCACCCATCAGGCCTTTGCAGCTTTATGCTGATGGGGGTTACCAGCTGAGAATTAGGAGCCTTGAGGGTACCCCTAATTATGGTCCCCGACAGTAGCCCCCGAGCCTCGAAGGGAGTGTTAGCACTCGCTTGGAGGCTTTCGTCGCACTTTTTTGCAAGGGGACCAGCCTTTCTCGGTTGCGTTTTGTTCCGGTGGGTGCGCGCGAGCGCACCCGCCGGGTGTAGCCCCCGAGGCCTCGGAGGAGTGGTTTCACTCCTTCGAGGTCTTAATGCCTCGCGTAACGCTTCGGCTGGTCTGGTCGTTCCCTCATGCGAGCTGGCCGTAGCCCGGGTGTACGGTCGGGTCCCAAGTTCTCGGGTTGGTATGTTGACGCTGTCAACGGTTCGGCCGGAGCCGGGCTTGCGAGAGCAGCCCTCGAGCCTCTGCACAGGGCGAGAGGGCGATCAGGGACAGACTCGGCTTTTTTACATACGCCGCTGCGTCGCCTTTCCGCAAGGAGGAGGGGGGAAAGCGCCATGTTGCCCTCGATGGGCGCCGAACATGGTGTCTCCGGTGAGCTGCAAGCGGGTGATCCGAGTGGACGTTCGTGCCCCATTCGTTAGGGGTCGGCTAGGGGCCCAGAGGCACGCCCAAAAGTACCTGCGGGTGATCTGCCGGACCCGGTCCCCTGGCGACGGGGTCCGAGGGCTCGATGCCTCCCTCTGATGGGATTCTGTTACAAGATCGTTCCCGCCGGTCTCGGAAATGTCCTAGGGTACCTCGGGAGCGCAGCCCGAGCCTTGGTTATGTATCGAACGTACCCATGGTCATCCCTCGCTCAGCGTCTGAGGCGGCTGTGAACCCTTCGGGGGCCAGCCTTCGAACCCCTGATCAGTAGTGGGCGCGGAGCCCGAGTAGCCTGAGGCGGTTGTTGAACCCTTCCGAGGGGCCGGCCTTCGAACCTCTGACGAGTAGTGGGTGTAGGGCCCACGCGATCTGAGGCGGCTGTCGAACCCTTCCGGGGGGCTAGCCTTCGAACCTCTGATCAGTAGGGGGGGCTCGGAGCCTGGTTCCTTCTCGGGGAAGGATCCTTTTCGGGGTATCCCCCTTTCCCGGTCCCTGTTGCAAGAGAGAGAAAGAGGAAAAAAGGAAAAGGATACGAAATCGAACGGCGCGGCGTACCTTTTTTGACGCGGTCATTATGGCGAAGGCGAAGCGTCGCCCGCTTCTCCTGCTAGAGGCGCCGCCTGTCCCGCCGCGGAGTTAATGCGACGGGGCGAGTGGTTGGAGGAGCGACCATTGCGCGTGCGCGAGCCGTTCGAGGGACGGAGCACGGGCGCGCTGTCTTCACGCCGTGCGAGAGGGTTCTCTCGCTGCCCCCGGACGGGACGTGAGCTTGGCTGACGACGTGGCCGCTGCTCCTGCCCGCCCGCCACCGCCATTACTGCCGGCCCACTTTTGGCCGCATTGACCGTCGCGTCAGGCTGGCGCCGCTGGGTCGTGCACTGGGCCGCCTCGAGTCGCGGTATTAGTTCCGCAGTCGAGGAGGCGCGGTAGTGGCGCAAGTGGCGGTGCAGTTGCATGCACGAAGCATTCGGCGCGCCGGTTGCATGACGCGTGGGCCTGGGCCTCCATGCTGGGCGTGTTGGGAGTCGGAGAAGTGCGCCCACTTGGCGCGGTTGCATGCCGCCTGCATGGCTGCCCACCCTTTCGCCTGCTGGTCTGGGCAAAAGTGGAGGGTCGCTTGTAACCGCTGGGCGGTTGTACGCACCGCGCGCGGCGGTTTGGCTTCTTCTGCTCTGAGTCGGCTTGCATGACGCGTGGGACCCAGCCCCCGCGCCGTAGGGGAGGACCTTGGAGTGTGTTGGAGAAGACTCAGCCCATGACGGCTGGGGACGCAAGTAGGGAGAGCCGCCTTTAAAAGGAGGGTGACCCCCTTGGAAGGCGACCATGTCTTCGCGCTCCCTTATGCATCGCGTCTTTCCGCCTTCCAAGCCCCCAGATGGGGGATATCCGCCGTCTTTCCGCCTCGTCGTTGGAGGAACGCAACTCTGCGGGAGTTGGTACCTTTCAGCCATCGTTCGGCTTCAAGGATTTTCATCAGCCAGCCCGGCTGCTCCCCCTCGCCGGGGGTCACCCAGGACGGTGACCACCAGCCCCTGGATGGGGAGGAGCAAGCTGGGCTGTGATGTTGGCCCCGCCCCCAGCTGGTCTTCATCATCCTCGCTGGGGCGGGGCCCGGGCTGAGCCGGTGCTCTGCCCCCCCGTGCGGGTCGGCCGACCGCCTCCTCTTCCAGCTTCTGGTGGTGGAGACCATCCTCCAGTTCTGCGGAGGAGACGTCCTCCAGCCATGCTGGGGGAGGCGGGCTGTTGCTGTCCAGCTAGGATGCAACATTCCGTCCTCTTCCTCGCTTGCGTGGCGAGGACAGGAGTGAGGACCTGCCGATGCGCTTTGGGGCGACCCGCGTTTGCTGGTGATTTGCCCAGAGCTTGTCGCTCCACGGGCTTCCCCGGCGTGGAGGTCGTCCATACCCGCGGGGACGGAACCGGAGTTCCGTTTGTAATGGCACTTTGAATGCCAGTGTTTTTGTTCATTGTGGTTGTCGGGGTCTGAACATGTATGTATTTTCGGCACGGAGCCGTGTTTTTTCCTCATTTTCGAGCACTAAGACTCGCCTGTTGGTTGTCTGAACCGCTTCACCAAGCGTGAGTCGCCCCGTGTAAAGGTGACGAGTGAGGTATCCGTATCCCAGAGGCGTAGGAGTCCCTCGGCTCGGTCAGCCTTGTTGTCCGAGGCTTCCCTTGCTTAGTCAGAGGAACCCCTCGGCCGCTCTCCGATGAGCCGAGGCCAGGGGTAGCGGTGTCAACGCGAACAAAGGCAGAGTTGGCTCGAAAAGAAAACCAGGTCGGCCGGAGCTTGGCCGGGTCGTCCGTCAGCAGGACCGGCGCCGGAGTTGACCAGCCGAGCCGCCTGCTCGGGCCGGATTCCCGGAGAAGACCCTGGCGGCGAAGGCCCGGGCGTGGCAATGATGTCGTCCTTCAGAGTGGAGATCCTCGGACCGCGTCACCGTCTGAGGCTAGGTCGGACCTCACTGAAGGTGTCGTCGATGCCGAGGGTGCTGCTGCTCCCTTCAGCCGTCAAGATCCGAGCCTGCGGGATCGGATTGTCTTGTAGCGTGTGTTTTCTGCGGCCGCCGAGGCCTAAACACACCCTCGCCGTGTTGTAAAGCCGCGTCTCCTTTCCTCTTGTTTCGAGCATCTGGACCTTTTTGTTGGTAACAGAAATGTTTGTGCGAGCGAGAGTTGCTTCTCGCGGAAGGTGACGAGTGAGGTATCCGTATCCCGGAGGCGTAGGAGTCCCTTGGCTCGGTCAGCCTTGGCTGCTTACGTGTACTCCGTCGTTTTCAGGATCCACTTTCGAAGTAGCCAAAAAGCGCGAAAGACATTCTGGCAGAAAAGATCTTTTTTCGAGGAAAATTTCGACGCAGAGGGGGTTCCCCCCCCTTTTAGCCCCCGAGGGAGGGTCGGGCTTTGTCGAGGCGAGGCCGACCCTTCCTTGATGACTAAACTTTGCGTGGGTGCGAGGTATATGATCAACTTGAAAACATCTTAAGGGTAGAAGTGACGTAGCTGTTGGATGTTCCAGGCGTTGTCGTAGACCTCGCCTTGATTGTTGGCCAGCTTGTACGTTCTGGGCTTCAGAACTTTGGCGATGACGAATGGCCCCTCCCAGGGGGGCACGAGCTTGTGCCGCCCACGGGTGTCTTGTCGCAGCCGAAGCACCAGGTCGCCCACCTGGAGGTCTCGGGACCGGACCCCTCGGGCGTGGTAGCGTCGCAGGGACTGCTGGTACCGCGCCAAGTGTAGCAAGGCCTTGTCCCGAGCCTCCTCCAGCTGGTCCAGCGAGTCTTCTCGGCTAACTTGGTTGCTTTGGTCAGTGTAGGCCCTCGTCCTCGGGGAACCGTATTCTAAGTCTGTGGGCAAGATGGCTTCGACCCCATAGACTAGAAAGAACGGCGTGAAGCCCGTGGCTCGGCTCGGCGTTGTCCTCAGACTCCAGACCACCGAGGGGAGTTCCTTCATCCACCGCTTGCCGAACTTGTTGAGGTCGTTGTAGATCCGAGGCTTGAGCCCTTGGAGAATCATGCCGTTGGCACGCTCTACCTGCCCATTCGTCATGAGATGAGCTACGGTGGCCTAGTCCACCCGGATGTGGTGATCCTCGCAGAAGTCCAGGAACTTTCTGCCGGTGAACTGGGTGCCGTTGTCAGTGATAATGGAGTTCGGGACCCCGAAGCGATGGATGATGTTGGTGAAGAACGCCACCGCCTGCTCGGACCTAATGCTGTTCAGGGGTCGGACCTCGATCCACTTGGAGAATTTGTCGATGGCGACCAGCAGGTGCGTGTAGCCCCCGGGCGCCTTCTGCAAGGGGCCGACGAGATCCAGACCCCACACAGCAAAAGGCCAGGTGATGGGTATCGTCTGCAGAGCCTGAGCGGGCAGGTGGGTCTGCCTCGCGTAGAACTGACACCCTTCGCAGGTGCGGACAATTCTAGTGGCGTCGGCCACCGCCGTCGGCCAGTAGAAGCCTTGCCGGAAAGCATTCCCGACAAGGGCTCGAGGCGCTACATGATGGCCGCAAGCCCCCGAGTGTATCTCTCGCAGGAGTTCCTGACCTTCGGCAATGGAGATGCATAGCTGGAGGATGCCTGAGGGGCTGTGGTGGTAGAGCTCCTTTCCATCTCCCAGCAAGACGAACGACTTGGCGCGCCACGCCAACCGCCGAGCCTCAGCTCGGTCGAGGGGTAGCGCTCCTCGGTGGAGATATTGCAGGTACGGGGTCTGCCAGTTTCGATTAGGCGTGACCCCGCTTCGTTCCTCCTCGACGCGCAGTGCCTCACCCTCGGGGGCCGAGGGTACCTCGGACTGAACCGAGGGTGCCTCGGGCCGAGCTGAGGTTGCCTCGGGTTGAGCTGAGGGTGCCTCGGACTGAGCCGAGGGTGCCTCGGGTTGAGCCGAGGGTGCCTCGGACTGAGCCGAGGGTACCTCGGGCTCGGACGTGTCGTTGATCTTGACGGAGGGTTGATGCAGGTCTTGGGAGAAGACGTCCGGGGGAATCGTTGTTCGCCCCGAGGCTATTTTAGCCAGCTCGTCCGCAGTCTCGTTGTAGCGGCGGGCGATGTGGTTGAGCTCGAGCCCATAGAACTTGTCTTCCAGGCGCCGAACCTCATCGCAGTAGGCCTCCATCTTCGGGTCGCGGCAATGGGAGTTCTTCATGACTTGGTCGATGACGAGCTGCGAGTCACCGCGAGCGTCGAGGCGTCGGATCCCTAGCTCGATGGCGATCCGCATCCCGTTGACCAGAGCCTCATACTCGGCTACATTGTTGGACGCCGGGAAATGGAGGCGTAGCACGTAGCGTAGGTGCTTCCCGAGGGGCGAGATGAAGAGTAGGCCTGCGCCGGCTCCTGTCTTCATCAGCGACCCGTCGAAAAACATAGTCCAGAGTTCCGGCTGGATCGGAATTGTTGGGAGCTGGGTGTCGACCCATTCAGCCACGAAGTCCGCCAAGACCTGGGACTTGATGGCCTTCCGAGGAGCGAACGAGATTGTTTCGCCCATGATTTCCACCGCCCACTTTGCAATCCTACCCGAGGCCTCACGGCACTGGATGATCTCCCCCAGGGGGAAGGATGACACCACAGTTACCGGATGAGACTCGAAGTAATGTCGCAACTTTCGCCGTGTCAGGATCACCGCATACAGCAGTTTCTGCACTTGTGGGTAGCGGATCTTGGTCTCGGACAGTTCCTCGCTGACAAAGTAGACTGGCCTCTGAATGGGCAATGCATGCCCCTCTTCTTGCCTCCCGACCACAATCGCGGCGCTAACCACCTGAGTGGTCGCGGAGACGTAGACCAGGAGGGCTTCTCCGGCAGCTGGGGGCACCAAGATAGGCGCCTTTGTGAGGAGCGCCTTCAGGTTCCCGAGGGCTTCCTCGGCCTCAGGGGTCCAAGTGAAGCACTCGGCCTTCCTCAAGAGGCGGTACAGAGGTAGACCTCTTTCGCCGAGGCGTGAGATGAAGCGGCTCAGAGCCGCGAGACATCCCATGACTCTCTTTACGCCTTTCAAGTCCTTGATGGGCCCCATGCTGGTGATGGCTGCGATCTTCTCCGGGTTGGCTTCGATGCCCCGCTCGGAGACGATGAACCCCAAGAGCATGCCTCGGGGCACCCCGAAGACACACTTCTCGGGATTTAGCTTGACGCCTTTCGCCTTGAGACATCGGAATGTCGCTTCAAGGTCGGAAAGGAGGTCGGAGGCTTTCCTCGTCTTGACTACGATGTCATTGACGTAGGCCTCGACCGTGCGGCCAATGTGTTCGCTGAACACATGGTTCATGCACCGCTGGTACGTCGCGCCCGCATTCCTCAAGCCGAACGACATGGTAACATAGCAGTACATGCCGAAGGGTGTGATGAAAGAAGTCGCGAGCTGGTCGGACTCTTTCATCCTGATTTGATGATACCCTGAGTAGGCATCGAGGAAAGATAGGGTTTCGCACCCAGCAGTGGAATCCACGATTTGGTCGATGCGAGGCAGAGGGTAGGGAACCTTCGAACATGCTTTGTTGAGACCAGTGTAGTCTACACACATCCGCCATTTCCCCCCCTTTCTTTCTCACAAGCACAGGGTTGGCAAGCCATTCGGGATGGAATACCTCTTTGATGAACCCTGCCGCCATTAGCTTGTGGATCTCCTCGCCTATGGCTCTGCGCTTCTCCTCGTCGAATCGGCGCAGTGGCTGCTTGACGGGTCGGGCTCCGGCTCGGATGTCCAGCGAGTGCTCGGCGACATCCCTCGGTATGCCGGGCATGTCCGAGGGACTCCACGCGAACACGTCGGCGTTCGCGCGGAGAAAGTCGACGAGCACTGCTTCCTATTTGGGATCGAGCCCGGAGCCGATCCGGATCTGCTTGGAGGCGTCGCCGCTGGGGTCGAGGGGGACGGACTTAACCGTCTCCGCTGGCTCAAAGTTGTCGGCATGACGCTTCACGTCTGGCACCTCCTTAGAGAGGCTCTCCAGGTCGGCGATGAGGGCCTCGGACTCGGCGAGGGCCTCGGCGTACTCCACGCACTCCACGTCGCATTCAAACGCGTGTTTGTACGTGGGGCCGACGGTGATGACCCTGTTGGGGCCCGTCATCTTGAGCTTCAGGTAGGTGTAGTTGGGGACGGCCATGAACTTCGCGTAGCATGGCCTCCTCAGTACCGCGTGGTAGGTTCCTCGGAACCCAACCACCTCGAACGTCAGGGTCTCCCTTCGGAAGTTGGAGGGTGTTCTGAAGCAGACGGGAAGGTCGAGTTGTCCGAGGGGCTGGACACGCTTCTCGAGAATGATCCCATGGAAGGGCGCAGCGCCTGCTCGGACGGAGGACAGATCGACACGCAGGAGTCCAAGGGTCTCGGCGTAGATGATGTTGAGGCTGCTGCCTCCATCCATGAGGACCTTGGTGAGCCTGACGTCGCCGATGACGGGGTCGACGACGAGCGGGTATTTCCCCGGGCTCGGCACATGGTCGGGGTGATCGTCTCGGTCGAAGGTGATGGGCTTGTCGGACCAGTCTAGATAGACTGGCGCCGCCACCTTCACCGAGCAGGCCTCCCGGCGCTCTTGCTTGCGGTGCCGAGCCGAGGCGTTCGCCGCTTGCCCACCATAGATCATGAAGCAGTCGCGGACCTCGGGGAACTCTCCTGCCTGGTGATCTTCCTTCTTGTCGTCGTCGCGGGCCTTGCCACCCTCCGCGGGTGGCCCGGCCCTGTGAAAGTGGCGCCGAAGCATGACGCACTCCTCAAGGGTGTGCTTGACGGGCCCCTGGTGATAGGGGCACGGCTCCTTGAGCATCTTGTCGAAGAGGTTGGCACCTCCGGAGGGCTTCCGAGGGTTCTTGTACTCGGCGGCGGCGACAAGGTCCGCGTCGGCGGCGTCGCGTTTCGCTTGCGACTTCTTCTTGCCCTTCTTCTTGGCGCCGTGCTGAGTTGACGCCTCGGGAGTATCTTCCGATGGGCGGCCCTGGGGCTGCTTGTCCTTTCGGAAGATAGCCTCGACCGCCTCCTGGCCGGAGGCGAACTTGGTGGCGATGTCCATCAGCTCGCTCGCCCTGGTGGGGGTCTTGCGACCCAGCTTGCTCACCAGGTCGCGGCAGGTGGTGCCAGCGAGGAACGTGCCGATGACATCCGATTCGGTGATGTTGGGCAGCTCGGTGCGCTGCTTCGAGAATCGCCGGATGTAGTCTCGGAGAGACTCTCCCGGCTGCTGTCGGCAGCTTCGGAGGTCCCAGGAATTCCCGGGGCGCATGTACATGCCCTGGAAATTGCCGGCGAAAGCTTGGACTAGGTCGTCCCAGTTGGAGATCTGCCCCGGAGGCAGGTGCTCCAACTAGGCGCGAGCAGTGTCGGAGAGGAACAGGGGGAGGTTGCGGATGATGAGGTTGTCATCGTCCGTTCCACCCAGTTGGCAGGCCAGACGGTAGTCCACGAGCCACAGTTCCGGTCTCGTCTCCCCCGAGTACTTTGTGATAGTAGTCGGGGGTCGGAACCGGGTCGGGAACGGCGCCCGTCGGATGGCTCGGCTGAAGGCTTGCGGACCGGGTGGTTCGGGCGAGGGACTCCGATCCTCCCCGCTGTCGTAGCGTCCCCCACGCCTGGGGTGGTAGCCTCGGCGCACCCGCTCATCGAGGTGGGCCCGACGGTTGCGGTGATGGTGCTCGTTGCCGAGGCGACCCGGGGCCGCAGGCGCGGTGTTGCACGTGCGCCCGGTGTAGACTGAGGCTTCCCGCATGAATCGGGAAGTCGCGGCATGAGGTTCCGAGGGGTACCTCTGCCTTCGGGAGGCGGAGCTCTCGGCCCGTCGGACCGCGGCGCCTTCCAGGAGATTCTTGAGCTCTCCCTGAATTCGCCGCCCCTCGGTGGTTGATGGCTCCGGCATCGCGCGAAGAAGCATTGCTGCTGCCGCCAGGTTCTGGCCGACCCCACTGGATGCGGGTGGTGGCCTGACCCTGACGTCGTCGGTGATGCGGTGCTGGAAGCCCTGGGGTAGATGACGTATTTCCCCGGCCGGAGGTTGGCCCGCCCATGCCTGCCCGACGTCCCGACGGATCGGCTCAAGCGCTCCTGCTCCCACGTCGAGCCTGGCCTGCACCCCGCGGATTTGCTCGAGCTGTGGGTCATGGCCCCCCGCCTGAACGGGGACCACAGCTAGCTCCCGTGGGATGTCAACGCGAGGCACCAGCCTAGGGAGGTCACCTTCCTCCGGCATGCCGAGATGGTTGCCTTCGGAGGGACCCCCTAGATCGATGTGGAAGCATTCGCGACTTGGGCCGCAGTCCTCGTCGCCGAGGCTACGGCTACCGTCGGAACAGTCGAAAAGGCAGTAGTCGCATGCGGTCATGAAGTCCCACATGGCACTGAGGTTGCCAAGTCCAGAGAAATCCCAACAGATGCTGGGTTCACCGTCTTCCTCGGACCCAGAGGGCCCGTAGGTCGAGACGTCCGTCAGCCGGTCCCAAGGTGACCGCATACAAAACCCCAGAGGATTTGCACTCGCCTCTACAAGAGCGCCCGCCAAAGCGGGGCCGCTAGGCGGGTCGAGACTGAATCCGAAAGACGTGGGATGGGAATCGGTCGGTACCTTTTGGTCGACGGGCGGCGATAATGTCATGTCGGGGACTGACTGCACCGTCGTCTCAGGTACGAGGGTGACGTCCAGCAAGCTTTTCGCGAGCGTGCTGGCGTCGTCCGCTTGCTCGGGATTGGCGTGTCGCGGGGAGACGGCGCTCGCCTTCATCTCAAACGCGAGGTCGACGCCCGGTGCGCCCCCCGTTGGGGCGCTGGGGCCGTCGACTCGCTCGACAGCCGACAAGGCGCTGTCTCCTGCTTGGCCTTGGTTGCCCCGCCTCCTCCTCCGTCGGCGGGGGAGAGGACGGGGTGAGCTCGAAGGTTGTTCTTCCACCATGCGGGGAAGACGTCGCCGATTCCGCCGCCGGCGGGCGGGTTGTCGGCCGCCACTGTCGTTGTCGCACGGCGGTGGAAGGAGTATCATGTCGTAGCTGCCGTCGAGGGACATGAACTCAAGGCTCCCGAAATGGAGCACCGTCCCGGGTTGGAGAGGTTGCTGGAGACTGCCCATCTGGAGCTTGACGGGAAGCTGTTCGTCAACACGCTGCAGGCCCCTACCTGGCGCGCCAACTGTCGGTGTTTCGAGACCGGGGGGTCCCTGAGCCGACGAGTGAATGTCGCTGCGTGCCCCAGCCCAGATGGGTCGAGCGCGAGGGCGAGCGCGAAGGGGGGAGAGCAAGGCGGCCGGAGACCAGCGTGAGAGAGGTGGGAATCCCGCGGCCTTCGTGTTCGTCCCGCGCCCAGGTCGGGTGCGCTTGCAGTAGGGGGTTACAAGCGTCCACGCGGGAGAGGGAGCGAGCGGCTTCGAGCGAGCGCGTGTCTCGTCCTCGTCCCCGCGCGGCCAACCTTCTCTAAGAGGGCCCTGGTCCTTCCTTTTATAGGCGTAAGGAGAGGATCCAGGTGCACAATGGGGGGTATAGCAGAGTGCTACGTGTCTAGCGGAGGAGAGCTAGTGCCCTAAGTACATGCCGTTGTGGCAGCCGGAGAGATCTTGGCACCCAGCTGGTGTGATGTCGTGGCCGTCGGAGGAGCGATGGAGCCTGGCGGAGGGACAGCTATCGGAGCGGTTGAGTCCTTGCTGACGTCCTCTTGCTTCCGTAAGGGGGCTGAGAGCCGCCGCCGTCAAAGAGTATGCGGGGCGCCATCATTGCCTATCTGGCGGAGCGAGCCAGATGGGGCGCTGGTCTTGTTCCCTGCGGCCCGAGTCAGCTCGAGGTAGGGTGATGATGGCGCCTCCTGTTGACGTGGCTGGTCTGCGCCCTAGGTTGGGCGATGTGGAAGCTCCTCCGAAGCCGAGGTCGAGTCTGTCTTTCGTGGCCGAGGTCGGGTCCGAGCCCCAGGTTCGGGCGAGGCGGAGATTGCCGGCTGGTGCCGGGGCAGAGTCCGAGCCCTGGGGTCGGGCGAAGCGGAGTTCGTCGTCTTCTGGGGCCGAGCCCAAGTCCGAGCCCTGGGTCGGGCGAGGCAGAGATTGTCGTCTGAGGCCAGGGCGTAGTCCGAGCCCTGGGGTCCGGCGAAGCGGGGTTCGTCGTCTTCTGGGGCCGAGCCCAAGTCCGAGCCCTGGGTTGGACGAGGCGGTGATCATCGTCTGAGGCCAGGGCGTAGTCCGAGCCCTGGGTCGGGCGGAGCGGAGTTCGCCGTCTTTCGGGTCTTAGCCCGTGTCCGAGCCCTGGGTCGGGCAGAGCGGAGTTCGCCGTCTTCCGGGTCTTAGCCCGTGTCCGAGCCCTGGGTCGGGCGGAGCGGAGTTCGCCGTCTTCCGGGACTTAGCCCGTGTCCGAGCCCTAGGTCGGGCGGAGCGGAGTTTCCTATGAAGCCTTCGGCCGGGCCTGACTGTCTGTCAGTCTCACTCTGTCAAGTGGCACTGCAGTCGGAGTGGCGCAGGCGGCGCTGTCCTTCTGTCTGGCCGGTCAGTGGAGCGGCGAAGTGACGGTGGTCACTTCGGCTCTGCCGGCTGGGGGGCGCGCGTCAGGATAAAGGTGTCAGGCCACCTTTGCATTAAATGCTCCTGCGGTTTGGTCGGTCGGTGCGGCGATTTGGTCAGGGTTGCTTCTTGGTGAAGACAGGGCCTCGGGCAAGCCGGAAATATGTTCGCCGCTGGAGGGGGGCCTCGGGCGAGACGGAAATCCTACGGGGTTGGCTGCCCTTGTCCGAGGCTAGGCTCGGGCGAGGCATGATCGAGTCCCTCGAATGGACTGATCCCTGACTTAATCGCACCCATCAGGCCTTTGTAGCTTTATGCTGATGGGGGTTACCAGCTGAGAATTAGGAGCCTTGAGGGTACCCCTAATTATGGTCCCCGACAGGCACATTTCTCTTTCAAACACAATGTCTATGCTCCTACGATGCGATACAATATCGATGAGGAACCTCCTGTCAATGATCTCAAAATTTTCCAATGGAGAGGCACAAGTACTAGTAAGGGCACGTTCTACCACCTTAGCATGGATGAACGAATGTCTGCATTGCTATACATGTACTCCAATATGGAAGAGATGGAGTAATATTTGATGTGAGTCTTTCTTTTGCCCCATAATTTATTTACCATGGAGCCATATTTGATTAATTATTTGTTGTACAGTAAGTTCGACGAGGAAAATTGGACTTATTCCCATCAGCCTACAAGCAAACAACTAGATACGATGCGACGGCATGGGAGGCAAGGAAGACCTAATTTTGTTGACTGGTTTTGGAATCATGTAAACTCTTTATATTCCTTACTTTGATGTCATTTAGCCTTTTATGGAAGGTAGTCATTATAACTCTGTATCATTTCCAGTGCACAAAGACTCCTAACATACATGAGGACTCGAGACAACTATCTTATGGGACAGTGACTTATAGAACCTTTCGTCGATACAATGTGAATGGCTTCCGTTTTTGTTCAGATCAATTTGAAAAGTCTCGTCCTTGTGCAGCCACACATAATACTAGAGCTATGACTAGGGCACTCGACGCACACAGAAGAGAAACTAATTATTATGGCCTCATTCAAAACATCCTTGAGTTTAATTTTGCAAGAAACAAAACTCTAAAAGTAGTATTCTTCCTTTGTGATTGGTTCGACAACAATAATGGGATTAGACAAAGTCAATATGGCATAATTGAAGTAAAGCACAAAGAACGACTTAGAGGCCATGATAATTTTATCCTTGCACACTAGTGCGAGTAGGTACACTATATATCGTACCCAAACCTAAAGTTTAAAGCATGGTGGGTAGTTGACAAGGTGAACCCTAGGGAACTTTTACATACTCCTTGCACTATTGGTTATCAATTTGAAGATGACCAGGCTGATGAGGTTTATCAAGAAGAATTGCCAACCACTTTTACTGTCGATGAGGGTGTCGCACTCAACTCAATAGTTAGAGACCATGGTGATATCACTGTTGATGAGGGTGTTGCACTAAAACGAAAACAAAATCCAAGGAACAAAAAAACCATATTGCAAGCTTTGGATTGAAGAAGACTCCTTGATCGTGATTCCGATGAATTTTGATGTGTAATTGAAAGGGAAATAGGGTTAACCTTTTCCCATAATTAATTTTGGTGGTTGAATGCCCAACACAAACAAATGGACTAACTAGTTTGCTCTAGAATACATGTTCTACAGGTGCATAAAGGTTCAACAAAAACCAATAAATATTCAAGTTAGGGATCAAATACAAAGGAGCAAAGAAACCGAGTGTGCACTGGCCTGGCGCACCGAACTATCTGGTGTGCCATAGGACAGTGTCCGGTGCACCAGGGCCATACAGGAACAAACTGGCCACTCTCGGGTTTCTCCAGGCGCGCTCCGCTATAATTCACCAGACTGTCTGGTGCACCAGCGGAGCAACGGCTCCTTTGCGGAGCGGTCGACTGCAAAAGCTGAAGAATTAGATGAACAATGAAGAACAGTGCGCGCAGAGTCAGAGTCGCCCGTTAGAGGCGCACCGGACAGTGAACAGTACCTGTCCGGTGTGGCACCGGTGCCACTACAGGACAAAGCCTCCAACGGTCAGAAGCTCCAGAACCCTAACGGTTGGGTGACGTGGCTGGTGCACCGGACAGTGTTCAGTGGCGCACCGAACTGTCCGGTGCACCCATCGTCAGCAGCCTGCCCCAACGATTATTTGGTGGTTGAGGGCTATAAATACCCCCCCCCCCCCAACCACCATCACTCCAAGCATCGAAGTTTCCAGCACTCCACATTCAATACAAGAGCTAGTGCATTCACTCCTAGACACAATTCAATAGAATCAAAGCCTCTCCAAGTCCCAAATCAATTCCAATCACCTAGTGACTTGAGAGAGAGTTTGTTTGTGTTCTTTGCGCTCTTATTGCTTGGATCGCTTTCTTCCTTCCTCATTCTTGTTCCCAAGTGTTTTGTAAGCAAGGCAAGAGACACCAATTGTGTGGTGGTCCTTGCGGGGTCTAAGTGACCCGTGAGAATTAAGGAGAAAGCTCACTCGGTCTAAGTGACCGTTTGAGAGAGGGAAAGGGTTGAAAGAGACCCGGTCTTTGTGACCACCTCAACGGGGACTAGGTTCTTTAGAACCGAACCTCGGTAAAACAAATCACAGTGTTCACTCGCTTTATTTCTTAGTTGATTTGTTTCCCCCCTCTCTCCCGGACTCAGATTTAATTTTAACACTAACCCCGGCTTGTAGTTTGTGTTTTAAGTTATAAATTTCAGATTACGCCTATTCACCCCCCCCCTCTAGGCGACTTTCAATTGGTATCAGAGCCGGTGCTTCATTCGAGTCTAACCACTCAAAGTGATGTCGAGAGATCACGCCAAGAGGGAGATCGTGACCGGCGACAAGCCCGCAAGCCCGGGAAGAACCCACTCAAGGGAGTCCGGCCACAAGCACAAGGAGGAATCCTCTTCCTCCATCAAGTCCCAACGGAGAGGCGACAAGAAGAAGAAGAAGATGATGATGAAGAAGGTGGTCTACTATGAGACCGACTCTTCGTCGCCCTCCACCTCCGGCTCCGACTCGTCGTCCACTACTTCTAAGCGCCATCAGCGCAAGAAGTATAGTAAGATGCCCCTCCGCTATCCTCACATTTCTAAACACGCTCTATTACTTTCTATTTCCCTAGGCAAACCACCATATTTTGATGGTGAGGATTATTGTATGTGGAGTGATAAAATAAGGCATCATCTAACCTCACTCCACAAAAGTATTTGGGATATTGTTGAGTAAGGAGCGCAGGTACCGAAGGTAGGGAACAAGGACTACGATTCAGACGAGGCCAACCAAATTCGACACTTTAACTCCTAAGCCACAACTATACTCCTAGCCTCCTTGTGTCGAGAGGAGTATAATAAGGTGCAAGGGTTAAAGATGGCCAAAGAAATTTGGGACGTCCTCAAGACGGCGCACGAAGGGGATGAGGTGACCAAGATCACCAAAAGAGAGACGATCGAGGGGGAGCTCGGTCGATTCGTCCTCAACCAAGGAGAGGAGCCACAAGCCATGTACAACCGGCTCAAGACCTTGGTGAATCAAGTGCGCAACCTCGGGAGCACCAAGTGGGATGACCATGAAATGGTCAAGGTTATTCTAAGATCCCTTGTTTTTCGCAATCCTACTCAAGTGCAATTAATTCATGGGGATCCTAGATACAAATTAATGTCTCCCGAGGAAGTGATAGGAAAGTTTGTGAGCTTTGAACTAATGGTCAAAGGCTCCAAACACACCGTGAACTTGGAGCAAGGCGCTACCTCCACACCCAAGGTGCAACCCGTCGCATTCAAGGCAATGGAAGAAGAAAAGGAGTCTACACCAAGTAGGCTTCCCATCGACGCCTCCAAGCTCGACAATGAGGAAATGGCGCTCATCATCAAGAGCTTTCGCCAAATCCTCAAGCAAAGGAGAGGGAAAGACTACAAACCCTGCTCCAAGAGGGTGTGCTATAAATGTGGTAAGCCCAGTCATTTTATCGCTAAATGTCCTATATCTAGTGATAGTGATAGGGGCGACGACAAGAAGGGGAAGAAGAAGGAGAAGAAGAGGTACTACAAGAAGAAGAACATGATGCCCACGTGTGTCGGGACTGGGGCTCCGACGAGAGCTCCACCGACTCCTCCTCCGACGAGGACGCCAGCAACATCGCCGTCAACAAGGGCCTCCTCTTCCCTAACGTCGACCACAAGTGCTTCATGGCAAAGGACAACAAAAAGAAGAAGGTACAATCTAGAACCACCCCCAAGTATACTACATCTAGTGATGAGGGTAGTTCTAGTGAAGATGAAGATGATTTGCTTACTCTTTTTGCCAACCTTAACATGCAACAAAAAGAAAAATTAAATGAACTGATAGGAGCTATTCATGAGAAGGATAAACTTTTGGACAGCCAAGAGGAATTCCTTATTAAAGAAAATAAGAAGCATGTTAAAGTAAAGGATTCTTATGATCAGGAAGACGAGAAAAATGAAAACTTGACTAAGGAGCTTAGCATTTGCCATGACACTGTTTCCAACCTTAGAACTCAGAATGCTAGTTTAATTACTAAGGTTGAAAAGTTAAATGCTTGTAATGATTCAATTGTCAGTCTTAGAAATGAAAATGCTAGTCTAAATGCTAAGATTGATAAATTGAATGATACAATTTCTAGCCTTAGAGATGAAAATGCTAGATTAATTTCTAAGGTTAAAGATTTAAATGTTTGTAATGATTCTATTTCCTGTCTTAAAGATGAGAATGCTATATTACATGCTAAGATAGAAGAATTAAATATTTGCAAACCTTCTACATCTACTGTTGATCATGTTTCTATTTGCACTAGACGTAGAGATGTTAATGTAGATGCTATAAATGATCACCTTGCTTTAATTAAACAACAAAATGATCACATAGCAACATTAACTGCTAAAATTAATGAGCATGAAATTGAAAATGAAAAGTTTAAATTTTCTAGAAGCATGCTTTATAATGGGAGACGCCCTGGCATTAAGGATGGCATTGGTTTCCAACAGGGAAGCAATGTCAAGCTTAATGCCCCAAGAAATTGTCTAACTTTGTTAAGGGCAAAGCTCCCATGGTTCAGGATAATGAGGGCTACATTTTATATCCTACTAATTATCATGAGCACAAAATTAGGAGAATTCATGCTAGGAAACCTCATAATGTTTCTCATCATGCTTTTATGTATAAAAATGAGGCTTCTAGCTTTAGGCATTCTACTCATGTTAAAATGCCTAAAAAGAAAACTCCTGCTGCATCAAATGAGCCTAACATTTCATTTAAGACTTTTGATGCTTCTTATGTCCTTACTAACAAATCAAGCAAAGTAGTTGTCAAATATGTTGGGGGCAAACACAAGGGTTCAAAGACTTGTGTTTGGGTACCCAAGGTGCATGTTTCTAACGTGAAAGGACCCAAGACTGTTTGGGTACCTAAGTACAAGGCCTAAATTGTTTTGCAGGTTTATGCATCCGGGGGCTCAAGCTGGATAATTGATAGCGGATGCACAAACCACATGACAGGGGAGAAAAGGATGTTCTCCTCCTACGAGAAAAACGAAGATCCCCAAAGAGCTATCACATTCGGGGATGGAAATCAAGGTTTGGTCAAATGACTTAGTAAAATTGCTATATCACCTGACCATTCTATTTCTAATGTTTTTCTTGTAGATTCATTATATTACAATTTGCTTTCTGTTTCTCAATTATGCAATATGGGCTACAACTGTCTATTTACAGATGTAGGTGTTACTGTCTTTAGAAGAAGTGATGATTCAGTAGCATTTAAGGGAGTGTTAGAGGGTCAGCTATATTTGGTTAATTTTAATGAAGCTGAATTTGACACTTGTTTAATTGCTAATACTAATATGGGTTGGCTCTAGCATCGCTGACTAGCCCATGTTGGAATGAAGAATCTTCACAAACTTCTAAAGGGAGAGCACATTTTAGGACTAACAAATGTTCATTTTGAGAAAGATAGGGTTTGTAGTGCATGCCAAGCAGGAAAGCAAGTCGGAGTCCATCATCCACACAAGAACATAATGACAACGGACAGGCCACTAGAACTACTCCACATTGATCTATTCGGGCCGATTGCTTACATAAGCATCGGCGGGAGTAAGTACTGTCTAGTAATTGTGGATGATTATTCTCGCTTCACTTAGGTGTTATTTTTGTAGGAAAATCACAAACCCAAGAGACCTTAAAGGGATTCTTGAGATGGGCTCAAAATGAGTTCGGCTTAAGGATCAAAAAGATAAGGAGCGACAATGGGACGGAGTTCAAGAACTCTCAAATTGAAGGCTTCCTTGAGGATGAGGGCATCAAGCATGAGTTCTCTTCTCCCTACACACCTCAACAAAATGTTGTAGTGGAGAGGAAGAATAGAACTCTACTGGACATGGCAAGGACCATGCTTGATGAGTACAAGGCACCGGACCGGTTTTGGGCCGAGGCGATTAACACCGCCTGCTACTCCATCAACTGATTATATCTTCACCGAATCCTCAAGAAGACATCATATGAACTCCTCACTGGTAAAAAGCCTAATGTTTAATATTTTAGAGTCTTTGGGAGTAAATGCTTTATTCTTGTTAAAAGAGGTAGAAAATCTAAATTTGCTCCTAAGGCTGTAGAAGGCTTTTTTACTTGGCTATGATTCAAACACAAGGGCATATAGAGTATTCAACAAATCCACTGGATTAGTTGAGATTTCTTGTGACATTATGTTTGATGAGACTAATGGCTCCCAAGTGGAGCAAGTTGATCTTGATGAGCTAGATGATGAAGAGGCTCCATGCATCGCGCTAAGGAACATGTCCATTGGGGATATGTGTCCTAAGGAATCCGAAGAGCCTCCACAAGCACAAGATCAACCGTTATCTTCAAATCAAGCATCTCCACCAACTCAAGATGAGGAACAGGCTCAAGGTGATGTAGAAGAAGATTAAGAAGATGAGCCACCTCAAGAAGAGGTCAATGATCAAGGGGGAGATGAAGGAAATAAAGACAAGGAAGATGAACAAGAGATTCAGGGTCAAAGACCGCCACACCTAAGAGTCCACCAAGCAATTCAACGAGATCACCTCGTCTACTCCATCCTCAGTGACATTCATAAGGGGGTAACCACTAGATCTTGAGTTGCTCATTTCTGTGAACATTACTCTTTTGTCTCCTCTATTGAGCCTTACAGGGTAGAGGATGCACTAAGAGATTTGGATTGGGTGGTGGCAATGCAAGAGGAGCTCAACAACTTCACGAGGAATGAGGTATGGCATTTGGTTCCATGTCCTAATCAAAATGTTGTAGGTACCAAGTGGGTATTCCGCAACAAGCAAGATGAGCATGGTGTGGTGATAAGGAACAAAGCCCGACTTGTGGCCAAGGGTTATTCACAAGTCAAAGGTTTGGATTTCGATGAAACTTATGCACCCGTAGCTAGGCTTGAGTCAATTCGCATATTACTTGCCTATGCTACTTACCATGGCTTCAAGCTTTATCAAATGAATGTGAAAAGTGCCTTCCTCAATGGACCAATCAAGGAAGAGGTCTATGTTGAGCAACCTCCTGGCTTTGAAGATAGTGAGTACCCTAACCATGTTTACAAACTCTCAAAGGCGCTTTATGGGCTCAAGCAAGCCCCAAGAGCATGGTATGAATGCCTGCGAGATTTTCTTATCACTAATGGCGTCAAAGTCGAAAAAGGCGATCCTACACTCTTTACTAAAAATGTTGAAAAAGACTTGTTCATATGCCAAATTTATGTTGATGATATCATTTTTGGGTCTACTAACAAGTCTACTTATGAAGAGTTTAGTAGGATTATGGTTCAAAAATTCGAGATGTCTATGATGGGGGAGTTGAGATATTTCCTAGGATTTCAAATCAAGCAACTCCAAGAGGGCACCTTCATCAGCCAAACAAAGTACATTCAAGACATACTTAACAAGTTTGGAATGAAGGATGCCAAGCCCATCAAGACACCCATGGGAACCAATGGGCATCTCGACCTCGATACGGGAGGTAAATCCATAGATCAAAAGGTATATCGATCGATGATAGGATCTTTACTCTATTTATGTGCATCTCGACCGGATATTATGCTTTCTATATGCATGTGTGCAAGGTTCCAAGCCGATCCTAAGGAAGTTCACCTTAGGGCCATGAAGAGAATCATGAGATATCTAGTTTACACTCCTAAGTTTGGACCTTGGTACCCCAAGGGATCTACCTTTGATTTAATAGGATATTTCGATGCCGATTGGGCAGGGTGTAAAATTGATAGGAAGAGCAAATTAGGGACTTGTCAGTTTCTAGGGAGATCCTTGGTGTCTTGGGCTTCAAAGAAACAAAACTCAGTACCTCTTTCCACCGCTGAAGCCGAGTATATTGCCACAGGACATTGTTGTGTGCAATTACTTTGGATGAGGCAAACCCTCAGGGACTATGGCTACAAATTGAGCAAAGTCCCTCTCCTATGTGACAATGAGAGTGCTATCCGCATGGTGGAGAATCCCGTTGAACACACCCGCACTAAGCACATAGACATTCGGTATCACTTTTTGAGGGATCACCATCTAAGGGGGGATATTGAAATAGCTTATGTTAACACCAAAGATCAATTAGCTGATATCTTCACCAAGCCATTAGATGAGAAAACCTTTAGCAAACTTAGCAATGAGCTAAATATACTTGATTCTCGGAATTTTGATTGAAACATTGCACACATAGCTCTTTCATATACCTTTGATCATATCTCTTTCATTTGGTACATTTACATATTTCTTATTCTTCTTGTGCCAAAGCTAAGACTAATGTGTTTCCATGAGTATTTCTTGTGTTAGTCTTGGATTGAAAGGGAAATGGAGTACTCGGCAAAGACATCGCTTTCACTCAACTCCAATGGTATTACTTAACTTTGTCGGTATTCCGCCATCTCTCCACATTGGTATAATCTTTCACTCATATTTCTTATATCAATGGGGGAGAAAATGTAATAAGGGCTCCAACGTTCTCCTTTTTGGCGCTTAATGCCAAAGGGGGAGAAAATATTAAGCCTAAAGCAAAAGGACCGCACCACCATCATTTCAAAAAAAATCGAAATGAAGATTTAATTGGTACTCACAAATGTTTATTTTTCAAGTAGTACTCAAGATAAATTTCACATTGGTAAATTTCAAATTAGTATCTATGCTTATAAAATTAAGATTTCAAAATTGTTACCCATTTCAAAACCCTCTTGAAAGCTAAGAGGAGAATTTCATTCAGGGGGAGCTTTTGTTTAGTCAAAGGAAAAGCATTTGAAACAGGGGAGAAATTTCAAATCTTGAAAATGCTTCTAACAATCTTATTCATATACCTTTGACTATTTGCAAAAGAATTTTGAAAAGAATTTGAAAAATATTTGCAAAAACAAAACATGTGGTGCAAATGTGGTCCAAAATATCAAATAAAAGAAAGCCATCCATTCACGCTTATTCATATGCAACAAGACTTTCATATTGGTTTAATTCTAAGTAACCTATGCACTCACCACATGCAAACTAGTTCATTTCTGCACTTTATATATTTACTTTGGTTTGTGTTGGCATCAATCACTAAAAGGGGGAGATTGAAAGGGAAATAGGGTTAACCTTTTCCCATAATTAATTTTGGTGGTTGAATGCCCAACACAAACAAATGGACTAACTAGTTTGCTCTAGAATACATGTTCTACAGGTGCATAAAGGTTCAACAAAAACCAATAAATATTCAAGTTAGGGATCAAATACAAAGGAGCAAAGAAACCGAGTGTGCACTGGCCTGGCGCACCGGACAGTGTCCGGTGCACTAGGGCCATACAGGAATGAACTGGCCACTCTCGGGTTTCTCCAGGCGCGCTCCGCTATAATTCATCGGACTGTCTGGTGCGCCACCGGACTGTCCAGTGCACCAGCAGAGCAATGGCTCCTTCGCGCAACGGTCGACTGCAAAAGCTAAAGAATCAGATGAACAGTGAAGAACAGTGCGCGCAGAGTCAGAGCCGCCCGTCAGAGGCGCACCAGACAGTGAATAGTACCTGTCCGGTGCGGCATCGGACTGTCCGGTGCCACTACAGGACAAAGCCTCCAACGGTCAAATGCTCCAGAACCCTAACGGTTAGGTGACGTGGCTGGCGCACCGGAGTGTCCGGTGCACCCATCGACAGCAGCTTGCCCCAATGATTGTTTGGTGGTTGAGGGCTATAAATACCCCCAACCACCATCACTCCAAGCATCAAAGTTTCCAGCACTCCACATTCAGTACAAGAGCTAGTGCATTCACTCCTAGAAACAATTCAATAGAATCAAAGCCTCTCCAAGTCCCAAATCAATTCCAATCACCTAGTGACTTGAGAGAGAGTTTGTTTGTGTTCTTTGCGCTCTTGTTGCTTGGATCGCTTTCTTCCTTCCTCATTCTTGTTCCCAAGTGTTTTGTAAGCAAGGCAAGAGACACCAATTAAGTGGTGGTCCTTGCGGGGTCTAAGTGACCCATGAGAATTAAGGAGAAAGCTCACTCGGTCTAAGTGACCGTTTGAGAGAGGGAAAGGGTTGAAAGAGACCCGGTCTTTGTGACCACCTCAACGGGGACTAGGTTCTACCTCAGTAAAATAAATCACCATGTTCACTCGCTTTATTTCTTGGTTGATTTGTTTTCCCCCTCTCTCTCGGACTCAGATTTAATTTTAACACTAACCCCGGCTTGTAGTTTGTGTTTTAAGTTATAAATTTCAGATTACGCCTATTCACCCCCCTCTAGGCGACTTTCAATAATGCATAATTTATTTTTAGTTGCTTTAAATTATTTGATGTATTATTTGCTTTTTATGGAGCTAATACCTTTAATGTTTTTCTATTGAACATGATGTGTAGTAGGAAAATTAGGCACACTGCAAGGGGGTTTCTTAATGTGGCTAGCAGGATAGTCCCTAGTGCATGTTCCCTTTTCCAAGGGAGTTCATCTAGCCAGAGCAAACAGGAGGCGTTGCTGAGACACGCCCGGGCAGAGCTGCATGGTAGACCTATCGCTCTACAAAGGAGTACCGATGTAAATGTTTACGTAATTGCTCTTATTTGTCATTCACTTATATATAAATGTGTCTTACATGTCTCTATTTCATGTCCATAGGAAGAGGAGGAGGAGGTGCAACGTCACGAGCAAGAGGTTGCAGCCACAGATGCTGGGGTGCAGGGCCATGAGGAGGAGGAGGTCACGGGCTGGGTGCAGGACCATGAGGAGATCTAGGCGGATGACGAGACCATCGAGGCTCCTACCTTTCGATAGAGGGGCACTCGGAAGAGCCACTTTGTCCTCCCTCCGTCAGCGCCTGTACAATCGGAAGCTCGGGTACTGATCATCCCAGTTGGTAATAGGAGGTCACATTTGGCCATTTATGTTCTTATTATCTTATTTTACTGTACATTGTATATAAGACATGAATTTCTTGTTTTTTGTCATGCAACCAATGGGATGACACGTCTTTCAACGGTAGAGGTCACCATTGATAGGTTAATCAAGTCTTAGGTAACCTATGTCATCTACATAATCCTAAAATTGTGACCGACTCGAAAGGCGCGGTGGTTCCTTGCACTAGCTGGTCGCACTTCGCACTAGCTCCACATGCTACATATGGAACAACTCAGGGTGCCGTCAAGCACGACTTTTGGGTAAGTGTATTGTTTGAAACTAACATTTTTATGATTTGTTTGATACTAACTTTATTTTCGATCTTAGACAGAGACACTATTGTGAGGAACCTAAGGCTCTGGAGCATGCAGACCAAGTATTAGAGAAAAACGTGAAGAAGGTGTGCAAGGATGCATTTTCTAATGCTCATCTACAGGTTGTGAACGCGTACATGAAGCGTCGAGGGCATTCTATCAACAACTTTCAACAATATTCGGATGTCTACTTGACTGTGGACCAGTACATAGAGGTAAAAATCTAATCTAACAGCCCATTCAGATGTGAATATAATTTTATGCTAACGCTTAGATGCAGGTAACTCTTCCATGGATGGAACATGGACTGCAGGCTTATAAGGCTTTGTGTGAGATATGGGCTTCGCCAGAGTGGATTGAGAAGTCAAACAGGAATCGACCGAGGCAGCGCCATCAGCAAGACGGGGACAATGATGAGGTCGTAGTCAACGATACCTATGGGGCTGATGGACACATTCGGTTGGCGAAGTGAATGGTGAGTATGTAGTATTATATTTTACTCAGAAATGGAATCGATTTAAACTCATATATTTGCAGGAGGCTCAAACTAGAGTTGTTCCGAGCCCAATCGATGTTTATAGGCGAGGGCATAGAGTGAAAAACAGTGAAATCCCCAATGAGATATGCAGTCAAGCGGCCGTTGAGCATGTGCTTAGTAGTTGTTAGGATTAATGTTTTCTTGCCATATAGCTATACATGACATGTGTGCCGAACCTTCATATTGTATTGCAGGAGATTTATGGGCAGGAGATGGTTAGGAAGTATGGAGAAGACTATGATTGGCAAGGAGTGCCTACCATCGATGCTGAAGTTGCGCATTCTATTGGAGGAAAGGCCCATGGATGGTATGAACTTATGAAGAAATTTCAATAAGATTGAAACTATGACCAAATAGTTAATTTTCTTATTTTTCAAGGTATTCTATGTTTACCGGTGTGATCGATTCAACGGGATTGCGGTCTCGTGGCAGCTCCTCGTCGCAGGTGGGTTGTGGTAGCAGCCATAGTCGGCGCTTGAGCATGGAGGAGGCTATGAGGGAGTAGCAAGAAAGATTTCGTGAAGAGCTGTGACAGCAACAAATGGCATTCCTCCAACAACAATTAGAGTACATGGGTGCTTACAACGCACAGACGCAACAAGCAATGAATGTGAGTGTCTTATTTATTCTCAACACGGTCGTATATTTATCCTATAACTAATATATTGTATTTGCAACGGTCTTGGTTTCCAGAGCAGGCACAACAACAACCGTTCATTTTCCCTCACTTTCAGTCGTCGATGCCTTAGTGGGGATTACATGCTCCGACACCTCCAGCTTAGGTGCTTCAATTTAGTTTAGACTTATCGTTTGTATTAACCTTTCAAATCTTGATTAAACTTGATTTTGTATGGATCTGGGGTTATGGGCCACAATACGCCACCACCGGTGATACCAGCACCAGGAGGAGCTTCTGGAGGGGAGG
Organism: Zea luxurians; assembly: GCA_029449295.1. Taxonomy (NCBI): domain Eukaryota; kingdom Viridiplantae; phylum Streptophyta; class Magnoliopsida; order Poales; family Poaceae; genus Zea; species Zea luxurians. The sequence goes on from JAOPSE010000063.1 coordinate 9,277,799, forward strand.
GAGCTACTACAGAAGAGGTTAGTTTGACAAACAATTTATTTGAATAGTGGTCAATTAAACACTATAATTATTAATGTCTTCTTCTTTCTTTCAGACTCCAAACCAGATAGACGACTTCGTAAATGACTTCTTTCGCTTCTGGAGGTAGTGGTCACAACTCAAATGACCCCTATATGTGATAGTTTGACTCTTGTGTTGAATTTGGACGTTGCGATGGATTATGATGTATTTGTGATGGAATTGTGAGTTTGTGTTAGATTGTAATTGATTTGTAAGGTATTTGATGAACTGTGATGTATTTGTGAGGAATTGTGGCGAATTGTGATATTTTATATTGAATGTGTGTAATTCTGTATTTCTGTTTCTGTCATAATATTGTGATTATATTGTTGTTGAAATTGATGTTAATTTTACATTTCTTTCATATTATTTTTGCTATGTAATTGCTTATTTTCGGCAGCCATATGTAGGCCACCGAAAATAAGCCTGGCTATTTTCGGCGGCCGAAAGGAAAACGGCCGAAAATAATTTATTTTTGGTGGCCTGGGTCTGGCCGCCGAAAATAAGTATTTATTTTCGGCTAAATTATTTTGGTGGCAAGAGGTTGTCGAAAATAAGCTATTTTCGGTGTTATATACCTTATTTTCGGCGGTTTCTGGCAGTCAAAAATGATCTCGTGTCCTATAGTGATGGTACCCGCGGGTAGCGAGTATGGGTAGTATATTGTACCCGTCTCGGGTAACGGGTACGGGTGCGAGTTTGTAAATCCTCTACCTGCAGGTTTTAAACTCGTTGCCATCCCTAGCCTCAACATAGAGGACATTTATAGCTCTGTATCGTCCGATAGTGTTAAGCTGCCACACCCTATTGGTCGTGATAGGGCAAGAACAAAACACAAGAGTAAGGGGCCAGCAACGAGTAGCAGCGAGTCCCTCCCGAGAACAAGAGCATGATGAAGAAGTTCAAGGCCAGCGAGAAGATAAATAATCAAAATTGTATGAGTACTTTACCAAGTTACTAGATCACCAGGTTACTAGATCAGTCTTAGAGATGGCAATGGGTGAAAGACCCACCAGGTTTCGCTACCTAGATCCGGCCCTGTTAGACTAAAAACTTCTCGCTCCAATACCTATACTTGTGCGCGTGTACAATTTCATACCCATACTCGGACCCGTCGGGTATTCTATACCCTAAGGGTACCCGTCTAGAATGGTGGAGCTACGCTTGTTTGCCCAACTTATTTTATGCCGAAAGGTGAGCGTCGAGCGGTAACATCCGACCTTCCGTTTTCCATCTTCCAGGTGCGAGCGTGACACGTGTCTACATGTGACTTCGCCGCTTAGATTGCACATTAGTGAAGAGTAGCATCACAGAAGCTTAGAGCTTTGGATATGCTTTACTGTTTTGATCGGTTGTCTACGTCCCAAGGCCTATGTAGTATGTAGTTATGCTCAGGAGTTAAGAGCCCAAGACAAATTATTGAGTTAGGATAAAATTTTAGAGAATAATATTCCAGGTATTTTATACCTATGTGTACACGTGAGTACGTGACCAACAGCTGGGAGAGCGCTCACATGTGGAAGAGCACTCACATCTAGAAGAACACTCGCATCCGGTCGTTTTATGGAGCGGGAGTGTTCTAACTATTTATAGTAAATTTTATATAGAGATTCAGAAGTCACTCCACTCTTGTTTTTGTTGGAAACCGAATATCCCTCGCTGCTTTACCAAACACACAGGCCACGTGAGTTTGAGCAGGATGGTCACCGACAGAAGTACAGAACTCCTGGGTTGCTCTTTTTCCTCCATTGATTTCCGTCCCGTCCACCCAGCTCCAAGATCCCAACCATGGTGGCCGCGACGGCACTCTCCTTCTTCTTTCTGTCACTAGCAACGACACTCTTCCTTCTCCTCCTGCACAGCCTTATCAACAACAAGAAGCGCCACTGTCGCCTCCCACCGAGCCCGCCGTCGTCCCTGCCCGTCATCGGTCACCTGCACCTTTTGAAGAAGCCGCTCCACCGAACGCTGTCTGCTCTTGCGGCGCAGCACGGCCCTGTTCTCCTCTTCCGATTCGGCTCCCGCCGCGTTGTCCACGTCGCCGACCCTACCGTCGCCGCGGAGTGTTTGAGCACCCACGACGTCACCTTCGCCAACCGCCCGCGGCTTCCCTCCGCCCGCTACCTCTCCAACGACTACACCACGTTGGGCTCCTCAAGCTACGGGCCCAACTGGCGCAACCTCCGCCGCATCGCCACCGTCGACGTCTTCTCCTCGCATCGCGTCCTCTGCTCCGCGGATGTCCGCGCCAGCGAGGTCCGTAACATGGCGCGCCAGCTCTTCAAGGCCGCCGCCGGGGCCCACGCCTCCAGGCCCGCGCGCTGCGACTTGAAGGCACGCGCGTTCGAGCTCGCGCTGAACACCGTGGCGAGGGTAGTCGCCGGGAAGCGGTACTACGGCGACGGCTCGGTGGCGTCGGAGGAGGCCGAGCGGTTCCGTGCCATGGTCCGCGAGTACTTAGCGATGCACGGGGCATCGAACCTGCAGGACTTCGTGCCCGTACTTGCACTGGTGGACATCGGCGGCGTGAACAGGCGCGCGATAAGGCTGTCCAAGGCGCGCAACGAGTGGGCGCAGCGGCTTATCGACGAGCACCGGGCGGCCACCGCGGCCGGGAGGGAGCAGGGGAAGACGATGGTCGGCGATTTGCTGGACAAGCAGGCATCTGACCCCGAGACGTACAGCGACAAGGTCATCAGAGCGCTCTGCTTGGTGAGTTTTATTCTGTTCTGCATATCGTATTGCAACTTGAAGGAATTAGAGAGAAGAAACAGAGTAATCTCAACTACTTGCTGAACGTAGTAACGAACTGTAGTGGATTTTACAGGTCGTAGGATTTACAGAATTACTGGGTGCGCGTAGGCTGTTTTTTGACTTGTTTTGGTAGTAGTATCATGGCCACATCATTGTGGTGGAGGTAGGCATGTGCTGAAGATTTTAGAATCATGACCAAATCTGAGGTGGAGATATGATCCTTATTTTAGTCAATTATTTAGATAGCATTTGGTTCTGCTGCTCGGTTTCTGGAACCGGTTCCATCTGGAAGATTTTAGGAAGTCAAATGATTCAACATTTAAACATAATTTTTTATTTTTACAACCACTACATTCTATATAGAATTAATCCAAACAACAATAAAATTGAAACCGAGCGGCTCCATCCCACCCACTCCAAAACCAAACGCTATCTCAGTGAATGAACAGAAGAAGCACGACAATGACGGGCCGTACTGATGTTCGCAACCATCATTTAAGGCAAATCAAAAGAGAATCAAAGTGGCATGTATGGCTAGTGTGTGTTAGAAGCAAAAAAGAGACCGTGCGGACGGTCCGGCCCTGAGGCTGAACGGTCCGCGGTCCGGACTGTCCGCGGGAGTGGCGCGGACGGTCCGCGCGTGCGCAGAGTCAGTTAGGGTTCTTAGTTTCTCGCGGGATTTGTTACCTAAAACCGTGAGATTGACTCGGAAATCAGTTCGAAGCGGATCCAGACCTCCCCCTTTATATAGATGAAGGGCTACGGCCGATTGAACCCCCAAACAATCGATCAAATCAAGTCTATTACTCGTTTTTTTACCTTATGCATCAGGAGTAGTTCTAGTCTAGTTCTAGTTTAGCCCTAGTTTAGTATTCAAATCCCCAAATTCTCCGCTTCTCTTCGACTCTATGTCGATTAGAGGAGTCTAGATCGGCCTGCCGAGCCTAGACAACCCCTAGGATCTCTCCTCCCCGACGGGGTCCCTCCCGGGAGCGAAATCTAGGCGCCGCCGGCGACCCTCGCCGCCCCCTGCGCACGCGCGGACCATCCGGCCCTAGGGCGCGGACCGTCCGGCCGTCAGGCAGGGAACACCAGCCCCTGCGTCAGGTCGCGGACCGTCCGGCCCCTGGCCGCGGATCGTCCGCGCCTGTGCAGAGAGCACCGCCGCCGGTTCTTGTTGAGTGATTGGCGCCCCAAAAAGGTGCCAACATACTTTTTGGCGACTCCGCTGGGGACTAGGTGTCTAGATCGGCTAAAAATCAGCCCATAAATGGCCGGTTCTAAGGATCACACCAAGATCTCCACTACCAACATCATCAAGCCGGCCATGGAGGCGCTCCCGGCTGATGACCAAAGGCCCTTTGAAGACCTCGTAATGCGCGATGAGAAGGAGGTGATGCGGCAATGGAACGAACAACGCGACAAGGAAGAGGCAGAACTGCTGTATAAACTCTCCGAACGGCACAAGGAGGCGGCGGACAAGTACTTGTCACACTTCACGGTAGATCGCCACCAGAAGATCGTCCGTCAAGGGGAGATCGATATGGAATCTCTCCTACCTCCACTTCAGGGTCCCGCTGTAAGTACTCCAGATCTATCTCTTACGACTTTCATGGATCAACGAGGAGATCAGTTAAAGCAATATGTAGATGAATCTATTAAAATGCATTTACGTGCATACGAGAAATCAGCTGCTCATAACTTTCCATTGCGAGAGTCTAATACAGTGCCACCCACGTCAAACACATCGGCTATAAACGGGTCACCCTTGACCCAGCCATCATATGGTATGCCGATGCACGCTTTCGTGTCACCCTCACAGCCGCAACCACTAGGCACGCGGCAGGTATTGGACACGACCGGACCGTTCGAGCATTATCTCAGACAGTCCGGTTATACCGCGGACCGTCCGGCATATTTCGCCGGACCATCCGACCAGATGCAGGCCCGCACACAAAACACTCAGGTCGCACCGTACATGGCCGGACCATCAGGGTACAACCCTTAACACTTCGGCCCCATCATGGACCGTCCGCCATCTTACGCCGGACCATCCGGATATGGCATGAACCGGCCAACGTATTACGTTGGACCATCCGACTCTACACGAGTCCACGCGCAGACTGCCTAAGTCGCGCCATATATGGGCGATCCGTCCGGGTACAGCCCTGGACCATTCGGCCCGATCGCGGACCGTCCAATTCTTTATGACAGACGGTCTAGGTATGAGACTACCCACATAGCACCATATACGGCTGAACAATCCGGATATACCTTCGGACCGTTTGGCCAGGTCGCGGACCATCCGGCTTCTTATGCCGGACCGTCCGGATATGCATACGCAGAGTCGAGAGCTGCGCAATACGCACAGTTCCCACATTCATCGCAGCAACATTATGGTGCCCCACTAGCAACACATTATAATCATGCCATACCACCTCATGGACATAGGGCTGAATACTATTCGGCCACAAGAGAGCCTGAGAGGTATAGGGCAGGAGCTGGTGACATTAATAGGACACCTAACACACACCTCAAACATCCCTGGGAGGAAAGCCGACAGAGTGATGTTAGGCAACCTGAAATTTCCACCCATAATGGATGGTCGCCAGACATGGCGGAGAGGGTCAGAGACGAGGTAGCTGGGATGTTCAGGGACAAACTCGGTGTTAGTATGTCAGGTACAGGGAAATCTATCGGAAGCCTTATAGCCACCGATTCAACACCGTGCCATATCCACAGGGAACTAGAATACTAGACTTCTCTAAATTTTCTGGTGAAGGTGGGAAAAGCACACATGAACATATTAGCCAATTCATAGCACACTTGGGAGAATTGGCTGATGGGGAAGCCTACCGCGTTCGTTTATTCTCGTTGTCCCTTACTGATACTGCATTTGCATGGTACGCAGCTTTGCTACCAAACTCTATTAACTCTTGGGAAGAATTAGAGCAGAAATTTCATGAACACTTCTTCTCAGGAGAACATGAATTAGAATTGGCTGACTTAGCTTCAGTCCGACAGGGGCCTGAAGAATCGGTTAATGACTATATTCGGAGATTCCGGGACACTAAAAACCGATGCTTTCAGATTCATGTCACAGAAAAACAACTAACAGGGCTAGCTTTCAATGGGTTGCGACCCTACTTAAAAGAAAAACTAGATGGCACCCAATTCTTTTTGCTAGTGCACTTACACCAGCGGGCTATGACCTATGAAAGCCGAAGTAAGGAAACATCAAAATCGGCTAGCCATAAGATGCATCTAGTGGGATACGATAATTCGGACGATGAATCCACTGATGTATACACCGCCGAGCTGGTTTGGCCAGGACAGGCTAAACCTTCAGCGTGTTCTGCTTTACAGTCGATTAGAAAGAATCGACAAGAAGAAGTTAAGTTTACTTTTAATGTTGCCAAATGCGATAAAATATTTGACGAGTTACTGAAAAACGGCAACATTAAATTAACTCATACTATTCCTCCTCCTGATGAATTAAAGAGGCGTGCTTATTGTAAGTGGCATAATTCCTTTTCTCATGCCACCAATGATTGTAATGTTTTTCGTCGACAGATACAATCGGCCATAAATGAGGGCTGATTGGCTTTTCAGGAGATGCAAGTAGACACACAACCTTTTCCTGTTAATACAATAGAGCTCACATGCAAAAAGGTCTTGGTTCGGCCCGAAATGGCCGATAAAGGCAAAGGCAAGGGCATCGTCATTGGCAATCCTCGTATGTCAGATATATCACAAAAGGAGATTGTTTGAAAGGCTTCGGACGAGAAGGCTAAAAAGTCCGAAGACGTCGGGGGGCAGGCACAGTTAATGAACCAAACACATCAGCCTAGCCCAAGCATCGCAGATGGTCCGGCACCTACGTGCGGACGATCCGGTGCTCAGACAAACGGTCCGGCTAACTCAGCCGGACAGTCCCCCTATGACCAAAGGCTTCAACCTCTACACAAAGCAAGGAAAAAGACGCAAGGTCAAAGCACATATAGTCGGCTGATCAAAGCCGATCCTACTTTTGATCAATTGCTCTCCAAAAATGCTAGCAAAAAGACTGTTCCACGTGATCGGTCAACAAAGAAACCCCGGTCACCTGCTAAAACAAAACGGTTAAACAAAACGGCCCGAAAGGCGATACAACAAGCATCGCCTATTCATTCTATGAGACCAAGGTACTTTCCACCTATTTACTCATCGTCGGTATATTATCCTGTTCAAACATGGAATGGCACGATGATGAATCCATGGTACATGTATAGTCCCTTCGTCTATCCAGACTGGGGGGCACCTCCATTCTATTCCTTTTGATCCATTGATCAAATGGTCATGGCCGAGAAAGATACAATCCAAAACGGCCTTTATACATTGGTGCTTTATTGAATGATCTCTATTTTGAAAAGCCGGTGACTTACATCAGGTTTAGTTCATATGCTTTTGGTTCGTCAAACTTCACCAAAAGGCAGGGGGGCATATGTTAGAAGCCAAAAAGAGACCGTGCGGACGGTCCGGCCCTGAGGCCGGACGGTCCATGGTCCGGACTGTCCGCGCGTGCGCAGAGTCAGTTAGGGTTCCTAGTTTCTCGCGGGATTTGTTACTTAAAACCGTGGGATTGACTCGGAAATCAGTTCGAAGCGGATCCAGACCTCCCCCTTTATATAGATGAAGGGCTACGGCCGATTGAACCCCCAAACAATCGATCAAATCAAGTCTATTACTCGTTTTTTTACCTTATGCATTAGGAGTAGTTCTAGTCTAGTTCTAGTTTAGCCCTAGTTTAGTATTCAAATCCCCAAATTCTCCGCTTCTCTTCGACTCTATGTCGATTAGAGGAGTCTAGGTCGGCCTGCCGAGCCTAGACAACCCCTAGGATCTCTCCTCCCCAGCGGGGTCCCTCCCAGGAGCGAGATCCAGGCACCGCCGGCGACCCTCGCCGCCCCCTGCGCACGCGCGGACCGTCCGGCCCCAGGGCGCGGACCGTCCGGCCGTCAGGCAGGGAACACCAGCCCCTGCGCCAGGTCGCGGACTGTCCGGCCCCTGGCCGCGGACCGTCCGCGCCTGTGCAGAGAGCACCGCTGCCGGTTCTTGTTGAGTGATTGGCGCCCCAAAAAGGTGCCAACAGTGTTGAAAGTCGCCTAGAGGGGGGGTGAATAGGGCGAAACTGAAATTCTCAAAAATAATCACAACTACAAGCCGGGTTAGCATTAGAAATATAATAGAGTCTGCGAGAGAGGGCGCAAAACAAATCGCAAGCGAATAAGGAGTATGACACGCGGATTTGTTTTACCGAGGTTCGGTTCTCCCAAACCTACTCCCAGTTGAGGAGGCCACAAAGGCCGGGTCTCTTTCAACCCTTTCCCTCTCTCAAACGGTCCCTCGGACTGAGTGAGCTTTCTCTTCTCAATCACTTGGAACACAAGGTTCCTACAAGGACCACCACAAGATTGGTGTCTCTTGCCTCAATTACAAGTGAGTTTGATCGCAATGAAAGAATCAAGAAAGAAGAAAGCAATCCAAGCGCAAGAGCTCGAAAGAACACAAACAAATCTCTCTCTCTAATCACTAGGGCGTAGTGTGGAATTTGGAGAGGATTTGATCTCTTTGGTGTGTCTAGAATTGAATGCTAGAGCTCTTGTAAGTAGTTGGGAAGTGGAAAACTTGGATGCAATGAATGGTGGGTGGTTGGGGGTATTTATAGCCCCAACCACCAAACTAGCCGTTTGGTGAGGCTGTCTGTTCGATGGCGCACCGGACAGTCCGGTGCACACCGGACATGTCCGGTGCGACAGCCACGTCACCAAAGTCGTTGGGATTCGACCGTTGGAGCTCTGTCTCTGGGCCCGCCTTGATGTCCGGTGGCGCACCGGACATGAACTGTAGATTGTCCGGTGCGCCTGCTCCCGCGTGCCTGACGACTGCGCGCTTCTGGCGCGCATTAAATGCGTCGCAGGTAGCCGTTGGCGCCGAAATAGCCGTTGCCCCGCTGTTACACCGGACAGTCCGGTGTACACCGGACAGTCCGGTGAATTATAGCGGAGGGCCGAAGTGAATTCCCGAGGCTGGCGAGTTCCGGAGGCCGCTCTTCCTTGGAGCACCGGACAGTCCGGTGAATTATAGCGGAGTTGCCTCTGTAAATTCCCGAAGGTGAGCAGTTCAGAGTGGGAGTCCTCTGGTGCACCGGACATGTCCGGTGGCACACCGGACAATCCGGTGCGCCAGACCAGAGGTGCCTTCGGTTGTCTTTTGCTCCTTTGTTGAACCCAATACTTGGTCTTTTTATTGGCTAAGTGTGAACCTTTTGCACCTGTATAACTTATACACTAGAGCAAACTAGTTAGTCCAATATTTGTGTTGGGCAATTCAACCACCAAAATTATTTAGGAACTAGGTGTAAGCCTAATTCCCTTTCAAGTGTGTATACTTATTACTTGTATACTTCGCACAACCATGACTTCGATGTGTGTAGTTAGAGCTGATTCAAATATTTTTTTTTCACAATTTATTAGAGCTTTTAATTAATTTTAGTTAAAAATAAATAGAAGAGTTGGATTCTAGTTCGATCCCATTCTTAAATTTTATAGTATAAAATTTAGAGGTAATTATCAATTACCTATATGTGTAGTACATGTCGGTATATTGCTTGTGCGGAAACAAATGCCTAAACATATTTAGAATAATTTTGCAATTCCCCATTGCGAATTTGCTGTAGTTACATGGCTATTAATTTGACTTTAATCAGTATCAATTTCTAATATTTCTATAGTGTTTTTGTCTCTACGGATTTCAGCTATAGCAGTTCAAACAACCGACTTTAATGTAAAGGGAACAACTTTTTTTTTTCAGTGAGCTATATATATGCAGGTTTAAACGCATAATAGTAATAATCCTGACTCGTGTCCAATCTTTGCTGGAAACAGTCCATCTTGCAAGCTGGAACTGACACCTCGTCGTCCACCATCGAGTGGGGCATGGCGCTGCTGCTGAATCATCCCGCCGCCATGGCCAAGGCCCAAGCCGAGATCGATGAGGTCGTCGGCACAGCGCGCATGCTGGAGGAAGCCGACCTGCCAAACCTTCCCTACCTCAGCTGCATCATCAAGGAAACCCTGCGCCTCCACCCCGTCGGACCGCTCCTAGCGCCGCACGAATCGGCCTCCGACTGCTCGGTCGGCGGCTACGACATCCCCGCAGGGACGATGCTCCTCGTCAATGTGCACGCCATGCACAGGGATGCGCGCGTGTGGGAGGAACCGGAAAGGTTCTCCCCGGAGAGGTTCGAGGGCGGGAAGAGCGACGGCAAATGGATGCTTCCGTTCGGCATGGGCCGGCGGCGGTGCCCCGGCGAAGGCCTTGCCATGAAGATGGTCGGTCTCGCGCTGGGTACGCTTGTGCAGTGCTTCGAGTGGAGAAGGACCGGAGATGAGGAGGTCGACATGACGGAAGGGTCCGGGCTGACCATGCCCAAGTCTGTGCCGTTGGAGGCGTCCTATTGGCCGCGTACGGAGATGATGTCACCGCTAACGGCACTTCACGGATGTTGAGACGCCAGATGCAAAGACAATTTAGTTAGAGAGGTCCTTATCCCTCCATCTTAAATTAAATTAAGACTTTATTTGGTACAGCTCAGTTTCATCAGTGAAGCACCTTTTTTCAACTTCATACCCTATGGCTGTGTTCGCTGCGGCTTAAAGCCGTACTGTTACGGCTGTTTGTACTGCTGCAGCTGCAATCAGTAGAGACAAAATACTGTAGAAGCCGCAGCCGCAGCCGGATTAAAGCCGCAGCAAGCCACAGCGAACACAGCCTATGACTATGAGCAGCCCCACCCGCAGAATTGAAGGCGTTCATACTGCGTTTGATCCAGCCCTTTCTTCCTCTACATCGGCAGTTGAGCAAAACCACAACTAAGAAGTGAAGCCCAGCCTGAAGAAGACTCTCTTCATCGATGATCAAATGAAGGCACAAGGCACACTTTGCCTAAAGATAAAGTCTAAGTTGAATGAAGGCAGAACGATCCTCTCGATAAATGTGAAGCCGCTCTGGCGAATAGGACATGCGTGCGAAGCCCAGAGCATATGTTTGGATAAAAGATTGAACTACCCTTGTATGAATGAATAAATGTAAGCAAATACTATAAGACCACGTTTCTTTAGTTGGAATTGAATTTTATCTTAATAATTATAATTTAAAAAACTAATTAGTTCATATATTTATATATGTAATATATTTGTATATTATCCTAAATCATATGAGAGAGATAGTTATATACTACACTTATGTTATAGCGAAGCAAGTAGAAGAGTGTGATATAAATTGTACATCGGAAAAATAGTACGTAAAACTATAGAATCAATTTCTATCTCTCATGCCATGAATTTGAGATAGGCTTATATGATAACTTTGGAAAGTGGTGGAATGTCACATCGTAAAAAAATAGCATATTCCGTTAGTAAGATTCTAATTCCTCAAAATAAAAGGAAACAAACAGGACCTAAATGTATTTTAGACTTTGTATAGGGAATAACGAATTCGACATCCCCTATAAATATTTTCTTACATCTCTACTACTTCTTATGTCTTTAGTGTAGGCGTCCACAGTAGCTTTGTTCTGCCATAGCGCGCTTCGTCGCGCCGCCAGTCCCCATGCCCGCAATCCCCGCCGCCGCGCCCGCAAATCCCTACAGCAGCTGCAGCTTCGTAAGCCGCCCCGCCATCATCGCAGGAATCATCGCGTCGTAAGCCGCCCGCCATCATCTCCCCTCGCACCTTCCTTCGCCAACAATCACAGATCGCCCCGCATCCGTGCTCCCCTCGCGCAATCCTAGGAAACCTTCATCGCCCCGTGTCCGTGCTCCTGCCTCGGCCCACCTTCCTACAGCAGCTACAGCTCCCTCCGGCCTCCGGTGGTCTGGCACGCCGCCTCCTCGCCTAGATCCGTCCGTGGTCCGCCCCACCTGCCCTCGCCCTGTCCTCGGTGCCCCTCGCATTCGTACCCTCGTCCTCGACCCGCACCCTCGCGCAAGGATCCCCTTCCGCTTCTTCCACCGCCCGCTTGGAGTCCAACACCCGCACACGGTGGTGCTGGGCACTGCCCCGCCGGTTCTCGGTCGCACAGGGACCCCACGACCCGCCGCCCGCGCAAGGCGGATACTCGCTGAGCGTGCTCGGAAATATCCTCGCGCCGGTGGGGAGCTCCGGCTCCGGGAAGAGCATTGTGGTGCTGGGCACCGCCCCGCCGGATTCAGTCGCACAGGGACCCGACAGCTCGGGTGATCTGCCTCTCCCTCCCTCCACCATCGCGGCCATCTACCAGGTTCGTGCCACTGAGATCCCACTTCTCCTGCATGTCGGCCTCTGTACCCCAGATCCCACTTCTCTGTAGCAATCCACGGCGTGCTGCTGTCGTCGAACCAGTCCACGTCGAGCGGCTCTGTGTTCCAGAGCGACAGGGTGTCCTTCTCCAGCTCCTCATCGTTTGACGGCTCCAATTCCTTCTCGTTCCAGACGCTCCAGCTGTGCCAGTACTCGACCGCTGGACGGTGGTGCCTACTTCTTCGTGGGCGCCAACTCGCAGGCGTTCGCCAACACGGGCACGTTGGTCACGTGCGTCAACAACTTCCCCGAGACCCACGACGTGGGGCTCGGCATCCTCAAGGGATTCGTCGGCCTCAGCAGCGTCGTGTACGCGCAGCTGTACCAAGCGCTGTACGGCGGCGAGGACGCTGAGTCGCTCATCCTGCTCGTCGCCTGGCTCCCTGCGGCCGTGTCCGTCGCGTTCGTCCACACCGTCTGCTACATGCCGTACCCGCGGCGGCGGGCAGGAGACGAGCTTCGACCCTTCTTCTGCTTCCTCTACCTGTCCATCGCGCTGGCGTGCTTCCTCCTCGTCATGATCGTGGTGCAGGGGCAGGTGCCCTTCTCCCGCGCCGCGTATGGGGTCGCCGCCGCGCCGCTGCTCATCCTCCTAAATGACCACGTACGTGGTGCAGGGGCGGGTGCCCTTCTGCTCGTCATGTTGCTTTTTACTAGATTTTGATCTTTCTTCTATTTAAATACCCAAACTATTGACTGGTATTGTACATGCATAATATTTGGGAGGAATCAATATCACCTTTCTATGGTTTGATTGCTACGAAATATTTCATTAAATCACTTGATCTTAACAGGAACTTGGAGAGGACTATCAAGTCCTAAGTGATCTGGGAAAAAGGAGACTTATGATAAGTGTGGAAAGGTGGGTATTCCCAGTAAGTCCCGAGTTGTTTATGATATTTTATAAATATTTTCTGTAAAAAGGCAATCTGCTCATGATTATTCAGATTGAAGTGATTTATCTATTTTGGGACATAGAGCATGGTTTGATTTGCTAAGATAGTAAGCAAGTAAGGTTGACAGAGATATCGTGGTCTGCCTATTCGTGCATAAAAGTCCTCTCTAGAAATGAAAAGGGGCTAGCTAGCCTTTTAGACAAGCATGTTGGCAACACCATCGGAATAAGTTGTGACTTCACAAAAGATTTCTATCAAATGATGCAACACACTATCAGAACTCCTTTATAGGGACTTTCATCATTACTGCTTGGCAAATTCGAAAGCAAAGAAATGACTTGGAAAAAGCTCCTGTGAAGAAATAGATTTAGTGAAAAAGTGTCATGTTTTTTCTTGTATAGCTGTCCTAGATTAGTACTGCAGCTCACCTCGGCTGACGGTTGGCTTCTCTGTTCTTTTGCTGCTCCTTTGAGGCCCCTTTGTGCAATGTTGTTCTTGTTTCCTTTTGTTTAATAAAACATACCGTGGAGAGCCTCACCGGCAGTATTTTCCGCTCTAAAAAGAGACAGTTCAGACTACACATGCTTGTGTGAAAAGAAGTGTTAAAATTTCAAAAAAATGTTGCACATGCTTGTGTGAAAAAGGATGTAAATTACTTGTGCCTTGCTTTGTAAATCGTTTCTTAGTTGTTTTACAACCCATTCTGGGATAACATTGTGGATCTTGCTGTTGTCTTTGAGATGCTTTTTGGAAGTGACTATTTTGAAGATTACGTTGGCCAACTTGCTCTAGCATCTATAGCTTCGGTGGAGGTTGAAGAAAACTCAAACATACAAGAAGCAAGAGCAAAAGTTCAAGAAAAGATAAAAGTACGTTTTTCTAGCCTGCTGTTTTTCCGAATCATTTGCATCCAGGGTATTGTTCGATTTAGGATCCACATTGCCACTTATAATATGAACTTAATTAACTTCACTATGGTGCAGGAGTTACAAAATGAAAGAGAACAAAAGCTTACTCAACATCGGCGATAGTCGCACCGTACTGGCACAGCGGACCGAGTCCGACCTGTCACGGGCGCTCGTCGCCCCACGGCCCGATGCCAAGGCAGTGGTGGCGGGGTGGACCTCGCAGGAGTCAAGTAGGAGATCAAGCGGCAGTTCGACGTGTGCTAGACGGGGGGCCTCACCGCGCTGCAGCTCGCCACGAACCACATCACCAGCTTCTATGAGGTGACGACATGCATGCGCGCAGTCGATCGATGATGGTGGCACATTCTCGATTGCTTATAATTATCATGTTGGTAACTATTTTTATACATCAAGTCTTCAGTTCTCACGTACAGCCTAAGATGGCTACTCCAAACTTTGCTGCATCTTAGTGTTTGTTAGTAGCTATCTTTGTCATGTTGACAAGTGCAGTAAAGGTTATATCTGCTAAATTCTTAAGATGTGGTTTTCCCTTAATTGTCCTTGTCAGCCGCCATGCTTTCCTTTTTGAAATGAGCATGAAATGCTGGTTAAGGATTGCCGGTGATGGATAGTTTCTGATAACTTTGCTCATCCCAGAACTTATTGTAGTAATTTCATGATTTATTTATTGTAGGAAAGCAAATGGTGGAAGGAACTTTTAGATGAGAATACTTATATGAAGCACTAATGGGTGGAATACTTTGCATGAAAAACTAAGCATTTGGTTCTGATTACACTTTTTGTGTCTTTTTCATATTTATTGTATGAAAGCAACCGGCGGGAGGAACTTTTAGATAAGAATACTTATATGAAAGCAGATTATAGTGGCAAAATGACCTTGCTCCTTGATGTCCTGTCAAAAGATTTTGAATTAGGTGACAAAGTACGTGTTTAGCTAGAGCCTGACCACTCTGGATTTGGTGGAGTTTTATCTAGCAAAATTACAAATCAATGGAAAAGAAGGCAAACAATGGAAGCAAGGGAAGGATCGATACATGTATGCTTCCACACTTTAAGTTTTTTTTACAGAAAATTGCAGCTACTGTTGTGGTATTTTCACAAGTATTTGTTTTCTTTTGGTTTCTTATAGTTAGTATCTACATGTTCATGAGATAAGCTGTCCAGAACCTACTGCCTCAACAAGATCCTGGACCTATTGCTTTGTATCCATGTGTTTCCACGACCTCCCCATACTCTTCTCGTGATGTAAATATGCAAACATTATAAATGACAATGTGGGCACCTTTTGGGTTAATAAGGAAGAACCGGGCTAACCAATAGTATGCCATTTACAAATTGCTCTCACTATTCTACTTTTTTGGCTTTGTAACAGTATTGCAAAGAATCTCTGCGTCCCTTTGGTGCTGATGCCACCCTTTTACAAATGAAGGCTCTATCACAAGCTCTTAGCATCCTCTTGCACCTAGCAGATGTGGATAGTACCCCCATGGCCGACACAGTTGTGCAAGTAAAGTGACTTGACTTCATTCCTCGATCAGGACCTCTTGGTTCAATTAGACAATACTACCTACCCAGTACAACTGATAAACACCCAGTCTTACCAAATTTGACATTTACCTTATATATCTTTATTCTCTACCCCAAGTATTGATTGCATTCTATCAAATACCAAAGATTGTTTTCTCATGTCAGTATATCCAATGCAGATGGTTCTAATGATGAAGTTTCTGCATGTACAATCAGAGAGGAAGGCCTTGATTATCCAATATGTTGAGAATCCTTCCACTTTGTGGAGAATGTTCCCTATGTCTTGTGCAGTGACCATGCAATGTGCGGAAACTTGTTTATATTTTTTACATTTGAAGTGGTGATAATGTAAAATTTATTTATAAAGTTTACGTGTGAATAGTTGAGTTCTTAATCCTTTGCAATTGCCTTAGAATTCAAATGATTGCAACATAAATGTATTGAATAATCTGTATGGTACTTTATGGTGAAGATTTGGGCGTGTTTGAACAATTATCCAATTTTAAATAAGGTTTAACTATGTGATATATCATAGTGATGTTTGTTGTTCCATATCTATGTTTTATACTACTTTTTAACTTCGTGGCAACGCACGGGCACATACCTAGTGTATTGTTTATGACATGGAATAGATACTTGAGTATGTTTATTCTATCAAATTTTGTGTTTGAGTGAGTTCTCTTACCCAGCATATGAGTTTTCGTTTCAAAAGATCTTATCGATGTGAAGAGGCTCCAACGACGTAGCAATTAGCATACGTATCACCATCATCAGTAGAAGCACAAAATTTTGTTGACACCGATGGCTAGAAGTCAGCTAACTTTTACATCAACCATCTAGCTTCTTATCGGCCTAACTAAAGTGCCAACTTGATGAGATAAGAAAGTTGCAGCCATCGGTCAGATTTTTGAAGCGCAACAAGGAAGATGAAGTGTTGCTCTCAGCGCCTATTTGTTTTCTCTGGGCTAAAACCAAACGGCTAAAATTTAGTCAGATAAGAGTTCAAGTACCAAACACCAAAAGCTAAAAGGGACAAAAATATTTTAGCTCCGTTATCCGTCCAGACCAGAAGAGCTAAAAGATGCTAAGGACACGTTTGATTCGTAGCTAACTTCGTCACAGTTTGTCTAAAGTTAGTTCTTCAATTCGAACGACTAATCTTAGTCAGAAAAATTATGAAAAATATGGCAAGCTAGGCAGCGAACTGAATATCCTCTAAAACTGCTACTTTCAGCTCGTCTCCACATAGGTGGCGCGTGTAGCTACTTTTATTGGTCACTAGATGCTTTTATTGGTGCACATGGTCCCACTTCTTTTAATACCGGCTTTAGTCATCTGTTCTGAATAGATGGTGACTAAATTTTAGTTAGTCATTTTAGTCACTTTAGTTTTGTCTTATAGATCCAAATAGGCCACAACCGTGTAGCTGGTGAAGTTATAAATATGGGTGACAATAATATCTAAACTTTATACTATAAGATTTAAATATCGAACCGAATTAAGATCATGTCCTATTTTTATTTATTTTGAACTAATATTTATTTAATCTTCTAATATTTTATCAAGAAGCATCCATTAACACCCACATTCACGTGCGCGCAATGCCACGAGCTGACCTCCACGAGGACCACCCAATCGCTTGAGCTCGGCGGCGTGGCCGTCGCTGTCCATATAACACTATCGCTAGGCTTTGAAGCGCGACACGGAAGACGACGTGTTGCTCAGAGAGTGAGTGGTATGATTCGACCAATTTTAAAATGTGGCGACAACGGTGCAGTTGGAAAGCATATTGTAATGAACACTCGCTTACGTGCAATTATCGCCAGCTTGGCCGCTTCACCTCGACAGCCACGCCACCACCACTGCGGGTCTGCGGCAGTCGGCACATGGAGCTCCTGCGGGACAGCATCGATCTCTCCATGGTGTCCCTGGCTGTCCTGGTGACCGCGGTGTGCGCGCGCGCCGCGTCCTCGTGGCTCCGCCCCGGTCTCCCTCGCCTAGCGTCGTTGCTCCCGATGGTCGCCTTCCTTGCCGCGGCTCCCCTGGCTTTCTCCTCTGCAATCATCCGGGGACTTGCAGGCTTCTTCCTCGGGTGGCTCGGCGTGTTCAAGGTCGTCCTCCTGGCCGCCGGCCGCGGCCCGCTCGACCCCGCCCTCCCCGTTCTCCCGTTCGTCTTCACCACAGCGCTTCCCGTTAAGCTCAGATGCAGCAGCACCGGCGCTGCAGCAGCGTACAGGGCCAAATCGGTCTCCCTCGTCTCGTGCGCGGTCAAGGTCGCGGTCATAGCCGCCATCCTCCATGTGTACCAGTACGCGGACCAGCTGCATCTCTACACTCGCCTCGCTCTGTACAGCGTCCACATCTACTGCTTCTTGGACTTCCTTCTCCCGTGCATCGCGGCGGCTGGCGGCGCCCTCGGCATGGAGATGGAGCCGCAGTTCGACAAGCCGTACCTGGCGTCGTCCCTACGCGACTTCTGGGGCCGGCGGTGGAACCTCGTGGTGTCGGACATCCTCCGGCCGTCTGTCTACGGCCCCGTGCGAGCGCGCGCCGGGAAGGCACCGGCCGTCCTGGCCACGTTCCTCGTGTCCGGGCTGATGCACGAGGTCATGATTTACTACCTCACCCTGCGATCACCCACCGGTGAGATGACGGCCTTCTTCCTGCTCCATGGCGTCTGCTGTATTGCCGAGGAGTCGTGCGCGCGGCGGTGGTTGCAGTGGGGTTGGCGGCCGCTGCCGCGACCCGTGGCTACGCTGCTCGTGGTGGTGTTCGTGGCCGGCACCGCATTCTGGCTCTTCTTCCCGCAAATTTGCAGGGAAGGAATGGAGGAGTTACTGCTCGAGGAGTGGGCAGCGGTAGGGGCGTTCTTCAACGACGCCGCCCGAAAGCTGCTCCAGATGTTCACGTGAAGCCTTGAAAGTCGGCATCAGCACCAACAGACTCGTTCCAATCCTATAGAGATAAAAAGAGCATCTCCAAGATACTAGCTAAATAGTTTATCAAGCTAAATTTTAGCTACTTAATAGTAAAGTTGTTTTTCAACAGGTTAGTCATTTAACTTGTTTAGCTATCTGACTCTCTAAATTAACTCCCTCGATAGCCAAGCTAACTTATATTTTGAAGAGTCTGTTAGAATGATATGTTATATATATAGTTTAATCTTTATAGAGAGATAAATAAAAAGTCAAATAGAGAGTAAAAAATAAATAGTCTCTTTAAGATGCTTTAATTATTAGCTATGGTTTTAGCTGTGTTGACAGAGCTAACAACAATAACAAGTATAGCTAATAATTAGTTATTCTATTGATTGATCCGTTCTAAATTTCAGCTAATTTTAGTCGTTAACGGTTTAGAACAGGGTTATATAGTTGAGAATTACTTCACTCAATTATGTATGCGCCAAGACATTTAGTGGATGCTAACCATCGCAAGAGACAATAGTACTCATCTTGCCTATCACTCGCAACATGGTCAGACGGCACGCTGCAAATCCAATGTACCAACTGTTATAATATAACATTTTCATATAATAAGACTGTTAGTA
This sequence comes from Zea luxurians, assembly GCA_029449295.1. NCBI lineage: Eukaryota > Viridiplantae > Streptophyta > Magnoliopsida > Poales > Poaceae > Zea > Zea luxurians. The sequence goes on from JAOPSE010000063.1 coordinate 9,296,893, forward strand.
AACAAACTAAAATTTAAATTCTACAATATAAAATTTCACTTTTTATATCTCAAGTACCTGATTTTTTTTGTTCAAGCAATAAATAATTTTAAATTTTCTACTATATAAAAAATGTAAATTATCTCGGTTGAGTAGTGCTGAAAAAAAAAAGCTCGAGGCTTGCGAGCTGGCTCGAACTTGGAACGGCTCACGAGTCTCGAGCGAGCCAAGTCGAGTCAAGCTGGCTCGCGAGCTATGCCAAATTAGTCAATTTATTGAATAATAGTGGATACTGACTAATTTTATAGATATTTAACTCAGCCTTTAACGATGGTTACATGACAAGTTTTAATTTAGATTTCTTATAATATTAAAAAACAATTATATATTTTATATTTATATATTATCAAGTCACTATAAAATGTAAGGTGTAAATGTAGCTTGCAAACCGAGCCAACTTTAAGTCGAGTCTGCTTCTTTATTAACTCGTTGAATGGGCGAGCCGAACCGAGACAGCTGGCTCGTTTCCAGCCCTCCATACTGGTGAGTTCGCTTTTAAATTGTACTAGTTTAGTTGTATAAGATTATTGCCAGGTTGAAAATTCAGGCACCTAAAATATAGCAATTTCCATAAAAAATTGTAACAAAGTATTACAACAGTCCATAGACTCAACATCTTGTAATGGCAAACAAGAAAGCTGACTCCATCTGAATCTTAATAACCAGAGTTGTAAGTTTGACCCAAATTATGAAATACAATATGGTCAGTTTTCATAATAGAGACGGAGAAACCCAGTGTAGGAGTATATATTTTAACAAAATCGCAAGTAAGGTGCCAGTCCGAGTAGTCTTCTTGGTTCTTGATGCAGCCTCGTAGCAGTTCAAGAAAATGACAAATTATGTGGTGCCATTCTTTTTCCTTCTACTAGCCCCAAAAGACATTCTGTGGTGCCATTCTTTTTCCTTCTAATACTGACAGGGAAGACAAGAAGATGTCACTATTATTAACTCTATCAACAGCAATCTTGTTCATCAAGAGCAAGGAAATCAGAAAGAGCAAGAACGATCATATCCTAATCATTGTAATGTATATAAATGATAATTTATGCAGTTTAAAAAGAGCAACAGATGGTTTTATAACGACCAGGTCAATTGCTACAGAAAGTTTTTGATCTATCCACAAAATGGCCTGTAAGAATGATACCATTTATGCAAACTTTGTATATATAAAGGCACTAAATCATCAGAGTCGTAGTCTCAGCTTCACAGCAGAATGTAAAGTGACTACTGACAAAATGAGAAAAAGGTTGTGTCACAAAAACCTTTGCAACCACATTACAACTGCTACAAAACCTTGGTTTTAGTAATGGTGATTTCTAACATGTTAAAAGAACTGGACCCATGGGAAAGACCTCCGTCAAAAAAAGGGACCAAAGACTAGACCACAAAGAGACACTTGGAAAGAAGAATAACTCACCCAGCTCGCCTCTTTTTTGTGAGACCGAGGGTTTGAAACCTGGTTGATGGTGTCAGGGAAGAGCTAGATCGGAACTGACCCAGGGTCAGTACCATTACAGTCTGCAGGCCCAGCACTTTGTGGAACAGTGATTTTTCATTGGTTTTTTTAAAAAACTGAGTGACAAGCCCTTGCCCTGGGTGGCATCACAACTGCACACCCCACCCCCACACTAATGGGTCGTGTCAAAGCTCATGGTAAATGGAAGTGCAAAAGAGTAGCTATTATGAATCAAGGATGCCTGGAATTAGAGCTGGGTATTCGGTTTGTTTGGTTTGTTCTGTTCAGTTTCATCGGTGATGAAAAATTTCAGCTTTCAGAACTTGTAAAGTGAAGTTGTTGCAAGAAAAACAAAAACCACAAACCACACTTTTCTTTTGGTTATTGCGATGCGGTGGTAATTTTTTATCAAAAAAGAACACGTGGTAAGCAAATTAAGAAAATGTATGAGACCCCAAACTCAGATCTGAAGAACCTTCGAGAGCTGAACAGGAAAGGTACCAAGCTCACCATGCAGGCCTGTATGCTTACCTTTGGCTGCCTGCATGCCTGTTGTCTAGGTGGTCCAAACAAGGGAGATGTCCACTGGCCCTGAAACTGACTGTGCGACTGCAGAGGCTAGGGTGCCGATTGTTACCATCAGCCCACCACTCCTTGGGACCTCCTGCACACCCCTGGATGTGGAGAGTAGCGAGCGAGCCAGGGCCATCTGCTCATCACTCATCTTGGCCCCTATTGTGTCCACGGGGGCTTGTGCACTCATCATGGCCACTGCCTTGCAGTCATGCTGATTGGAGATGGAGAAAGGAGATGCAATCTTGGACAAGTCATAACATGGGCTCTGGGACATCTAAGATAACATGGGCTCTGGGACATCATAGATTACCTTTGGCTGCCTGCATGCCTGTTGTCTAGGTGGTCCAAACAAGGGAGATGTCCACTGGCCCTGAAACTGACTGTGCGACTGCAGAGGCTAGCGTGCCGATTGTGGCCATCAGCCCACCACCCCTCGGGACCTCCTGCACACCCCTGGATGTGGAGAGTAGCGAGCGAGCCAGGGCCATCTGCTCATCACTCATCTTGGCCCCTATTGTGTCCATGGGGGCTTGTGCACTCATCATGGCCACTGCCTTGCAGTCATGCTGATTGGAGATGGAGAAAGGAGATGCAATCTTGGACAAGTCATAACATGGGCTCTGGGACATTGTGTGAGAGGATGGGCTGACAGCCAGTAGGCTGCCTGCTAGTGCTCGGACATTCGACGATTTCAGTGATTCAGCTTCAAAGACTCAATTACTCAAAAACCATATCAAACACCACACCATAAACCAAATAGTTAGTGATTCCCCTACCGCAAGAACCACTGAGCACCAAAAAGATTTGGTGCAGTTCGGTTAGTTTGGTTTAGAGTATTTCAGCCCGTGCCTACATGGATTGCGCCCGAAAAAATTCATATTGCAACAAAAATGACTTGCACTGGTACCTCCAGAAGCATCATGGTGAATTGGTGATCTTTCAATTGCACTAAATCTTAAACCAACTTATTTCACTTGGTAGATTTCAACATCTCAAAGATTATTATCGATGAGTTCATCTTTGAAGAAGCAAACAAGTTCTCATAGTTAAAGAGATAGTAAGAGCAGGTTAACCAAGGCCCAAGGGTCCATAATGATGTAAAGATTTTAAAGCTCATATCCATTAATCTTTAAGCGGTGGGATGTAGATATGGAACATGCTGAAAGAACATTTTCAGTTCAGCTTGGTAAATGAACTAGGTTGTCACATGCAGATCTGTCTGTGGGTGTATCATCATGACAGGCTTAGGAACTGTGGTCAGCTACCACACAAATCAGGGATACAGGGATGCACTAGAGAGATTTATTACTGCTCAATCCAAGTAGGAGCTAAAAGTTCATTATACAGAGCTTAGTCTGACCCTAATGAACTGAACAAGTTGAGGCCAGCTGTTGTACACACAGCCTAACATGACACTAGCTACGAGCCTACGACCAAACATTCCATCATTAAACAGTTCAATTTAAATACCTTTTCTTACAAGAAAGAACTCAACTGTAAATTGAAACCATTGGTGTACAAGCTATTGCTCCAGTCTATTTGGACAGTTTCATATTATATCTTCAGTATACAAATTCATAGAATTGATGCTCTTTCTATCTTCGTCTTTTCTATGCCATTATATCTTACATAGTATAGTGATGGAAAAACAACAACAAACCAGTGTTTATCCCGATGTAAGTTACGGTTAGATAGATACGAAAATTATCATGAGCCACACAGGACACAGCAAAGGAAAAAGAAAGGAAGAAAAACTTTTTCAAGTTTAATTGATTCTTCCATGCCAACAGTAGATAAGAATATTCATTGAACAAAGGTGGAGAACAAGAAAAAAATCATTGAAATACTTACAGATAACAACTGAGTTATAGCATCAAATATCAATTTCAGTAGAAGTGTAGGGATGCAAGGGCTAACAGAGCATACTACTAATTACCAAACAATAGTTTATTAGTGACTGAACACAGCCATTTAAACAACAAAAGTGTACTACCAAACGATAACTGATATGATAGCAACACCAAAGCTGTACAAATGACACCAATAAGTTAGGATCCTGACTTACCAAATCATATAGAAGGCATCGACAATGATGGGGGAAAACCACAATAAAGGTAGGATTCAGTCACAGTAAAAAGGGTCGTCCGACAGAAACTCCCAAGCTGCATTGTCTTGACATCAAGCGAAAAATATTCAACATATCGCTCAATCTGATCATTCAGGTTCTCCTTAGGATCATCTAGCTTTATAAATAAGTATCCGTCGGCAGCACCTATGATGCCTCTAAATCGATACCCCCATTCATCAGGCAAGGTGATTCTGTTCAGAAGCTGCCACCGGTCGCTGAAATTCAAGAATGCATAAAAATACAGAATGCATCTTCTATCTGAACGGAAAACATCAGAGACCACAATGGTAGTCCAGCCATTGCTTGACTCCAGAGTGGTAATCTGATTACTGAACATCATCGCACGGCCTGTCAGGATAGGTGAGATGTCCACGATGGAGAAGTCCATTTTGTGTGTGTCCAACACAAGCCACCTATGTGTGAGAGCTAACATCCAGTAGAAGCACCCATGAGCATGGTTGCGCTGTCCTAGTCGAACGCCCATGACTCTTCTGGTGCTCAAAGCATAGTGTTCAGGCGGTGAAAGTGCACACCATTGCTGTGACTCTGAAGAGTAGAAGAATGCTACCAGCTTCCCTCGACAGCATGCCATCCAGATCACGGTGAACGTCGTATCGTTCTCACTGACACTGTCATTACTACGAGAAACCAGGAAGATTTCACTGCTGCGTGACTGCAATTGACCATCGCCACCGCGCTGGAAGTAGGGGTTTTCCACCGAGGCGGCGAGATCGTTGGGGATGGGCGGGAGCAGCCGGTACCTCCGGAATAGGGGGTCGCAGATTGCAACCTCCGTGAAAGCGGTGGAGCCGTCCCGCACGCGGTCGAGTAAAAAGCGGCCGTCACGGCTGTCGCGGACGAGCCAGTCGCTGGCGGGCGGCGGGAGGAAGTTGAAGCAGAAGTCTGCTGAACTGGCGAGCGCGCGAGCGAGGGGCGCCGAGGGGTGCGACGGCAGCGCTGCCTGGAACTGGGATCCACCAACCCCGCCGCCCAAGGCGGGGTAGCAGCAGAAGACGCCGAGCGGAGGCGCCGCGTGGAGGGCGACGAACCGGCGGAAGAAGTGCGGGTTTGAGATGACGCGACGGAAGGAGGAGCACGACACAGAGGCGCGAGCGAGGTCCCGCGGCGACGGCACCCGGAGGAGTATCTCCGCCAGGACGTCGTCCGTGAGCGCGGCCACATCGACCATCGGCGGCAAGGACAGCGGCGACGGATCCGCAAAGTTTTTTTTCCTTCTCTTTCTTTCACGCTACTTTAGGAACCTCAAATCCCCTTCGGATCCCGAAGGGGATTTGAGTTTCCAAACTAGCCCGGTGCGAGCAGGGCATTTGATTTTTTTTGCCGGGTGTTTGTTTTGTAAGACTAATTTTTATTTTCTCGTATAAATTGTCAAATATGAAAAATAAAATAGAGATTTAGTTCCATTATTAGACAGTTTAGATATTAAAAATATAATAAAATATAATGACTAAAAATTAGTCTCTACAAATCAAACATCCCTTAAATGTAGCCCTTATTTAATTTGTGTCATTTGACATCGTAGTCACTAATATAGCAAAAAAATTATTACCCACCTTCAAATAGTAATAAATAGTTAATTTTTCGGATGCCAATGAATACGGATCTTCTACATTCAATGCAAAGGGCTTTTGACCAAAGTGAGATTTCAATTTCTAATCAAGGTATTAGATTTGACTTTTAATAAAAGTTGTAGAACGTGTGATATACAACAAATTATATAATTAAACCAAGTCTTGGTTCCATATCTACGTGTCCCAAACAGTGTCCATAAGTTGGATTAAAAATCTGTTTTCAGAACGTAAGCTTTTCAAAGTCTGAGATTGATGTCGATCAGGTTGATGTCTTGCGTCCTAAATTTTTGCTAAACAACTCGAGTTTTCCCAAATATAAAAGTTATTAATATCTAATAGAGGCACAACATATCAAAGGATGGCGTTCATCCGACTTCGTTTGACAAGGTTTTGGCAGCGGTTTCTAATCCACATCAACACCTTAACGCTAGTAACTTTGAGCTTAATTACCTGTTAACCCTTTCACCAAATGGCTGAGCACCCTTAATCAAACTTGTAGAGCATTGCGCGGGAAGCATCTTTGCTATAATGACCAAGATCCGGATCTGTCGGCGTTCCGAGACCGGGGGGTCCCCGAGCCGATGAGTGAGTGTGCCGCGTGCCCCAGCCCAGATGGGTCGAGCGCGTGGGCGAGCGCGAAGGGGGGAGAGAGAGCGAGGCGGCCGGAGCCGGGTCGTGAGGGAGTCGGAGAATTCCCGCGGCCTTCGTGTTCGTCCCGCGCCCAGGTCGGGTGCGCTTGCAGTAGGGGGTTACAAGCGTCCGCGCGAGGTGAGGGGAGCGGGCGGCCCCGAGAGAGCGCCTGCCCCTGCCCTTCGTCCCCGCGAGGCCAACCTTCTCTAAGAAGGCCCTGGTCCTTCCTTTTATAGTCGTAAGGAGAGGATCCAGGTGTACAAAATGGGGGTGTAGCAAGGTGCTACGTGTCTAGCGAGGGAGAGCTAGCGCCCTAAGTACATGCCAAGGTGGCAGCCGGAGAGATCTTGGCACCCTGTTGGTGTGGCGTCGTGGCTGTTGGAGGAGTAACGGAGCCGGACGGAGGGACAGCTGTCGGAGTGGCTGGGCCCTTGCTGACGTCCTCCTGCCTTCGTAAGGGAGCCGTGAGCCACCGTCGTCATGGTCTAGTGGGGCGCCATCATTGCCTATCTGGCGTAGCTGGCCAGATGGGACACCGGTCTTGTTCTCTGCGACCCAAGTCGGCTCAGGGCAGGGTGATGATGACGCTCCCTGTTGACGTGGCGGTCTTGTGTCCTAGGTCGGGCGACGTGGAGGCTCCTCCGAAGTCGAGGTCGAGTCCGTCCTGCATGACAGAGGCCGAGCCCGAACCCCTGGGTCGGGTGAGGCGGAGGTCGTTCGGCAGAGGCCGAGGCGGAGTCCGAGCCCTGGGTCGGGCGAGGCGGAGTTCGTCGTCTTTCGGGGCCTTAGCCCGAGTCCGAGCCCTGGGTCGGGCGGAGCGGAGTTTGCCGTCTTCCGGGGCCTTAGCCCGAGTCCGAGCCCTGGGTCGGGCGGAGCGGAGTTCGCCGTCTTCCGGGGCCTTAGCCCGAGTCCGAGCCCTGGGTCGGGCGGAGCGGAGTTCGCCGTCTTCCGGGGCCTTAGCCCGAGTCCGAGCCCTGGGTCGGGCGGAGCGGAGTTCGCCGTCTTCCGGGGCCTTAGCTCGAGTCCGAGCCCTGGGTCGGGCGGAGCGGAGTTCGCCGTCTTCCGGGGCCTTAGCCCGAGTCCGAGCCCTGGGTCGGGCGGAACCTCTTATGGCACCTCTGGCGAAGTCTGGTCGCCCGTCGGTCTTACCTTTTGCGTTAAACGCCCCGGTGACTTGGTCGGTTGGCGCGGTGATTTAGTCAGGGTTACTTCTTATCGAAGGCGGGGCCTCGGGCGAGCCGGTGATGCGTCTGCCGTGAAAGAGGAGGCCTCAGGCGAGACGGAGTCATCTTAGGGTCGGCTGCCCTCGCCCGAGGCTAGGCTCGGGCGTGGCGTGATCGAGTCACTCGTATGGACTGATCCCTGACTTAATCAAACCCATCAGGCCTCTGCAGCTTTATGCTGATGGGGGTTACCAGCTGAGAATTAGGCGTCTTGAGGGTACCCCTAATTATGGTCCCCGACAGTAGCCCCCGAGCCTCGAAGAGAGTGTTAACACTCGCTTGGAGGCTTGCGTCGCACTTTTTTGCAAGGGGACCAGCCTTTCTCGGTGGTACTTTGTTCCGGTGGGTGCGCGCGAGCGCACCCGCCGGGTGTAGCCCCCGAGGCCTCGGAGGAGTGGTTTCACTCCTTCGAGGTCTTAATGCCTTGCGTAATGCCTCGGCTGGTCTGGCGGTTCCCTCATGCGAGCAGGGCGTAGCCCAGGTGCACTGTCGGGGCCCAAGTTCTCGGGCTGGTATGTTGACGCTGTCAACGGTTTGGCCGGAGCCGGGTTTGCGAGAGCAGCCCCCGAGCCTCCGCACGGAGCGAGAGGACGATCAGGGACAGACTCGGCTTTTTTATATACGCCCCTACGTCGCCTTTCCGCAAGGAGGAGGGGGGGAGTGCGCCATGTTACCCTCGATGGGCACCGAACATGGTGTCTCCGGTGAGCTGCAATCGGGTAATCCGAGTGGACGTCCGTGCCCTGTTCATTGGGGGTCGGCTAGGGGCCCGGAGGCACGCCCAAAAGTACCTGCGGGTGATCTGCCGGACCCGGTCCCCTAGCGACGGGGTCCGAGGGCTCGTTGCCTCCCTCCGATGGGATTCCGTTACAGAGTCGTTCCCGCTGGTCTCAGAAATGTCCTAGGGTACCTCGGGAGCGCAGCCCGAGCCTTGGTTATGTATCGAACGTACCCCTGGTCATCCCTCGCTCGGCGTCTGAGGCGACTGTGAACCCTTCGACAGGCCAGCCTTCGAACCCCTGATCAGTAGGGGGCACGGAGCCCGAGTAGCCTGAGGCGGTCGTGGGACCTTTCGGGGGCCGACCTTCGAACCCCTGACCAGTAGTGGGTGTCGGGCCCACGCGATCTGAGGCGGCTGTCGAACCCTTCGGGGGGCCAGCCTTCGAACCCCTGATCAGTAGGGAGGCTCGGAGCCTAGTTCCTTCACGGGGAAGGATCCCTTTGGGGTTATCCCCCTTCTCGGTCCCTGTTGCAAGAGATAGAGAAAGAAGGAAAAGGGAAAAAGGATTCGAAATTGAACGTCGTGGCGTACCTTTTTCGGCGTGGTTGTTTTGGCGAAGGCGAAACGTCGCCAGCCGCTCCCGCCCGTAGCGCTGTCCGTCGAGTCGCGGAGTTAATGCGCCGGGGTGAGTAGTTGGCGAGGTTGCCGTTGCGCGTGCGCGAGCCGTTCGAGGTACGGGTCACGGGCGCGTCGTCTTCACGCCGTGAGAGGGGGCTCTCTTGCTGCCTCCGGATGGGACATGAGCTTGGCAGATGGCGTGACCGCTGCTCTCGCGCGCCTGCCACCGTCATTACTTCCGGCCCATTTTTGACCGCGTTTGACCACTGCGCCAGGCTGGCGCTGCTGGGTCGCGGGCTGGGTCGCCTCGAATCGCGGTATCGGTTCCGCAATCGAGAAGGCGCGGTGGTGGAGCGAGTGGCACAGCGGCTCGCATGCAGCACCCGGCGCGCCAGTTGCACGACGCGTGGGCTTGAGCCGTCGCGCTGGCCTGTCAGGAGTCGGAGAGGCGCGTCCACTTGGCGTGGTTGCATGCCGCCTGCATGGCCGCCTGCCCCTTTCGCCCGCTGGTCTGGGCGAAAGTGGAGGATTACTTGTAGCCGCTGGGTGGTTGCGTGCGTTGTGCGCGACGGTTCGGCTTCTTCTGCTTAGAGCCGGTCTGCATGACAGGCGGGCCCCAGCCCCCGCGCCGCAGGGGAGGACTTTGGAGGCGTGTAGGAGAAGACTCAGCCCGTGACAGTTTGAGGGTGCAAGCAGGGGGAGTTGCCTTTAAAAGGAGGGCGACCCCCTTCGTAAGGTGACCATGTCTCCTTCCTCCCCTATGCATTGTGTCTCTCCATCTTCCGAGCCCCCGGATGGGGGGAACCGCCGTCTTTTCGCTCCATCGCTGGAGGAACGCAACTCCGTGGGAGTTGGTACCTTTCAGCCATCGTTCGGCTTCAAGGATTTTCATCATGCAGCCCAGCTGCACCCCTCCACCGGCGGTCACCCAGGGTGGTGACCTCCGGCTTGATGGTGGGGGAAAGCGAGCCGGGCTGCGGCATCCGCCCCTTCCTCAGCCTCAAGGATTTTCATCACCAGGGCTGAGGAGGGGCGTGTGCCGGGTCGGGGTTGGCCCCTGCGCGGGTGGTGACCCGCTCCTTCCCTCAGTGATCGGGGGGAAGGGCGGGAGTCGTCCGTGGCGCCAACAGCTGCAGCGTGCCCGGCTCTCTGAGCCGAGCAATCTCGGAGCCGCCCCCGGTGTCGCCTCCCGCCACGGCAGCTGGAAGAGGTTCTTCCACCGGCGCGACGGCCGAGGTTGGCCACGGACCGACCTCCGACTCTACGGCCTTCTGCCCGTCCTTGCCTCTCGAGTTTGGGCAAGGACGGGGGCCTCCCAGCAGCAGCATCCGCCCTGAGGCCATCACTGCTGCTGTTGGGCCCCCAGGGCAGACGTCTTCATCGTCGCCGCTGCCGGGGCGGGCGGCGACGTGCCGTTCGTCGGCCTTCTGCTGCCCCGCAGGCCCTCCCCCATCGAGTGGGGTTGTTCGTACCTGCGGGGGGGGGGAACCGGAGTTCCGTTTGTAATGGCACTTCGAGTGCCGGGTTTTTTGTTCATTTCGGCTTTCGGGGCCTGAACATGTATGTAACTTCGGCACGGAGCCGTGTTTTTTCCTCATTTTCGAGCACTAAGACTCGCCTGCTGACTATCTGAACCGCTTCACCAAGTGTGAGTCGCCCCGTGTCAAGGTGACGAGTGAGGTATCCGTATCCCGGAGGCGTAGGAGTCCCTCGGCTCGGTCGGACCTGTTGTCCGAGGCTCCTCTTGCTTAGTTAAAGAGACCCCTCGGCCGCTCTTCGACGAGCCGAGGCCAGGGGTAGCGATATCAGCACGAGCAGAGGCGGAGTTGGCTCGGAAATGAAACCTGGTTGGCCGGAGCCTAGCCGGGTTGTCCGTTGGCAGGATCGACGCCGGAGCTGGTCAGCCGAGGCCTCGGACCGGGCTGGCGCCCTCGGAAGGTGGTCGGCCGAGGCCCCGGGGGTGGCCGGCCGAGCCGTCCGCTCGGGCCGGATCCGGAGAAGTCCCTGACAGCGATTGCTCGAGCGTGGTGATGACGTCGTCCTTCGGAGCGGAGGCCCTCGGACCGCGTCGCCGTCCGAGGCTAGGTCGGGCCTTGCCGAAGGTGCTGTCGATGCCGAGGGTGTCATCGCCCTCTTCCAGCGTCAAGATCCGAGCCTGCAGGGTCAAATTGTCTTGTAGCGTGGGCCCTGTGCGGCCGTCGAGGCCAGAACACACACCCTTGCTGCGTCATAAAGCTGCGCCTCTTTTCCTCTTGTTTCGAGTATCTGGACTTTTTGTCGGTAGCAGGGATGTTAGTGCGAGCAAGAGTTGCTTCTCGCGGAAGGTGATGAGTGAGGTATCCGTATCCCGGAGGCGTGGGAGTCCCTCGGCTCGGTCGGCCTCGCCGCTTACGCGTACTTTTACCCATCCATGAGGCCCTATCACCGACTCGGTCGAGAAGGCTCGAATAATCGCTTCGACAGAAGAGCTTCCGTACGTAAAGACTCGTTCGATCCGCGGATTCACCTTATCCGAGCGCGAGTTACTTATCGCAGAAGGTGATGAGTGAGGTATCCGTATCCCGGAGGCGTAGGAGTCCCTCGGCTCGGTCAGCCTTGACTGCTTACGTGTACCCCGTCGTTTCCAGGACCCACTTTTCGAAGTAGCCAAAAAGCACGAAAGATGTTCTGGTAAAAGAGATTTTTTTTGTTCGAGGAAAATTTTGACGCAGAGGGGGTTTCCCCCCTTTTAGCCCCCGAGGGAGGGTCGGGCTTTGCCGAGGCGAGGCCGACCCTTCCTTGTTGACTAAACTTTGCGTGGGTGCGAGGTGTATGAATAACTTGGAAACATCTTAAGGGTAGAAGCGACGTAGCTGTTGGATGTTCCAAGCGTTGCCGTAGACCTCGCCCTGACTGTTGGCCAGCTTGTACGTTCCGGGCTTCAGGACTTTGGCGATGATGAACGGCCCCTCCCAGGGGGGCGTGAGCTTGTGCCTCCCTCGGGCCGCCTGCCGCAGCCGAAGCACCAGATCGCCCACCTGGAGATCTCGGGGTCGGACCCCTCGGGCGTGGTAGCGTCGCAGGGACTGCTGATACCGCGCCGAGTGTAGTAAGGCCCTGTCCCGAGCCTCATCCAGCTGGTCCAGCGAGTCTTCTCGGCTAGCTTGGTTGCTTTCTTCGTTGTAGGCCCTCGTCCTCGGGGAGCCGTATTCCAGGTCCGTGGGCAGAACGGCCTCGGCCCCGTAGACCAGGAAGAAAGGCGTGAAACCCGTGGCTCGGCTCGGCGTCGTCCTCAGGCTCCAGACCACCGAGGGGAGTTCCTTCATCCACCGCTTGCCGAACTTGTTGAGGTTGTTGTAGATCCGAGGCTTGAGCCCTTGTAGGATCATGCCATTGGCACGCTCCACTTGCCCATTCGACATGGGATGAGCTACGGCGGCCCAGTCCACCCGGATGTTGTGATCCTCGCAAAAATCCAAGAATTTTTTGCCGGTGAACTGGGTGCCATTGTCGGTGATGATGGAGTTCGGGACCCCGAAGCGATGGATGATGTTGGTGAAGAACGCCACCGCCTGCTCGGACCTGATGCTGTTCAGGGGTCGGACCTCGATCCACTTGGAGAATTTGTCGACGGCGACCAGCAGGTGCGTGTAGCCCCCGGGCGCCTTCTGCAGAGGGCCGACGAGGTCCAGACCCTACACAGCGAAAGGCCAGGTGATGGGTATCGTCTGCAGAGCCTGAGCGGGCAGGTGGGTCTGCTTCGCATAGAATTGGCACCCTTCGCAGGCGCGGACAATTCTAGTGGCGTCGGCCACCGCCGTTGGCCAGTAGAAACCTTGGCGGAAAGCGTTCCCGACGAGGGTTCGGGGTGCTGCATGATGGCCGCAAGCCCCCGAGTGTATTTCCCGCAGGAGTTCCTGACCTTCGGCGATGGAGATGCATCGCTGGAGGATGCCCGAGGGGCTACGGTGGTAGAGCTCCTTCTCATCGCCCAGCAAGACGAACGATTTGGCACGTCGTGCTACCCGCCGAGCCTCGGCTCGGTCGAGGGGCAGTTCTCCTTGGTGGAGATATTGCAGGTATGGGGTTTGCCAATCTTGATCTGGCACGACCCCGTTCTGCTCCTCCTCGATGCGCAGCGCTTCGCCCTCGGGCTCCGAGGGTTCCTCGGGTTGAGCCGAGGATGGCTCGGGCTGGGCCGAGGTCACCTTGGACGAGGCCGAGGGTGCCTCGGGCGCGTCGCCTATCTTGACGGAGGGTTGGTGCAGATCCCGGGAGAAGACGTCCGGGGGAACCGTTGTTTGCCCCGAGGCTATCTTCGCCAGCTCGTCCGCAGTCTCGTTGTAGCGCCGGGCGATGTGGTTAAGCTCGAGCCCGTAGAACTTGTCTTCCAGGCGTTGAACCTCCTCACAGTAGGCCTCCATCTTCGGGTCGCGGCAGAGGGAGTTCTTCATGACTTGGTCGATGACGAGCTGCGAGTCGCCGCGTGCATCGAGGCGTCGGACCCCTAGCTCGATGGCGATTCGCAATCCGTTGATCAGAGCCTCGTACTCAGCCACATTGTTGGACGCCGGGAAATGGAGGCGGAGCACGTAGCGCAGGTGTTTCCCGAGGGGCGAGACGAAGAGCAGGCCCGCGCCAGCTCCCGTCTTCATCAGCGACCCGTCGAAAAACATGGTCCAGAGCTCTGGTTGGATCGGAGCCGTTGGCAACTGGGTATCGACCCATTCGGCTACGAAATCCGCCAGTACCTGGGACTTGATGGCCTTCCGAGGGGCGAACGAGATTGCCTCGCCCATGATTTCCACCGCCCACTTCGCGATCCGTCCCGAGGCTTCTCGGCACTGGATGATCTCCCCCAGGGGGAAGGACGACACCACAGTCACCGGATGGGATTCGAAGTAATGTCGCAGCTTTCGCCTCGTCAGGATCACTGCATATAGCAGCTTCTGGACTTGTGGGTAGCGGATCTTGGTCTCGGACAGCACTTCGCTGACGAAGTAAACTGGCCTCTGAATGGGCAAAGCATGCCCCTCTTCCTGCCTTTCGACCACGATCGCGGCGCTGACCACCTGAGTGGTTGCGGCGACGTAGACCAGGAGGGCTTCTCCATCAGCTGGGGGTACCAAGATGGGCGCCTGGGTGAGGAGCGCCTTCAGGTTCCCGAGGGCTTCCTCGGCCTCGGGAGTCCAAGTGAAGCACTCGGCCTTCCTTAAGAGGCGGTACAGGGGCAGGCCTCTTTCGCCGAGGCGCGAGATGAAACGGCTCAAGGCCGCGAGGCATCCCATGACCCTCTGTACGCCTTTTAAGTCCTTGATGGGCCCCATGTTTGTGATGGCCGCGATCTTCTCTGGGTTGGCTTTGATGCCCCGCTCGGAGACGATGAATCCCAAAAGCATGCCCCGGGGCACCCCGAAGACGCACTTCTCGGGATTGAGCTTGACACCCTTCGCCTTGAGACACCGGAATGTCAGTTCGAGGTCGGAGAGAAGGTCAGAGGCTTTCCTCGTCTTGACTACGATGTCATCGACATAGGCCTCGACCGTGCGACCGATGTGTTCGCCGAACACATGGTTCATGCACCGCTGGTACGTTGCACCCGCGTTCCTTAAACCGAACGGCATTGTGACATAACAGTACATGCCGAAGGGCGTGATGAAAGAAGTCGCGAGCTGGTCGGACTCTTTCATCTTGATTTGATGATACCCTGAGTAGGCATCGAGGAAAGACAGGGTTTCGCACCCTGCAGTGGAGTCCACGATTTGATCGATGCGAGGTAGAGGGTAGGGGACCTTCGGACATGCTTTGTTGAGACCAGTGTAGTCTACACACATCCGCCATTTCCCCCCTTTTTTCCTCACAAGCACAGGGTTGGCAAGCCATTCGGGATGGAATACCTCTTTGATGAACCCTGCTGCCATCAGCTTGTGGATCTCCTCGCCTATCACCCTGCGCCTTTCCTCGTCGAATTGGCGCAGAGGCTGTCTGACCGGTCGGGCCCCGGCCCGAATATCCAGCGAGTGCTCGGCGATATCCCTCGGTATGCCGGGCATGTCCGAGGGACTCCACGCAAAGACGTCGGTGTTTGCGCGGAGAAAGTCGACGAGCACTGCTTCCTATTTGGGGTCGAGCCTGGATCCGATTCGAATCTGCTTGGAGGCGTCGCCACTGGGGTCGAGGGGGACGGCCTTAACCGTCTCCGCTGGCTCGAAGTTGCCGGCATGTCGCTTCGCGTCCGGCACCTCTCGGGAGAGGCTTTCCAGGTCGGCAATGAGGGCCTCGGACTCGGCGAGGGCCTCGGCGTACTCCACGCACTCCACATCGCATTCGAATGCGTGTTTGTACGTGGGGCCGACGGTGATGACCCCGTTGGGGCCCGGCATCTTGAGCTTCAGGTAGGTGTAGTTGGGGATGGCCATGAACTTCGCGTAGCATGGCCTTCCCAACACTGCGTGGTAGGTTCCTCGGAACCCGACCACCTCGAACGTCAAAGTCTCCCTTCGGAAGTTGGAGGGTGTTCCGAAGCAGACAGGGAGGTCGAGCTATCCGAGGGGTTGGACGCGCTTCCCAGGGATGATCCCGTGGAAGGGCGCAGCGCCTGCTCGGACGGATGACAGACCGACGCGCAGGAGCCTGAGGGTCTCAGCGTAAATGATGTTGAGGCAGCTGCCCCCATCCATCAAGACCTTGGTGAGCCTGACGTCGCCGATGATGGGGTCGACGACGAGCGGGTACTTCCCCGGGCTCGGCACGTGGTCGGGGTGGTCGTCCTGGTCGAAGGTGATGGGCTTGTCGGACCAGTCTAGGTAGACTGGCGCCGCCACCTTCACCGAGCAGACCTCCCGACGCTCTTGCTTACGATGCCGAGCCGAGGGATTCGCCGCATGCCCTCCGTAGATCATGAAGCAGTCGCGGACCTCTGGGAACTCTCCTGCTTGGCGATCCTCCCTTTTGTCGTCGTCGCGGGCCTTGCCACCCTCTGCGGGTGGCCCGGCCCTGTGGAAGTGGCGCCACAGCATGACACACTCCTCGAGGGTGTGCTTGACGGGCCCCTGATGGTAGGGGCACGTCTCCTTGAGAGCCTTGTCGAAGAGGTTGGCGCCTCCGGGGGGCTTCCGAGGGTTCTTGTGCTCGGCGGCGGCGACAAGGTCTGCATCGGGAACGTCGCGTTTCGCTTGCGACTTCCTCCTGCCTTTCTTCTTGGCGCCGCGCGGAGTAGACGCCTCAGGAGCATCTTCCGATGGGCGGCCCTGGGGCTGCTTGTCCTTTCGGAAGATGGCCTCTACCGCCTCCTGGCCGGAGGCGAACTTGGTGGCGATGTCCATCAGCTCGCTCGCCCTGGTGGGGGTCTTGCGACCCAACTTGCTCACCAGGTCACGGCAGGTGGTGCCGGCGAGGAACGCGCCGATGACATCGGAGTCGGTGACGTTGGGCAGCTCGGTGCGCTGCTTCGAGAACCGCCGGATGTAGTCCCGGAGAGGCTCTCCCGGCAGTTGCCGACAGCTTCGGAGGTCCCAGGAATTCCCGGGGCGCACGTACGTGCCCTGGAAGTTGCCGGCGAAAGCCTGGACCAGATCTTCCCAGTTGGAAATCTGCCCCGGAGGCAGGTGCTCCAACCAGGTACGAGCGGTGTCGGAGAGGAACAGGGGGAGGTTGTGGATGATGAGGTTGTCATCGTCCGTCCCACCCAGTTGACAGGCCAGGCGGTAGTCCGCAAGCCACAATTCCGGTCTCGTTTCCCCCGAGTACTTTGTGATAGTAGTCGGGGGTCGGAATCGGGGCGGAAACGGCGCCCGCCGAATGGCTCGGCTAAAGACCTGCGGACCGGGTGGTTCGGGCGAGGGACTCCGATCCTCCTCGCTGTCGTAGCGTCCCCCACGCCTGGGGTGATAGCCTCGGCGCACCCTTTCGTCGAGGCGGGCCCGACGGTCGCGATGAGGGTGTTCGTCGCCGAGGCGGCCCGGGGCCGCAGGTGCGGTGTTGCACGTGCGCCCGGTGTAGACCGAGGCTTCCCGCGTGAGTCGGGAAGTCGCGGCACGAGGTTCCGAGGGGTACCCCTGCCTTCGGGAGGCAGAGCTTTCGGCCCGCCGGGCCGCAGCGCCTTCCAGGAGATGCTTGAGTTCTCCCTGGATTCGCCGACCCTCGGTGGTTGATGACTCCGGCATCGCGCGGAGGAGCATCGCTGCGGCGGCCAGGTCCTGACCGGTTCCGCCGGATGCGGGTGGCGGTCTGTCCCTGGCATCGTTGGCAATGCGGTGCTGGAGACCTTGGGGCAGGTGACGTATTCCTCCGGCTGGGGGCTGGCTCGCCCATACCTGCCCGATGTTCTGGCGGATTGCCTCGAGCGCTCCTGCTCCCTCATCGAGCCCGGCCTGCGCCCCGCGGACTTGCTCGAGCTGTGGGTCGTGACCCCCCGCCGGAACGGGGACCACAGCTAGCTCCCGCGGGATGTCGGCGCGAGGCGCTGGCCTAGGGGGATCACCATCCTCCGGCATGCCGAGACAGCCGCCTCCGGAGGGATCCCCTAGCTCGATGTGGAAACATTCGCGGCTCGGGCCGCGGTCCTTGTCGTCAAGGCTGCGGCTGCCGTCGGAACAGTCGGAGAGGCAGTAGTCACATGCGGTCATGAAGTCCCGCATGGCACTAGGGTTGCCAGATCCGGAGAAATCCCAGCAGATGCTGGGGTCGTCATCTTCCTCGGACCCAGAGGGTCCGTAGGTCGAGACACCCGTCAATCGGTCCCAAGGCGACCGCACACGAAACCCCAGAGAGGTTGCACTCGCCTCAACGTGAGCGCCCGCCAAAGCGAGGTCGCCAGGCGGGCTGAGGTCGAGTCGAAATGACGAAAGATGGGTAGCAGTCGGTACCTTTTTGTCGACGAGGAGCGATGAAGTCACGTCGGGGGCTGATCGCGCCGTCGTCCTGGGTGCGAGGGCGACGTCCTGCAGGCCCTCCGTGAGCGTGCTGGCGTCGTCCATCTGCTCGGGGTCGACGTGTTGCGGGGGGATGCTGCTCGCCTTTGCCTCGAACGCGAGGGCGACGCTTGGCGTGTCCTCCGTTGGGGCGCCGGGGATGTCGATTTGCTCGACAGCCGTCGGAGCGCGGCCTCCCGCTCGGCCCTGGTTGCCCTGCCTCCTCCTCCTCCGATGGCGAGGGAGAGGATGGGGCGAGCTCGAAAGTTGTCCTTCCCCCACGCGGGAAAGGCGTCGTCGATTCCGCCGCCGGCGGGCGGGCTGTCCGCCACCACTGTCGCTGTCGCGCGGCGGTGGAAGGAGTATCATGTCGTAGTTGCCATCGAAGGACATGAACTCGAGACTCCCGAAACGGAACACCGTCCCGGGTTGAAGAGGTCGTTGGAGACTGCCCATCTGGAGCTTGACGGGAAACTGCTCGTCAACACGCAGCAGGCCCCTACCTGGCGCGCCAACTGTCGGCGTTCCGAGACCGGGGGGTCCCCGAGCCGACGAGTGAGTGTGCCGCGTGCCCCAGCCCAGATGGGTCGAGCGCGTGGGCGAGCGCGAAGGGGGGAGAGAGAGCGAGGCGGCCGGAGCCGGGTCGTGAGGGAGTCGGAGAATTCCCGCGGCCTTCGTGTTCGTCCCGCGCCCAGGTCGGGTGCGCTTGCAGTAGGGGGTTACAAGCGTCCGCGCGAGGTGAGGGGAGCGGGCGGCCCCGAGAGAGCGCCTGCCCCTGCCCTTCGTCCCCGCGAGGCCAACCTTCTCTAAGAAGGCCCTGGTCCTTCCTTTTATAGTCGTAAGGAGAGGATCCAGGTGTACAAAATGGGGGTGTAGCAAGGTGCTACGTGTCTAGCGAGGGAGAGCTAGCGCCCTAAGTACATGCCAAGGTGGCAGCCGGAGAGATCTTGGCACCCTGTTGGTGTGGCGTCGTGGCTGTTGGAGGAGTAACGGAGCCGGACGGAGGGACAGCTGTCGGAGTGGCTGGGCCCTTGCTGACGTCCTCCTGCCTTCGTAAGGGAGCCGTGAGCCGCCGTCGTCATGGTCTAGTGGGGCGCCATCATTGCCTATCTGGCGTAGCTGGCCAGATGGGACACCGGTCTTGTTCTCTGCGACCCAAGTCGGCTCAGGGCAGGGTGATGATGACGCTCCCTGTTGACGTGGCGGTCTTGTGTCCTAGGTCGGGCGACGTGGAGGCTCCTCCGAAGTCGAGGTCGAGTCCGTCCTGCATGACAGAGGCCGAGCCCGAACCCCTGGGTCGGGTGAGGCGGAGGTCGTTCGGCAGAGGCCGAGGCGGAGTCCGAGCCCTGGGTCGGGCGAGGCGGAGTTCGTCGTCTTCCGGGGCCTTAGCCCGAGTCCGAGCCCTGGGTTGGGCGGAGCGGAGTTTGCCGTCTTCCGGGGCCTTAGCCCGAGTCCGAGCCCTGGGTCGGGCGGAGCGGAGTTCGCCGTCTTCCGGGGCCTTAGCCCGAGTCCGAGCCCTGGGTCGGGCGGAGCGGAGTTCGCCGTCTTCCGGGGCCTTAGCCCGAGTCCGAGCCCTGGGTCAGGCGGAGCGGAGTTCGCCGTCTTCCGGGGCCTTAGCCCGAGTCCGAGCCCTGGGTCGGGCGGAGCGGAGTTCGCCGTCTTCCGGGGCCTTAGCCCGAGTCCGAGCCCTGGGTCGGGCGGAACCTCTTATGGCACCTCTGGCGAAGTCTGGTCGCCCGTCGGTCTTACCTTTTGCGTTAAACGCCCCGGTGACTTGGTCGGTTGGCGCGGTGATTTAGTC
Source organism: Zea luxurians (assembly GCA_029449295.1). Taxonomy (NCBI): domain Eukaryota; kingdom Viridiplantae; phylum Streptophyta; class Magnoliopsida; order Poales; family Poaceae; genus Zea; species Zea luxurians. The sequence continues at coordinate 9,316,568 of JAOPSE010000063.1, forward strand.
AGGGTTACTTCTTATCGAAGGCGGGGCCTCGGGCGAGCCGGTGATGCGTCTGCCGTGAAAGAGGAGGCCTCAGGCGAGACGGAGTCATCTTAGGGTCGGCTGCCCTCGCCCGAGGCTAGGCTCGGGCGTGGCGTGATCGAGTCACTCGTATGGACTGATCCCTGACTTAATCAAACCCATCAGGCCTCTGCAGCTTTATGCTGATGGGGGTTACCAGCTGAGAATTAGGCGTCTTGAGGGTACCCCTAATTATGGTCCCCGACAGGATCCAAGAGAAAAAAGCAAAAAATTGCCGCCCAATGTTGCTACAGTGACGTTCGCCACTTGTTTGTTGCTTCGCCCCTAAGGAAAGCAAGCTCTGCAGGCACCGCCCTTTTCCACCTATGGTGGAGACCTCCATGGCCTTTAAAGCCCTTGTGCCAGCCCCTTCTCCTCCCTCGTGCAAGCCTCCCAAAGCTGAGCCCTCTGTTCTTCTTGGCGTCAGGTACATCAGCATGCCATCGCTGCCATTAACGAGCTCACGGAGCTCCACGACCGTGCCATTCCGCTCCTCCTCCGCTCAAATTGACGTCGCCATTGTCTTGCTCGTCGCACGTAGTGTCGCCAGCGCCTATCCCCCGTGCCAAACTGTCGCCGGCGAGGCCTGGATGCCGACGCCGAGCGGTGACGCCACCTATGTGTGTGGCCTGCTATCACACTCAGTTTTGGAAGGCAAACCAAATGCGAACCATGTACGTGCCAGGATCAGAAACTCACGTACACCGCGATTACATAGTTGGACATCATCACACATTGCTCAAAGTAATAACGGAAGTAGTACTTTATTACTGTTGGTCACTTGTTCTCAAATGATGTAAGTCAAGAACAAGGCAACATAATTGTTAATCATTAAGGACCTTCGTCCTCCGAAGCATTATCTCCTTACGGGATGCTTCTCAGACGAAAGTCAAGAAGAACATACCTTCATCATATCAATACAAGGATAGAAATGCGAAGGAATAAGTGTGATAATTATATCTTAATAATTCATTTATTCTTGCATTCCATAAAACTTATATGAATATCAACAATATTAATATTACATTGATACCTTCGGCTTGCTTGAAGGTGAGTGTCACACCCAGTTCTAGGGGCAGAGCCGGGTGCATCGCATATGTGTGCCAAGATCCATTTCCACACATATGTTGACGTCACAAGTGTAATATATCAAAAGACAATGCAATAAAGGCGTAAAGAGAGTAGAGTACTTTATTACATCATCTGAATCATTGTATCTTTAACAAGTATCAACATCAAAGTAAGGCGGAATTAAATATGGGCACTCTTCCACAGGAAGATTACCAGCGCATCGTTAGACTTAAAACTCATCATCGTCATCAGCGAAGTCTCCAGCATCACCCTCTGATCAAAATATTAGCAAGGGTGAGCTCACTTATGGTCGGGGCTCAACAAGTGGGGGAAAAATTAATGCAAGTTAACAAGGTGAGGCTAAGGTTGAGCAGTAAGCATTTTAGTTGGTCAATATTTTATTAACAACACCTGTCTTACTAATAAGTGTGTATCCCAAGTATTCCCATTAAACAAAGGTATAAGAGTATCAAAACCACTTAAGTGAAACCACTTAAGCAAACCATTAGCAGATCATCGGATCTCGATTTATTGTCCATCTTTAAGTTCAATTATCATATGAGGGTCCAGGCTGCTCTTAACCGTGAGCACGGCTGACATATCAGTTTTACACTCTGCAGAGGTGGCGCATCTTTACCCATGAGTCGCGATTCCCTTCTAGCCTAGGTTGATCAGACCCATATTCACTTCCAAGGTGAATGGCTAGGGTCTCACTACAAGGCTTTTCCCTAGAGTCCTCAATATGCAAATGCTGGAAATGGTCAAACTGCATAGAGCACATCAAACGAAACCAACTTATAGTCCAGTCTGCAGGGCAAAGCTTTGGGAACTATGCCCGTATCCAATCTGCCTGAGCCAGAAATATAAGCGCTTGGCAGATGCCCCCATTCCGGTCGACCACGACCAGCACCCAATATAAGACTTCCCTAGTTATTTAGCCAAGGGCGTCCCATACCATCCTCATGGTAGCACTGTTTTCCTGGGTGATCACTCCATGTTCCAATTAATATGCAATAATCTTGTTTAACCATCGGGTTAACATCATAATACTAATTTCATTTCCGGAACATTAATATCAAATAATGAGTGACATCAAATAAATAAGTTGAGCGGTAGCACAAATTTGCAAAGCATTGTATTTTCCCAAGGTAATCAAGGAATACAGTTAGTAAATCTAGAAAATCCTTAATTAGGTAAATCCCATCAAATTATGCAGTATATACAAAAAGTAAAGATTATTATATGCATTAATTGGGTATAAATAGAATATGCAGAGGGAGAATCAACTTGCCTTGCTCGAACGTGTCCTGCGGGTCGTCTAACTCACAGTCCACTTCTAGCATCGATTTGTGTATCACACATACAAAAGAATACATACGCCAAATAAATAAACATACACTAGTACAGAGGTAATCAATTCACCATTACATTCATATTCATACATCACACTTATCATACTCATAAATACGTCCTAAAGCGTAAATACTTATTAACTCATTATGACTATTAATGCGAGTCATTATTGATGAAATTATGAGTAGGTGTTATAATAATAGTTTTAACTAGTATTAATACACATTAACATTCTTTACGAAAATAAAGGCTAATTATTTTCTTTATTACTAATAAATAGACTAATAGATTTATTCCTTTTATTTCTAACTTGGATTTATGCGTATAGCTAAAAATGACTCTACTAACATTAATATTCTAAGAATCAATATAATTCACCAATTGAGCTTTTTATAACATAAACATGGTTATTATGACAAAAGCAAGTGTTTTACTAATCTTATGATTTTAAGTGCTATACTTATGAGTATCTTTATTTTGGCTAGTAAAAACCAATTTTCATTACGACTAGTGGTATTCTTTTAGTTTTTCTCCTTTCTTTCTAAAAGAAAGTATTATCAAAATAATCAGAGATAAATCATCTATTAACCTATAATATTTATATTTCATGAATTCTATACCATTTACTAATTCCATATTAAGAAAAGTTTCTATTATCTATTAAAACGAACTTATGATTATAATCTTCCAAATAATTTCCAAAATTCCTTATGAACAAAAATTAACTATAAAATTACCTATCTAGTGTTTTAATCATCATCATGTGTCTATCCATTCTCGTCATACTTCTCTCTAATCTAATATTCTAAAAGTCACCGTAAATAACATGAATAATCACGGTGCACTACTTATCGCATATATCTACCAAAAATTCCATAGCGCACATACGTATGAATTCTGTTAGGGGCCTCGTCTTCCGAAGGTCCTCAAAAACATGATTTAACAATGTTTCCCAAGTGTAATGTATGTACAGGTACCTTCGGACTCGGAATAAAACTGTACACAATATGAAAAGCTTGGTCGAGACGAAGGTTGATGCTGCTCCGAAGCTACGCGCAAAGGAGCTTCGGCTCAGCGGCAGGAAAACGAACCGACTTAAAGGGGAAAAGGCTATCTAGTCCTCGTTGGATTGTCCTTAAGTCAATAGTAAACATAAAGAGCATGAATGTAATTTTACACAGGCTGCACCCTGTGCCTATAAATAGATGAACAGTACTTTCACGCTGACTTGTATTCGCTTGTGCGTCACGCTTGGACTTTTACCATCTGTTAAGCCGAAGGTACAAATGTAATTCAATATTGTTTCTGTTTATCCATGATAATAAAAAGAGGAGATATTAATAATATCATATGATTATTCATGTTGCCTCTTATATTTCATATGCTTCTTTTATTATCATATACTGCTATGATGAAGGTATGTCCTTCATGACCTTCGTCTGAAGATCATTATATCCTAAGGGAGATAATGCTTCGAAGGACGAAGGCTATTAACCTTTAACATCTTGTGTTGCCTTGTTCTTAACTCATAGCATTTGAGAACAAGTCCCCAACATTGGCGCCCACCTCCGGTGAACTCATTCGACCACCTTTGGCAAGCTGTGACCTCCGTCATGCCGCCGAAGAAAGCTTCAGGGCTAGGGGCTGCATTGCAGCCACTAGACATCAACCAGGACACGCTACGCGAAGCCCAAGCTCAAAAGAGGAAGGCTACGAGTCCAACCCTCCAAGAGGAGGAGCTAGATTAGGAAATAAGGGATCTCGAAGCTATCCATCAGCAGGTCGAAAGGAAGAGAGAGAAGATGCTTCGTCTTTCCGATCTTTAGAAGAAGATTGATGAAGCTGCTGAAGAAATACGTCATCTTACTCAAGATGACCAGGACCGAAGACCTCCACAGAGAGAGCTTCATCAAGATAATTCCTACAATGATGATGATTGGTATGATGATTTCCATCATGGAAATTTTGCTTTTGATGACGCTTCTCCTCTATCAGCAGAACTGCAGGCTACCCCATGGCCCTTATCATACAAGCCCCCTCAGCTCCCCATGTATGATGGGCACTCAGATCCGAAGTAGTTCCTGATGAGCTACGAAGCAACTATATCTTCGTACGGGGGCAATACTGCAGTCATGGTGAAGTCCTTCGTCATGGCAGTTTAGAGTGTGGCCCAGACATGGTATTCCTCTCTCTGGCCAGGGATAATCACGTCATGGCACAAGCTTAAGGACATGCTGGTCACCAGTTTTCAAGGGTTTCAGATGAAGCCAATCACTGCTTAGGCCTTGTTTCAGTGCACACAAGACCATGAGGAGTACCTTCAGGCATATGTCCAAAGGTTCCTGCGCCTGAGAGCACAAGCGCCTACAGTGCTCAATGAAATCGTCATTGAGGCCATGATTAAAGGTCTTCGGCCAGAACCTACGGCTCAATATTTCGCCAGGAAGCCCCCCAGACTCTGGAGAAGCTGCTTCAGAAAATGGATGAGTACATCCGTGCTGACAACGACTTCCGCCAAAGAAGGGAGGAAGCTTACAGATTCTCTGAGATGACTAGGGGCTTTGGAGGAAGAATCCACCCTAGGCATGTCAGGTCAATCCATAGCTCTACTCAGAATGATGACAAAGGAAGCCAGCTTTAGAGGCCACAACACACTTCACAGTCTTCGGGACAGCAGCAAAGCTCCTTCAGGCCACCAGCTCCAAGGGGCAGAGGCGGCAGGGGCTTCGAAGGAAGATATGGGGATCAACCCAGAAAAATTTATTGTTTATTATGTGGTGTGAACAAGCGCCACACTATAAGAACGTGCCAAATCACCATTTTGAAGCAAAAGGAGATTGCCGAAGCAGAAGCTCGGTAGAATCAGCCGAAGCAGGTCCTACACACTACTTCGTGCCACTCTCCTTACATACCAGAATACGTGGGGAATCAACCTGCAGCCTCTATTGCTTTGGCAAGCCATTCACAGGCTTCTTGGCCTTAGCTTCCACCGCCACCACCACTACAACCTACTTATTCCCAAGGCCAGCAGCCAGAAGGGCGCTAGCACCCTCAACAGCAACGTGACTTCAGGGAGGAGTCCGAAGCTCGTACAGTCAACAACACTGTACCAGAATCAAAACACATATACTAAACAATATCCTACTTTTGAAATACTTTTATTTTCTATGCCATTTCGCTTTCTGTATAAGGAACAAGATATGAAAACCTAGTTTTAATTTGTTGTAATAATTCTGCCTATACCAGAATGAAATATACCTTCTTCATAGATTTACGAAGCTCGAAAGTCGTTCCTAAGGGAATGCAGAGCCAAAATGGACGAAGCTATGAAAAGTCGTTCCTAAGGGAGCGCAGCGTAAGTTTTTTGCTCAAAAGTCGTTCCTAAGGGAATGCAGAGCCAAAATTGACGAAGCTACAAAAAAGTCGTTCCTAAGGGAGCGCAGCGTAAGTTTTCTGGTCAAAAGTCGTTCCAAAGGGAATGCAGAGCCAAATACCGCCAAAATATAAGGCGAAGAAGTTCAAAAGTCGTTCCTAAGGGGATGCAGAACTTATACCGCCGAAATAGAAGGCAAAGAAGTTCAAAAGTCGTTCCTAAGGGTATGCAGAATTTATATCACCGAAATAGAAGGTGAAGAAGCTCAAAAGTCGTTCCTAAGGGGATGCAGAGCTTGTGTATTTCAGTGTGGGCGTGCGGGTGTGTGTCTTCGGCATCCTCATCATATTGCATCACATCATCACATCATTTTGCATAACATTACATCATACATCATATCGCATTAACAGCATAAGAATAGAATATGAAGCCAATCTTCGGTAAATGCTTCGTCAAATTGAAAATGTGCTAAGGCACGAAGTAAGCTTCGGGAAATACATTTTTATCAGCCTTGTCATAAGAAGGGATCTTTTTCTTTACGAAGCCAATCTTCGGCAAATGCTTCGTCAAAATTGAAAATGTGCTAAGGCACGAAGTAAGCTTCGGGAAATACAGTTTTATCAGCCTTGTCATAAGAAGGGATCTTTTTCTTTACGAAGCATGAAAAGAAGGGAAGGTGTTTTTTCACCGAAGGCTCAAAAACAGTATGTGCGTAAATTTCATGCATCGCAAAGAAAGAAATTACAATAATTTACATATTTGTTTCAATATTACACGCTTCAAACATTACATAGTTTTGTCACCAAAGAGATCTAATCTTCCTTCATTCGTTTTACACATCAAGCTTCTCAAAATGATTATTACAATAAAATTCTGTTTTCCTTAGTGGACAAGCTGAAAGCTAGCGAGGTCAAGCTTAGCGCTCAAACCGAAGCCCCCAAAGCTAAAGTCGAACGTTTGAAGAAAAATCTTGCAGAAATGAATGAAAATTTTGAAGTTGCAAAGGCAAAGCAAGAAATAAGTGAAATGGAAAGATCAAGGATGCAAAAGAATGGTGAAGAGCTTCGGGATTCCAAGGAGAGATGCTACAAAACATCCTTGGAATGCGCAAAGAAACTAAAAAATAGTTTTGCAAAGGTGGGAGCATACTCTTCGGAACAAAAATTTATTCGCGGAGATCCCGAAGGGGTTATCCAGTGGATCGGTGAAGAGGCTGAAGCTTTTGATGAAATACTCAGCGATCGTGGGGATTTCTGCACTTTCGCTGGTGCACGAGGGGTCACGACAATTTTGGAGAAAGTCGGTTGTGAGCATGTTAAGGCCACAGCCCAGCCGGAATCTATTTTCTCAGCAGATGACACTAAGGACCCCTGGGCCGAAGCCTCTTTGCTAGGCGGGAGGTTTTACTCTGATGTTTGGATGAAGGCGGTCGTGAGATGGCTGATGAAGCCATTAAAAAGAATGAGAAAGAATCTGACGACGCCCGAGAAGAGGCTAAACGAGCTAAAGAAGCTGTTGAGCGCACCAGGATTATAGGTACTTGTATTTAAAGTTTTGCTTCATTGTTTGTTTCTAGCTTCAAAATTCACCAACATTTTCTTTACTGCAGTCGGCCTTTCACCACCACCGGAGCTGTACAATCCTGAAGCCGACCTGGCTATGAAAGAAGCTTTGGATATAATGTAGGTTGCTACCGAAGTCGTTGACGAAGTCGTCGACAAACTATTACACGAAGCTGTTGAAAAAGTGCTAAAGGAAGATTAAATTTTTGTATGCTTGAAAATGTAATGCTTGTGTATGGCTGTCGCCTTGTGTAAGAAACAAACATCGAGTATTTGCATGTACATTAATGTAATATATCTCTTTGCAATGCATGAAATCTACGTACATATCGCTTTTTTGAGCCTTTGGCGAAAAAACACCTTCCCTTTTTTTCATGCTTCGCGAAGAAAAGAATTTTTCTTATGCCACTATTGAGGAAGGTTAGCTTCGTGTAGTACAATATATCTGTCGAAGGCATATGTTGTGCTACAACACATTCTTTCATGATCCAACAAGTATCTTTGAAGGAGCAATTTTCCTTCTTCTCCATGGCTTTTTGCTGATGCAAAATGATGTATGATGCGATGCTATGCGATATGATATGATGGTATGATGCAAAATGATGTTTATGCTGAAGGTAAAACCCACGCCAATACACATCTAGACTCTGCATCCCCTTAGGAACAACTTCGGAGTCTCTTCACCTTTTACTTAGGTGGTATTTCAGCTCTGCATCCCCTTAGGAACGACTTTGGAGCTAAGCTCTACATCCCCTTGGGAACGACTTTGGAGCTTCTTCACCTTTGATTTAGGTGGCATCTTAGCTCTGCATTCCCTTAGGAACGACTTTTGAGCTTCAGAACTTACTCTGCGCTCCCTTAGGAACGTCTTTGGAGCTTTGGAACTTACTCTGTGCTCCCTTAAGAACGTCTTTGGGGCTTTAGAACTTACTCTACGCTCCCTTAGGAACGTCTTTGGAGCTTTGGAACTTGGTTTTGTCACACTCGATGGTGTAACCACAGGTTTATTACATCGAGTTGAAGGCTAAACCTTCATGTATTGTCTTTTGCAACAGAAATATAAAAGCAAAAAGAGTAGGAATGGAACAAATCAGAGCTTTCTTTTGGCCAAAACATTGTGTCATCTTCAGTAGATATGCCTGGATTTGGGCACATTGTTGTTAACTGTGCGAGCTTCAGACTGTTCCCGAAGATCACATTGTTGTTGAGGCCGAAGGTGCCCTTCTAGCTGCTGATCATGACTTGGGGTAGGCACCATTGGTGGGGTGGTGGTAATTGAGCCCAGGAAGCTTGGGAGTGACTTGTTGAAGCTACAGAAGTCGTAGGCTGTTAATTGCCTACGTATTCTAGGATGTATGGAGAGTAGCACGAAGCACTATGGATGACCTGCTTCAACTGATTCTGTCGCGCCTCGGCTTCAACAATTTCCTTTTGCTTCTGGATCGTGACCTAGCATGTCCTCGTTGTGTAACCCTTGTCCTCGCCGCAGAAAAGGCGATACAACTTACTGGGTTGATTACCGAACCTTCCTCCACTAAAGCTTCTTCCTCCTCTGCCTCTCGGAGCTGGTGGTCTGTAAGAAGTTTGCTGCATGCCCAAAGACTATGAGCTATGATGACTGCTCTGAGCATTGTTGGCCCTTTCATCGTTGACATTGGAATTATGGATTGACCTGACATGCCTGGGATGAAGCCTTCCTCCGAAGCCCTTGGTCATTTCAGAAAACATGTATGCTTCCTCTCTTCTTTGGCGGAAATCATTATCAGCTCAGATATACTCATCCATCTTCTAAAGGAGTTTTCCCAAGATCTATGGTGGCTTCCTTGCAAAATATTGGGCTGTAGGTCCTGGCCGAAGCCCCTTGATCATGGCCTCAATAACAATTTCATTGGGCACTATAGGCGCTTGAGCTCTCAAACGCAAGAACCTTCGGACGTACGCCTGCAGGTACTCCTCATGGTCTTGCGTGCATTGAAATAAGGCTTGAGCAGTGACTGGCTTTGTCTGAAAGCCCTGGAAGCTAGTGACTAGCATGTCCTTGAGCTTCTGCCATGATGTGATTGTCCCTGGCCGAAGGGAGGAATACCATGTCTGGGCCACGCTTCTGACTGCCATGACGAAAGACTTTGCCATGACAGCAGCGTTGCCCCCATACGAGGATATTGTTGCCTCGTAGCTCATCAGAAATTGCTTTGGATCCGAATGTCCATCGTACATAGGCAACTAAGGTGGCTTGTAGGATTGTGGCCACAGGGTAGCCTGCAATTCTGCTACCAGAGGAGAAGCATCATCAAAAGTAAAGTTACCATGATGAAAGTCGTCGTACCATTCGTCTTTGTTGAATGAGCTCCCTTGACGAAGCTCCCTGTGCTGAGGCCTTCGGTCCTGGTCATCTTGAGTAAGATAACACATCTCCTCATCTGCGTCGTCAATCTTCTTCTGAAGATCAGCCAGCCAGTGCATTTTCTCCTTTTTTTTCTTTGTACTTGCTAATGGATTGCTTCTAAATCCCTGATCTCCTGGTCAAGCTGCTCCTCCTGAAGAGTCAGGCTGGTGGCCTTCCTCTTTTGGCTCCTGGCCTCTCGCAGGGAGAGTGCGTCCTGATTTGTATCTAGTGGCTACAGGGCAGCCCCTGGCACCGTTGCTCTCTTCGACGGCATGTCAAAGGTAAATGCTTGCCGAAGGTTGTGGAAGTGAGTTCACTAGAGGTGGGCGCTAATGTTGGTCACTTGTTCTCAAATGCTGTAAGTTAAGAACAAGGCAACACAATTGTTAATCATTAAGGACCTTCGTCCTCTGAAGCATTATCTCCTTACGGGTATAATGCTTCTCAGACGAAAGTCAAGAAGGACATACCTTCATCATATCAATACAAGGATAGAAATGCGAAGGAATAAGTATGATAATTATATCTTAATAATTCATTTATTCTTGCATTCCATAAAACATATATGAATATCAACAATATTAATATTACATTGATACCTTCGGCTTGCTCGAAGGTGAGGATGCGAGAAAGTGAATACAATCTAGCGTGAACAGTATGGTGCTACTGTTCATCTATTTATAGGCATGGGATGCAACCCGAGGAAAAGTACATTTATGCCCTTAATGTTTACACATGATCGTAATACGAATCATAAAGGACTAAGTGGTCTTTTCCTCCTTCGGTCATCATCATTAATACTCCGCTTCGTTGCGAGCCGAAGCTTTTCCGTCTGGTGCTAGCTTCAGCGTTTACTCTTATCTTCTTTGGATCTGTCTTCATCTTGTGTATCTTCGTCATAAGAGGTTTATATCCTGAAGACGAAGCTTCCTATAATATCTTATGCTGAAAATAAATGGTTAATTATGTTTTTGAGAACCTTCGGAAGGAGAAGGCCCCCAACAATTACATCAAGATGTCCAAGACATCCATAGAGTCATTAACTTAACATAATCATTGCCATAATCAATGTACGGATACAAAACATAGAAAGATAAGGCCTTCACAGGTAGCTGACTAGGGGTTTGTGAAAGGGAATTAGGCTTACACCTAGTTCCTAAATAATTTTGGTGGTTGAATTGCTCAACACAAATGTTGGACTAACTAGTTTGCTCTAGTGTATAAGTTATACAGGTGCAAAAGGTTCACACTCATCAAATAAAAAGATCAAGTTTTGGATTCAACAGAGGAGCAAAGAGGCAACCGAAGGCCCTCTGGTCTGGAGACACCGGACTGTCCGGTGTACACCGGACAGTGTCCGGTGCGCCACCAGAGGACTCCAACTCGAACTCGCCACCTTCGGGAATTTCTTAGGCCGCTCCACTATAATTCACCGGACTGTCCGGTGTACACCGGACAGTGTCCGGTGCTCCATGGAAGCGCGACCTCCTCAACTCGCCAGCCTCGGGTTCGCGCAGCAGCCACTTCGCTATAATTCACCGGACATGTCCGGTGTGCACCGGACTGTCCGGTGCGTCCTCAGGGCAACGACTACTTCGCGCCAACGGTCACCTGCAGGCGCATTCAATGCGCGCTCTGCGCGCGCAGATGGCAGGCGCGCCCATACTGGCGCACCGGACAATGAACAGTTGATGTCCGGTCCAGGCGGGCCCAGAAGTCAGAAGCTCCAACGGTCAGAATCCAACGGCACTGGTGACGTGGCGGGGCACCGGACATGTCCGGTGTGCATCGGACTGTCCGGTGCGCCATCGAACAGACAGCCTCCACCAACGGTCAAGTTTGGTGGTTGGGGCTATAAATACCCCAACCACCCCACCATTCATTGCATCCAAGTTTTCCAACTTCCAACCACTATACAAGAGCTAGCATTCATTGCAAAGCACACCAAAGAGATCAAATCCTCTCCCAACTCCTCACAAAGCCCTAGTGACTAGAGAGAGTGATTTGTAGTTTCATTTGAGCTCTTGCGCTTGGATCGCTTCTTTTTCTTTGGCATTCTTTCTTGTGATCATACACTCACTTGTAATTGAGGCAAGAGACACCAATTGTGTGGTGGTCCTTGCGGGAAGTTTGATTCCCAAGTGATTTGAGAAAGAGAAGCTCACTCGGTCCGAGGGACCGTTTGAGAGAGGGAAGGGTTGAAAGAGACCCGGCCTTTATGGCCTCCTCAACGGGGAATAGGTTTGAGAGAACCGAACCTCGGTAAAACAAATCCGCGTGTCTCACTTCTTATTCGCTTGCGATTTGTTTTGCGCCCTCTCTCGCGGACTCTATTATATTTCTAACGCTAACCCGGCTTGTAGTTGTGATTATTTCTGAGATTTTCAGTTTCGCCCTATTCACCCCCCCTCTAGGCGACTTTCAATTGGTATCAGAGCCCGGTTCTTCATTAGAGCCTAACCGCTCGAAGTGATGTCGGGAGATCACACCAAGAGGGAGATGGAGACCGGCGACAAGCCCACTACAAGCCAAGGGAGAACTTCATCGGAAGAGTCCCGCACCAAGAGAAGGGAGAAGAAGAAGAACTCCTCCAAGCGGAAGGAGAAAAGATCTTCCTCTTCTCACCACAAGGAGAAGAAGGAAAAATCTTCTTCTCACAAGCCGCATCGGAGTGGGGACAAGCACAAGAGGATGAGGAAGGTGGTCTACTACGAGACCGACACTTCATCAACATCCACCTCCGACTCCGATGCACCGTCCGTAACTTCTAAGCGCCAAGAGCGTAAGAAGTTTAGTAAGATCCCCTTACACTATCCCCGTACATCTAGACATACTCCTTTACTTTCCGTTCCATTAGGCAAACCACTGACTTTTGATGGCGAAGATTATGCTAGGTGGAGTGATCTAATGAAATTTCATCTAACCTCACTCCACAAAAGTATATGGAATGTTGTTGAGTTTGGAGCACAGGTACCATCAATAGGGGATGAGGATTATGATACGGACGAAGTGGCCCAAATCGAGCACTTCAATTCCCAAGCCACAACCATTCTCCTCGCCTCTCTAAGCAAGGAGGAATACAACAAAGTACAAGGGTTGAAGAATGCAAAGGAGATTTGGGACCTACTCAAGACGGCGCACGAGGGTGATGAACTCACCAAGATCACCAAGCGGGAAACGATCGAGGGGGAGCTCGGTCGCTTCCGTCTTCGCCAAGGGGAGGAGCCACAAGACATGTACAATCGGCTCAAGACCTTGGTGAACCAAGTGCGCAACCTCGGGAGCAAAAAATGGGATGACCACGAGGTGGTTAAGGTTATTTTAAGAGCACTTATTTTCCTTAACCCCACTCAAGTTCAATTAATTCGTGGTAATCCTAGATATCCACTAATGACCCCCGAGGAAGTTATCGGGAATTTTGTGAGCTTTGAATGCATGATTAAGGGCTCAAAGAAGATCAACGAGCTTGACGAACCTTCCACATCCGAGGCGCAACCGGTGGCCTTCAAGGCAACGGAGGAAAAGAAGGAGTCTACACCAAGTAGACAACCAATTGACGCCTCCAAGCTCGACAATGAGGAGATGGCCTTAATCATCAAAAGCTTTCGGCAAATCCTCAAGCAACAGAAGGGGAAGGACTATAAATCCCGTTCCAAGAAGGTTTGCTACAAGTGTGGTAAGCCCGGTCACTTTATTGCTAAATGTCCATTATCAAGTGACAGTGACAGGGACAACGACAAGAAGGGCAAGAGAAGAGAAAAGAAGAGGTACCACAAGAAGAAGGGCGGCGATGCCCATGTTTGCCGAGAATGGGACTCCGACGAGAGCTCCACCGAGTCCTCCTCCGACAAGGACGCCGCCAACATCGCCGTCACCAAGGGACTTCTCTTCCCCAACGTCGGCCACAAGTGCCTCATGGCAAAGGACGACAAAAGGAAGAAGGTTAAATCTAACTCCTCCACTAAATATGAATCTTCTAGTGATGATAATGCTAGTGGTGAGGAAGATATTTTGCGTGTCCTTTTTGCCAACCTTAACATGGAACAAAAGGAAAAATTAAATGAGCTAATTAGTGCCATCCATGAAAAGGATGATCTCTTGGACTCCCAAGAGGACTTCCTAATCAAGGAAAACAAGAAACATGTTAAGGTTAAAAATGCTTATGCTCTAGAGGTAGAAAAATGTAACAAATTATCTAGTGAGCTAAGCACATGCCATGACACTATTGCCAACCTTAGAAATGAAAATGCTAAATTAATTGCTAAGGTTGATTCTCATGTTTGTATTGATTCAACTTCCAATTCTAAAGATGACAATATTGATTTACTTGCTAGAATTGATGAGTTGAATGAGTCTCTTGCTAGCCTTAAGATTGAGAATGAAAGATTGCTTGCTAAGGCTAAGAATTTTGATGTTTGCAATGCCACTATTTCCGACCTTAGAACTAAAAATGATTTATTACATGCTAAGGTTATTGAACTAAAATCTTGCAAACCCTCTACATCTAATGTTGAGCATGTTTCTATTTGTACTAGATGTAGAGATGTTGATATCAATGCTATTCATGATCACATGGCTTTAATTAAACAACAAAATGATCATATAGCATTATTAGACGCTAAAATTGCCGAGCATAACTTAGAAAATGAAAAGTTTAAATTTGCTAGAAGTATGCTCTATAATGGGAGACGCCCTGGCATCAAGGATGGCATTGGCTTCCAAAGGGGAGATAATGTCAAACTTAATGCCCCTCCTAAGAACTTGTCTAACTTTGTTAAGGGCAAGGCTCCCATGCCTCAGGATAACGAGGGTTACATTTTGTACCCTGCCGGTTATCCCGAGAGAAAAATCAAGAAAATTCATTCTAGGAAGTCTCACTCTGGCCCTAACCATGCTTTTATGTATAAGGGTGAGACATCTAGTTCTAGGCAACCAACCCGTGCCAAGTTGCCTAGAAAGAAAACTCCTAATGCATCAAATGATCATGCTATTTCATTTAAAACTTTTGATGCTTCATATGTGCTTACTAGCAAATCCGGCAAGGTAGTTGCCAAGATTGTTGGGGGCAAACACAAGGGCTCCAAAACTTGTGTTTGGGTACCCAAAGTTCTTGTTTCTAATGCCAAAGGACCCAAAACCGTTTGGGTACCTAAAGTCAAGAACTAAAATTGTTTTGTAGGTTTATGCATCCGGGGGCTCAAGTTGGATACTCGACAGCGGGTGCACAAACCACATGACAGGGGAGAAAAAGATGTTCTCCTCATATGAGAAAAACCAAGATCCCCAACGAGCCATCACATTCGGGGATGGAAATCAAGGTTTGGTCAAAGGATTGGGTAAAATTGCTATATCACCTGACCATACTATTTCCAATGTTTTTCTTGTAGATTCTCTAGATTACAATTTGCTTTCCGTATCCCAATTATGTCAAATGGGCTACAACTGTCTATTTACTGATATAGGTGTTACTGTCTTTAGAAGAAGTGATGATTCAATAACATTCAAGGGAGTGTTAGAGGGTCAGCTATACTTAGTAGATTTTGATAGAGCTGAACTCGACACTTGCTTGGTTGCTAAGACTAACTTGGGTTGGCTCTGGCACCGCCGACTAGCCCATGTTGGAATGAAGAATCTTCACAAGCTTCTAAAGGGAGAACACATTTTAGGACTAACCAATGTTCATTTTGAGAAAGACAGGATTTGTAGCGCATGCCAAGCCGGGAAGCAAGTTGGCACTCATCATCCACACAAGAACATCATGACTAGTGACAGGCCACTGGAGCTCCTACACATGGACCTATTCGGCCCGATCGCTTACATAAGCATCGGCGGGAGTAAGTACTTTCTAGTTATTGTGGATGATTATTCTCGCTTCACTTGGGTGTTCTTTTTGCAGGACAAATCTCATACCCAAGAGATCTTAAAGGGATTCTTAAGACGGGCTCAAAATGAGTTTGGCTTAAGGATCAAGAAAATTAGAAGCGACAATGGGACGGAGTTCAAGAACTCTCAAATTGAAGGCTTCCTTGAGGAGGAGGGCATCAAGCATGAGTTCTCTTCTCCCTACACTCCACAACAAAATGGTGTAGTGGAGAGGAAGAATCGAACTCTATTGGACATGGCAAGAACCATGCTTGATGAGTACAAGACACCGGATCGGTTTTGGGCCGAGGCGGTCAACACCGCCTGCTACGCCATCAACCGGTTATATCTTCATCGAATCCTCAAGAAGACATCTTATGAACTCCTAACCGGTAAAAAGCCAAATATTTCATATTTTAGAGTTTTTGGTAGCAAATGCTTTATTCTTGTTAAGAGAGGTAGAAAATCTAAATTTGCTCCTAAAACTGTAGAAGGCTTTTTACTAGGATATGACTCAAACACAAGGGCATATAGAGTCTTTAACAAGTCCTCAGGACTTGTTGAAGTTTCTTGTGACGTTGTGTTTGATGAGACTAACGGCTCTCAAGTAGAGCAAGTTGATCTTGATGAGATAGGTGAAGAACAGGCTCCATGCATAGCGCTAAGGAACATGTCCATTGGGGATGTGTGTCCTAAGGAATCCGAAGAGCCTCCGCATGCACAAGATCAACCATCCTCCTCCATGCAAGCATCCCCACCAACTCAAATTGAGGATGAGGCTCAAGATGTTGAACAAGAAGATCAAGAAGATGAGCCACCTCAAAATGACGGCAACGATCAAGGGGGAGATGCAAATGATGAAGACAAGGAGGATGAACAACCAAGGCCGCCACACCCAAGAGTCCACCAAGCAATACAACGAGATCACCCCGTCGACACCATCCTCGGCGACATTCATAAGGGGGTAACTACTCGATCTCGTGTTGCACATTTTTGTGAACATTACTCTTTTGTTTCCTCTATTGAGCCACACAGGGTAGAGGAAGCACTTCAAGATTCGGATTGGGTGATGGCGATGCAAGAGGAGCTCAACAATTTCACAAGGAATGAGGTATGGCATTTAGTTCCACGTCCTAATCAAAATGTTGTAGGAACCAAGTGGGTCTTCCGCAACAAGCAAGACGAGCATGGTGTGGTGACAAGGAACAAAGCTCGACTCGTGGCCAAGGGGTATTCACAAGTCGAAGGTTTGGATTTTGGTGAAACCTATGCACCCGTAGCTAGGCTTGAGTCAATTCGCATATTATTGGCCTATGCTACTTACCATGGCTTCAAGCTTTATCAAATGGACGTGAAGAGTGCCTTCCTCAATGGACCAATCAAGGAGGAGGTCTATGTTGAGCAACCTCCCGGCTTTGAAGATAGTGAGTACCCTAACCATGTTTATAGGCTCTCTAAGGCGCTTTATGGGCTCAAGCAAGCCCCAAGAGCATGGTATGAATGCCTTAGAGATTTCCTTATTGCTAATGGCTTCAAAGTCGGCAAAGCCGATCCTACTTTATTCACTAAAACTCTTGACAATGATTTGTTCGTATGCCAAATTTACGTTGATGATATTATATTTGGGTCGACTAACAAATCTACATGTGAGGAATTTAGTAGGATCATGACACAGAAATTCGAGATGTCTATGATGGGGGAGTTGAAGTATTTTCTAGGATTTCAAGTCAAACAACTCCAAGAGGGCACATTCATTTGCCAAACAAAGTATACTCAAGACATTCTAAGCAAGTTTGGAATGAAGGATGCCAAGCCCATCAAGACTCCCATGGGAACAAATGGGCATCTCGACCTCGACACGGGAGGTAAGTCCGTGGATCAAAAGGTATACCGGTCGATGATTGGTTCATTGCTTTATTTATGTGCATCTCGACCGAATATTATGCTTTCCGTATGCATGTGTGCAAGATTCCAAGCCGACCCTAAGGAATCACACCTTACGGCCGTAAAACGAATCTTGAGATATTTGGCTTATACTCCTAAGTTTGGGCTTTGGTACCCTTGGGGATCCACTTTTGATTTGATTGGTTATTCGGATGCCGATTGGGTGGGGTGTAAGATTAATAGAAAGAGCACATCGGGGACTTGCCAGTTCTTGGGAAGATCCTTGGTGTCTTGGGCTTCAAAGAAGCAAAATTCGGTCGCTCTTTCTACTGCCGAAGCCGAGTATATTGCCGCTGGCCATTGTTGCGCGCAATTGCTTTGGATGAGGCAAACCCTGCGGGACTACGGTTACAAATTAACCAAAGTTCCTCTTCTATGTGATAATGAGAGTGCAATCCGCATGGTGGATAATCCCGTTGAGCATAGCCGCACTAAACACATAGCCATTCGGTATCATTTTCTTCGGGATCACCAACAAAAGGGGGATATCGAGATTTCATACATTAACACTAAAGATCAATTAGCCGATATCTTTACCAAGCCACTTGATGAACAATCTTTTACCAGACTTAGGCATGAGCTTAATATTCTTGATTCTAGGAATTTCTTTTGCTAAACTTGCACACATAGCTCATATGAATACCTTTGATCATGTCTCTTTTATATGCTATGACTAATGTGTTTTCAAGTATATTCCAAATCAAGTCATAGGTATATTGAAAGGGAATTGGAGTCTTCGGCGAAGACAAGGCTTCCACTCCACTCTACTACTCATCCTTCGCCGTCGCTCCGCATCACTCTCCATCTTTGGTATAATCTTCACTCATTTATTTTATGACCAAAGGAGGAGAAAGTACTTCTATAGGCTCTAATAATTCCGTTTTTTGGCGATTCATGCCAAAGGGGGAGAAAATATGAGCCCAAAGCAAAAGGATCGCACCACCACCCTAATTTTAAAATTGATGATTTTCAATTGGTAAATTTCAAAATTGGTATCTCTTTGTGTTCTAAAGGGGGAGCAAGTAGGATTTTTAAAACTTGATATCTTAAAACCCTCTTGAACACTAAGAGGAGACTTTATTTGAGGGGGAGTTTTGTTTAGTCAAAGGGAAAGCATTTTGAACAAAGGAAGTAAATTTCAAAAACTTGAAAATGCCTTGCAAAATCTTATTCATCTATCTTTGACTATCTTGCAAAAGGACTTTGAAAAGAATTTACAAAAGAGTTTGCAAAAACAAAACTTATGGTGCAAATATGGTCCAATATGTCAAAAACAAAGAAAACAATCCATGCGCATCATGTAAACATTTATATTGGCTCAATTCCAAGCAACCTTTGCACTTACATCATGCAAACTAGTTCAATTATGCACTTCTATATTTGCTTTGGTTTGTGTTGGCATCAATCACCAAAAAGGGGGAGATTGAAAGGGAATTAGGCTTACACCTAGTTCCTAAATAATTTTGGTGGTTGAATTGCTCAACACAAATGTTGGACTAACTAGTTTGCTCTAGTGTATAAGTTATACAGGTGCAAAAGGTTCACACTCATCAAATAAAAAGATCAAGTTTTGGATTCAACAAAGGATCAAAGAGGCAACCGAAGGCCCTCTGGTCTGGAGACACCGGACTGTCCGGTGTACACCGGACAGTGTCCGGTGCGCCACCAGAGGACTCCAACTCGAACTCGCCACCTTCGGGAATTTCTTAGGCCGCTCCACTATAATTCACCGGACTGTCCGGTGTACACCGGACAGTGTCCGGTGCTCCATAGAAGCGCGGCCTCCTCAACTCGCCAGCCTCGGGTTCGCGCAGCAGCCGCTTCGCTATAATTCACCGGACATGTCCGGTGCATCCTCAGGGCAACGGCTACTTCGCGCCAACGGTCACCTGCAGGCGCATTCAATGCGCGCTCTGCGCGCGCAGATGGCAGGCGCGCCCATACTGGCGCACCGGACAATGAACAGTTGATGTCCGGTGTGCACCGGACATCCAGGCGGGCCCAGAAGTCAGAAGCTCCAACGGTCAGAATCCAACGGCACTGGTGACGTGGCGGGGCACCGGACATGTCCGGTGTGCACCGGACTGTCCGGTGCGCCATCGAACAGATAGCCTCCACCAACGGTCAAGTTTGGTGGTTGGGGCTATAAATACCCCAACCACCCCACCATTCATTGCATCCAAGTTTTCCAACTTCCAACCACTATACAAGAGCTAGCATTCATTGCAAAGCACACCAAAGAGATCAAATCCTCTCCCAACTCCTCACAAAGCCCTAGTGACTAGAGAGAGTGATTTGTAGTGTTCATTTGAGCTCTTGCGCTTGGATCGCTTCTTTTTCTTTGGCATTCTTTCTTGTGATCATACACTCACTTGTAATTGAGGCAAGAGACACCAATTGTGTGGTGGTCCTTGCGGGAAGTTTGATTCCCAAGTGATTTGAGAAAGAGAAGCTCACTCGGTCCGAGGGACCGTTTGAGAGAGGGAAGGGTTGAAAGAGACCCGGCCTTTGTGGCCTCCTCAACGGGGAATAGGTTTGAGAGAACCGAACCTCGGTAAAACAAATCCGCGTGTCTCACTTCTTATTCGCTTGCGATTTGTTTTGCGCCCTCTCTCGCGGACTCTATTATATTTCTAATGCTAACCCGGCTTGTAGTTGTGATTATTTCTGAGATTTTCAGTTTCGCCCTATTCACCCCCCCTCTAGGCGACTTTCAGTTTGCCACTAAACATGACTAGAACTCATCGAAGTACTGAAACTCCTGAAAGTCCTCCATGTTGCCATTATGTTTTCCTGAGCACTGATTGCAATGGGGACAACCTGGGTTTGGGTGGTTTTTAAAGCAAGGGAGAGTACACATCAACGTACTCAGCAAATGTCATGTTTGGCTAATGTGGACTAGCTGTATATGGAGTTAAGCTCAAAGCAGTTGCTTTTAGTTGGTCAGATATTTATTACTAGTAGAAAAGTCAAGTTTTAGTAATAAACCCAAGTACTTACCCAAAAGTACTCCCTTCAAGAGAAAATACCAGAAACCACAGTTATAATCATCACCAATTACCATCATCATAAAAGTATCCAAAGTTACTCTAATCAAAGAGGATCTCAAGGCTACTCTTAACCGTGAGCACGACTGATATACTAGTTTCTAACACTCTGCTGAGGTTGCACACATTACCCACGAGTCATGAACCCTTCCTAGCCTGGGTTGTACAGACTCAATCTTCACTACCGAGGTGAATGGCCAGGGATTCACTACATAGCCTTTACAAAGATTCCCTTGGTGTGCAGTTGCTCGTTAGGTTTCGCCAGTCGTACAAACATAGTACTCCTCCCTAAGGTGGGTGACAAACAAAACCAAATCGAATAAAACTCGGCACCCATCCTTAGTAGAGCAAGCACTATGCTCTGGCCCCCATTGACGGCCCTACGGCAAAGCCAACTACACCCCCAAGTTCATATAATTAATCAGCTAAGGGCGTCCCATTCCACCCTCATGGTTGTACTATTATCCCGGGTGGTCTCTCAACGAACAGGTCCTTACAGAGAGGTACTCAGGAAATAGCCTGAGTCCCCTAAAGTATCACAAGTTCATCATCATAATCAAGATAACATCATCGTATCATAAATGTTCTCATCATATTTGTTGATTAAAGTAAAGCAATAGCATGAAGCTAACCATAATAACCCAAAAGGTAATCAAGGACAAGGTAAATATAAAGCTAGTCAATCCTTAGGTTTTAATTATGTAGTGCAAGACAGTGAATTATAAAGTAAATAGTACATAATGGTCATAGGACACTTGCCTTCACCAGGTTGCTGCTCAGGGAAGTCTCCTGCAACACACTCGAAAACCTCGGACTACTCGTTGTCTACGCAAAGTAATCATTCATTCAACAGATTTGGGAAATGATAAAGAAACAGTACACCAAACATGTGCAATCAAGTGAACACAAGTTCAATAGAAAAGTACAAACACACAAGTGAAATCTAGGTTCTAGGGTAGCCTAATACACCTAGAGGTTTGTGGTTCTCTAAATACTGCCTATCTCAGTGGATCACATAACTTAACTATAGTTATTTTAATGAACTACTAAAGTTATTCCAGGGAGGAGATCATACATTACATGAGATCAATTTCACAAAGTTGACCATTTAACTATTCATTAGGGTTTTCCTTTTAATAAGTAAACCATTACTTTAAATGCACCTGTTGGGGACTTGTTCTCAAGTGCTATGAATTAAGAACAAGGCAACACAAAAAGGTTAATGATTAATGCCCTTCGTCCTTCAGAGCATTATCTCCCTTAGGATATAATGATCTTCAGACGAAGGTCATGAAGGACGTACCTTCGACATTACAGTATATTTCAATGAAAGGAGAAGCATATGAGACATGAGAAATAACATAAATAATCATATGTCATCATTAATATCATTTAATCATATAGTCATGAATACACTTGAACAATATTGAATTACATTTTTACCTTCGGCTTGACAGAAGGCAAAAGTCCAAGCGTGACGCGCGAGTGAATACAAGTCAGCGTGAACAGTACGGGGGTACTGTTCATCTATTTATAGACACAGGACACAGCCTGTGACGGATTACAATTATGCCCCTCATAAAAGTTTACAACATTGACTCAGACCTTTATGGATTAAAAGGTCATTCTATCTCTATGTCGGTTTGTAATGCCGA
The DNA here is from genome assembly GCA_029449295.1 of Zea luxurians. Lineage (NCBI taxonomy): Eukaryota > Viridiplantae > Streptophyta > Magnoliopsida > Poales > Poaceae > Zea > Zea luxurians. Next base: position 9,338,878 of record JAOPSE010000063.1, read on the forward strand.
AGCTTCATGAAAAGGAACCTTCGGTCATCTCCTGGGGACAACTTCAGCCGAAGCTGCTTCTTCCCGTAAGACCTTCGGCGCAACGAAGCATGGCCCCAACAGTAGCCCCTTTCGCGGCGCTAGATCGTTTTTCGTAACGAGCTTGATCCGTGAAAAAAGCCTCTTAAGCTTCGGGAAGCCGAAGGTCCAAAAAACACCTTCCCTGAGCTCGTTGTCGAGAAACGATCCAGTTTCCGAGCGCGTGCCAGGCCCACCTTGCAGAGTTACTGTTTGGTCTCTGCGGTCCACCGCGCAGCGAGTGCTAGTGACTGTCCGCCTGGTGTAAAAATCCTGGCGCTTCGCCTTCTTACCTGCAGCACTATATAAACAGACGGGTAGGTGTGAAGTTACCACAGCATTCATTGCTATTTGCACTGTTTTGCTGCCAAAATTTTTAACCATAGCCGAAGCTTGACTCTCGGAATTGAACAAAGGTCCAACTCGAAGTCTGCTTCGTCAGAAGGAAAGGCTTCGGGAGAAAAAAGTATTCAAGAAAGTATTCAATTTCCACAGACTCAGAATTAATGGCCAGAGTGCGATCTACCGCCAGGGTTGAGCGTGAAGGAGACGAAGCTGAAGGTTCGGAGACTGTTCCCATCTCCGAAGCAATGCAATGATCCGGACTGGTAACTGCGGAAGAAATTCCCACTGTTGAAGCAGAACAAGCAACTGCCGAAGCAGAAGAGGAGAACATTGAAGAAACTGATCCCGAAGATGACTATCGCATTGCCATGCCAAGCAAGCCCAGCCACTTGGACTTCGGAAAGTCGACCGTTTCGAAGGCTGATCTCTCCAAGATGGTAAAATCAGGTTATTTCAGTGAAAATCAGAAGAAACTACTTCGCTTCGGGGGAGAAGAAACTACCCCGAAGCCAGAGAAGGATGAGATAGTCATTTTCAAGAGCTTTCTAAAGGCTGGGTTGAGATTCCCCCTCCATGGGATTATTGCAGATGTATTGAAGAAGTTTGGAATCTACTTTCATCAGTTGACTCCTAACGCTATCGTTAGGCTTAGTGTTTATATTTGGGCCCTCCGAAGCCAGGCAGTGGAGCCGTTTGCCGACAGCTTTTGTCGAGTCCATGAGCTACATTACCAGACGAAGGCTAGAAAAGATGGATTACATGATAACTTTGGTTGTTACAATTTTGCCTATCGGAAAACAACAAAGTTTCCTGTTATTAGCTACCGAAGCAAATGGCCGGCAGGCTGGAAGTCTGAGTGGTTTTATGTGAAAGTTGACGAAGACAAAGAGAAGTTGGTACAAAGCCCACTTGAATTAATCTTCGGAGAAACAAGACCGCGATGCCACATGACATTGGAAGGTCCCACCTGGGCTGCACTGGGTGAGTTTAAAATTATTTCAGAGCATATCAGTACCAGGGATCTGGTTCAAGAGTTCTTGGCCTTCAGGGTTTTCCCTACTCTAAAAGAATGGGAAATGCCGAAGCTAGAGGGGGAGAAGAAGAAAGGGGAACTTGTCCGGCTTCCTTACCATTTCAAGTTCAAGAAATACTTTAAAAAACCTTGCCAAGAGTGGCTGGACACAGTTGAAGTAATGTGCAATGAAATTCTTGGAAATTATTCGAAAAAAGAAGATCAATTGATGACTGCGGCCTTCGGCACCCGTCCGAAGCGAAGGCTGAACCGAGTGTTTGATGCCCTGGGTTTTGAGTACCCTGATTATGAACAGCTAAACAAGGGTGCTGAGGGGCAAAAAAGAAAAAGGGTGGCCGAAACTTTGAACAAAGATGAGGAAGAACCATCAAAAAAGAAGATTATTCCAAAGAAAAGAAGAATATCATCTCCGAAGCGAAAATTATCCGATGAAGAGAGGACTCCTGCATCGCCCTCTACCACCGATGTGGAGGAAATCTTAAAGGTAATGACTGAACCCCTGCCCGCGAAGCTAAGTCCATTAGGGCCTCAACTGACGAAGCTTTTTCGAAAGGTGGAGGAGCCGGAAAAAACGAAGATAACCAAAACAAAGAGGCAAAGAATTATTGCAGTGACCGAAGTTATTGACAAGACGCCACCGAGGGCTTCAACTCGGAAAACGCCAGCGGTTGAGGGCACAACAAATGTCGAAGTCGCACCTTCGGAGGTCGCGGCTACCGAAGCCGCTTCAGCCGAAGATTTGAACTTGGAAACTACAATTGAAGACATCGACAAAATTCTGCTAGATATGGCCGCAGAAGAAGCCACCACCGCTGCCGAAGAAACCATGGCCACAGTGCCGGGCAAGGAAAAGGAAATAGCCGAAGATACTTCGGAGGACGAAGCCTTCATATTTCAAAATTTAGTTGGACAAGAACTGTCGAAGGCCGAAATAGGAGAGCTTAAAGAATATGCCAAATCTTGCGGATATAAGCCAGGAGCTCTTCTTTTCGGAGGTGTTGACGATGAAAAATTAGGCTGCATCCGAGATCAAACTGGTGCTAAGGTCATCGGTACTCTATCAAAGAGTATCGGTTTTCCGAAGCTAGAAACAGATATCAGCCGCTACCGACGACAACATATCGTTGGTAGCTTATTTTATTCCAACTTTAAGGTAAACAACTTTTCTCTGACTTTTATTGTTTTTAATAATGAAAATGTTCCTAACGAAGGTTGTTTATGTGCAGAGCATGCTACTGAGCAAAGCTTTAAAGATGCAGCAGGATCTAGAGGATAAGAAACACGAAGCTATAATTGAAAATTTAGAGAGCAAACTAAAAGAGCAATCAGCTATTATTGAAAAGAAAGACTTCGAACTCCAAACAACTGAAGGCTTATTGGCAGACACTGAAGCTAAAGTAGCAGAATTGAATTCGAAGCTTCTCTGCCAATCAAAACAATTTGAACAAGAGAAACTAGAGCTTAATTCAAAACTTGAGGCCGAAGTCCAAACCAGCTCAGATTTGAAGAAATCATTAACAAGCCTTCAAGACAAATGTTTGAAATTCAGTAACAACTGTATTCAACAATTAAAAAAGATCTTTTACTCAGTTGGAGCCAGCAGTGGGAAGTTCGCCCCTTCAGCTGAAAATTTGCCAAGAACCTTCGAACATATTGAAGCTGAAATTGATGAGCTTGACGAAGTTATAGCCGGGCACGGTGACTTCTGTGCCTGGGTAGCTTCTCGGGGCACTGCTGCAGCGTTCCTGAAGGCCGGCTGTGATCATGGAAAAATCGTCAACAGGCCCAATTTCACTCTGTCTCCATCAATTCTAGACGATATTCCTGACCTCGCCCGAAGCATTTCAAACAGATTTATAAAAATGATATGGACAAAAGGCGGGCGAGAGAAGGCTGGAGACGAAGCTCGAAGTCATCTTGAACCAGTAAGAAATGATACCTTGTGCTTACCTTCTCCTTTACACTTGATTTTTACTCGTAATACCTTGATTCATGTAGGATGACGAAGCTGAAGGTGATGCTTAAAAAATATGCCACCGAAGCTGAAGCTCAGTGAAGATCAGTAGGAGTACACTGTAGAAAAAACTCAAGAGACTTTTGTAACAACTTTTGTAAATACAATTAAACTGTTCTTAATGAACTTTGTACATACCTTGTAATATATTCTTACCCTTCCATTGAGGCGCTTTGATGTGGACGAAATTAGTATTTTGAGCCAAAGGCGAAAAAACACCTTCCCTTCTTTTCGTACACAACGAAGCATAAAAGACCGCTTCTTCTTTTGTCCGAAGCTTTTCTTTTTTGTACACAACGAAGCATAAAAGACCGCTTCTTCTTTTTGCCGAAGCTTTTCTTTTTTGTACACAACGAAGCATAAAAGACCGCTTCTTCTTTTTGCCGAAGCTACCACTTATGCCATGATGATGATTATCCTATATATGCCTGAATGAATGCTTATGAATGCAAATGCTATGATGTAATGTGATGTGCGAATGAATGTCCAAAACACATATCCGAAGCCATATCCTCAGCCATTATTTCCTTAGAAACAACCACACATCAGCTCTGCATTCCCTTAGGAACGTCTTTGGAGCTTCTTCGCCTTTTACTTTCGGCGGAATCAGCGTTGACTTTTCGCTGTAAGCTCTGCATTCCCTAAGGAACGTCTTTGGAGCTTCTTCGCCTTTTACTTTCGGCGGAATCAGCGTTGACTTTTCGCTGTAAGCTCTGCATTCCCTAAGGAACGTCTTTGGAGCTTCTTCGCTTTTTACTTTCGGCACTCGATGGTGCGTTCTCAGCTTTTACATTTACATTCTTTGGGGGATTTTGCTCTTATAGAACTAAAAAGGAAATTACATATGATGGCCCCATTAAAAACCTTTCTCCCCCTTTAGAAAGGAAAAGGGTGCCATGAAAAAGAAGAAACATAAAAGAGTTACATCAAATTACACATAATATCGCCGAAGCTCATCCGCATTCCAAGATCTTGGAATGTCGTTGCCGTCCATGTCCTTCAATCTGTATGAACCAGGTCTTGACGAAGATACTACCAAGAAAGGTCCCTCCCATTTCAACTGTAACTTGCCCACTGTGTCTGGGTTAGCCACTCTCCGAAGCACCAAATGTCCCGGCTCAATATTCTTTAGCCGAACTTTTCTATCTCGCCATTTGACTGTTTCGGCCTGGTATTTATTGATATTTTCCACAGCTTGAAGCCTGATCCCTTCTAAAGCATCTTTTTCCACAAAACAAGCATCTTCAGGGCCTGATTCTGCCGAAGCTACTACTCTTATTGATCCAGTTTTAGCTTCTTCCGGAGTTATTGCTTCGTCACCGAATAATAACTTGAATGGAGTAAAGCCTGTAGATCTTGATGTTGTTGTATTGTGGCTCCACACCACTTTGGTTAACTGATCTGGCCACTTTCCCCTGGGTTGATTGAAGATTAACTTCATTATTCCTGTCATTATAATGCCGTTGGCTCTTTCAACAAGGCCATTTGACTCCGGATGCCTGACTGATGCAAAATGGATCTTCGTACCAATTTGATCACAGAAATTTCTGAAAGCTTCGGAGTCAAATTGTGTTCCATTATCCACAGTGATGGCCTTCGGTACCCCAAAACGACAAACAATATTCTGCCAGAAAAACTTTTGGACAGTGGCCGAAGTTATTGTGGCTAATGGCTTTGCCTCAATCCATTTAGAAAAATACTCCACAGCCACTATGACATATCTTAAATTCCCTTGTGCCGGTGGTAACGGTCCTAACAAGTCAAGGCCCCACCTTTGCAATGGCCAGATGTGTTGAATGAGCTGTGTTAAAGACGAAGGCTGTTTTTGATCTCTTGCACATTTCTGACAGCCTTCGCACTTTTGAACTAACTCCGCTGCATCCGAAGCTGCCTTCGGCCAATAAAATCCTTGGCGGAAAACTTTTCCAAGTAACGGCCTAGATCCAATGTGGGATCCACACAGGCCTGCATGTATTTCTTTCATCAACTCTATACCTTCGGTTCTAGATAAACACTTGAGCCGCGGAGCGCAAACTCCATGTTTGTATAACTCCCCTTCTATCATGACATATGGACGAGCTCTTGCCTCTATCCTTTTATTATAAGCTTCGTCATCTGAAAGGAACTTACCCTGAAGGTAAGAGATGATCTCAGTTCTCCAATCTTCGCTATAAGCAGGAGATATGTTGAGGACTGCTCTTTCAAGGAGCTCCACTGAAGGTGCCTTTATTGTTTCGAAGAACACATCCGAAGGTAGCGGCAGCCCCTGTGCTGCTGACTTAGCTAGCAAATCAGCATGCTCATTTTGTCCTCGAGGGATATTTTTGACAGAAAACCCTTCGAAGGAAGCTTCGATTCTTCGGACCGTGTCTAGATATTTCTCAAGCTTCGGATCTTTAGCCTTGCAACTTTTGTCGATATGACCCGAAACAACCTGGGAATCAGTTTTAAGAATCGCCCTTCTGATTCCCATTGCCTTTAATTTCCGAAGGCCCAGGAGCAGGGCTTCGTACTCAGTAATATTGTTTGTACAGCTGAAATCAAGTCTTGCCGCATAACAAGTTTTAACCTTGGAAGGTGAGACCAACACAGCGGCTGCTCCTGCTCCGAAGGTTCCCCAAGAGCCATCACAAAACACTGTCCACACTTCGGCATCTTTATTTGCTTCTTCATCCTGAGCCCCTGGCGTCCAATCGGCAATGAAATCTGCCAACGCTTGGGACTGGATCGAGGATCTATGCACATAATCAATGCAAAATTCATTGAGCTCTGCAGCCCACTTTCCAATCCGTCCAGTAGCTTCTCTATTTCTCATAATATCCTTCAACGGCTGCGAAGAAGGAACAACAATATTGTATGCCTGAAAATAATGCCGAAGCTTCCTGGATGCCATCAAAACGGCATATAATACCTTCTCCAGTTCTGTATAATTTTTCTTTGATACACTAAGGACTTCAGATACAAAATACACTGGAACCTGCTTCCTGACTTGGCCATCAAGCTTCTCCTGGACAAGTGCCGCACTTACTGCTGAGTGCGAAGCTGCCACATATAACAACAAAGGAGCCCCTGCGTTGGTGGAGTTAATGTTGTTAGATCTATCAAATATTGCTTCAGCTCTTCGAAGGCTTTTTGTTGGCTTGGTCCCCATTGAAAGACTTCAGCTGACTTCAGCACCTCGAAGAATGGTAAATTTCTTTCTGCTGATCTGGATATGAATCTATTGAGAGATGCCAGCCTCCCTGTCAATCTTTGGGCCCCCTTTCTTGTAGTTGGTGGCTCCATTCGAAGTATAGCTTCAATTTTATTTGGATTGGCTTCAATTCCCTTTGTTGAAACCAAGCATCCAAGAAATTTCCCCTTCTTTACTCCGAAGACACATTTTTCTGGGTTCAGCTTCAAACCAGCTTGTCTGAAACTGGCGAAGGTCTCCTGCAAATCAGCAATATGATTTTCCTGCTTCGTGCTTTTTACAATGATGTCATCAACATAAGTTAGCACATTTCTGCCTATCTGAGACTGGAGGACCTTCGCAGTCATTCTGCTGAAACTTCCTCCAGCGTTTTTGAGCCCCTCAGGCATTCGAAGATAGCAATATGTGCCACTTGGGGTTATGAAGCTAGTCTTCGGCTCATCTTCCTTCTTCATCCAGATTTGGTGATAGCCTCAGTAACAATCTAGCAGACTCATGAGCTCTGAAGAAGCTGCTGCATCAACTAAAGAGTCTATCCTTGGCAATGGGAATTCGTCCTTCGGACAAGCCTTGTTGAGATCTGTGAAATCGATACACATTCTCCACTTGCCATTGGCCTTCTTTACCATAACAGTGTTAGCTAGCCATTCTGGGTACTTTACTTCTCTGATAACTCCTGCACTGAGGAGTCTTTTTACTTCATTGCGAGCCCCTTCGGCCTTGTCATCAGACATTTTCCGAAGCCTCTGCTTTCGGGGTCTGAAGGATGGGTCAACATTGAGCAAATGTTCAATAACATCCCGATTTACTCCACAGAGATCATTGGCTGACCATGCAAAAACATCTTTGTTGTTGAACAAAAACCTTATCAAGGTTTTCTCCTGCTCTTCGGATAATTGAGAACCCAACAACACCTTCTGCTCTGCTATGTCCTCACACAAGAGCATGGGCTTCGGCTGATCTGCTGAAGCTGCTTTCTCCCTTCTGAATTTGTACTGTTCACAAGCTTCAGCTCCATCTATGTTATGGATTGCTTTGGAGTCAGTCCAGCTTCCTTCGGCCCTTCTAGCAGCTTCCTGGCTTCCATGAATAGCAATAGGCCCTTGGTCCGAAGGTATCTTCATGCAGAGGTAAGCTGGGTGAAGAATTGCTTCGAAGGCATTGAGAGTACCGCGACCAATGATAGCATTGTAAGGATACTCCATGTCAACAATATCAAACACAATTTGCTCAGTCCTTGTGTTGTTAACAAATCCGAAGGTTACTGGCATGGTAATCTTCCCGAGTGCTACAATCTGCCGCCCTCCGAAGCCACAAAGAGGGTGCGTAGCATCATGGATTTTGTCTTTGGGCTCTTGCATTTGTCTGAAGGCCTTAGCAAATATAATATCAGCTGCACTGCCTGTATCAACTAAGACATTGTGGACCAGAAATCCTTTGATCACACAAGAGATAACCATAGCATCATTGTGTGGGTAATCCTTGAGTTGAAGGTCCTCTTGGGAGAAGGTAATAGGAATGTGAGACCACCTCGACTTGATGAAGGGTCCTTGCACCCCAACATGCTGTACCCTTCTCTGTGCTTCCTTCTTCTGCTTCTTGTTAGCTGGCTCTGAACATGAACCGCCTGTTATCGGGAACAGCAGCTTCGGAACCGAAGCAGCTCCAGCTTGATCATTGAACGAAGCCATCAGCTCAGAAAAGTGGAAGTGAGTTCACCGGAGGTGGGCGCCAATGTTGGGGACTTGTTCTCAAGTGCTATGAATTAAGAACAAGGCAACACAAAAAGGTTAATGATTAATGCCCTTCGTCCTTCAGAGCATTATCTCCCTTAGGATATAATGATCTTCAGACGAAGGTCATGAAGGACGTACCTTCGACATTACAGTATATTTCAATGAAAGGAGAAGCATATGAGACATGAGAAATAACATAAATAATCATATGTCATCATTAATATCATTTAATCATATAGTCATGATACACTTGAACAATATTGAATTACATTTTTACCTTCGGCTTGACAGAAGGCAAAAGTCCAAGCGTGACGCGCGAGTGAATACAAGTCAGCGTGAACAGTACGGGGGTACTGTTCATCTATTTATAGACACAGGACACAGCCTGTGACGGATTACAATTATGCCCCTCATAAAAGTTTACAACATTGACTCAGACCTTTATGGATTAAAAGGTCATTCTATCTCTATGTCGGTTTGTAATGCCGAAGCTTCATGAAAAGGAACCTTCGGTCATCTCCTGGGGACAACTTCAGCCGAAGCTGCTTCTTCCCGTAAGACCTTCGGCGCAACGAAGCATGGCCCCAACAGTAGCCCCTTTCGCGGCGCTAGATCGTTTTTCGTAACGAGCTTGATCCGTGAAAAAAGCCTCTTAAGCTTCGGGAAGCCGAAGGTCCAAAAAACACCTTCCCTGAGCTCGTTGTCGAGAAACGATCCAGTTTCCGAGCGCGTGCCAGGCCCACCTTGCAGAGTTACTGTTTGGTCTCTGCGGTCCACCGCGCAGCGAGTGCTAGTGACTGTCCGCCTGGTGTAAAAATCCTGGCGCTTCGCCTTCTTACCTGCAGCACTATATAAACAGACGGGTAGGTGTGAAGTTACCACAACATTCATTGCTATTTGCACTGTTTTGCTGCCAAAATTTTTAACCATAGCCGAAGCTTGACTCTCGGAATTGAACAAAGGTCCAACTCGAAGTCTGCTTCGTCAGAAGGAAAGGCTTCGGGAGAAAAAAGTATTCAAGAAAGTATTCCCTTTCTGCTGGTGGAAAGGATAAGGCCATACTCCTAAATCACTTAAGCCTAATTTGGAGACTTATATCAACTTGGCCATACACAACAACTCGACCTATGTAACAAGTTACATAACTTACCCAATCAATAGAGTCTTAATGGATTGCATAATCTATCAACCACCACCTGACATCAAACCAGATTTTGACCTACATCATGTAGTTTATCTCATCCATAACTATCTTAACCATATTCCCCCAACTATGATGATATACACCGACCCCGAGACCAAGATCAGAAAAGAACAAGATCAACCTCGTCAAGGAAGGAGAGAAGTCAAACCCGATCTTCAGATGCATTACCACCCAACAAGGAGTTCTTTCTCACCATAAACTTTCTGACCCCAAGCAATTCTTGCCCTAACTTATCCATCTCTTAGATCCTACATAATAAGTGGCTGAATACCAATGCTCTCCTAATCACGCACTAATGAAAAAAAAACAAAAAAAAACAGGCTCTTGATTTTGAACTAATTAGAAACAAAAAGCTAAATTACAAACCAATTCTTTTCTATTCCTTTTCTTACAAATCTCGAGGACGAGATTATTTTTAAGGGGGGTAGGATTTGTAATACCCACTTTGTAAGAAAAGTCTAGAGAGAAATTATATAATACTTTATATCCATATGTGTTACCTATGTTTCTCATTTCATGTGAACACCATAATTAAACAAATAAATAAATGACAAAAGATACCCAACGAAACTTGCCTCATGCGGAGTTTTTACTTGATTGTGCATTTGTGCTTAATAAAAAAAAATGTGTCATTAATAGCATATCAATGGATCCATAGAATTTAAACTCTAACTTGAAAATAAAACCCTAAAAAAAATAGAGGGGAGAAAGGAAATTTTAATAAAGTAATTCCCTTTCTTCCATATTTAAACAATAGGGAGAAGAACAAATAATAATAATAAATAAATAATTTCATTGCAAGTAATAGAAGTATTAGAATTTGGTTTGATGTTTGAAACCAAGAGATTAAAATCAGAATTCGAATTTTGTTTGAATTGTTGGTTTGGAAGTAAAACAGAAAAAAAAATATAAATAAAAGAAAAGGGATATACCTGTGCCATGAGCTGAATTGGGTGCTTCTCGGCCCAACTACCTCTCTGGCCGGCCCAACTTCATTTTCCACCCTCCTTCCGTTGTGCCACGCCGGCCACTGGCATGTGGGCCCCGCCAGTCAGTGGCAACCATGCACGGACTCGCTACCCGTGGCTGATTCCTGTGGCCCGCTCGCCAGCCCCGTTCACTCCTCACACCGCCTTGTGGGCCCAATTTCACTGGTGGTCGTCTTTGAGGTTTCGACTCCGAACTGAATGCGAGAATGGCGGACAGTCTCCGTCTCGACCTGGATTATCGCGGGGTTGGTAGCTCATCCTAGGTGTATAAATACCCTCGTGCGACGATACTCATTACCGCGTCCCCGTGATCTACACCTCCGCGCGGTTAGTAAATCCCATTGATGGATTCGTACGCGCTGTTGATGAGGTCGCCGTGGCTGCGCATGTACCTACGCCGGGCGCTCTCCGCCACGCATCAGCCACCACCGGCGGCGCCGAGGTCATCCTCGTCGCTTCAATAGCTGGTAAGGAAACCCCCACGTTCTCGCCCTACCTTTCTGTCATGGCGTAGCTTGCTTAGCCCAAGGTCGGGTCGGCGTATTGCTCGACGTAGTTGGGCGCGGCATCACCTATTGGCTTGATTTAGCATAGACGCGGTGGCGTTGGAGCTCGTCTGTGTGCATTTGAGGGCACCCCGCTGGCGGTGCTACGTCTCCCGAGCGCGCGCGGGTCGCGATTGGCGCCTTGAAGAAGAAGACTCCTCTGCCGTCGATCCCTGAGTGGACAGCCATGAGGGGTTAGGGATGTGCTGGCCGTTGGATGGCCAGGGAAACGACCGTGATCGGGTCACGTGTCCTTCGCGCTTTAAATCCGTGCCGTTGGGGCGATCGTAGGGCTGTAAGGGAATTCGGGCTCGGGGCAATCCAGTTCATCGGATTTGGATCCAACGGTAACCCTAGCGTGTGACTGCTGTTTGGGCACGATCAAATCGTGACCTTTAGAATCTAATCCAACGGCCGTGCTTGGCCGATACCCCTTCGCCGTGGTCACTTTCTAAAAGAGACCCTGGGGTTTCATCTATTTAACCCGCCATCCACGGCAGGGGGGGTTATGTGTCTTCGGAAGATTTATACCATGGCCCCTGTACTATCTGCTATTTGTGCGCCCAGTCCAAGGATTTATAAAACCCAGTAAAAGTAATTAGAAAATGGTTTTTAATACGAAAATAATTACTAGAACTTGTTTAATTTGTAGAAAATCCATACGAACTCCAAATTGGACCATTTCAGTTCCTATAATTTTGTAATATTATTGTTTATCATTTATTGCCACTGGTTTTACATAAAAGTCACATTAAAATTGTTATCTTAATTAATCTTGTACTAAGCACATAGAATCTTTAGAAATCCATAACTTAAAATCTATAACTCCAAAATTAATAATTCCTGTTCCTGTGATCTTATTTAAATATGAAGATTATTAATATGTATTTTGCATATATGCTTGGTGTAATGTTAATTTTGCCTATCACATGTTTGTTTGTATTGCTACGACTAGCAGTGAGGTCACGAGTCACCTGAAGATCATCCTGGTACCTGGAATCTCAAGTCTCAGGCAAGTTGTGCCCTTGATCACTTCTTTTACCCACTCATGTTCTAATTAATCATAATGATCTGCATAGGTTAATTTTGATGGGACCCAATAGGTTACCCTAGTTTGTCTATCTTTATACCTTGTTTACCACTGATCTTTCTGGGTAGTACTTGCTAGTGCTATATATGGTTTTGGGTATGAAGATTACACTATTCATGATTATTACTTATGTTATCAGTTGTTATTTATTGTTCATGTTAAGATCATTATGTTAATTGGAACATGGAGAACCACCCGGGAAAACAGTGCTACCACAAGGGTGGAATGGGACGCCCTTGGCTGATTAATTAGGAAAGCTAGTGGAAGACTACCTTACCCGAAAGGGGCAAGGGCAGTAGGGGAGTGGTCAGTGTAGGGAGGCCCTCGGGAGGATTTTGCTGCGATGGCGGTCCTGCAAGAGATTCCTGCATTGGAACTTCCTATAAACTGTAGCGGGTTTTCGGAAGCTAGTGGAACTTTGTAAAGGCCTCGTAGTGGATCCCTAGCCATTCACCTCGGTAGTGTCTAAGGGCCTTGCAAACCCTGGCGACATGGGATACACGACTTGTGGGTAAAGATGCGCAACCTCTGCAGAGTGTAAAACTGGTATACTAGCCGTGCTCACGGTCAAGAGCAGCTCGGACACTCACATGATTAAATTATGGAACTAAATTCAATTTGTCATATGCATTGCATCGCAGGTGAAGTTGTTACCTTTATTCTACTACTTAACTGGGTTGGTATTTACTTATACTTAGTAACTGCTAATAAAATTTTGACCAACTTTAAAAGCAATGCTCAGCTCTAACCATCTTCTTTGGTAAGCCTTACACTTCACGTGAGCTCCCACCTTTGGCGAGTTCATGCACATTATTCCCCACAACTTGTTGAGCGATGAACGTATGTGAGCTCACTCTTGCTGTCTCACACACCCCACAGGTCAAGAACACGTACCGCAGGATGAAGCGTATGGAGGATGCTGCGATGTGTTCGTGAGAGGTCTAGGTCGTCGTCTCCCAGTCAACTTTGGGTTGCTGGACTGTTGTCTCCTTATAATGTAATTATTTATTTTGTATAGAACTCCTGTTATATATAAAGTTGTGACATTCGATCCTGTGCCACTATACATCATATGTGTGAGACTTGGTCCCAGCATACCTGGTGTTTATGTTAGCGCCCGGGTTTTGGACCCCTAAAATCCGGGTGTTACAGAAGTGGTATCAGAGGAATGTTGACTGTAGGACGAAACCTAGATAGAACTGGACAACCATTCTTTACTTACCCTACTCTGATTCTTTCTAAACTTCTCTTAATCTTTTCTCATCTATTTCCGCTTACTCTGATTATTCTTACCTTTTCAGTCTAAAGACAAATGTGGATTTCACACTTTAAAATCCCATATCTAAAGTGACCTTTGGGAATAGGAGACCTAATCCTAGGAACAAAAACAAAACTATTTTTATAAGTGTTTATGTATTTGAATGTTTGTTCTTATGATACTTGTCTGATTTGGATCTTTGTTTGAGTGTGATGAGTTGTGGAGTAATGTCCACAATTGCATCTGCATATACACATAGGTATTAAAATATATTTATAAAATAACTAGACAACCTAGATTATCCCCGTTGGAACATATCTAGCATAAGAGATTTATCTTATCCTAAAAGATCCCATTCTAACCAATTCATCTTATCTTAAAAGATTCTCCCTTATCTTAATAGATCCATCTCATCTTAAAAGATACTCGTCTTATCTTGAAAAGATTTTATCCTTATCCCAATAAATCTAACTGACCTCACAAGATTCTACCTTATCCTCATGGATTCATCTTACCCTAATTAGCATATTTATCCTAGTCTAAAATATCAACCATGATCTAATTTAAAGTAATTAGATATTGTCTAGACTAATCCGGTGATACCAATCTAGATCCCATCTAATCTAATATGATCCAATCTAAAGTGAGTTATTTAAATTAGTTAGTACTAGTGAAATGGATTAGACCTCACTCCTATAAGAATGATTTAAGCTAAATTGATGCCCTAGATTAACTTGACCATATACATATGCAACTACCTTACCCATCCGATAGTTGCATAATCCCTCTGTGTTAACACTAATAGAGCTTCTGGCCTACCTACACCGTATACCCCATCCTATCTCAAAAGATTCTAACATATCTTAACAAGATAAATCTTACCCTGATAAATCTATCTAACTTAAACTAGTCTAATCTAGATCATATCTAATTTAATATGGTCTAATCTAGTGTGAGTTACTTAATGCTGGTGGAAAGGATAAGGCCATACTCCTAAATCACTTAAGCCTAATTTGGAGACTTATATCAACTTGGCCATACACAACAACTCGACCTATGTAACAAGTTACATAACTTACCCAATCAATAGAGTCTTAATGGATTGCATAATCTATCAACCACCACCTGACATCAAACCAGATTTTGACCTACATCATGTAGTTTATCTCATCCATAACTATCTTAACCATATTCCCCCAACTATGATGATATACACCGACCCCGAGACCAAGATCAGAAAAGAACAAGATCAACCTCGTCAAGGAAGGAGAGAAGTCAAACCCGATCTTCAGATGCATTACCACCCAACAAGGAGTTCTTTCTCACCATAAACTTTCTGACCCCAAGCAATTCTTGCCCTAACTTATCCATCTCTTAGATCCTACATAATAAGTGGCTGAATACCAATGCTCTCCTAATCACGCACTAATGAAAAAAAAACAAAAAAAACAGGCTCTTGATTTTGAACTAATTAGAAACAAAAAGCTAAATTACAAACCAATTCTTTTCTATTCCTTTTCTTACAAATCTCGAGGACGAGATTATTTTTAAGGGGGGTAGGATTTGTAATACCCACTTTGTAAGAAAAGTCTAGAGAGAAATTATATAATACTTTATATCCATATGTGTTACCTATGTTTCTCATTTCATGTGAACACCATAATTAAACAAATAAATAAATGACAAAAGATACCCAACGAAACTTGCCTCATGCGGAGTTTTTACTTGATTGTGCATTTGTGCTTAATAAAAAAAAATGTGTCATTAATAGCATATCAATGGATCCATAGAATTTAAACTCTAACTTGAAAATAAAACCCTAAAAAAAATAGAGGGGAGAAAGGAAATTTTAATAAAGTAATTCCCTTTCTTCCATATTTAAACAATAGGGAGAAGAACAAATAATAATAATAAATAAATAATTTCATTGCAAGTAATAGAAGTATTAGAATTTGGTTTGATGTTTGAAACCAAGAGATTAAAATCAGAATTCGAATTTTGTTTGAATTGTTGGTTTGGAAGTAAAACAGAAAAAAAAATATAAATAAAAGAAAAGGGATATACCTGTGCCATGAGCTGAATTGGGTGCTTCTCGGCCCAACTACCTCTCTGGCCGGCCCAACTTCATTTTCCACCCTCCTTCCGTTGTGCCACGCCGGCCACTGGCATGTGGGCCCCGCCAGTCAGTGGCAACCATGCACGGACTCGCTACCCGTGGCTGATTCCTGTGGCCCGCTCGCCAGCCCCGTTCACTCCTCACACCGCCTTGTGGGCCCAATTTCACTGGTGGTCGTCTTTGAGGTTTCGACTCCGAACTGAATGCGAGAATGGCGGACAGTCTCCGTCTCGACCTGGATTATCGCGGGGTTGGTAGCTCATCCTAGGTGTATAAATACCCTCGTGCGACGATACTCATTACCGCGTCCCCGTGATCTACACCTCCGCGCGGTTAGTAAATCCCATTGATGGATTCGTACGCGCTGTTGATGAGGTCGCCGTGGCTGCGCATGTACCTACGCCGGGCGCTCTCCGCCACGCATCAGCCACCACCGGCGGCGCCGAGGTCATCCTCGTCGCTTCAATAGCTGGTAAGGAAACCCCCACGTTCTCGCCCTACCTTTCTGTCATGGCGTAGCTTGCTTAGCCCAAGGTCGGGTCGGCGTATTGCTCGACGTAGTTGGGCGCGGCATCACCTATTGGCTTGATTTAGCATAGACGCGGTGGCGTTGGAGCTCGTCTGTGTGCATTTGAGGGCACCCCGCTGGCGGTGCTACGTCTCCCGAGCGCGCGCGGGTCGCGATTGGCGCCTTGAAGAAGAAGACTCCTCTGCCGTCGATCCCTGAGTGGACAGCCATGAGGGGTTAGGGATGTGCTGGCCGTTGGATGGCCAGGGAAACGACCGTGATCGGGTCACGTGTCCTTCGCGCTTTAAATCCGTGCCGTTGGGGCGATCGTAGGGCTGTAAGGGAATTCGGGCTCGGGGCAATCCAGTTCATCGGATTTGGATCCAACGGTAACCCTAGCGTGTGACTGCTGTTTGGGCACGATCAAATCGTGACCTTTAGAATCTAATCCAACGGCCGTGCTTGGCCGATACCCCTTCGCCGTGGTCACTTTCTAAAAGAGACCCTGGGGTTTCATCTATTTAACCCGCCATCCACGGCAGGGGGGGTTATGTGTCTTCGGAAGATTTATACCATGGCCCCTGTACTATCTGCTATTTGTGCGCCCAGTCCAAGGATTTATAAAACCCAGTAAAAGTAATTAGAAAATGGTTTTTAATACGAAAATAATTACTAGAACTTGTTTAATTTGTAGAAAATCCATACGAACTCCAAATTGGACCATTTCAGTTCCTATAATTTTGTAATATTATTGTTTATCATTTATTGCCACTGGTTTTACATAAAAGTCCCATTAAAATTGTTATCTTAATTAATCTTGTACTAAGCACATAGAATCTTTAGAAATCCATAACTTAAAATCTATAACTCCAAAATTAATAATTCCTGTTCCTGTGATCTTATTTAAATATGAAGATTATTAATATGTATTTTGCATATATGCTTGGTGTAATGTTAATTTTGCCTATCACATGTTTGTTTGTATTGCTACGACTAGCAGTGAGGTCACGAGTCACCTGAAGATCATCCTGGTACCTGGAATCTCAAGTCTCAGGCAAGTTGTGCCCTTGATCACTTCTTTTACCCACTCATGTTCTAATTAATCATAATGATCTGCATAGGTTAATTTTGATGGGACCCAATAGGTTACCCTAGTTTGTCTATCTTTATACCTTGTTTACCACTGATCTTTCTGGGTAGTACTTGCTAGTGCTATATATGGTTTTGGGTATGAAGATTACACTATTCATGATTATTACTTATGTTATCAGTTGTTATTTATTGTTCATGTTAAGATCATTATGTTAATTGGAACATGGAGAACCACCCGGGAAAACAGTGCTACCACAAGGGTGGAATGGGACGCCCTTGGCTGATTAATTAGGAAAGCTAGTGGAAGACTACCTTACCCAAAAGGGGCAAGGGCAGTAGGGGAGTGGTCAGTGTAGGGAGGCCCTCGGGAGGATTTTGCTGCGATGGCGGTCCTGCAAGAGATTCCTGCATTGGAACTTCCTATAAACTGTAGCGGGTTTTCGGAAGCTAGTGGAACTTTGTAAAGGCCTCGTAGTGGATCCCTAGCCATTCACCTCGGTAGTGTCTAAGGGCCTTGCAAACCCTGGCGACATGGGATACACGACTTGTGGGTAAAGATGCGCAACCTCTGCAGAGTGTAAAACTGGTATACTAGCCGTGCTCACGGTCAAGAGCAGCTCGGACACTCACATGATTAAATTATGGAACTAAATTCAATTTGTCATATGCATTGCATCGCAGGTGAAGTTGTTACCTTTATTCTACTACTTAACTGGGTTGGTATTTACTTATACTTAGTAACTGCTAATAAAATTTTGACCAACTTTAAAAGCAATGCTCAGCTCTAACCATCTTCTTTGGTAAGCCTTACACTTCACGTGAGCTCCCACCTTTGGCGAGTTCATGCACATTATTCCCCACAACTTGTTGAGCGATGAACGTATGTGAGCTCACTCTTGCTGTCTCACACACCCCACAGGTCAAGAACAGGTACCGCAGGATGAAGCGTATGGAGGATGCTGCGATGTGTTCGTGAGAGGTCTAGGTCGTCGTCTCCCAGTCAACTTTGGGTTGCTGGACTGTTGTCTCCTTATAATGTAATTATTTATTTTGTATAGAACTCCTGTTATATATAAAGTTGTGACATTCGATCCTGTGCCACTATACATCATATGTGTGAGACTTGGTCCCAGCATACCTGGTGTTTATGTTAGCGCCCGGGTTTTGGACCCCTAAAATCCGGGTGTTACATTCATGAAAAGGAACCTTCGGTCATCTCCTGGGGGCAACTTCAGCCGAAGCTGCTTCTTCCCGTAAGACCTTCGGCGCAACGAAGCATGGCCCCAACAGCACCTATAGCCTAGACATAAAATTAAGACATGCAGACAGTGAAAGCTAATAATTTAAACAGATAAATAATAATTTTATGAACATTTTGCAATTTAAACCACCTAATTTGGGGTTTGTATGCAAAAGATATGAAATAAACAACTTTTGGAATTCAAAATACTAAATTAGACCTATTTCTGTGATAAAAAAGTCCAAGGGCTTCTCTGCAAGAAACCAGGGGTCTAAGCGCAAGAACACAGGACTGCGGGTTATTTTCTAAAAAATCGAGGGTTCTTTTAACAAGTGTTCCAAATGAACGGGTATCAGGTGATCTCGGCCGCTCGATCACAGATCAACGACTAAGATTAGATCTAAGCACGAGCGCATGCGCGGGCGCGCGGGCGAGCGCTGACAGGCGGGCTAGGGGGGTCAGCGACCGGGGAGGGAAAGCAGGCTGACTAGTCAGGCCCATCGCCAGGGGACGCAGGCGACCGACAGATGGGGCCCAGGGGCAAAGCGCGCGCTTGAGCAGTTATCCCGAGATCTGGAACACCGGATCGAGATCGGACAGTTGAGATCAAACATTAGGGGTCGACGGCTTTGGGCGGTGCTGCTCCGGCCCACGGCGGCGAAGGCGTCGGAGACGGGGCAGGTTCAGGCTCCAGGGGGTTTGAGGTCGCCGGAGTTGTCCAGGACTGGCGAGGAGGGCCTGATGAACTCCCTGGCGGGACTCCGGCTGCGAGGACGGGACCAGAGACAAGAGAATGACAGAGGGGGTGCTCCGAGCGGGTTGGGGCAACTCCATCAAGGAATCCTAGCCACGGGGAGGAGGAATCGGACGTGCTAAGGCTCAGGCTAGCTCCGGCGAGGGAAGAAGAGTGCTACGGACCAAAATAGGGGCTCGGGATGGGGCTGAAACGACTGGTCATCACGCGAGCGTGGCAAACCGGCGCGACAGAGCTCCGGCGAGCACGAATTGACCAAGGCAAGGCGGAATTAAGGGAAACCGAGTACGAGAGCGAGTTCCTCACCTCGAGACGGTGCTCGGGAAGGCTTGCCGCGACTCCTGGCGTCATAGACAGCTGGCACGATGTAACACCCTGAATTTGGGGGTATAGAATTTCTTTCTAATTATCAACCAAATTCAGGTGTTACTCTTCTCTCTCTCTATCTTTCTTTTTGGTAGAATTAGCTTAATTAGTGAGGGATTATTTATTTTATTTTGTCCAAATAATATGGGTCATGAAATGTTGCATCATGCTGAACTCCAAATATTCTTTGAATTGTTGCACATGTTTGATTTAGTTTGAATTTGAAACTTGGTTTGAATTTGAATTGAAAACCCTAGAGAAAATAAATAGAAAAGGCATTGGAAATTCCCTTAAAATGGGAAAAAACCCAATTTGGTCCAGTTAGCCCAAGCCGGCCCAACCTACGTGCGCGCCCGCGCCTGAGCGCCCACACGCGCTGACAGGCGGCCCGTTTCGCCCGCTCGTTCTCTCCCCTCTCTCCCTCTCGCTGCTCTATGGGGCCGACCTGTTGGTGCCATTTCTTTTCGCTCGCGCTCGCTCTCTCTACCCCGCGGCCCCCACCCGTCAGTCGTCCCTAACCTCTTGCCCATGTCCCCCGCCGTGGACGCGCCCAGGTCCACACGTTCTCTGGCCACCTCCTCACGCCCTTGCCCCTTTAGAGCCCCGTGCCCCGCTCGCCCACTTCCCCCTGCTCACTTGCGCCCTCAGTCGAGCTCTTTCGCCCCTCTCTCGCACTGCGCACGCAACTAGACAAGCTCCGCCACCGCTCACCGAAGATTGCCGCCGTTCCGCGACCGTCGTTGAGCACTCGTCGCGCCTGTTCCCTTGGTAAGCTCCACCGCATCACCCGCAGCTCGGGACACCCTTCGGTTCGTCCTTTCCCCCTCTGGTTCGTCCGGGCCACACTCACCGGAGCATTTCTTGTGTAGTCGAAGTCCGCTGCCATCAACCCGAGACTTCACCGCCTCCTCGCCGTCCTCTAGACACTCCTGAGTTCGCACTCATGGTGAGCAACCTCCCTATGCACTTAATTCATTCGTTATTGCCCTAGCGCATGCGCAATTCCTCGTCGGAGTGGAGCCGCGCCGCCGTTAGCCCGCCTCGCCGTGTTCCGTGCTCTCTGGTGCCCCCGCACCGGCGTGATGCCCACAGTCGAGTTTGCCATGTTGCCCTGAACGTGCCTGAGCCTTTCCCCGAGCCTCTAGAGCCCCGCCGTGGCCACCCCCCTCGTCTCTGGCGAGACTTCGTGTGGGGTCAAGCGGCGCCACCGCACCCATGACCGGTCGCCGATCGTTGGATCTCGGGCGTCCGTCTGAGATCTGGCGGTCTGGATTTAATCAGAACAGATCTAATCTCAACCGTCCGATGCAGATCCAACTACTCAGCCCTGCTCCCCTCACCCGTGCCCCTACCGCTGGGCCCAACCTATCAGCCCTGCCCTGGGTCGCTGACACCCCGAGCCCACCTATTAGCGCTCGCCGCGCGCCCACACCCGCATGCTCAGCCGCGAGATCTAATCTTGACCGTCCGCTCAGGATCATGCGGTCCAGAGTACCCGATACCCCTTCTCGTGGCAGTTTTGCGTAAGAGTCCCTCAGGTTTCCGAGAATCAACCCGCCGTCCTGAATTTTAGCGTGCAGATCCCTGGTTTCTTTGAAACAGACCCTTGACCTTTTAAATAATCACATAATTAGGCTTAATTTCATATTTTAAAACTTCAAAACTTTTTTATTTCATATCTTTTTCATATGAACTCCAAATTGAGTGGTTCAAATTGCAAAATGTTCATAAGAATATTCTCTGTTCAAATAAATTATGTTCATCCACAGTTTGTGCACTTTAATTTTATACCTAGACTATAGGTTAGTGTATGTGTTGAATTATTCATTTAATAAAATAAATAAAAAGAAACCCTAGTGGTTAATGGTTATTTAATCTTGTGAGATTAATAATGTGTATTATATGAATTTATCTTTGATTAACTTTTAGGTCTCAATAAAATGAATAGAATTAGATTATGTAATCATGGACAACACTTAAAGAATCATCAACTCCTAAATGAGATTGGTTCATCTTATAATTTGAACTCCCTTTTTGAATTAATACTTTACCTTTTGAGATGTGTTCTAATGTTTGTACATGATTGATGTGCTGTTCATTTGTCATTTGCCAAATGTATTGAATGCATGATCGCTTTATTTAGACAACGAGTAGCTCGTGGTTCCTGAGTGTGTTGCTGAAGATCTTCCTGAGCAACAACCTGGTGAAGGCAAGTGTCCTCAGACCTATCATGTTCTATTTGCTTTATAATACATTGTCCCACATTACATTATTGAAAACTTAAGGATTGACTAGTCTGTATTTACCTTATCCTTGTTTACCTTTTGGGTTATCATGGTTAGCTTTATGCTATTTCTTTACTTTAATCAATGAACATGATGTGAATACTTATGATACGATGATGTTATCCTGATTATGTTCTTGTGATACTTTAGGAGACTTAGGCTATTTCCTGGGTACCTCTCCGTAAGGACCTGTTTGGGGAGTGACAACCTGGGATAACAGTGCAACCATGAGGGTGGAATGAGACGCCTTAGCTGATTACATAAAGGAACCAGAGGAGTAGTTAGCTTCGCTGTAGGGCCGTCAATGGGGTCCGGGCACGGTACTTGCTCTACCGAGGCTAGTTGCAGAGGTTCTCGATTTGGTTTTATTAGTAACCCTTCCTTTGGGAAGATGTACTATGTTTATCAAACTAGAGAAACCTAACGAGTAGCTATGACCTCTGGGGAATCTTTGTAAAGGCTACGTAGTGAGACCCTGCTAGGTCACATTGGTAGTGATCAATGGGGAGGATAGAACTCCGGGCAGAACGGGAATCACGACTTGTGGGTAAAGTGTGCGTCCTCTGCAGAGTGTTAGAAACTGGTATATTAGTCATGCTCACGGTTAAGAGCGGCCCTGGGATCCTCTTTGATTAGAAGAACTTTGGTTACATTATGATGATTAATGATGATGGTATAATTATGATCTATAGTATTTCCTCTTGGAGGGAGTGCTTTTGGGTAATAACTGAGTTTATTACTAAAATTTGGCTCTAATAGTTATAAATACTTGACCAACTAAAAGCAACTGCTTAGCCTTAACTCCACATACAGCTAGTCCACCTTAGCCAAACGGGACATTTGCTGATTACGTTGATGTATACTCACCCTTGCTTTACAAACCACCCCACCCCAGGTTGTCCCCACTGTACTCAATGCTCAGGAGGTGATGCTGGCCACATGGAGGACTTTGAAGAGTTCTAGGACTAAGATGAGTTTTAGTTTATTTTAGTGGCAAGCCCCCAGTCAGCTGCCTGTGAAGGCCTTATCTTCTATGTGTCGTATTTCTGCACTTTGATGTTAATGACTATGTTATAGACTCAGTGGATGTCTTGGACATCTTGTTGTAATAAAGTACTTTTCCGCTATTTACTTTGAGCATTTTGTGATGATGTCCAATTATGTAATCACTATGTACGTGAGTTTCTGATCCTAGCGCGTACATGGTTCGCATTCGGTTTACCATTCTAAAACCGAGTGTGACACACGACGGGCGCTTTACTCTGGCAGGCACTAGCGGTGGTGACTGAGCGCGCGAGAGAGAGTGGGCGTGGGCGAAATGAGGCAGGGGGAGAGAGCGGGTGCGAGTGGTGCTTAAAAGGGAGCTGGAGCGCGTGGGCAGGCGACGTGGCCGGTCTTCTAGGCGTGCGTGCGCGCGCTGGTCAGCGGCAGTTCGCAGGGAAGGCGGAGCTGACAGGGCTGGCCCACGGCTTAGAGACACGGGCACGTGCATGAGGGAACGGGAAACGATGCTGACGGATGGGGCCCGTGGGACAGAGAGAGAGCGAGGCGCGTGCGCGAAGGAAACCAGCGCTGACAGGTCGGCCCCACCGGATAGAGAGAGAGAGAGAGAGAGAGAGAGAGAGCGGGGACGCGCGAGCGTGAGGGAAACCAACACTGACAAGTTGGCCCCACCGGGCCGAGAGAGAGAGATGGGACGCGCGGGCGCGAGTGCGGCGCCGACAGGCGGGGCTCGACTGTTAGGGAGGGGCGGGCGCGCGCGAGGGCTAGCTGGGCTGGACTAGGCCGACTTGGGGTTAATTGGTTTTTCCTTTTTCTTCTGAATTTCTAATCCCTTTTCTTTTTATTTTCTCAATGGAATTCAAATCAAATCAAACCACAATTCAAATTCAAATATTTCAAACATGTGCATCAACCAAAAACAAAGTTTAAGCTCAGCATGATGCAAACATTCATATCTCCCCTAGATTTTAATATTCCCAAGAAAATAATACATCTCTCACATAATTAACCCCAAATCCTATTAAAGAGAATAGAAAATAAAAACTATAGAGGTGAGAAAAGGAGTAACACCTGAATTTGCTAGGTATTTAGAGAAGAAATTTTATACCCCAAATTCAAGGTGTTACAAACCTATCTCCCTTAAAAAGAATCACGCCCTCGAGATTCAGGGTTGGCTAGCAAAGAGTTCAGGATATTTGGCTTTCAGATCGTCTTCTCTTTCCCAAGTTGCTTCTTCCTCTGAATGATGGCCCCACTTGACTTTGCACATCCTGATGGTGCTTCTTCGAGTGACTATGTCTGCTGTTTCCAGAATCTGAGTTGGCTTCTTGATATATGTTAAATCTTCCTAAACTTCGAGATCTTTGGCTAGCAATTGCTCTTCTGGCACTCGCAAACACTTCTTCAGCTGAGACACATGGAACACATCGTGCATGACTGACATACTTTCTAGTAAGCTGAGTTGATATGCCACTTCTCCATGTCTTGCCTGGATTTGGTACGGTCCGATGTATCGAGGTGCTAGCTTGCCCTTGACTTTGAACCTTCTAACTCCTCTGATGGGTGACACCTTTAGGTAAACATAATCTCCCACTTTGAAACTCATCCCCCTTCTTCTGGTGTTAGCATAACTTTGATGCCTGGACTACGCTGTCTTTAGATTCTCTCGACCCATTCTGATATTCCCTTCGGCTTCAAGCAAAATATCTGGACCAAACATCTGCCTTTCGCCGAGCTAGTCCCAGTGCAACGGAGTTCGACAATTCATCCCATAGAGTGCTTGGAATGGTGATATCTTCAGACTAGCCTGATAGCTGTTATTGTTGGAGAATTCTACATAAGGTAGCCTTTTGTCCCAACCTAACTTGTCCTGCAAAGCACAAGCTCTCAACATGTCTTCAAGGTTCTGGTTGGTTCTCTTAGTCTGACCATCTGTCTGTGGGTGACAAGCTGAACTGAACTTCAAGTGCGTGCCCAAAGCTTCATGCAACTGCTGCAAAAAATGAGAAGTGAACTGGGTTCCTCGGTCAGATACTATCTTCTTCGGAACACCATGCAAGCATACAATCCGAGATATGTATAGCTCTGCCAACACTGAACTATTATAGGTGGTCTTGACTGGTACGAAATGAGCCACCTTTGTTAAGCAATCCATTACTACCCAGATGGAGTCATAACTGGCTCGAGTGCGAGGCAAACCGACTATAAAGTCCATCCCAATCTCATCCCACTTCCATTGAGGAATCTGCAATGGCTGCAACAAACCTGCAGGCCTTTGATGCTCCGCTTTAATTCTCTAACAACTGTCGCATATGACAACATACTCTCCCTTTTCATACCGTACCACTAGAATCTTTTCTTCAGGTCTTGGTACATCTTCTCACTACCAGGGTGTATGGAATAAGCTGTCTCATGAGCTTCCTTGAGAATCAGCTCTCGAATCGACTTGATGTCAGGAACACACAACCTATCTTTGAACCATACTACGCCTTCCGTGTCTTCCTGAAAATCCTTGCCTTTTCCGTCTAAGATCAGCTGCCGAATTTCATTGATCTTCTCATCATTTTTTCTGCCCATCCTTGATATCTCATTCTAGAGTGGGTTCTAGCTCAACTGTCACTCCCTGTGTGTTGTTTAGAAATCCGAGACTCAGCCTGTCGAATTCCTTGGCTAGCTCATATGACATTGGATGAGCGGTCATCATGTTGACTTGACTTTTCCTGCTCAAAGCATCTGCAACCACATTAGCTTTGCTTGGGTGAAAATGTATCTCCAGCTTATAGTCTTTGATTGATTCTAGCCATCTTCATTGTCTCATGTTTAACTCTGACTGGGTGAATATATACTTGAGACTCTTGTGGTCCGTGTAAACATCACACTTCTGCCCATATAAATAGTGCCTCCAGGTCTTCAGTGCATGAACTACTGCTGCTAATTCTAGGTCATGGGTGGGGTAATTCCTCTCATGAATCTTCAAATATCGGGACGAGTACGCCACTACTCTCCCTTCTTGCATTAACACACTTCCCAGACCGGTGTACGAAGCATCACAATACACTGAGAATGGCTTGTGAACATCAGGCAGAATCAACATCGGTGTTGTAGTCAGCTTCTTCTTTAATGTTTCAAAGGATTCTTGGCACTTTGGGGTCCACTTGAACTCAACTTTCTTTGCCAGCAAGGCTGTCATTGGTCTAACAATCTTGGAGAAACCTTCAATGAAACGATGATAGTATTCGGCCATTCCAATGAAACTCTTGATTTCCCAAACATCTCTTGGTGCTTTCCAGTCTAGAATATCTGCTACCTTATTCGGATCCACAGCTAATCCATCTCGGTTTATGATATGACCCAAGAACAGGACTTCGCTGATTGAGAACTCACATTTGCTCACCTTGGCATACAATTGACAATCTCGTAGCCTGTGCAACACCTTCCTCAAATGCTCTTCATGTTCTTCCTCATTCTGAGAATATATGAGAATGTCATCGATGAACACCACTTCAAACTTGTCAAGGTAGTCCATGAATACACTATTCATCAAGTACATGAAGAAAGCTGGCACGTTCGTCAGACCGAAAGACATAACTGTGTACTCATAAAGCCCATACTTGGTGATGAATGTTGTCTTTGGTATGTCCTAAGTCCTGATCCTGAGCTAATGATAACCTGACCTCAGATCTATCTTCGAGAATGCACTGGCTCCTCTCAACTGATCAAACAGATCTTCTATTCTAGGCAGGGGGTACTTGTTCTTGATAGTGACTTCGTTTAGAGCCCTGTAATCTATGCACATCCTCTTCGTACCATCTTTCTTCTCCATAAACAACACTGGCGGCCCAAGGCGAGGTGCTGGGTCTAATGTAACCCTTCTCCAACAACTCATCTATCTGCTTCTTGAGTTAAACCAGTTCTAGTTCGGACACTCTATAGGCTCTTTTAGAAATAGGGGCGGTGCAAGGGATAAGCTCTATAGCAAATTCAACTTTTCTCTTAGGTGGCATGCCTGGTAAATCCTTGGGAAACACATCCGGAAATTCTGATACTACTTTGATGGCTTCAAGTGGATTGACTGCCTCACTACGGGTAGTGATCTGGTGACAGCTTCCTTTCCTTGGTCCAAAAAAGACCAACTCCACCAACACTTCCTCTCCTGCTAAGGACACTAACTTCATAGTCCTCTTATCACAGTTAAGGCCTGCTTGATATTTGGTCAACCAATTCATCCCTAGGATGACATCTATGTCTAGATCTTGGGTACCCATTACTATCAGATCAGCGGAGAACTCTATCCCCCTTATTTGAACTCTTGCACTTGGGCAAAATTTATCTGTTTGGCTCCACCCACCTATTGAACTAACCCTCATAGGCAGATACATGGGTGCTACTGGTATGTTTTATGTTTCTACCCATGATGCAGACATAAAAGAATGTGTGGCTCTAGTATCAAATAACACATTTGCAGAATGAGATTCGACTGAGAACGTACCTAGTGCCACTCCTGGGGTCTACTGAACTGTGTCGGGCTCCTGGTGGTTCACCTTTCCATACTAGGCATGGGGCTATCCACATTTGTTTGCTCCTTGCTGGGGTACATTCTGTCTTGCTAGTGCATTGGGAGCTGACTGATGCTGAGTCGCTTTCTTTGGGCAATGTAATGCCCAGTGGCCTTGTTCCCCATAGTGGAAACATCCACGACCTCCTCCTTGCGCTAGAGCTACTTGGTTGCTCTAATTGGTTGCTGGGGTAGGAAGGCGAGGTGCCTGGTTGTTCTGTCACTGATACTGATGGCTTATCCCTGCAAGTGCAATTAATAACACAAGCAAGAACAGGAAGAACACAATCAAAACTATATTGATCACAAGGTGGGATCTCACAAACCGATGAACGACGACACTGTTTGATGAAAGATATGATCTAAGCAAAACTAAGACCCTAATGTGGTGGCAGCTGCTGTTAAAATAGAGGTTAGGGGAGCGAACAACCCTTGGAGGTACCCTTAATGGGATCCAACACGATACACAGCCCAACAGCCTAACAGACGGTGTCGCAGCACCAAAACAGAATCTGAACGCTAACTTGTTTCGACGATTATCGTTGACTCTGGATGTATTTTAAGGCGGGTCCTATTGGGTTGGTTATATAATCTCCTTATCTTTCCTACCGTATCAAGTCTGTTGCAATCAGAGTTTGGATGCGACCTAGGCGTCGATTTTAGTGCAGACTGGTCCTAGAACCTGAGATGGAATCGCAGCCGAGTCGGACTTTATCTCCTTCCTGTTGTGGATGCCCTTTCTGCTCCTCCTCAACACCTTAGCCTTTCCCAAGTCCTTTCTGGTCTTCTCCAAACTTCCTAATCATTAAGACATCCATGGCACCAAGCGTAAGCTCTAAACACAATTGACTAGGTTAGAACGAACCTAGAGATTCAGCTGTCATGCACATGCTCCTATTGTCGGTCCATGTATTGTTTGTATGGGAGTGATGTCCTCATCATCCTCCCCCACTTGAATTGGAGTCGTCCTCGACTCAGGCAGTGGCTAAGGGGGTGGCCGAGCAACCCTTGAATGCACATGGCCTTTAAGCCCAAAACATGTGTTGCTAATTTCTGGCAGATTCTAGGTGTCATCTTATTACGATGATTCTCATCAGCTCAAGAGTATTTTGTCATGGGACCAGATGGGTTGGAAAGCTTATCTTCTTAGCTTTCCAACGATATATAAAACACCAAAAATGGTGTCGGGCACCTAGGGTGGGTAGGCGGCGGTCCCCTCCATGGCCACCACAACCTCGACAACTGTGGGGACCGAGCTCGACTCAGCTGAGACCCGACCCCGGATAGGGACGATGTCGGCCCCTGCGCGGGCACGACCGCGCCACCGGATGGGCCCACCGAGGCCAGTTCAGACCAAAGTCTAGCCTCGGGGCTGAAGCCCAGCCGGACATCCATCCCCTCATTGTCGACGTCATCATCATCATCTTCCATGCTGGGAGAGACCTCCAGTGGCAACCCCTCCCTTGCCTGCCAGCATTTTCTAGCGGGCTCGCTTCTTGTCCGCATCTTTCTTCTTCTCCTCGGCGGCCAACCGACATGCCTCCCTGTTGGCCGCGTCCTTCAGAACCAGGGGTCGAGCAGTTCGGTAGCCCCGCAACCTTTGTGAAAGGGATGGAAGGGATGAGATGAGAAGGAAAGGCTGGAAGTAGAAGGAAAAACCAAAAACTCACTAGGGACACATAGCCTTGGTCGGGGCGCATCCGGATGGGAGTGGTGCAGTCAGTCCTCCCCACTGTCCCTTTCACCTGCTGGAGGAGCTCATCGGTGGAGTGGGTGGTCGAGGCCATCCGGGAGTTCCACATAGGCATCCGACATCATCTCGTCCAAACAAAGTCGGTGCTC
The DNA here is from genome assembly GCA_029449295.1 of Zea luxurians. NCBI lineage: Eukaryota > Viridiplantae > Streptophyta > Magnoliopsida > Poales > Poaceae > Zea > Zea luxurians. Next base: position 9,368,102 of record JAOPSE010000063.1, read on the forward strand.
GGTCAGCGGCAGCACCCTCCTCCGGTGGAAGGCGGCGATGACCCCGACCATAGTGAGACCACGCTCCTGAAGCCTCCGAAGGGCGTCTAGCAGTGGCTTCAGCTGGGCCTAAAGCTCTAGAGGGGAGCCCAACCGCTAGTTTTCTGCCGCCACAAAGATGACGCGCTGCATATATGCTGACAGTCGCTCGTCATCGTTGCAGAGGTAGAACCATCAACTTTGCCACCCCTTGTTCGACGAGGTGAGGGTGGCAGGAGCTGCACCCGATCTGAGCGTAGCAGGAGCATGCAGCCCCCAGCCCAGACCGCATGGCGCACCTTCTTCACGTCGGAGGAGAGGGAGAACACCTCCGCGCGGAAGAGGTGGAGCCATAGTTCCCAATGGGGCTCGATCGCCAAGTACCCTTCACAGACGGCGGCGAAGATGGCCATCTACGCGATGGAGTTGGGGTTGAAGTTGTGGAGCTCCACCCCATAGTAGTGCAGGAGTGCCTGTATGAAGCGACTCACCGGCACCCCGAACCCCTGCTCGTGGAAAGCAGTAAAGCTCACTACATAACCCACCGGCGGTGCTGGTTCTTGCTCATCGCCTAGCGCAAGGCACTTAGGCTACGGGCTGTGGGAGCAGGGGCAAAGCAACCTGATGTCCACCAATGCCTCCAAATCCTTGTCGGCAACTAAGGAGATGGGCCACGGGTCACAAGGAGGAAGGACGCTCAACTTCTCAGCCATCAGAGCTAAGGAGGAAGACGAGAGAAGAGCGCAGATGTTTTTGCGGCTAAGGCAGAAGGCAGCTAGGGCAGGAAGGCAAGAGTGGGAAGTAAAGAACCAAAGAGCCCTTCTTAGGCGAATTTATAGGGGCAAACAGAGTCACCGAGGTGTGGGCCAAGCCATCCTAAGTCCAAACCAGGAATGGACTAGGTCACTTAAATTCCACATGCACACGCGCCACAAGAGTCGGCCTATGAACCAAAGTGTCCTGTCGCATTAAATGCCCTCTTCCTGATGTCAGCCAGCCAGCATCGCTTCACATGACGCTTCAAAAGGTGCTGCCCTCTCCCTCTCCCATTCTCTCCCTCTCCCTCCTTTTTTCACTACTTCACAAATAGCAGAAGAGGGTGCTTCCACCTCGGGCTTCCTTCCTCGAGAAGGAAGAGGAGAGACATCACCAACGGCTTAGGGGTTCGAAGGTCAAGCCCCTGACAAGGCTCAGGAGACTGCCCCAGAACACATGGGCTCCATGCCCATTACTGACCAGGGGTTCAAAGGTTGGCCCCTTGGAAGGGTATCACAACCGCTCCAGAACATAGAGTCAGGGATGACTATGGGTATGTCTGTACATGGCTGAAGCTCGGGCTATGATCCCAAGATACCCAAAGACATATCCAAGACCCCAGGAGCGATTCATGATGGTATCCCATCGAAGGGAGGCAGTCGAGCCTTCGTACCCCATCGAACAGGACCGGGACCAGGCGAATCACCTGCAAGTACTTTTGGGGCGTCTATCTGGACCACTAGCCGACTCCTATCAAATTGAGCTTGGACCTCCACTCAGATTACCCGTTAGCACCTCACTGGAGACGTCATGCTCGTTGCCCACCGAGGGTAGCATCGTGTGATCCCCTCTTCCTCCATGTGGAGAGGCGACAAAGAGGCGTATAACCAGAAAAGTCAAGGACTCGCCGGTCGTCCTTTCGCCCCGCGCGAAGGCTCGGGGCCTACCCTTGCAACCCATGTTGCGGCAAATTTGTTGGAAACTCCGACAAACTGACGTAGAATGCTCGGGAGCTCCCTTTGCGCCTAGGCAGCGGCTAGGTGATGAACAGAGTCCACCACGCCTACAAAGGTAAAAACTAATACACCGAAGGATTCAACCACTCCTTCGGGGCCTCGGGGGCTACACGTGACACGTGCGCTCGTGTGCACCCAACGGAAACAAAATCTTCCACTCCTTTGAAAAAAGCGTACCAACACAAAGGACAGAAGAACCTCCAAACAAGTGTCAAAGCACTTCCTTGGAAGGCTCAGGGGCTACTGTCGTGTACAATAATTACTGGTACTAAGATTATGCCCGTAAAACGTGCTTAAAATCCTAAGGACTCCGTCAAGGCATGTCCTCCAAGAACAAGGAACAAAAACTCCACCTAAACCCTAAACCCTAACCCTAAACCCTAAACCCTCAGGGGTCTTCCCAAAACTCTGCCTCGCTCGTGGTCCCCCTCAGGGGTCCTCCTAAAGCTCCATGTCACCCGTGCTCTCCCTCAGGAATCTTCCCAAAGCTCCGCCTCGCCCGAGGCCTGTATCGGACATGACATAAGCTTGGGAGAATCTCTATCCCAGCTAAGGCTCCCTCGCCCCAGGACAACCATATCCTCCTCGCCCGAGCCCGCCTCAGGTGATAAAGACAAAGCACGCCTGAAGGCCATTGGGAGACAACCACATTTAATGCACGCTCCTACACCACGTCGGACTGCAGGTGAACCTTTCAATAGGACTGTAGTCTTGTCAAAGATTCATCAACATCATCATGCTTGTGCACGCTGCCTGACAGCCCTAATGTCATGGAACCTCTCAAGGTATTAGGCCCACCTATAGATGTCCTTGTCCTGAGGACCTCAGACAGTCGTGCAGGTGTGCACAATGAATCGACAAGTTCGGTTATCTATATCTCCATCATACCGCCCAAGAGCGCTTAACCCATTACATAGACATTACACATCATTGGGGTAAGGAGTAAGCGGAAAGGATTAAAATAACATAATTTACTCGTCTCTTATTTGCTAGAACGGTTTGTTTTACTGCATCAATAAACTGCTCGACAGAAGGTGCAGGCATGCACATCCTCTCAGCACCTGTTCGCATCCTCTCAGCATTTTACTCTGGGCGAAATAATAGGATGGATCCATCAGTTTTCTTATATGCCTTTAGGCCCTCAAACAATCCCTACAAATCAGACTCAACGTCATTTTACCGCAAAAATAGGAGTATTTATGCCTTCAAAAGTACTCTGTTTTTAGCTAATCTGATTTACCACAGAATATATGAAACAAAGAATCTATACATCCTACTAACCTGTCCATAAGCATTTCGTAGGGAACATCATATGATTGTCGGATGAGATGAAATATTAGACAATTTATATGTCTACGTTACTCCTTAGCACCCTCTTGGCTAGCTACTACTCAGCTACACAAGTTTGATTAGTCACAAATTTCATTACAAATAACAAAAGATTCGTTAAAAAAGTTAAGCAAACTGTCAAACAAAAAGCACAAGCATACTTCTTTGGATCTTGATATTGTGTTAATGACTCCAGGAATTGGTTCCAAAACGGTCCAGTCTCCTGAAGACTAACATTCTCTGGTCCCCCAAGGTAAGCTTGGACAATGAATTCGTAGCTTTGCTCCCTGAAAAAGAATGTGTTGACTCGTAGTAAATTTCAGATATGTACCAAGGTAAATCTAGATTTTCAGAAGATTCAGTCATACAGCTAACCTTCCTTCGTACTGAGACAACCATGCCAAGTACGATGCACCAAAGTACATTTATGCAAAAGGATTGTAGATAGAGTCTATGATTTTGTGATCAGCAACAATAAAGGGTACAAACTGCAGTGTGGGCGGTGGCTGGGGCGGATCGTGGTCGTCAGTGAAGTCCGGCGAAGACGACACGCGTCGCGCGGAGAGGATGAGTCGGCTCATGGGCCCGTCTATTTCGGTCGTCTCCCACGAGTCCGGCGCAGCGGCTGCGGCATCCTCGGCTGCGGGCTCCATGTCTTTACGTGTGCAGGAGGGAGGGGACGGGTTCGATATCTAGCTCCAGGTCCAGCCGCCGTACCTGATCCGACGCGGGCCACTGCGCGATCCAGCGCGGTGTCCTTGCCGGCGCCCGCGGTGGCGGGCTTCCTGGGCTCCTCATCCTACGCCGCCGACCCAAAGCAGATGAAGCATCTCATCGCCGGCGATGGAGACGCCTCCCGGAGAGACCGGCGGCGAGGAAGTGGCCTACGAGGCGGGAGCGGGGAGCTCCTCTTCCGATCTGCGGCACGGGAGCGAAGCTTCTTCCCCTACCGACTGGAAGCGGAGCGGGCTATTGGCCCAATTGGGGAGGGGAGGAGGATTTGGGGAAGGAGGGGAGGGAGGCGCGGTGCTGTGGAGGGAGTGGGGTGAAAGCTACAACTACAACTACAACAAGGAGAAGGAGAATATGAGGTTTGGCGGCGGCGCGCGGTGGAGGAGCGGTGGCGGCGGGCGCGTGGGCTGGCGGCGACGCTGTGGAGGAGCGGGGAGCGGGGACCGGCAGCGCGCGCGTAGGCAGGATAGAAGAGAAACGCGTGGGTAGCTAGGGATTTAGTTTGGGTTAAGTTCGACGGTGTTGACGTGGCCCACGAACTTAAATTAAGAACATGGGTACCCACGTTTTTAATACTATAAGTTCGACGGTTTTATATAGGACGCATGAATTTAAATTAAGAACGTGGGTACTCACGTTCTTCAACAAACCCATGAACTTAACTCAAGTAAGAACGTGGGTACCCACGTTCTTAATTTTACCCACGAATATTTATCAGTTTCTTGTAGTGATAAGAAAAATATAGAAAGAGTGGTTATTACATATCTGGGCACTTGAGTGCGTAATCTTATTTTTACAGGAAGGCAAAACACCTTCCCCAGGTAAATCTTAGTTTTCATCCTCCTGCTTGTGAACCACCTTGGAGCAGAAACAACGGAACTCCGCCATTTCATCACCTGCAACAACATGGGTTTGAAAACCCTGAGTATGGAGTGTACTTTTGCAAGTCTTACCCGTCAAAGGAAATAGACTCTCAAGGATATGCTGGCCTTTAGGAATCAAGGTAAAGCTTATCAAGATTCAAAGACTCCTTATTGCAGAAAAGCTTACTATGAGTGGATCCTTAAAAATTTATTTTATTTATCAGGTTAAGTAGTTACGTGCATCTAGATTTCTTTCTATTCTAGATCAAGCACTTCGCCTATACTAGCCATCTTTTATCATCCCTTTAGTTCACTTGTTGCTACGTGTTAAGTCAGTGATCAAGTCTTCATGTCCGAGAAGTAACGGTGATCCGAATCAATTAATACCCAGTTGGAGATCTCCAACCACACGACATATGTAGCACTTAACCCTAGCATATGTCAACTCGCACCCGAGTTTCTCAAGACCAGAATGGGTTCACGCCAACTGAGAGCACAGATACTCCACCGTCCAGCCTCTTGCCACGGAGGGTACACGCTACTCTCGCCATCTCTCCACTCCCATTGCATGGTAGCCTTTCTGGTATTGGTTCGACTGAGGCAAAGCTTACCCATGACGAGGCATATGGCCAGTTAAAAGGTCCTCAATCAACAGGCCTACATCGGCTTGGTCCTTAAGCGACTTAGACGGAGACACTACACCGAGACTTCTTGTGCAAGTCACCCGCTCGGTCTTGTCTTTATCATTTAAACCCAAAGTTTGGTACTTGACAGAGGTACTTCTTTTCAGATGTTGAACCCATCACGGCCGTGATGGATCCACCATCATCAGTCTTTTCTTTGTAAAAATCCCCATCCAATATGAAGCATCATCTTTTCCAAAACAAAACATTTTGTTTTCTATAGCAAGACTAAGCATCAGAAAACTTGTTTAAATAAAATAGGTAACAAGGAATGGTAACCACTTTCCATGGAAGGAAATGCATCAACTGTTTATCACACAATTCTTATCACCTAATGCATCATATAAGGTGATAAAGATTTCAAAACAACAAGGAAAAGGGATAATGCATCGGGGCTTGCCTTGTGTTGCAGGAGTTTCAGGTTTCACTCCACAGATGTCAAAGTAAAAGTTGTTCTCCACTAGAGGATTCTCAGTCTGGGAGACAACCTCTTCTTCTACTACGGTTTCTTCCTTGTTTTGTATATATGATAATACATGTACATGAATGCTTATGCTATGTCATGAATATGCAGTCACATAATAGAAATATAATAAGTTGCATCTTGAATACAACTTTCCTTCATGGTACAAACTAATCACTAAGGTTTTCTAATTAGGTATTCCTTTAGGATTAGTATTAAGTAATTAACCCTATGAGGCTAGTTATTGGGTTTCTGATCAAACAGTGTCCAAATCATTTCAAACTTCACTCATGGGCTCTAATCATCATATTAAGCCTACTTAAAAAGTTTTATGTTTTTTGGAATTACTAAACTATTTCTAAAATTCTATGAAGCTCTACTTAAGCACCTTTAAATACTATATATTTTATGGTTTGGAATAAAAATCTTGGAATTATTTTTATTTAATACTACATGATTTTATAACTCTAATAAAATTGGTCCCATGATTTTATCAATTTGTATACTATTTTTAATGGATTTCACAAACTACCAGTAAAAAGAAAAGAACAAAAATATGAATAGGACCGAAAGGCTCCCTGGTGGCTGATGGCGAAAAAGAAAAGGCGAAAAGCTCCCTAGGCCGGGGCTCCTTCTTCCCCGCGCGTCCCCGTCCCTGTTGCGCATGGTGCGTTCCATGCTGTCTCCGATGGGCCGTCGTCTACAGCTCGCTTTGCGGCCCAAGGTAAGTGCGCGTCTGCTTGTTGTTTCGCTTCTTCGGATTTTTGGACTGGATGGAGTCAGGGGGTTACGCCGCTCGTTTCAACCCTACCCCATTCGTCGAGTGTTCTTCCTCCTGCCGTGACTCCTGACTCTACGGTTTCCAAGTCGCGGTTAGGGTTTCTCCCGACTTTGTGGGTTCGCACTCTTTCCCTCACTGCGCCGCCTTCCTCTCGCGTCTTTGGTCGCTCCCTGTCTCCACTCGATCTGGTTTCCATGGTGGTTGGTGCGTAACTTCCCTGCGCCCACCGGTGTCTGAAGAAGAGTGGCCTCGGTTGGGGTCGGGAGCTGTCCGAAGTAGCAAGAATCTCGGCGGGATGGATCCGAAGAACAAGAACATCCCCAATCCCTCTTGGGATCGTTGGGGACAAAAAGATTCTGCCCAAGGTTCCCAATCTTGGAATCATAACCGTAACATGAGTTGGAGATTGAAGCCGCAGACTGGAAAATCTGACCCTTAGGATGGATTGATGTAACACCCACTTTGTAATTTGCTAGAAATAATACCATCAGAGAAACAATTTCTCCTTATATGGGTTTGACCTTTATGCATCATCACATGTGGACACTATATTCAAAAACCAATAAGTAATAAAAGGATATACTATTAAAGTTTATGCATCATGCTGAGTTTTTATTTGGATGTGCATTTGTGCTTAATAAAATAAATATACCATTAATAGCATATCAATGGATTCATAGAATTTAAAGTTTAACTTGAAAATAAAACCATGAGAATATAGAAAAGAAAGGGAAAGAGTATAGAATTTATAGAAAATATATACATAAAAATAAGTATCTTCAAAGTCAGTACTTTAATGGCACAATATAAAATTGTAAGGAAGGGCCAAAAGGTTTGAATTAGATCTGAATTCAAATTGAATTTGAAAAGGGAGAAAAGGAAATAGGAAATATATAAAGAAAAGAAAGACCAAACTCTGTTGGGCCGGCAGCCAACCATTTCAGCCCATCCCTTCTTTACCAACTGCGTGGCCCATCTAAACCTACGCGCGCCAGCTGAGGGAACCCACGCCGACAGGCGGGCCCTCGGTGTCGGTCACTGCGCGCCCATCCCAGACAACGTCCGTGTGCCGACGCCTGGGGTCGCCTTGTCAGCCACTGCGTGTTTCCCTCACGATCCAGTCACCGATCCGTGGGCCAACTACGTCAGCGCCACTCCTTCTTCCTCGCAACGAATCGCGCGGACCGGCTCTAACAGACGCCGCGGAGCTCCGATTTTAGCGCCGTCCACGCGAGTGACGCGATCTGATTACGGTGGGGCTTAAAAGCCGGACCCCCCGTAGACGTTTCCCCTCGTTCCTCAACCGAACGGTTGGCCTAGCTTCCGCGCCGCAGTCTACGCACGACGCCGTCGCAACGAAGAAAGTGTCGCGGCTGCGCTGCCGTTGTTCATCCCCACCACCACAGCTCGGAAGCCTCGGGTGACCTCAAGCGGACCGGAGGAGGAGTGGATCGGGTGCGAAGGGGAGTCATCGTGCGGCGTGGATTGCTCACCGTCACGCCGGGATCGACGCCGACCGCACCATCACGGGGAGGGACTCAGCATCGCGTCGATCCGAGGTAAAAGCGCCCCCGCAAACTTTGTCAAGCCCTATTGCGTGCATAGCAGCTCTCGGATTTGGATTTAGGCGCGCATGGCTCGATTTGGCCGTGCGACGGCGAGGGTCCGCCGCAACCAGGGCACGGCGCCACCGTGCGCGATGTCGGATTGGGGGAAAGAGATTTGGGCCGTCGGATTTGGTGTCAATGGCCGAGATTAGAAGTTTGGTACCGGTTCGGTGGGATCGGGTCCGTGCCGCGCGATCTTGATCCAACGCGCTAGGTTGCTCCGTAGTATTTTAAATCTTGACCGCGCGTGCTCGATCCGACGGCTCGGAGCGTACGTCAGTTGATCTGGGTTCCGATCTAATCCTGACCGCAGATCAAGATCCAACGGTCGAGGCCTTTTCATACCCCTTCGAGATGGCATTTTAGCATATGAAACCCTAGGTTTCCTTGGATTAGAACCCGCCATCCTCATGAACTGTCCCCTGTGCCTTAGAAATATTACCCCGAGACCCTTGGACTTTCCAGGAATTGAGGCCCAGTCCAGTGCTGTTGTAAATTGAATAAATAAATTGGAAAATGGATTTTTAATATGAAAATAATTACTAGAACTTAATAAATTCATAGAAAATTCATACTAACTCCAAACTAATCCATTCCAGTTCCTAAAATTTTGTAATTTTATTCTCTACCACTTAGTGTCTCTGTTTTATCATGACAACAGTAAGAAAATTAATCTCACACTTAATCTTATTTAAAGCACATAAAACCTTTGAAAATCCATAACTTAAATTCTATAACTCCAAAAATTATGATTCCTGTTCCTAGAATTTTATTTTAATGTGTAGATGATTATTGTGTATTTTATTTATATGTTTGGTGTAATGTTAATTTCTTTATATGCACTGTGCTTGTTTGTATTGTGACGAGTAGAAGAGCCCGTGACCGAGGACCCTGGTGAGCAGCAGGTTGAAGTAGCTGAGCAGGAGCTCATTGAAGGCAAGTTGTGCTCTTGACCACTTTTTACCTAATAATGTTCTTTAATATCACTTATCCATGCATAGGTTAAATTTGATGGGACCCAATAGGTCACCCTAGATTGTTTATCTCATTACCTTGTTTACCCCTGAATCACTTGGGTAGTTTGCTATTGCTTTACATGGTTTTGGGATAATCATTTATTACCTCTATGTTCCAATTCTTTTTGTTATTCTATTTATGTTCATGTTGAGATCATTAATGTTAATTGGAACATAGAGCTTAACTTGAGAACCACGTGCCACCACAAGGGTTTAATGGGACGCCCTTGGCTGACTAATTAGGAAAGCTAGTGGAAGACTACCTTACCCGAAAGGGGCAAGGGCAGTAGGGGAGTGGTCAGTGTAGGGAGGTCCTTGGTTGATTTTGCTGCGATGGCAGTCAGCCAAGAACCCTGCATTGGAGCTTCCTATAAACTGTAGCGGGTTTTCGGAAGCTAGTGGAACTTTGTAAAGGCCTCGTAGTGTTGCCCTGCCGCGCTTCCTAGGTAGAGGTGTATGGGATTCGCGACCCTTTGGCAGATGGGTAGCATGACTTGTGGGTAAAGGGTACAAACTCTGCAGAGTGTAAAACTGGTATACTAGCCGAGCTCACGGTCATGAGCAGCTCAGGACTCTCTGATGTTTAAATTATGGAACTTAAATTCAATTTGTCATTCGCATTGCATGGGTTTATTATTAATTTTGTTCTATTACTTTACTTATGGTTTGGTATTTACTTACACTTAGTAATTGCTAATAAAATTTGGACCAACTACTTAAAAGCAATGCTCAACTTTAACTCTATCATTGATTAGCCTTACACATCGCATGAACCCACACCTTTGTGAGTTTATGTCCACTGGTTCCCCACAACTTGTTGAGCTATGATCATGTGTGAGCTCACCCTTGCTGTCTCACACCCCCCACAGGAGAAGAACAGGTGGTTCAGGAGGAGTCACAAGGCGAGGAGTATGATCTGATCTAGGTGGCGTTTCTCAGTTGACATTGGCGCCGACGATCCTTAGTTCGTTTTATCTTTATTATTTTATTTTGCAATAAGTCTTCCGCTATGTAATAAATACTCTGATGTTTTATGACATTTATCTCTATACACTCTGTTATTATATATGTTGTCTTCTTGGCGCATGTATGAGATGCACCTGGCTTTGTTCCTTAAAGCCGGGTGTGACAGAAGTGGTATCAGAGGAAATGTTGTCTGTAGGACGAAACCTAGATAGAAATGGACAAACCCTCTCCTACTTACCTTACTCTGACTCATTCTATACTTATCTCATCTTGATCTTGTCTCACCTTCTGCTAATCTACTCTAGTTAATCTTATTTTTTCTACTCTAAGACAAGATGGATTTCACACCTTGGAATCCTACCACTATGACATTCTTAAGAGTTAGGGAACCTAAGACAAAATCAAAACTATTTCCTATATTTAAAAATGTTGTTTGATTGTTCTGGTGAAAAATGTCTGATTTGCTTCTTTGATTGATTGAATTATTATAGATGGACATCTTAGTATGTACCACCATAAGGTAATAAATTAGCTATGGTAGGTAAAATATTAATCTGCTTAGCTAATAAAATTCCCCAAAGTAACCTGATTTGTAAATACCTGCCTTGTCTGCTATTCTCTTATCATATGTATCTAACTCAGATGGTCAATACCAGGCGGGGTGGTGGAATTGATTTGCCTCCTAATCGACACACTCGGAGAATATACAGACAACCCCAGCCACAACCTGCAGAGATGAATCCTCCTAATCCTCCACCAGGCGGAGTTGACCCACGGGTTGCTGCTCAGATGGCGGTGATGCAGCAAATGGCGGACACTATGACTGATATGCGTGCACAGATGCAGCAAGAACGCTAGGAGATGCGTCAGGAAAGAGAAGATATACGACAGGAGTTGCGCCAGGAGCGAGAGGAGATACGCCAGGAAAGGAGGGCACAACAACAGCAGCTGCAGCAACAAATGCAACAGCAACAACAGCAGCAACAGCAGCAACAAGTACCACTGCCTCCTCCACCACCACCAGTTCCACCCCGTGATAAGCACCGGGAATTCATGAGTCATAAGCCACCTACATTTGCAAGCTCACCGGATCCACTGGACGCGGATGATTGGCTGAAGTCCGTTGAGAAGATGCTGAATATTGCACAATGCACTGACCGGGAGAAGGTTTTATATGCTTTTGGACGTCTGACAGGTCCTGCTGCTGACTGGTGGGATTCTTATACTGCTGCCCACGATGCTGCTGATACTATTACTTGGGCAGAGTTTAGTACACAGTTCAGGAACTACCATATTCCAGCTGGTATGATAAAGATCAAGAAGAAGGAGTTTTTGTCGTTGAAGCAAGGCAACATGTCGGTCAGCGAGTATAGAGACAAATTCATTCAGCTGTTGAGATATGCCCCGGAGGAAGTTGCTGAGGATGAAAGAAAGCAGGAGCACTTCATTGAAGGACTTAATGGACCCTACAGTATGCACTGGTTGCACACACTTTTCCATCATTTCAGAGGCTGCTGGATAAGGCTCTTGCTATTGAAAACAAGCGTGTTCAGCTGGGTGATTTGAAGAGAAAGGCAATATCTCAAGGACAAGGAAGCAGCAGTGTTCGTCCTCGCTACAGTTCACCACATGGTACACCGACTCGACCAGGAGGACCGCGCCCAGTTCAGCAATCGCCACTGAGGACTCCACCTCCTTGACAGGCTACCCCTACTGGCACCCCGACGAAGTTTTCAGGACAGAGTCCAGGCACTACTTGTTTCAAGTGTGGGAAGACTGGTCATTATGCAAATGTTTGCCCACAGAGGATGGCTACTACTCCAGTTCAGAACCGGCAGCAAACTCCAAGTTCTGGCAAGGGATATTCTATTGCCAAAGTTAATCAAGTCAGCGTTGATGCTACTCCGGATGGTGGGGACCTCGTACTTGGTATGTTTTATGTTAATGCAATTCCTGCAACCATATTATTTGATTCTGGTGCTACACATTCATTCATGTCTGCTAGATATGCCAACACAAATGAAATACCACTGCTAAATATGAGAAAACCCATGATAGTAATTACACCTAAAGGGCCTGTTGAGTCGAATCAAATGACACGTAGATTGACATTGACCATTATGGGTAGAGAATTTGGAGCTACTGCTATAATATTAGAGTCAAGCAGTATAGATCTGATCCTTGGTATGTCATGGCTAAGAAAGACAAAGGCCGTTATAGCATGTGGTAGATGTACCGTAGAACTCACTACCACTAAAGGAGAAAGATTTCAAGTTAATTGTAAGAAAAATGGACCCCGGGCCATTTGGCTAATTGAGTTTTGGTGTTTGATGAACAACACAATCCGTGAACTAATAAGTTTTCTAGTGTTTATGTTTGTAGTTCACAGGATGCGAAGAGAATTGGACCAAGGCAAATGAGGATGCAACACCTCAAAAGAAGACATAAAGAGATGCATAGGAGTCCAATACTCAAGAACAAAGAAGCCCGAAGAAATCTGCGAAGAAATCCAAGATGAGGGCTGTCAGCCAGCGCCTGGTGGCGCACCGGACATTGGTGTCCGGTGTGCACCGGACTGTCCGGTGAGGCACCGGACAGTCTGCGCAGAGAGGCCACAGACAGGCGCTCTCTGGCTGTAGCACCGGACTGTCCGGTGTGCACCGGACTGTCCGGTGTGCCAACGGGCAGAAGGCAACGGTCGGATCCAACGGTCGACTGCTACAGGCGCCAACAGTCGGCTGACGTGGCGTGCACCGGACATGCTACAGTGCAGTGTCCGGTGGTGCACCGGACTGTCCGGTGCACCCGACGACAGAAAGCTACTGCTTTCTGTCCAACGGCTAGTTTGGGGTGTGGAGGCTATAAATACCACCCCAACCGGCCATTCTCAAGTGTGAGAGCCCAAGCAACATACCAACACACATAGTGCATATTTCCAAGAGCTCAAACACCCAAGTGCTTAATAGAATCACTCGGTGATTAGAGTAGGTGCTTTGCGAAGTGCTTAGGTTAGTTAGACCGCTTTAGCGCTTGCTCTAGGTGAATCCTAGTTAGTTGAGTGAGTTTTGTAAAACCACACAACCCCTCGGCTCTTGCGCGAGTCGTTGTAATTGTACCGAGTGGGGCGAGAGTCTTGCGAGACCGTGACAACCGCGTTTGTGTCACGGCCGCCACCGTGTACCGGAGGGAACGAGGCCCGCGGCGTTTTGGCCGGATGCTCGATAGTGGAGACGGCGGGGAGCGTCCGAGAGGAGCCGGAAGCGGAGCACCACTTGCGCGTGGAGAAGGCCCGCGGCTCTCTACGGACTTACTCGACCGTGGTGCTTGGCCCTCGCGTGGGCTTCCCTTTGCGTAGGGGCACCAACGAGGATTAGTCGGGACCTTGCGTGGTTCCGGATACCTCGGTAAAAATACCGGCGTCATCCACGAGAGTTTGCTTCTCTACTTAGCTCTTTACATTCCGCATTTATATTAAGCATTTAAGTTTCAATCTTGTTGTCATACTTATTTAGTGTAGATTGAAACTTAGTCTTTGCGGTAGAGATAGCAACACTTAGACAAAACCTAGTTTGCACATTCTAGTTTTGATTATTTGCATAGGCTTTGCTCTAGGGATTTAATTGTGGCCTAGTTTAGTAAAAGTTTTAGAAGTCCTAATTCACCCCCCCTCTTAGGCGTCACCCGTTTCCTACATTAATATTGCAGTAACCTCCTCACCCATGCGCGCAATGTTCTTTATACCTGAAGAGTTTGTTGGTGACAACATCCGGGTGGTTAGAGATTTTCCGGATGTCTTTCCAGAGGAGTTACCAGGGATGCCACCTGATAGAGAAGTTGAGTTTGTTATTGATCTCTTACCTGGAACCGCCCCTATTTCTAAACGGCCATATAGGATGTCCGTAGAGGAGTTGAAGGAACTTAAGAAGCAGTTAACTGAGTTACAAGACGCTGGGTACATTCGTCCGAGTTCCTCGCCGTGGGGAGCACCGGTACTGTTTGTACAGAAGAAGGATGGGTCACAAAGAATGTGTGTGGATTATAGATCTCTTAACGATGTTACTGTGAAGAACAAGTATCTGTTACCCCGTATTGAGGATTTGTTTGATCAAATGAGAGGTGCCAGAGTGTTTTCGAAGATTGATCTCCGATCCGGTTACCATCAGATGAGGATTAGACCATCGGATATTCCCAAGACGGCTTTCTTGACTCGATATGGATTATATGAGTTTACTGTTATGTCGTTTGGATTAACCAATGCACCAGCTTATTTTATGAACTTGATGAATAAGGTGTTTATGGAGTATTTGGACAGATTCGTCGTGGTATTCATCGACGATATTCTCATTTATTCTCAGAGTGATAACGATCATGAGGAACATCTGAGATTGGTGCTACAGAAGCTACGAGATAACCAGCTATATGCCAAGTTCAGCAAGTGCGAGTTTTGGATTGGTGAGGTGCCATTTCTTGGTCATATTATTTCTAATGGAGGAATATCAGTGGATCCTGCTAAGGTTAAGGAGATAATGGAGTGGAGAGTACCCACTACAGTTACTGAGATTCGGAGTTTCTTGGGATTAGCAGGATATTATCGGAGATTTATTGAAGGATTTTCTAAGATTGCTAAACCTATGACTTCACTTTTGGAGAAAGGAAGAGAATTTAAGTGGGACGAGAAGTGCCAAGACAGCTTTGACCAATTGAAGAAAAGATTGATGTCGCCACCAGTATTGGTTATGCCAGATCTACAGAAGGGATTTGACATTTATTGTGATGCATGTGGCCAAGGATTGGGATGCGTGCTTATGCAAGAAGGACATGTGATCGCCTATGCATCTCGTCAGTTGCGGAAACATGAGTTAAACTACCCCACACATGACTTGGAATTGGCAGCCGTTGTGCATGCACTTAAGATTTGGAGACATTACGTTATGGGGACCAAGTGTCAAGTATACACGGATCATAAGAGTTTGAAGTATATATTCACTTAGAAGGACCTCAACCTTAGGCCACGCCGTTGGTTGGAGATTATTAAGGATTATGATTTGGAGATTCACTATCACCCGGGCAAGGCAAATTTGGTTGCAGATGCCTTGAGTCGCAAGGAGCATGTTCATTCAGCTATTGTTGCCCGGCTACCCGATGAGATTGTTGAGGATTTCAGGAGACTTAACCTGGGGATTGTTGCTCATACTGAAGGAGTTACTATTGATGTGGAACCTACTTTGGAGCAAGAGATCCGCAAAGGACAAATTGGTGATGCTAAAATAAAAGAGATCAAGGATCTGATTACTGAAGGTCGAGTTCCGGAATTTACGGAAGATGAGCAAGGCACTGTATGGTTCAAGGACAGGATGTGTGTTCCTGATATTAAAAGCCTTCGAGAGACTATTTTAAAGGAGGCCCATGACTCGGATTATTCTATTCATCCTGGTAGTACCAAGATGTATCAGGATCTGAAGCGGAAGTATTGGTGGTATGGATTGAAGAGAGATGTAGCTGCACATGTGGCTATGTGCGATGTATGTCAAAGAGTTAAGGCTGAACACTAGAGGCCAGCTGGATTGTTACATCCACTGAAGATACTCGAGTGGAAATGGGAAGAGATTGGTATGGATTTCATTACTGGATTGCCTCGCACCCAGAAAGGATATGATGCTATATGGGTGATTGTGGATAGATTGACTAAAGTGGCTCACTTTATTCCTGTGAAGACTACATATAAAGGTTCTCAGCTAGCAGAGTTATATATGGCTCGGATTGTGTGTTTACATGGTGTACCAAAGAAGATCGTGTCTGATCGAGGTTCACAGTTTACCTCAAGATTTTGGAGAAGCTTTCATGAGAATATGAGCACAAAGTTGAATTTTAGTACAGCTTATCACCCTCAGACTGATGGACAGACTGAAAGGACTAATCAAGTATTGGAAGATATGTTGAGAGCTTGTGCCCTTCAGCATGGAGGAAGTTGGGATAAAAGTCTACCTTATGCTGAATTTTCATATAATAATAGTTATCAGGCCAGTCTGAAGATGTCACCTTTTGAAGCTTTATATGGAAGAAAGTGCAGGACTCCTCTATATTGGGATCAGACTGGAGAGAGACAGTTCTTTGGGCCTGAACTGATTCAAGAAGCAGAAGAACAAGTCCGTATAATTCGAGAGAATTTGAGGGTGGCTCAAACCAGGCAAAAGAGCTACGCTGATAATAGAAGAAGGCCACTGGAATTTGAAGAAGGAGATTATGTGTACCTTAAGGTGTCACCACTTCGTGGAATGAGGAGATTTAAAGTTAAGGGCAAATTGTCCCCTCGCTATATTGGACCATTCTTGATCTTTAGGCGAGTTGGGGAGATGGCATACCAACTCGAGTTGCCTGCTAGTCTATCAGATGTGCATAATGTGTTCCACGTGTCTCAACTGAAGAAGTGTCTGCGTGTTCCTGAGGAACAGTTACCAATGGAAGAGCTCAGTGTTCAGGGTGATTTGACTTATACGGAGTTCCCGATCAAGATTCTTGACACATTGACTCGAGTTACAAGAAATAAGGTGATAAAGATGTGCAAAGTGCAATGGAGTCACCACGGTGAAGATGAAGCAACTTGGGAAAGAGAAGAAGAGCTTCGCATAGATTTTCCTCACCTTTTCCCTCGTTCTTCCTAAATCTCGAGGACGAGATTATTTTTAAGGCGGGTAGGATTTGTAACACCCACTTTGTAATTTGCTAGAAATAATACCATCAGAGAAATAATTTCTCCTTATATGGGTTTGACCTTTATGCATCATCACATGTGGACACTATATTCAAAAA
Organism: Zea luxurians; assembly: GCA_029449295.1. Classification (NCBI taxonomy): domain Eukaryota; kingdom Viridiplantae; phylum Streptophyta; class Magnoliopsida; order Poales; family Poaceae; genus Zea; species Zea luxurians. The sequence continues at coordinate 9,385,142 of JAOPSE010000063.1, forward strand.
CCAATAAGTAATAAAAGGATATACTATTGAAGTTTATGCATCATGCTGAGTTTTTATTTGGATGTGCATTTGTGCTTAATAAAATAAATATACCATTAATAGCATATCAATGGATCCATAGAATTTAAAGTTTAACTTGAAAATAAAACCATGAGAATATAGAAAAGAAAGGGAAAGAGTATAGAATTTATAGAAAATATATACATAAAAATAAGTATCTTCAAAGTCAGTACTTTAATGGCACAATATAAAATTATAAGGAAGGGCCAAAAGGTTTGAATTAGATCTGAATTCAAATTGAATTTGAAAAGGGAGAAAAGGAAATAGGAAATATAAAAAAAGAAGAAAGACCAAACTCTGTCGGGCCGGCAGCCAACCATTTCAGCCCATCCCTTCTTTACCAACTGCGTGGCCCATCTAAACCTACGCGCGCCAGCTGAGGGAACCCACGCCGACAGGCGGGCCCTCGGTGTCGGTCACTGCGCGCCCATCCCAGACAACGTCCGCGTGCCGACGCCTGGGGTCGCCTTGTCAGCCACTGCGTGTTTCCCTCACGATCCAGTCACCGACCCGTGGGCCAACTATGTCAGCGCCACTCCTTCTTCCTCGCAACGAATCGCGCGGACCGGCTCTAACAGACGCCGCGGAGCTCCGATTTTAGCGCCGTCCGCGCGAGTGACGCGATCTGATTACGGCGGGGCTTAAAAGCCGGACCCCCCCCGTAGACGTTTCCCCTCGTTCCTCAACCGAACGGTTGGCCTAGCTTCCGCGCCGCAGTCTACGCACGACGCCGTCGCAACGAAGAAAGTGTCGCGGCTGCGCTGCCGTTGTTCATCCCCACCACCACAGCTCGGAAGCCTCGGGTGACCTCAAGCGGACCGGAGGAGGAGTGGATCGGGTGCGAAGGGGAGTCATCGTGCGGCGTGGATTGCTCACCGTCACGCCGACCGCACCATCACGGGGAGGGACTCAGCATCGCGTTGATCCGAGGTAAAAGCGCCCCCGCAAACTTTGTCAAGCCCTATTGCGTGCATAGCAGCTCTCGGATTTGGATTTAGGCGCGCATGGCTCGATTTGGCCGTGCGACGGCGAGGGTCCACCGCAACCAGGGCACGGCGCCACCGTGCGCGATGTCGGATTGGGGGAAAGAGATTTGGGCCGTCGGATTTGGTGTCAATGGCCGAGATTAGAAGTTTGGTACCGGTTCGGTGGGATCGGGTCCGTGCCGCGCGATCTTGATCCAACGCGCTAGGTTGCTCCGTAGTATTTTAAATCTTGACCGCGCGTGCTCGATCCGACGGCTCGGAGCGTACGTCAGTTGATCTGGGTTCCGATCTAATCCTGACCGCAGATCAAGATCCAACGGTCGAGGCCTTTTCATACCCCTTCGGGATGGCATTTTAGCATATGAAACCCTAGGTTTCCTTGGATTAGAACCCGCCATCCTCATGAACTGTCCCCTGTGCCTTAGAAATATTACCCCAAGACCCCTGGACTTTCCAGGAATTGAGGCCCAGTCCAGTGCTGTTGTAAATTGAATAAATAAATTGGAAAATGGATTTTTAATATGAAAATAATTACTAGAACTTAATAAATTCATAGAAAATTAATACTAACTCCAAACTAATCCATTCCAGTTCCTAAAATTTTGTAATTTTATTCTCTACCACTTAGTGTCTCTGTTTTATCATGACAACAGTAAGAAAATTAATCTCACACTTAATCTTATTTAAAGCACATAAAACCTTTGAAAATCCATAACTTAAATTCTATAACTCCAAAAATTATGATTCCTATTCCTAGAATTTTATTTTAATGTGTAGATGATTACTGTGTATTTTATTTATATGTTTGGTGTAATGTTAATTTCTCTATATGCACTGTGCTTGTTTGTATTGTGACGAGTAGAAGAGCCCGTGACCGAGGACCCTGGTGAGCAGCAGGTTGAAGTAGCTGAGCAGGAGCTCATTGAAGGCAAGTTGTGCCCTTGACCACTTTTTACCTAATAATGTTCTTTAATATCACTTATCCATGCATAGGTTAAATTTGATGGGACCCAATAGGTCACCCTAGATTGTTTATCTCATTACCTTGTTTACCCCTGAATCACTTGGGTAGTTTGCTATTGCTTTACATGGTTTTGGGATAATCATTTATTACCTCTATGTTCCAATTCTTTTTGATATTCTATTTATGTTCATGTTGAGATCATTAATGTTAATTGGAACATAGAGCTTAACTTGAGAACCACGTGCCACCACAAGGGTTTAATGGGACGCCCTTGGCTGACTAATTAGGAAAGCTAGTGAAAGACTACCTTACCCGAAAGGGGCAAGGGCAGTAGGGGAGTGGTCAGTGTAGGGAGGTCCTTGGTTGATTTTGCTGCGATGGCAGTCAGCCAAGAACCCTGCATTGGAGCTTCCTATAAACTGTAGCGGGTTTTCGGAAGCTAGTGGAACTTTGTAAAGGCCTCGTAGTGTTGCCCTGCCGCACTTCCTAGGTAGAGGTGTATGGGATTCGCGACCCCTTGGCAGATGGGTAGCATGACTTGTGGGTAAAGGGTACAACCTCTGCAGAGTGTAAAACTGGTATACTAGCCGAGCTCACAGTCATGAGCAGCTCAGGACTCTCTGATGTTTAAATTGTGGAACTTAAATTCAATTTGTCATTCGCATTGCATGGGTTTATTATTAATTTTGTTCTATTACTTTACTTATGGTTTGGTATTTACTTACACTTAGTAATTGCTAATAAAATTTGGACCAACTACTTAAAAGCAATGCTCAGCTTTAACCCTATCATTGATTAGCCTTACACATCGCATGAACCCACACCTTTGTGAGTTTATGTCCACTGGTTCCCCACAACTTGTTGAGCTATGATCATGTGTGAGCTCACCCTTGCTGTCTCACACCCCCCCCACAGGAGAAGAACAGGTGGTTCAGGAGGAGCCATAAGGCGAGGAGTATGATCTGATCTAGGTGGCGTTTCTCAGTTGACATTGGCGCCGACGATCCTTAGTTCGTTTTATCTTTATTATTTTATTTTGCAATAAGTCTTCCGCTATGTAATAAATATTCTGATGTTTTATGACATTTATCTCTATACACTCTGTTATTATATATGTTGTCTTCTTGGCGCATGTATGAGATGCACCTGGCTTTGTTCCTTAAAGCCGGGTGTGACAATTGATGTCTTCTTCATCTGGAGATGGCATTCAATCAGGTAATCCCATCTTATCTCCATCTTCTTTGAAGAAAGAAATTGAACCTGCTCGTCCCACTTTTTGCCAAAAATGTGGGGTTGAAGGGCATCATGCTAGAAATTGTTTCAATACTTTATGGTGTGATATTTGTCGTAAGGATACTCATGTTACAGCAAGATGTGTGCTACCAAAACAGAGCAAACCGAATATGCCCATAGTAGGCATGGCAGCTGATGGTCTAGGGTTCTATCTCTCTCACTTTGCTAAACCTATTTCCAAAAAAACCAAAGAGGGTTTTCATTGGATTGGTTCAGGTGATTGAGGGTTTAGTATCTGCTGAAGATTTGGCGAAAGACTTTGGTTTCCATTTTCCCTGGGGTAAAACGTGGAAGGCTACAAAATGCCACTCTAGTTTTTTAATGCAATTCCCCTCTCAAGAACGTCTTGATGAGATGATGAGCTTTCCTGAACTTAAGATGAAGATGTCTGGTGCTAAGATTGCAGTTGTCCCGTGGAGTTCTCGTGCCAAACCTAAATCTAGGTTGCATACTGCATGGATAGTTGCTGAGAATGTCTCTGAAGAATTACAAAATTACCAGTCAATCTGTGAGATTGGTTCCATGATTGGTGCTGTCGAGGAAGTTGATCTTATGTCTTTGGATTCCGAGGATATTGTGCGTTTTAAAGTCCATATTAAGAGTGTGGCTATGATCCCACCAGTTGCTGAAGTGGCTGTGAAACCTTTTTTATATGACATATATTTCAGAATTGAATCCATTAGTGATGAAGGATGGAATGATGAAACAATTAATCTGGGTAAGAGAGCCTCTATCGATATCCATGGGATAAATGATCCGGTGTTTGACAAATCTAGGAAAAAACTCAGAAATGATGATGAAGGCTGTGATGAAGACCCAATACCTAATCTTGGGGTGGGAGAGACCTCCTCCCAAGGCAAAGAATATCTTAAAAAATCTGAAGCTTTCATGGAAAGTTCTAAAGATGTATCAGGTGATGCTATGAGATTGGAAGATCTTAGTGATGAGAAAGTTGATTTTGACCCTAATGAAGATGACCTGTTGAGTTCTCAAGAACTAGAAGAATTTGCAAAAGATATGGAGGAAATGCATACTGACTTTCAAGCTAAAGTGGGTGAGGTGCTTTCAATTCCCTTACCTAAGGAAGAAAAGCAGGATCCGGTGGGAAAAAAGTCAAGTGAGATCCTGGTGTCTACCTCCGAAGGTATAAGAAAGAGTTCAAGACTTGGGAAGAATGAGGACATTAAGGTGGCAGACAAGGCTATTTCTAGAGCTGAAGCTAAAGATGCCTTCCTCAATAAAGGTATGAACAATAATCCCTTCTCTTTACTTAATGCTAGTAATGAAGAATTGTTTGATATTTCTAATAGAATTGGAGTTTGTTTGGGCCCTTCTGTTTCCTCTGCTATTGCTAATCTTTATCTGATAAGAGATTTAGAAATGTCCAGAAAGATTCTGGCCATTCAGTCATGCGGAAATAAAAAAAGTGAGGAACTAGTTGATGACGATATAGATGAAGTGGATAGTTATGTCCATGTTGATTCTGAAAAAGATATTGATTATGATCTCTTGGATGTTATGGCCCTTAGAAAAGGGAGAAAAATCAAACATCGTAAAAAACAGCAAAAAAAGAAAGCTTCCCCAAAAATTAGGTATACACCTAATAAAAAGTGGGAAGCAGAGAATTTTGGTCTCCCCCCTGACCCTTTCTGATGATAGGCCTCATTTGGAATTGTCAGGGTTTAGGGAATAGTTCTAAAGCTCAGTTTCTGAAAGAACTCATTAGAGATGAGAAAGTTGACTTTATTGGTCTGCAAGAAACCCAAAAGAGTCATTTTAGTGATTCCTGGCTGGCTTCGCTGGCTGGCAGCAAGCCTTTTGCTTGGATTTTTGCCCAGCCTAATTGCAGATCTGGTGGTTTATTAGTAGGTTTTAATACTAATGTGTTTGATGTGCATGAAAACGAAATTGGTGAATTCTTGATTCGTACTTTGATTTTTCATAGAGAGAAAAACCTTATCTGGAACTTTGTCAACGTGTATGGTGCTGCTCAGAAGGAGAACAAATGCAGATTCTTGTGTGAACTTTTGTCCTTTTGCTCGAGAAGTCGTGCTCCTTTGCTTGTTGGAGGTGATTTTAATATTATTAGAAAAGAAGAAGAGAAAAACAAACCGAGTGGTGTTAATAAGTGGAGCTTCCTCTTTAACAGTATCATTGAGCAGAATGGTCTTGTGGAGTTTGACTTGAACAACAGATTGTTCACTTGGTCTAATAATAGGATTGACCCTACTTTTGAAAAGTTGGATAGATTCCTAGCTAGTCCTGAGTGGGATCTTGCTTACAATAATATTAATGTCCGTGGTTTGAATAGATCCTTTTCTGACCATGTTCCTTTGTGCATCCAAACGGATGTTGTCCCGACTGGCAGCAGAGTTTTCAAATATGAATTATGTTGGAAGGCTAGGCCATATTTTCACAAAAAAGTGATAGACAATTGGTCTATTTCAATGAAGGCTAAAAGTAGTATTGACATTTGGAAAACGAAAATTAAACGTTTGAAGCAAATGCTCAAAGGTTGGAATATCAATATTGAAGGGCAATACAAAAAAATGAAACGAGAATTGATGGAAAAAATAGATATTTTTGACAATATCAGTGAAGTGGATGGTCTGTCGGAGAATGACAGGATGGAGAAACTTGACCTGGAATTGACTCTCAAGAAATTAGTTGATGAGGAGGGAATTAAGCTCAAACAGAGAGCTCGTGATAAATTCATTTTGGATGGCGATGAAAATTCAAGATATTTTCATTTACTTGCCAAGTGTAAGAGAAGGAAGCTTAAAATTATGACTCTTACTCATGAAGACAAAATTGCTCAGGATGATGATGAAATAAATCATTTGGCGACTTCTTTTTACCAAAATCTATTTGGTCACTCCCAAGAATCTAGTATGACTCTGAGGCATTTGAATATGAAAATGTTGGATGATACTGACAAAGATTACCTGACCAGACTGTTTGACATGAAAGAGATTAGAGAGGTGGTGTTTTCTATGAAACATAATAGAGCTCCTGGGCCTGATAGCATCCCAGCTGAATTTTTTCAGGAGTTTTGGGACACGATTAAAAATGATCTGTTTAACCTCTTTCAAGATTTTCATGCTGGCACTCTTAACATTGAGAGACTTAATTTTGGAATGGTTACTCTTATTCCCAAAGTTCCTAATGCTATTGACATTAAAGCGTTCAGACCTATTTGCTTGCTTAATGTGTGTTACAAGATTATTACCAAAGTTTTGACCAACAGATTGGCCAGCTGTATCAATAAGGTGATTAGTGATTTTCAGTATGGTTTTATCAAGGGTAAATATATCATGGATGGAGTGGTCTCTCTCCATGAGATTATTCATGAGGTGAAAAAGAGGAAGCAGAGTGGCGTAATTTTTAAGGTTGATTTTGAGAAAGCTTATGATATGGTGAATTGGAATTTTCTTCATCATATGATGATGAAAAAAGGTTTCGGGGACAAATGGTGTAACTGGGTTATGAGAACTGTTAGGGGTGGTAAAGTGGCCATCAAGACCAATGACAGAGTGGGTCCCTATTTTACCACTCACAAAGGTGTCAGACAAGGTGACCCTTTCTCCCCCTTGCTTTTTAATATTGCTGCTGATGAGCTTGCTTGTATGGTTCAAAAGGCCAAGGATGAAGGTATTATCAGAGGGCTCATTCCTCATATAATTCCTAATGGTTGTTGCTGTTTGCAGTATGCTGATGATACCATTTTTTTTGCTCCAAGATGATCTGGAGGGAGCCAGAAATCTTAAGTTTATTCTCTGTTTATTTGAGCAGATGTCTGGTCTCAAAATTAATTTTCATAAAAGTGAAATTTTCTGTTTAGGTGAAGCTGTTGATAAGGAATTCTGGTATGCTGACATTTTTACTTGCCCTTCTAATTGTCTTCCAATGAAATATTTGGGAGTTCCGATTGATGATAAAAAACTTTGCAAGTCCTTGTGGTTACCCACAGTAGAGAAAGTTGAATAGAAAATGGGGGCTTGGCAAGGAAAATTCCTTAGTTTGGGTGGTCGGTTAGTCTTGATTAATAGCAGCCTTACCAATGTCCCATTATACATGCTCTCGATGTATAAAGCTCCCAAGCACATAGTGAAGAAAATGGATATCTTTAGAAAAAGGCTTCTTTGGCAAGGTGGTCATACTAAAAGGAAATATCACCTTGCTGACTGGAATATGGTTTGTTCTCCGAGAGGTCAGGGTGGACTTGGAGTCTTGGATCTTCACAAGATGAATGAGGCGCTTCTCGCTAAATGGCTTTGGAAGTAGGAAAATACGAATGGACTTTGGCAGACTATTATCAGACATAAATATGTTAAAGGAAGGCCTATTATTTCACTGAAAAAGAGACAAAGTGATTCTCACTTCTGGAAAGGTGTTCTAGATACTAGGGATAATTTTTACAAATATTGTAAAAAAAGGTAGGTAATGGCAGTAATACCAGCTTCTGGCACAATATTTAGTGTGATTAGAACCTTTGTCTTCTAAATATGCTAGTTTGTATGATATTGCTTATGATAAAGATATCACAGTGTAAAAAGCTTTTTCTTCTGATTTTAGAGCTGTGAATTTCAGAAGAAGGATTTATGGTGCTTTAGAAGTTGATTATAACAATCTTATTACACAGTGTAATAATACCAATATATCTGAGGAAGAGGATAAATCAGTTTGGCTCCTTGGTAACAAAGGTTTTTCTGTTAATTCTTTTTATAAAGAAATCAAGTGCTCTCAGATTCCTTTGTCTTCTAGTTTCCTGTGGAAGACTAGACTCCCACATAAGATCAAAGCATTTTTGTGGCTTGTTGTGCATAAAAAGATTTTAACCAAGGATAATTTGTTCAAGAAAAAATGGAAGGGTAATCTGGACTGTACCTTTTGTGGATTTTTAGAATCCATAGACCATTTGTTCTTTCAGTTTTCGGTTGCTAGATTTACTTGGAGAATAATCTATTCAGCTCTTGGCTTAATTTCTATTCCTAATAATGTGGATGATCTGTTCGGTACTTGGATTAACAGTTTTAACAAGACTGAAAAAAATCTGGTCCTGTTTGGCTGTGGAGCTGTCATTTGGGCGATCTAGCGTTGTCGCAATGATTGTTGCTTTGGAACTGACCGAATTGATGATCCGACTAATGTGATTTTCTCTTGTTGTTATTGGCTTGATACTTGGGCTATTCGTCAAAAAAAAGAAGGCAAGAAAACTGGTGGAGCTCGGAAGCCTCAAAATCAGAAGGATGGCGTGTGAGATCTACAGCAAGACTCGTGGTTGGAGGCCAGTTGACAGACGAATCCAATGAAGAATCTGTTTGTTATCTGGCTATTTGGGTTCATCAACATTGTGGTCGCTTTACTTCCCCTCCCCGGTAGCGCCAGGCTACAAGAAACTCTGGGATAGAACGTTGCTTGCTGTTTTGGTTTGATCTGTGTGAACTTTGTTCTTAGTTAGCTATGTGCTGTTATATGTGCTGTTGCTAGTAGTTTGGTTCGGTCAGGTTATGGTCCTTCGTAGATGATAGTTGTGTGTCTTGTCGGCTTTAAATTTCTGGGTGTTCCTATGGTCTTGTAAAAACTTATGTCTCTTTCTATTTCGTAATGAAATAGGGGGTTATCCCCTCTGTCAAAAAAAAATGAATAGAACCAGGTCGAATTCGGCCCGAGTTGGCCCATCTTGCCCTGAAGCCGGCCCCTGCACCGGAAGCTCGCGCCGGCGTGCGCGCGATTTACAGCGAGGCTCTTGGCGATTCAAACATTTAGAAAAGAACTCTAAGTCCTATGCACATGTCATAGTGACATATTACCGAAAGGTCCCAGCTTCTTTCCTTCTTCGCAACATCGGGACCCCAGTAAAACACTAGTCGAACACCTTGCTGAGACTACTGGAACTCACCGCCAGCAACCATTTCTCGGGGTAGAGAGCACATGAGCTCCATCCCAGACTCTAACTGGCGACTACCTCAAGGAAAATTGGACCATCTTGGTCCCGGGTCCTAACTACTCGTGCCAATGGCGGAAACAAGAGGTCCAGCGAGGCCACGACCACACGTAATACTGCAGTAGAGTTCAAGGTAAGGATTGGGTAAGCTCGAGGGACTCACGGAGAAGAAAGTCGACTTGCCAACGTGCTTGGAACTTGTTGGAACTCTGCAAATGCTCTGGAGCTCACACACTCAAGAACGGAGATACGGCGCCGAACGCCACCAGCGCACACACACTGAATCTTGTATTGCTTGCCCACTCCCAAACAATGAGTACATGATGACCTTTTATAGCAGGGCAACGTGCAGCACGTACTCCACGTCCTAATCTACACCGCTCAAGCCGGCATGCTCTCCAGGCCACTACTCGCACTACGCACAAGACACGGCCAACTGACCAGCTCACAACAGACTCCGCGCAACGCACGCAGAGCAACTACGGCCACTAGCCCACTACTACTGTTCGCATGCACACACAGGCTAACAACCCATGCACACACGACGTGCACGCACACGACCAGCCACACGCACATACATGTGCTGGGTTTATTTCTAACAAATCTCCTCCTAAACCCAGCGTCGCTGCTCAGAACAGCGCCGCCTCCTCGTTGGCGTTGGCGAGCAGCGCCTCCTCCTCCTTCTTCTTGGGGCAGTCCCGGGCGAAATGACCGCGATTGCCACAGTTGAAGCATTTGCCGATCGACGACTTTTTCTTTTGTCGAGCCTTCCACTCGGCCTCCGTGAGAAGGAGCTGGTCGTCGCGCCGTTCGCCGCCAGCACGAGTGCGCCGCCGGGAACGCTCGTCGAACGCCTTCAGTCTGCCGAGCGCCTCTTCGAACGCCATCGTCTCGACGTCGCAGAACTGCTCGATGCCCGCGACGGCGGGGAAGAGCCGATCTGGAACGGTGTCGAGGAGCTTCTTCACCATGGTAGCGTCGTCGAGCGTCGCGCCAAGCCCGGCGTAACGCGCCGCTATACCGCTGATTTTGCCGGCGTAGTCGTCCAATGCCTCCCCGTCCTCCATGTACAGCTTGTCGAACTCCCCCTTGAGCGTGGCGAGGCGTGCCGTCTTGACCCGATCCGCCCCGACAAAACGAGTCTTGAGGCTCGCCCACACCTCCGCTGCCGTTTTCTTGGTGGAGACCTGCATCAAGATGTCATCGGGCAGAGCTTGGAGTAGCTGTGCCCGCGCCGTCTTGTTCTTCACCGCGTTCACCTCGCCATTATCTGGTGGAGACACGGCCTCCTAGAGACCTTGCGCGTCGAGGATCGACTCCACCTTGATCACCCACGCCGTGTAGCTCGCCGGCGACAGTACCGGGTATGACATGGAGACCGAACTCCCTCCGGCGCCGTGCGGAACCATCGCCATAGCTTCGGACTCGAGGTAGTAGCGCAGGATCTTGGGCATAAAATGGCTTTGATACCCATTGCTGGAACTCTGCAAGTGCTCTGGAGCTCACACACTCAAGAACGGAGATACGGCGCCGAACGCCACCAGCGCACACACACTGAATCTTGTATTGCTTGCCCACTCCCAAACAATGAGTACATGATGGCCTTTTATAGCAGGGCAACGTGCAGCACGTACTCCACGTCCTAATCTACACCGCTCAAGCCGGCATGCTCTCCAGGCCACTACTCGCACTACGCACAAGACACGGCCAACTGACCAGCTCACAACAGACTCCGCGCAACTGCAAGCAGAGCAACTACGGCCACTAGCCCACTACTACTGTTCGCATGCACACACAGGCTAACAACCCATGCACACACGACGTGCACGCACACGACCAGCCACACGCACATACATGTGCTGGGTTTATTTCTAACAAATCTCCTCCTAAACCCAGCGTCGCTGCTCAGAACAGCGCCGCCTCCTCGTTGGCGTTGGCGAGTAGCGCCTCCTCCTCCTTCTTCTTGGGGCAGTCCCGGGCGAAATGACCGCGATTGCCATAGTTGAAGCATTTGCCGATCGACGACTTTTTCTTTTGTCGAGCCTTCCACTCGGCCTCCGTGAGAAGGAGCTGGTCGTCGCGCCGTTCGCCGCCAGCACGAGTGCGCCACCGGGAACGCTCGTCGAACGCCTTCAGTCTGCCGAGCGCCTCTTCGAACGCCATCGTCTCGACGTCGCAGAACTGCTCGATGCCCGCGACGGCGGGGAAGAGCCGATCTGGAACGGTGTCGAGGAGCTTCTTCACCATGGTAGCGTCGTCGAGCGTCGCGCCAAGCCCGGCGTAATGCTCCGCCATACCGCTGATTTTGCCGGCGTAGTCGTCCAATGCCTCCCCGTCCTCCATGTACAGCTTGTCGAACTCCCCCTTGAGCGTGGCGAGGCGTGCCGTCTTGACCCGATCCGCCCTGACAAAACGAGTCTTGAGGCTCGCCCACACCTCCGCTGCCGTTTTCTTGGTGGAGACCTGCATCAAGATGTCATCGGGCAGAGCTTGGAGTAGCTGTGGCCGCGCCGTCTTGTTCTTCACCGCGTTCACCTCGCCATTATCTGGTGGAGACACAGCCTCCCAGAGACCTTGCGCGTCGAGGATCGACTCCACCTTGATCGCCCACGCCGTGTAGCTCGCCGGTGACAGTACCGGGTATGACATGGAGACCGAACACCCTCCGGCGCCGTGCGGAACCATCGCCATAGCTTCGGACTCGAGGTAGTAGCGCAGGATCTTGGGCATAAAATGGCTTTGATATCAATTGCTGGAACTCTGCAAGTGCTCTGGAGCTCACACACTCAAGAACGGAGATACGGCGCCGAACGCCACCAGCGCACACACACTGAATCTTGTATTGCTTGCCCACTCCCAAACAATGAGTACATGATGGCCTTTTATAGCAGGGCAACGTGCAGCACGTACTCCACGTCCTAATCTACACCGCTCAAGCCGGCATGCTCTCTAGGCCACTACTCGTACTACGCACAAGACACGGCCAACTGACCAGCTCACAACAGACTCCGCGCAACGCACGCAGAGCAACTACGGCCACTAGCCCACTACTACTGTTCGCATGCACACACAGGCTAACAACCCATGCACAAACGACGTGCATGCACACGACCAGCCACACGCACATACATGTGCTGGGTTTATTTCTAACAGAACTCTCTCAGATAATGACCACGACGTCGGCATGGATCTGAGCGGCGTTCACCGATGGCGACTCGACGTTCTAGGGATTCTGCTACGGTAGATGAGCACCAGGGCATGTAAGGGAACCCAAAACACACACAAGCTTGACCGTGGTTACCTCAGAGAGCGTTGGCCACGGTGACACGAAGGTGAGCACACATGGCGGGGTCCGATGGGATCAATGGATGTTGTTGTGAACTAAAGCGAGGATAGATGGTCACTCTCGGGCTATACAACCATAAGGGACAATAGGTTTACAGTGAACGGCCAATTTGGGTCGAGGAGGTGAGGGCACAGTGAATTTTAGCTTCTTCCTCGTGGCACTGACCACACCGGAAGGCACTAAGTGCATCACCATTGCTCTCGGTTAGGTTTAAAGGAATGCCGACACAGTGTGAGTGCATCACCATTTTAGCTGGCTACCCGCGGTCACTAAGGTACGACACAAGTGCATGGAAACCACGTAATATGGAGGCACAGTGTGGTAGAACCTGAACGCTGGTGACACCGCGACATGGAGCGCTCAAGCAAGTGTCACACGCCAGCTAGATATTTTTACCTCCTCGGCTTAATCCTCAAGGCAGTGAACCTGCCCAAAGTTATCCTTCCATGGCCATCTTTGGCTTATCTTCACTTCACTTGGACACATCTGGATTCCATAGCGGGCAAGGATATTTTCTTCAGATATTTCAGACCCTTCTGATCTTCATCATTTAATTGAACCTGCTCTGTTTAGCCCTTCTTTTCTCCCAGTTTTTGCTAAAGACAGATCAATCTCTGTTAACAAAACATGTTCACCAAACAAGGATCTTCAAAATTACTATAGGAGTCTAGGACCCAAACTGCATAAATCCCAAGATGTGGTGTCCAAAAGTCAGTCACATTCTACTGGAACCATTACTGTTTTCTAAATTCAGTCTACAATTACTACATGAACTGTGTATCCTACTTCTGACAGAGATAGTTTGAGCACTATTATCTCCTAAGTATGTGTGGTACCAAGCCAAGCCCCCATAAGGAAACTTGTTCACTAATAGAAGGGCTACAACTTTGTCATAAAGATCATGGTCATTCGCTCACTTGATCAAGCACCAAATGACTCCAAAGTTAAGGAAATGTCTCTGATTCCCTGGTTTCAGTAAAGCTTCCAGTCTGACAGCTACACTTCGGATGTGTTGTGCACTAGGTTCCATGTGGTTCTAGGGCTAAGTAACTTGATACTAATATAGTAACTCTACAACTTTGTTATAATGACTTATAGCAAATTCCTTATGGCTTAGGAGATGCAAGAGCCCAAAGTTGGCTCATCAGCACTGTTTTTCAGGGTTCAAGAATAGAGGTGTTTAAGAACTTTTACAAATTACTCCAAGTTACACCACAAAACATGGAAATCTTCAAATATAAAAGTTGCTTAGTTTTTCTTACTCTACCACTTTGATATATACACTTTTGTCCAAAAGTGCATAGAAATTGAAATCACCCTGTAGGGCACTAATTAGGATTTTCAGGGTTTCAATTAGGGTTTTGAGTGTTCTAGGCTTCAAATGACACTTAAGCTTTCTAAGTTTAGTCTTCCTTAAACATCTCTACTAACCATTGAGATCATACTCTATTTCTCATCTCACACATCCACATGCTTCTAATCCTTGGGAAAGTACGCTATCCTAGGGTCAAAGACCTCTTTGATCAAGTCAAATCATCACATCACATGTTTGTTTTGAAATTTTTTCCTAGTGGATGCACTCTAGGTGTAACATACATAATGAGATGCCAATGCATATGATGTCATGCCAAAGTTTTAGTTGTGGTAACACCAGGGGTGTTACATCCTTCCCCCATAAAAGAATCTCGTCCCGAGATTTAAGGCTCTAGGGTAAGTAATGGAAAAGGAAACGCGTCACAACTTTATTTCCTATTTTCTCTTACAGAGCAGGGGGTGGGTGTGGGGTTTTTTTAACTTTATAATGAAGTACATAAAATTTAAAGATTACAGGTCTTGAGTCTCCCAGTTAGCTTCTTCTTCGGTGTGTTGGTTCCACTGTACTTTATAAAACTTGAGAGTCCTTTTCCGTGTAACTCGGTCCTTCTGAAACAAAACTCGGATGGGATGTTCTGAGTAGGTTAAGTATGGTTCCAAATTAACATCAGCCACATCCATAGTTCGATCAAGGATTCGAAGACACTTCTTCAATTGAGATACGTGGAACACATTATGCACAACAGACAACAATTCTGGCAGCCGAAGTCTGTACGCAACCTGCCCACATCGTTGAAGAATAGGAAACGGGCCAATGCATCGGGGTGCTAACTTTCCTTTAACCCCGAACCGACTAACACCCTTCATCGATGATACTTTCAAGTACACATGATCCCCGTCTTGAAAAGTCAATGGTCGACGTCGTTTATCAGCATAATTTTTCTATCGTGCTTGAGCTTCTCTCAAGTTATGTCTTATGTGTTGGACCTTTTCTTCTATTTCTTTAACTAAATCAGGCCTAAAAAACCACCATTCTGCTAGTTCTGACCAATTCAAGGGTGTTCTGCATCGTCGTCCATACAGAGCTTCAAACGGTGCCATTTTAATACTCTCTTGATAACTATTATTATAAGAAAATTCTGCCAGCGGCAGACAATCATCCCACTTTTGTGGAAACTCCAAGACACAGGCTCGTAGCATGTCTTCCAATATTTGATTTACCCTTTTTGTTTGTCCGCTCATTTGAGGATGATAGGCCGAACTGTGGAGCAATTTAGTGCCCATAGATTTGTGCAACTCTTCCCAAAACTTGGATATAAATAGCGGTCCACATCCGACACTATCGTCTTTGGCACTCCATGCAGGCTGAGAATACGAGCAATGTACAATTAAGCATAAACAACGACTGGGTGATCCGTTTTAACCGGAAGAAAATGAGTTGTCTTTGTAAGCTGATCCACTATAACCCAAATAGAGTCATATCCTTTAGATGTCTTGGGTAATCCCACAACAAAATCCATACTGATGTCTTCCCATTTTCATGTTAGGATAGGTAATGATTGCAAAGGTCCAGCCGTTTTCATATGCACTGCCTTGACTCGTCTATAAGTGTCACATTTCGCCACATAGCGAGCAATTTCAATCTTCATCTTAGTCCACCAGTAATGCTGTTTCAAATCTTGATACATCTTAGTACTTCCAGGGTGAATAGAATACCGACTAAGATGAGCTTCATTGTAACACCCTAAAGTTTAATCATATGAAAATGAGGAAAATGCTCCGGGGTTTTTAAATCAAAACACCTTTCCTTGAGAATATTCATAATTTCAAAGTTACTACTCCCGAAAGTAATATAATTTTTTTTACAGAAAAGATACCTAGATAAACTAAATTATTCTTGGAGTGAAATTATACGAACTATGACTAAACGAAATCTTAATATATAATTTACAATATAAATTATATCTTCCTAAAATTCATGGGATGTGAACTATTCTCTAGTTCATGATTGGAATCATGTATAAAAGAACCAAAATAAAACAAATATAAATATATATATAGTTTCGCATCCATGCTGGTGTTTTATGTGTGCATCTAAAAGTAAAAAGTTTGGAATTCAACCTTGAGTTTGATTTGAATTTTAAATAGAATTTAGGAAAAATAAATAAATAAAAAGAAAAAGAGAAGGGCTCACCCTGTGCTACCTGGGCTGCTTCATCCCTCGCGGCCCATCTCCCTGGATTCCGTGCAGCCCACTTTCTTTCACTTCGCATCCCGCGCAGGCCCATCTCTCCAACGCGCCGCACCGCTGACTGATGGACACCACCACACGGGCCCCACTGGTCAGTTCTTTCTGCCGCATGCGCTCAGGAGCATTATGACTGCGTGTGGGACCAACCTGTCGGACCTATCTTCTTCCCCCAACAGCTTTTCCGAATCCTCGCGCAATAGATCGCCGCAATGGATTCCCGGCGATTCGCGCGGCCGGTACCTTGTTTCCCCTGGGTATAAAAGCTACGCCCAGCATCGAGACCTACGCGTTCATCCCATCCAGTGCTTGCCGTGACTGTTGGGGACTTGTTCTCAAATGCTTCGAATTAAGAACAAGGCAACAAAAAACGTTAAGTATAATTGCCCTTCGTCCGCTGAAGCATTATCTCCTCAAGGATTTAATGATCTTCGAACGAAGGTCAAGAGTAAAATATTACGAAGATTTCATCTTCGTAACCATACTTGTAAAACAATAAGCAATGAGAAATGAAATATATAATGTAAAATATATTCACATATTTTATTATATGAATATCTAAGTATTAAAACATAATATTTGAGCATATTTATACCTTCGCCTTGGCAGAAAGTAATAATTCAAGCGTAATGTGCCCGTGATTATAGGATCGCGTGAACAGTGCCGGGGTACTGTTCACCTATTTATAGGCACATGGTGCAACCTGCGTAAAATTACATTTAAGCCCTTTACAATTGATTACAATAATGACACAAACATCATGGATCTTTGAGTTAATTCATCTTTAAGTCGGTTCGGCCCTTCGTCTTGGGATCTATCATTGTGCCGAAGCTCATTAAGTGATAGTTTCGGCGCTTGCTCTTGAGAGTGTCTGCCTAAGATGTTCTCTTTCTTTAGGATCTTCGGCTACGAAGCACACCCCCAACAGTAGCCCCTTCGCGGTGCTAGATCGTTTTTCATAACGAGCTTGATCCGTGAAAAAGTCTTCTATACTTCGGGATGCCGAAGATCCAAAAAACACCTTCCCTGAGCTCGTTGGCGAGAAACGATTAAAATAATCCGCGCTCAAGGTGGCTCCATCTTGCAGCAGTTACGCGCGCCCTGGCGATTCACCCTCTTGAACCCTGTGGCCCACCGTTCAGCGAGTGCGGGTGACTGTTTGTTCGGTGCGGGAGTCTTTGACGTTTCACCTTCTCACCTGCGGCACTATATAAATAGACGGGTAGGTGTGGAGTTACCACAGCATTCATTTCTATTGCACTGTTTTGCTGCCAAAATTTTAGTCATAGCCGAAGCTTAATCATCGTGCTCAGACGAAACCCCGCTTTTCAATCTGCTTCGTCACAAAAGGAAGAGCTTCAGGAAAATCAGAAAAGTCAACAATAAAAAATTTCAAGGAAGTCATAATTAAATGGCCAGAGTTCGCTCCATTGCTAGGGTTGATCGCGAGGGAGATGAGACCGAAGCTGTTGAGACCGTTCCGATTTCCGAAGCCATGAAACGGTCTGGGCTGGTAACACCGGAGGACGTCCCTGCTGCCGGAGCAGAGCAAGTTGATGCTGAGGAGACCGATTCTGAGGATGATTATAGCAGCGGTGTGCCGAGCAAACCCAGCCACCTTGATTTTGGAAAATCCACAGTCTCCGAAGGTGACCTACCTAAAATGCTGAAATTGGGGTATTTCAATGAAGAGAAGAAAGAGCTGATTCGCTTTGGTGGAGAGGAAACTATTCCGAAGCCAGGAAAAAATGAAATAGTAGTTTTTAAGTGTTTCTTCAAAGCTGGATTGAGATTCCCCTTGAATAAGATGATTGCTGATGTGCTGAAAAAGTTTGGGATCTACTTTCATCAGCTAACTCCTAACGCTATCGTTAGGCTTAGCGTTTACATTTGGGCTCTCCGAAGCCAAGGGGTGGAACCATTTGCCGAAGGTTTCTGCCGAGTACATGAGCTGCATTACCAAACCAAGGCCAGGAAAGATGGGTTGCATGAAAACTTCGGCTGCTACAATTTTGTCTATCGGAAGACTACAAAATTTCCTGTGATCAGTTACCGAAGCAAGTGGCCGGCAGGCTAGAAATCTGAATGGTTCTATGTGAGAGTCGACAAAGATGAAGACAAGTTGGTCCAGAGTCCGTTGGAATTGATCTTCGGAGAGACCCGACCCCCGTGCAACATGTTACCAGGGAGTCCAAGTCAGATTTCTCTAGCCGAATTTAGGATTATCGCAGAGCACATTGGCACTAGAGACTTAGTGCAGGAATTTTTGGCTTTCAAAATATTTCCAACTATGAAAGAGTGGACCATGCCAAAGCTCGAAGGAAAAAAGAAGGAAGGAAAACTTATCCGGCTGCCCTACCATTACAAATTCAAGAGACATTTCAAAGTACCCTACCAAGAATGGTTGGATACAATCGAAGTGATGTGTAACGAAATTCTTGGAAATTATTCTAAAAAGGAAGATCAATTGATGACAGCAGCCTTCGGCACCCGTCCAAAACGAAGGCTAAACCGAGTGATGGATGCTATAGGCTTTGAATATCCTGACTACGAGCTATTGGACAAGGATGCCAAAGGACAAAAAAGAAAAAGAGTGGCTAGTGCTCTGAATAAGGACGACGAAGATCAATCAAAGAAGAAAAAACAAGAGTCTGAGGCGGAAACAGTTGCTTCGAAGAAAAGGAAAACCTCGACTTCGAGGCAAAAGTCAATTGATGAAGAAGAAAAGACTTCTGTGACATGCTCTGCTTCTGAAATAGAGGAAATTCTAAAGGTAATGACTGAAACTTTGCCTGTCAAACTAAGTCCACTGGGGTTACATCTGATGAAGCTTTTTTCAGAAAGAAAAGGAGCCCATAAAAGCGAAAGCACCTAAGCCGAACAGGCAAAGAATTGTTACGGTGACAGAAGTTATTGAAGCAACTCCACCAGGAGCTTCAGCTTCGAAGGTGCCAGCCATTGAAAGCATGACAGCTACCGAAGCTGTACCTTCGGAGGCTCCCGCAGAAGAGGTCAGAGCCAAAGATACCAAATCCGAAGATATTAATTTAGAGAGCGTAGCTGCTGATATAGACAAGATGCTACTAAACATGGCCGCGGAAGAAGCTACCGCAGCTACCGAAGCGACTGCGGCCGCAAAACCCGAGAAGGAAGAGATGATCGAAGATACTTCGGAAGATGAAACCTTTGACTTTCAAAACTTAATTGACCAAGAGCTGACAAAAGCTGAGAAAGAGGAATTAAAAGAATATGCTATATCCTGCAGGTATCGGCTGGGAGCACTTCTCTTCGGTGGCATTGATGACGAAAAGTTAGGCTGCATACGAGATCAGACTGGCGCGAAGGTCATCGGTACTCTATCAAAGAGTATCAGTTTCCCGAAGCTCGAAGCAGATATCAGCTGCTACCGACGACAACACATTGTCGGCAGTTTGTTCTATTCCAATTTTAAGGTAAACATCTTGCGTCTAACCCTTACTATTTGTAATAACGCAAATATTTTCTAACGAAGGTCATCTGTCCACAGAGTATGCTTTTGAGCAAGGCCTTAAAAATGCAGCAGGACTTAGAAGATAAAAGGCACGAAGTTATAATTGAGAACTTAGAAAACAAAATAAAGGAGCAATTAGCTGCCATCGAAAAGAAAGACTTCGAGCTTCAAACAGCCGAAGGCTTATTAGCGGATGCTGAAGCCAAAATAACAGAATTAAATTCGAAGCTTCTTTCCCAATCAGAAAATTTTGAACAAGAAAAACTGAAACTTGATGCAAAGCTTGAAGCCGAAATTCAAAAAAGCTCGGAACTGAAAGAATCCTTGACAAATATTCAGAATAAATGCCTGGAGTTCAGCAATCGATGCATCCGACAGTTGAAGCAGGTGTTTCATTTTGTTGGAGCCAGCAGCGAAAAATTCACTCCTTCGGCTGAAGACCTGCCTGGTGCCTTTGAGCATATTGAAGGTGAAATCAATGATCTTGACGAAGTTATAGATGGGCATGGCGACTTCTGTGCTCTGGCAGCTTCTCGGGGCACAGCTGTTGCCTTTTTGAAGTCTGGCTGTGAACATGGAAAGATTGTTAATAGACCCAACTTCAGCCTGTCACCAGCAGACTTAGATAACATTCCCAACCTGGCTCGAAGTATTGCGAATAGATTCATAAAATTAGTATGGACAAAGGGTGGCCGGAGCAAAGCTGGTGACGAAGCTCGAAGCCACCTTAAGTTGGTAACGAAATCCTACCTTATACTTACCTTTTCCTTTGAATTTTGAATTTAGCTTATAATACTTACATACAGGTTGACCAAGCCGAAGCTGAAGCTGTAGAGTAAAAGGATGAAGCTGTATGCATGCTGTCGAAGCTCGAATAGTCTGTAAAAATAGCTCAAAAAACTTTGTATAAAATATGATGTAATTAAATTTCACTTTGTAATATAATTTTACCTTTCCGTCAATATATGGAATGCTTTGGTGTGGACGAAATTAATACTTTTGAGCCGAAGGCGAAAAACACCTTCCCTTCTTTGCGTACACAACGAAGCATAAAATTGCCTCTTTTTCCCTTTTTTCCGAAGCCTTCTCTTTCAAAGCCGAAGGAAGTTTGTATGTTATGATGATGATGATCCTATGTATGTCTAAGTGAATGTTTATGAATGCAAATGTATGATGTAATGTATCATGCAAATGAATGTTCAAAGACACATACGAAACCATAACCACAACTCTTATTCCCTTAGGAATAACAAATCTTTGCCGTTTATTTTTCGGCTTCACCGCTTATTTTTCGGTGTATCAGTGCTGACTTTTCGCTGTAAGCCTCCCTTAGGAGCTTCTTCGCCTTTTACTTCAGCGGAATCAGCATTTATTTTTCGCTGTAAGCCTCCCTTAGGAGCTTCTTCGCCTTTTACTTCAGCGGAATCAGCGTTTATTTTTCGCTGTAAGCTCTGCATCCCCTTAGTAACGACTTTTGAGCAAAAAACTTACGCTGCGCTCCTTTAGGAACGACTTTTTGTAGATTCGTCGTGCTCTGCATCCCCTTAGGGACGTCTTTCGAGCTTCTCCCTGTTTTTCCTTTTTCTCTTTGCACTCGACGGTGCATGCCTAGTTTTTACATTTACATCTTCGGGGGATATTTCTCTTGTAGAGCTGGTATAAGAAAAAAGAGAAATTACAAGCTATGGCCCCATTAAAAACCTTTCTCCCCCTTTGGAAAGGAAAAGGGTGCCATAGGAAAAAATAAAAAAGATTACATCAGGTTAAACATAATACCGCCGAAGCTCATCCGCATTCCAAGATCTAGGAATGTCGTTGCCGTCCATATCCTTCAACCTGAAGGAACCGGGTCTTGACGAAGATATTACTAGAAAAGGTCCTTCCCACTTCAGCTGAAGCTTGCCTACTGTGTCGGGGTTGGCCACTCTCCGAAGCACCAGATGTCCTGGATTAATATTTTTTAGCCGAACCTTTCTATCATGCCATTTTATTGTTTTGGCTTGATATTTATTGATGTTCTCCACAGCCTGAAGCCTGATCCCTTCTATAGCATCTTTTTCCACAGAATAATTAGCTTTGGTTTCTGCCGAAGCCACTGTTCTTATTGATCCCGTTTTAGCTTCTTCTGGGGTTATTGCTTCATCACCAAACAGCAATTTGAATGGTGTAAATGAAAGGGAAATAGGCTTACACCTTTTCCTAATTGATTTTGGTGGTTGAATTGCCCAACACAAATAATTGGACTAACTAGTTTGCTCTAGTCTATAAGTTCTACAGGTGCCAAAGGTTCACAACAAGCCAATAAAAAGACCAAAGATGGGTTCAAATAAAGAGAGCTAAAGAAATCCCAAAGGCACCCTAGTCTGGCGCACCGGACTGTCCGGTGCACCACCGGACAGTGTCCGGTGCACCAGGGAACTCGAAGCTGAACTCGCTACCTTCGGGAAAATGGAGGCCGCTCCACTATAATTCACCGGACCATCCGGTGTATGCACCGGACAGTGTCCGATGGCACACCGGACTGTCCGGTGTGCCAGCGGAGCAACGACTACATCGCGCGCAACGGTCGACTGCAACGCATTTAATGCGCGCCTGCGCGTGCAGAGGTCAGAGCACGCACAGCTGGCGCACCGGACAGTCTACAGGACTTGTCTGGTGCACCACCGGACAGCCCAGAGGCCCCACAAGTCAAAGCTCCAACGGTCGAACCCCAATGGCTGGCTGACGTGGCTGGCGCACCGGACAGTGTCTGGTGGCGCACCGGACTGTCCGGTGCGCCATACGACAGCAGACTTCCAACGGCCACATTTTGGTGGTTGGGGCTATAAATACCCCAACCACCCCACATTCAATAGTATCCAAGTTTTCCAACTTCTACACCTTACAAGAGCTATAGCATTCAATTCTAGACACGTCAAAGAGATCAAATCCTCTCCCAAGTTTCTAGTTCAATTCCAATCAATAGTGACTAGTGAGAGAGTGACTTGTGTTCATTTGAGCTCTTGCGCTTGGATTGCTTCTTTTCTTTCTCATTGTTTCTTGTGACAAACTCAATTGTAATCGAGGCAAGAGACACCAATTGTGTGGTGGTCCTTGCGGGGACTTTGTGTCCCGTGTGATTGAGAAGAGAAGCTCACTCGGTCTAAGTGACCGTTTGAGAGAGGGAAAGGGTTGAAAGAGACCCGATCTTTGTGACCACCTCAACGGGGAGTAGGTTTGCAAGAACCGAACCTCGGTAAAACAAATCCTTGTGTCTCATTCCTTATTTGCTTGCGATTTGTTTTCACCCTCTCTCTCGGACTCGATTATATTTCTAACGCTAACCCGGCTTGTAGTTGTGATTAACTTTATAAATTTCAGTTTCGCCCTATTCACCCCTCTAGGCGACTTTCAATTGGTATCAGAGCCCGGTGCTTCATTAGAGCCTAACCACTCAAAGTGATGTCAGGAGATCACACCAAGAAGGAGATGGGGACCGGCGAGAAGCCCATTACAAGCCATGGGAAGGCTCCATCGGGAGAGTCCCACAACAAAGGGAAGGGGAAGGAGAAGGAATCCCCTTCACACAAGTCGCATCGGAGTGGCGATAAGAAAAAGAAGATGAGGAAGGTGGTCTACTACGAGACCGACTCTTCATCACCATCGACCTCCGGCTTCGACGCGCCGTCCGTAACTTCTAAGCGCCAAGAGCGCAAGAAGTATAGTAAGATCCCCCTACGCTACCCTCGCATTCCTAGACATACTCCATTACTTTCTGTTCCATTAGGCAAGCCGCCAACCTTTGACGGTGAAGATTATGCTAGGTGGAGTGATTTGATGAAATATCACCTAACCTCACTCCACAAAAGTATATGGGATGTTGTTGAGTTTGGAGTACAGGTACCTTCCGTAGGGGATAAGGATTACGATGAGGACAAGGTGGCCCAAACCGAGCACTTCAACTCTCAAGCCACCACTATACTCCTCCAATCTCTAAGCCGTGAGGAGTATAACAAGGTGCAAGGATTAAAGAACGCCAAAGAGGTTTGGGACATGCTCAAAACCGCGCACGAAGGAGATGAGGTGACCAAGATCACCAAGCGGGAAACGATCGAGGGGGAGCTCGGTCGCTTCATGCTTCACCAAGGGGAGGATCCGCAAGCTATGTACAACCGCTTGAAGACCTTGGTGAACCAAGTGCGCAACCTCGGGAGCACAAAATGGGATGACCATGAGATGGTCAAGGTTATTCTTCGATCCCTCGTTTTTCTTAACCCTACGCAAGTTCAATTAATTCGAGGTGATCCTAGATACAAGCTAATGTCTCTCGAGGAGGTTATAGGAAAATTTGTGAGCTTTGAGCTAATGATTAAAGGCTCAAAGAAGATCATCGAGCAAGGCACCTCCTCCACGCCCGAGGCACAACCCGTCGCATTCAAGGCAACAGAGGAGAAGAAGGAAGAGTCTACACCAAGTAGGCTCCCCATCGATGCCTCAAAGCTCGACAATGAGGAGATGGCTTTAATCATCAAAAGCTTTCGACAAATCCTCAAGCAAAGGAGGGGGAAGGACCACAAGCCCCGCTCCAAGAAGGTTTGCTACAAGTGTGGTAAGCCTGGTCACTTTATTGCCAAATATCCTATTTCTAGTGACAGTGACAGGGGCGACGACAAGAAGGGGAGAAGAAAGGAAAAGAAGAGGTACCACAAGAAGAAGGGTGGCGATGCTCATGTGTGCTGCGAGTGGGACTCCGACGAGAGCTCCACCAACTCCTCCTCCGACGAGGACGCCGCTAACATCGCCGTCAACAAGGGACTTCTCTTCCCCAACGTCGGCCACAAGTGTCTTATGGCAAAGGACGGCAAAAGGAAGAAGGTTAAATCTAAATCCTGCACTAAATATGCATCTAGTGATGAAGACAATTCTAGTAATGAGGAGGATAGTTTGTTTACCCTTTTTGCCAACCTTAACATGGAACAAAAAGAGAAGCTAAATGAATTGATTAGCGCCATTCATGATACGGATGAACTCTTGGATAGCCAAGAGGAATTCCTAATTAAGGAAAATAAGAAACATGTTAAGGTTAAGAATGCTTATGTTCTAGAAAGGGAAAAATGTGAAAAATTATCTAGTGAGCTAAGCACTTGCCATGATGTTATTGCCAACCTTAGAAATGAAAATGCTAAATTAGTTGCTAAGGTTGATTCAAATGTTTGTGATGATTCTTATGGCAATCTTAGAAATGATCATGCTATTTCTATTGCTAAGATTGAGAAATTGAATGCCTCTCTTGCTAGCCTTAAATTTGAAAATGAAAAATTAATTGCTAAGGCTAAAGATTTAGATGTTTGCAATGCTTCCATTTCCAATCTTAGAAGCGAGAATGACATTTTACATGCTAAGATTGTTGAACTAAAAACTTGCAAACCCTCTACATCTACCATTGAGCATGTTTCCATTTGCACTAGATGTAGAGATGTTGACATTAATGCTATTCATGATCATATGGCTTTAATTAAACAACAAAATGATCATATAGCAAAATTAGATGCAAAAATTGCCGAGCATGAACTTGAAAATGAAAAATTTAAATTTGCTCGTAGTATGCTTTATAGTGGGAGACGCCCTGGCATCAAGGATGGCATTGGCTTCCAAAAGGGAGACAATGCCAAACTTAATGCCCCTCCTAAAAAATTATCTAACTTTGTTAAGGGCAAGGCTCCCATGCCTCAGGATAACGAGGGTTACATTTTGTACCCTGCCGGTTATCCCGAGCATAAGATTAGGAGAATTCATTCTAGGAAGTCTCACTCTGGCCCTAATCATGCTTTTATGTATAAGGGTGAGACATCTAGTTCTAGGCAATCAACTCGTGCTAAATTGCCTAAAAAGAAAACTCCTAGTGCATCAAATGAACCTAGCATTTCATTTAAGACTTTTGATGCATCTTATGTTTTAACTAACAAATCCGGCAAAGTAGTTGCCAAGTATGTTGGGGGCAAACACAAGGGCTCCAAGACTTGTGTTTGGGTAACCAAAGTTCTTATATCTAATGTCAAAGGACCCAAGACCATTTGGGTACCTAAAATCAAGAACTAAACTTGTTTTGTAGGTTTATGCATCCGGGGGCTCAAGTTGGATCATCGATAGCGGGTGCACAAACCACATGACTGGGGAGAAAAGAATGTTCTCCTCCAATGAGAAAAATCAAGATCCCCAACGAGCTATCACATTCGGGGATGGAAACCAAGGTTTGGTCAAAGGTTTGGGTAAAATTGCTATATCACCTGACCATTCCATTTCCAATGTTTTTCTTGTAGATTCACTAGATTACAATTTGCTTTCCGTTTCTCAATTATACAAAATGGGCTACAACTGTCTATTTACTGATGTAGGTGTCACTGTCTTTAGAAGAAGTGATGATTCAGTAGCATTTAAGGGAGTGTTAGAGGGTCAGCTATACTTAGTTGATTTCAATAGAGCTGAACTCGACACTTGCTTAATTGCTAAGACTAACATGGGCTGGCTCTGGCATCGCCGACTAGCACATCTAGGGATGAAGAATCTTCACAAGCTTCTAAAGGGAGAACACATTTTAGGACTAACCAATGTTCATTTTGAGAAAGACAGGATTTGTAGCGCATGCCAAGACGGAAAGCAAGTTGGTGTTCATCATCCACATAAGAACATCTTGACGACTGACAGGCCACTTGAGCTCCTCCATATGGATCTATTCGGCTCGATCGCTTACATAAGCATCAGCGGGAGTAAGTACTGTCTTGTTATTGTGGATGACTATTCTCGCTTCACTTGGGTGTTCTTTTTGCAGGAAAAATCTCAAACCCAAGAGACCTTAAAGGGATTCTTGAGACGGGCTCAAAATGAGTTCGGCTTAAGGATCAAGAAAATAAGAAGCGATAATGGGACGGAGTTCAAGAATTCACAAATTGAAGGCTTCCTTGAGAAGGAGGGCATCAAGCATGAGTTCTCTTCTCCCTACACGCCACAACAAAATGGTGTAGTGGAGAGGAAGAATAGAACTCTATTGGACATGGCAAGAACCATGCTTGATGAATACAAGACTTCAGATCGGTTTTGGGCCGAGGCAGTCAACACTGCTTGCTACGCCATCAACCGGTTATATCTACACCGAATCCTCAAGAAGACATCTTACGAACTCCTCACCGGTAAAAAGCCCAATGTTTTATATTTTAGAGTCTTTGCTAGCAAATGTTTTATTTTTGTTAAAAGAGGTAGAAAGTCCAAATTTGCTCCTAAGGCTGTAGAAGGCTTTTTACTAAGATATGATTCAAACACAAGGGCATATAGAGTCTTTAACAAGTCCACTGGACTAGTTGAAGTTTCTTGTGACATTGTGTTTGATGAGACTAACGGCTCTCAAGTAGAGCAAGTTGATCTTGATGAATTAGATGATGAAGAGACTCCATGCGTCGCGCTAAGGAACATGTCCATTGGGGATGTGTGTCCTAAGGAATCCGAAGAGCCCATTCAAACACAAGATCAACCATCCTCCTCCATGCAAGCATCTCCACCAACTCAACATGAGGATGAGGCTCAAAATGATGAAGAGGAAGATCAAGAAGATGAGCCACCTCAAGACGACGACAATGATCAAGGGGGAGATGCAATTGATCAAGACAAGGAGGATGAGCAAGCTACAAGACCGCCACACCCAAGAGTCCACCAAGCAATCCAACGAGATCACCCCGTCAACACCATCCTCGGTGATATTCATAAGGGGGTAACCACTAGGTCTCGTGTTGCACATTTTTGTGAGCATTACTCTTTTGTTTCCTCTATTGAGCCACACAAGGTAGAGGAAGCACTTCAAGATTCGGATTGGGTGATGGCGATGCAAGAGGAGCTCAACAACTTCACGAGAAATGAGGTATGGCATTTAGTTCCATGTCCTAACCAAAATGTTGTAGGAACCAAGTGGGTCTTCCGCAACAAACAAGACGAGCATGGTGTGGTGACAAGGAACAAAGCCCGACTTGTGGCCAAGGGATATTCACAAGTCGAAGGTTTGGATTTCGGTGAAACCTATGCACCCGTAGCTAGGCTTGAATCAATTCGCATTTTACTTGCCTATGCTACTTACCATGGCTTCAAGCTTTAACAAATGGACGTGAAGAGTGCCTTCCTCAATGGACCAATCAAGGAAGAGATCTATGTTGAGCAACCTCCCGACTTTGAAGATAGTGAGTATCCTAACCATGTCTATAGGCTCTCTAAGGTGCTTTATGGGCTCAAGCAAGCCCCAAGAGCATGGTATGAATGCCTAAGAGATTTCCTTATTGCTAATGGCTTCAAAGTCGGAAAGGCCGATCCTACTTTATTTACTAAAACTCTTGCAAATGATTTGTTTGTATGCCAAATTTATGTTAATGATATTATATTTGGGTCTACTAACGAATCTACATGTGAGGAATTTAGTAGGATCATGACACAGAAATTCGAGATGTCAATGATGGGGGAGTTGAAGTATTTTCTAGGATTCCAAGTCAAGCAACTCCAAGAGGGCACCTTCATCAGCCAAACCAAGTACATTCAAGACATTCTAACCAAGTTTGGGATGAAGGATGCCAAGCCCATCAAGACACCCTTGGGAACTAATGGGCATCTCGACCTCGACACGGGAGGTAAATCCGTAGATCAAAAGGTATACAGGTCGATGATAGGTTCCTTACTCTATTTATGTGCTTCACGACTGGATATTATGCTTTCCGTATGCATGTGTGCAAGATTCCAAGCCGATCCTAAGGAAGCTCACCTTAGGGCCATAAAACGAATCTTGAGATATTTAGTTTATACTCCTAAGTTTGGCCTTTGGTACCCCAGGGGATCCACATTTGATTTAATTGGTTATTCCGATGCTGATTGGGCAGGGTGCAAAATTAATAGAAAGAGCACATCAGAGACTTGCCAGTTTTTGGGAAGATCTCTGGTGTCTTGGGCTTCAAAGAAGCAAAATTCTGTGGCTCTTTCAACCGCCGAAGCTGAGTATATTGCTGCAGGCCATTGTTGCGTGCAATTGCTTTGGATGAGGCAAACCCTTAGGGACTATGGTTACAAATTAACCAAAATTCCTCTTCTATGTGATAATGAGAGTGCAATCCGCATGGCGGATAATCCCGTTGAGCATAGCCACACTAAACACATAGCCATTCGGTATCATTTTCTAAGGGATCACCAACAAAAGGGGGATATCAAGATTGCATATGTTAGCACCAAAGAACAATTAGCCGATATCTTTACCAAGCCATTGGATGAACAAACTTTTACCAAACTTAGGCATGAGCTAAATATTCTTGATTCTAGGAATTTTTATTGATGTCTTGCATACATAGCTCATATATACCTTTGATCATCTCTTTCATATGCTATGACTAATATGTACTTTCAAGTCCATTTCATGCTAAGTCATAGATTGAAAGGGAAAAGGAGTCTTCAGCAAAGACAAGGCTTCCACTTCGCTCCATCGAATCACTCATTCTTCGTCGTCGCTCCGCATCACTCTTCAACTTTGGTATAATCTTCACTCCTTTACTTTTGTCCAAAGGGGGAGAGAGTAGTTTAAAAATGGCTTATATTTTACTCAAGCATCCGTTTTTGGCGATTCATGCCAAAGGGGGAGAGAGTATTAGCCCAAAGAAAAAGGACCGCACCACCACCAATTTCAAAAATTATAGTCCTTTATTTGGTATTAAAAGATGTTTTTCAATTAGTATCTTTTTTGATATAATTTCATGTATACCCTCTTCAAAATTAATATCTAAAACCCTCTTGAACACTAAGAGGAGGATTTCATTAAGGGGGAGTTTTGTTTAGTCAAAGGAAAAGCATTTGAAACAGGGGGAGAAAATTTCAAAACTTGAAAATGCTTCTCAAAAATCCTATTCGTTTACCTTTGACTATTTGCAAAAGAACTTTGAAAAGAATTTCCAAAACATTTTGCAAAACAAAACATGTGGTGCAAGCGTGGTCCAAAATGTTAATAAAAAGAAAACTATCCATGCGCATCTAGTAAGTATTATTGGTTTCATTCCAAGCAACCTTTGCACTTACAATTATGCAAACTAGTTCAATTCTGCACTTCTATATTTGCTTTGGTTTGTGTTGGCATCAATCACCAAAAAGGGGGAGATTGAAAGGGAAATAGGCTTACACCTTTTCCTAATTAATTTTGGTGGTTGAATTGCCCAACACAAATAATTGGACTAACTAGTTTGCTCTAGTCTATAAGTTCTACAGGTGCCAAAGGTTCACAACAAGTCAATAAAAAGACCAAAGATGGGTTCAAATAAAGAGAGCTAAAGAAATCCCAAAGGCACCCTAGTCTAGTGCACCGGACTGTCCGGTGTGCCACCGGACAGTGTCCGGTGCACCAGGGAACTCGAAGGTGAACTCGCTACCTTCGGGAAAATGGAGGCCGCTCCGCTATAATTCACCGGACCGTCCAGTGTATGCACCGGACAGTGTCCGGTGGCACACCAGACTGTCCGGTGTGCCAGCGGAGCAATGGCTACATCGCGCGTAACGGTTGACTGCAACGCATTTAATACGCGCCTACGCACGCAGAGGTCAGAGCACGCGCAGCTGGCGCACCGGACAGTCTACAGGACTTGTCCGGTGCACCACCGGACAGCCTAGAGGCCCCACAAGTCAGAACTCCAATGGTCGAACCCCAACGGCTGGCTGACGTGGCTGGCGCATCGGACAGTGTCCGGTGGCGCACCGGACTGTCCGGTGCGCCATGCGACAGCAGACTTCCAACGACCACATTTTGGTGGTTGGGGCTATAAATACCCCAACCACCCCACATTCAATAGTATCCAAGTTTTCCAACTTCTACACCTTACAAGAGCTATAGCATTCAATTCTAGACACACCAAAGAGATCAAATCCTCTCCCAAGTTTCTAGTTCAATTCCAATCAATAGTGACTAGTGAGAGAGTGACTTGTGTTCATTTGAGCTCTTGCGCTTGGATTGCTTCTTTTCTTTCTCATTGTTTCTTGTGACAAACTCAATTGTAATCGAGGCAAGAGACACCAATTGTGTGGTGGTCCTTGCGGGGACTTTGTGTCCCGTGTGATTGAGAAGAGAAGCTCACTCGGTCTAAGTGACCGTTTGAGAGAGGGAAAGGGTTGAAAGAGACCCGATCTTTGTGACCACCTCAACGGGGAGTAGGTTTGCAAGAACCGAACCTCGGTAAAACAAATCCTTGTGTCTCATTCCTCATTTGCTTGCGATTTGTTTTTCACCCTCTCTCTCGGACTCGATTATATTTCTAACGCTAACCCGGCTTGTAGTTGTGATTAACTTTGTAAATTTCAGTTTCGCCCTATTCACCCCCCCTCTAGGCGACTTTCAGTAAAACCTGTTGATCTTGACATTGTTGTGTTGTGACTCCACACCACTTTGATTAATTCATCTGGCCACTTTCCCCTGGGCTGATTGAAGATTAAATTCATTATTCCTGTCATTATAATGCCATTAGCTCTTTCATCAAGTCCATTTGACTCCAGATGTCAAACCGATGCAAAATGGATCTTTGTGCCAATTCGTTCACAAAACTCTCTGAAAGCTTCGGAATCAAATTGTGTTCCATTGTCAACAGAGATAGCCTTTGGCACCCCGAATGACACACAATATTTTGCCAGAAAAACTTTTGAACAGTAACCGAAGTTATTGTGGCTAAAGGCTTCGCCTCAATCCACTTAGAAAAATATTCTACTGCCACCACAACATATCTTAAATTCCCTTGTGCTGGTGGAAGTGGGCCTAGCAAATCAAGGCCCCACCATTGCAATGGCCAAGTGGGCTGTATTAATTGAGTTAAAGACGAAGGTTGTTTTTGGTCTCTTGCACATTTTTGACAACCTTCGCACTTTTGGACTAATTCTGCTGCGTCTGAAGCTGCCTTCGGCCAATAAAATCCTTGACGAAAAACTTTACCCAACAAAGGCCTAGATCCAATGTGAGATCCACACAAGCCTGCATGTATTTCTTTCATTAGCTCTATACCTTCAGCTCTGGATAAACATTTGAGTAATGGAGAACAGACTCCATGCTTATATAACTCCCCTTCTATTATTACATATGGACGGGCTCTTGCCGCTATTCTCTTATGATAAGCTTCGTCATCTAAAAGGAAATTGCCCTAAAGAAAAGATATGATCTCAGTTCTCCAATCTTCGCTATAGACGGGAGATATATTGAGTACTGCTCTTTCAAGAAGGTCAACCGAAGGTGCTTTTATTGTTTCAAAGAATACTTCCGAAGGTAAGGGCAGCCCCTGTGCCACTGACTTGGCTAGTAGATCGGCGTGCTCATTTTCTCCTCGTGGAATATTCTTGACAGAAAACCCTTCAAAGGAAGCTTCAAGTCTTCGAACTGTATCCAAGTATTTCTCAAGCTTCGGATCTCTTGCTTTGCAACTTTTGTCAACATGGCCAGAAATAACTTGAGAATCAGTTTTGGGAACCGCCCTTCTTATCCCCATTGCCTTCAACTTCCGAAGACCCAAAAGCAAAGCTTCATATTCAGCAATATTATTTGTACAACTAAAATCAAGTTTCACTGTGTAGCATGTTCTGACTTTTGAAGGTGCAATTAAAACGGCAGCTGCACCTGCCCCGAAGGTTCCCCAGGAACCATCGCAAAATACTGTCCAAGCTTCGGCATCTTTACTTGCTTCTTCTTCCTGAGCCCCTGGCGTCCAGTCAGCGATGAAATCTGCTAGCGCCTGTGACTGAATTGAAGATCTATGCACATAATCAATGTAGAACTCATTGAGTTCCGCAGCCCACTTTCCAATCCTTCCAGTAGCTTCTCTGTTTCTCATAATATCCTTCAAAGGCTGTGATGAAGGAACAATTATATGGTATGCTTGGAAATAATGTCGAAGCTTCCTAGAGGCCATTAAAACAGCATACAACACCTTCTCCAATTCTGTATAGTTTTTTCTTTGATAAGCTGAGAACTTCAGAAACAAAGTATATTGGAGCCTGCTTTTTCAATTGCCCTTCGAGCTTCTCTTGAACAAGCGCCGCACTTACTGCAGAGTGCGAAGCTACCACATACAGCAGCAGAGGAGCCCCTAGCGCTGGTGGAGTTAAAGTTGTTAAATCTATCAAATACTGTTTTAGTTCTTCAAAAGCTTTTTGCTGAGCTGATCCCCATTGAAAAACTTCGGCTGACTTCAGCACTTCAAAGATTGGTAAATTTCTCTGTGCCGATCTGGATATAAATCGATTCAAAGATGCCAGTCTTCCTGTCAGCCGTTGAGCCCCTTTCTTTGTGCTTGGTGGCTCCATCCGAAGGATAGCTTCGATTTTATTTGGATTAGCTTCGATTCCTTTTGTTGAAACCAGACAACCAAGGAATTTCCCCTTCTTTACCCCGAAGACACACTTTTCCGGATTCAGCTTCAGACCAGCTTGCCTAAAATTAGCGAATGTCTCCTGCAGATCAGCAATGTGATTTTCTTGCTTTGTGCTTTTTACTATGATATCATCAACATATGTTAGCACATTTCTGCCTATCTAAGAATGAAGGACCTTTGCTGTCATTCTGCTAAAGCTTCCTCCAGCATTCTTGAGCCCCTCAGGCATCCAAAGGTAACAATATGTACCACTGGGGGTGATGAAGCTGGTTTTTGGCTCGTCTTCTTTCTTCATCCATATTTGATGGTAGCCTGAATAACAATCTAGTAAACTCATGAGCTCTGACGAAGCTGCTGCGTCTACCAGAGAATCTATCCTTGGTAATGGAAATTCTTCCTTCGGACAAGCCTTGTTGAGATCAGTAAAATCAATGCACATTCTCTATTTACCATTGGCTTTCTTCACCATAACAGTGTTAGCTAGCCATTCTAGGTATTTTACTTCTCTGATGACTCCAGCGCTAAGGAGTCTTTTCACTTCATTCCGAGCGCTTTCGGCTTTGTCATCAGACATCTTCCGAAGCCTCTGCTTTCTAGGTCTGAAGGATGGGTCCACATTGAGCGAGTGTTCAATAACATCCCTGTTGACACCACAAAGATCATTGGCTGACCAAGCAAAAACATCTTTGTTATTGAACAAAAACCTTATCAAGGTTTTCACCTATTCTTCAGACAATTGGGAACCCAGCAGCACCTTCTGCTCTGCAATATCTTCACACAAAAGCATGGGCTTTGGCTGATCGGCCGAAGCAGCCTTCTCCCTTCTGTACTTGTACTGCTCACAAGCTTCGTTTCCATCTATATTATGGATTGCCTTTGAATCTGTCCAGTTCCCTTCAGCTTTCCTGGCAGCTTCCTGACTCCCATGAATAGCAATGGTCCCTGCTCCGAAGGTATCTTCATGCAAAGATATGCTGGATGAAGAATTGCTTCAAAAGCATTAAGTGTTCCATGACCAATGATTGCATTATAGGGGTAGTCCATGTCAACAATATCAAACACAACTTGCTCAGTTCTGGTGTTGTTAACAAATCCGAAGGTCACTGGCATGGTGATCTTGCCAAGTGCTACAATCTGTCTTCCTCCGAAGCCACAGAGAGGGTGTGTAGCATCATGGATCTTATCTTCGGGCTCTTGCATCTGTCTGAAGGCCTTAGCAAATATAATATCTGCTGCACCGCCTGTGTCAACCAAAACATTGTGGACCAGAAATCCTTTGATAACACAAGAAATGACCATATCATCGTTGTGAGGGTAATCCTTGAGCTGAAGATCCTCTTGGGAGAAGGTAATCGGGATGTTGGACCATCTTGACTTGATGAAGGGTCCTTGCACCCCAACATGTTGTACCCTTCTCTGTGCCTCCTTCTGCTTCTTGTTGGCTGGCTCTGAGCTTGAACCGCCTGTTATCGGGAGTACCAGCTTCGGAGCCGAAGCAGCTCCGACTTGGTTGTTGAACGAAGCCATCAGCTTAGAAAAGTGGAAGTGAGTTCACCCCACGGTGGGCGCCAATGTTGGGGACTTGTTCTCAAATGCTTCGAATTAAGAACAAGGCAACACAAAAACGTTAAGTATAAATGCCCTTCGTTCGCTGAAGCATTATCTCCTCAAGGATTTAATGATCTTTGGACGAAGGTCAAGAGTAAAATATTACGAAGATTTCATCTTCGTAACCATACTTGTAAAACAATAAGCAATGAGAAATGAAATATATAATGTAAAATATATTCACATATTTTATTATATGAATATCTAAGTATTAAAACATAATATTTGAGCAAATTTATACCTTCGCCTTGGCGGAAAGTAATAATTCAAGCGTAATGTGCCTGTGATTACAGGATCGCGTGAACAGTGCTGGGGTACTGTTCACCTATTTATAGGCACAGGGTGCAACCTGCGTAAAATTACATTTAAGCCCTTTACAATTGATTATAATAATGACACAAACATCATGGATCTTTGAGTCAATTCATCTTTAAGTCGGTTTGGCCCTTCGTCT
The DNA here is from genome assembly GCA_029449295.1 of Zea luxurians. Lineage (NCBI taxonomy): Eukaryota > Viridiplantae > Streptophyta > Magnoliopsida > Poales > Poaceae > Zea > Zea luxurians. The sequence continues at coordinate 9,420,240 of JAOPSE010000063.1, forward strand.
TGGGATCTATCATTGTGCCGAAGCTCTTTAAGTGATAGCTTCGGCGCTTGCTCCTGAGAGTGTCTGCCGAAGATGTTCTCTTTCTTTAGGATCTTCGGCTACGAAGCACACCCCCAACAGTGACCTTCCCTCAACCTAGAGCCATTGTAGGAACCAAGCCAAGCGACGTATCGAGTAGGGCCATCAGAGAAGTTGGCTGCCGTCACGTGTGAGGCTAGTCAGAGAGTCCTCCTGCTACGAGCTGAATTAGCTGAGCTTCGCCTGCGACACTCGGGAGCCTTCCCATCTCCCCACGGTGCACCTGCGCGCGGTGGGCCAAGGATGCGGCATCGATGCTAGAAGCCGCCGCGTGACAATATCACCCAGGTCATCGCCAGGGCCCAGATTAATGGTCAGTGTGCATCGCTGGGGCCGTTCGCACATGTTAGTGGCCTTCCCATGCGGAGACATCAATGGGACCATGATGAATTGCTTGACGGACTTGGGGAAATCACCGACGATCACACCATGTCGCGGCCAGCCTTGTGGGCGCCTTTTTCGTAAGTAGTCTGCTGATCCATAGTTTCGCCTCACCCTCCTCTTTGTTTAGCACCAATTGATTTGGGAATTTGGGACCTAATGCGCCAGTGAACTCCTCGGCCATGGGCTCTGTGCCATCGCAGTGGGCTCTGGCGCCATTCTTGTTCAGCGGAGGAAAACGGTGCCTGGGCCGTTGATCAGCTAAGGGATGGCCTAGATTTGATGACCGTATCCCGCGTAAAACTGTGTCATCGGATTTGAATCCTGCGGTCTCTGGCGCATACGAGTTCATAAAGCGCCCAGGCATAATCTTGACCTTCGAGCGCAGATCCAACGGACTCAGGCATGTACCAGTTCGTCCATAAAAAGCAATCTAATCCGTGTTGTGGCCTTTCAATCACAACAGTAGATACCTCTTCGGCCGCGCCAACTTACAAAAGAAACCCTAAGCTTTTAACATATAAACCCACCGTCCAAAGTCTGTGTCTTGGGATTCCTACACCAAGGCCCCTGTACTCTCTAGATTTTATGCGCCCAGTCCAGGAATTAAAGAAAACAGGGAAAATAGATTTAGAAATTGATTTTGAGTATAAAAATAATTGTAAAACTTATATAATTCATAGAAAATTCATATGAACTCCAAATTGATCCATTCCAGTTCCTATAATTTTGTAATATTATTGTTTAACATCTAGTACCACTGTTTTGACATGAAAGTCACATTAAAATTAATATCCTATTTAATCTTGTACTAAACACATAAAACCCTTGGAAATTCATAACTTCTTTGTTTTAATTCCGATTTGACTCATTCTAGTTGTGTTAGTTTTGTATAAGTATTTACTATGCAGTAAAAACATTGATTATACCATTCTCATTCTCTTATAATTAGATCTTTATTTAATTTATGTTGCTTAAACTACTTATCATTATAATCTACTAGAATATGATCTATGGTCAATTTATAACTTAGATTAAAGTTGAGATAGTTATTTAGAGAATAACCTCTCATATGATTTATATTAACCAATTTATGATATAGTTTAATATTTTAATCACACAGATCTTTTAAAAAATCATAACTCCTAAACCATGACTCTGATCTTAGTAGTTCTCGATTCCACGATCTCGTAGCTTCGCGTAGATTATTATTAATCAGTTTGTACTTATGTTTGGTGTGATGTTAATTTTGTCTATACCATATTTGTTTGTATTGCTATTACTAGCAACGAGGTTACGAGTCACTTGAAGAGCAAGTGGTACCTGGAATCTCAAGTGCCAAGTAAGTTGTGCCCTTGCCCACTTTTGTTATCCAATAATGTTCTTTGTTTTCCATTATTCAATGCATAGGTTTAATTTTGATGGGACCTAATAGGTCATCCTGGTCTGATTATCTTTTACCTTGTTCACCCCTAAATCATTTGGTAGTTTTTGCTATTGCTCTGTATGATTTTTGGGATTAATACTACATTATATCCATATTTCAATTATTCTGTTATTTTATTTAAGTTCATGTCAAGATCATTATATTTTTAATTGGAACATGGAGCTTAACTTGAGAAACACGTGCCACCACAAGGGTGGAACGGGACGCCCTTGGCTAACTAATTAGGAAAGCTAGTGGAAGACTACCTTACTCGAAAGGGGCAAGGGCAGTAGGAGAGTTGCATGCAAGGAGGTTCTCGGGTTGATTTTGCTGCGATGGCGGTCAGACGGGGGATTCTAGCAAGTGCTCTTCCCATAAACTGTAGCGGGTTTTCAGAAGCTAGTTGAACTTTGTAAAGGCCTCGTACTGGATCCCTTGCCATTCACCTCGATAGTGTCTAAGGGCCTTGCAATCTTTGGCGACATGAGAAACACGACTTGTGGGTACAGGGTACAACCTCTGTAGAGTGTAAAACTGGTATACTAGCCGAACTCACGGTCATGAGCAGCTCAGGACTCTCGCATGATTAAATATGGAACTTAAATTCAATTTGTCATATGCATTTGCATGGGATTATTTATTAATTTTGTTCTATTATTTATTATGGTTTGGTATTTACTTACACTTAGTAACTGCTAATAAAAATTTGACCAACTTATAAAAGCAATGCCCAGCTTCAACCTTTATTTTGTTGATCAGCCTTACACTTCACATGGACTCCCACATTTTGTGAGTTCATGCACATTATTCCCCACAACTTGTTGAGCGATGAACATGTGTGAGGTCACCCTTGCTGTCTCACCCCCCACAGGAGAAGAACAGGTGGTTCAAGAGGAGCCACACAACAAGGAGTTCGATTCGATCTAGGTGGCGTCTCCCAGTTGACATTCTAGCGCCAAGGATTGACTTTAGTTCGGTCTATATTTATCTTTTATTTTGTTAGACTTCCGCTATGTAATAAGTACTCTGATTATATTGTGACATTTATCTCTATACACTCTGTTTTTATATATGTTGTCTTCTTTGGCGCATGTATGAGATGCACCCGGCTTTGTCCCTTAAATCCAGGTGTGACAGAGGTGGTATCAGAGGAATGTTGACTGTAGGACGAAACCTAGATAGAACTGGACAACCATTATCTACTTACCTTACTTTGATTCTTTTCTAAACTTATCTTAATCTTTTCTCGTCTATTTCCACTTTACTCTGATTATTCTTATCTTTTCCTTCTAAAGACAAATGTGGATTTCATACTTTGAAATCCGTTGCCTAAAGTGACCTTGAGGAATAGGAGACCTACTCCTAGGAACAAAAACAAAACTATTTTTATAGGTATCTATACGCTTGAGTGTTTATTCTTATGATATTTGTCTGATTTGGATTTTTGATTGAGTGTGATGGGTCGTGGAGTAATGTCCACAATTACATCTACATATATATATAGGCATAAATATAAATAAATAAAATTTATGAGATAACTAAACAACTTAGATCATCCTCCATTAAGGTATATCTATTTATATAGGTTCCTCTTATCTTAAAAGATTCTCTTTTATCTTAAAAGATTCTTTCTTATCTTAATAGATCCATCTTATCTTGAAAGGTTCTCTCTTATCTTAATAGATCCATCTTATCTCGAAAAGATTCTATCCTATTCTAATAGATCTAACTAATCTCAAAAGATTCTACCATAATCTTAGAGACTCATCTTGTCCTAACAAGCATACTTATCCCAACCACTTTGCGTATCTCATAATAGTGTACAGACATAATTTATTCCAAAATAAATTAAGTAGATTTGTCCAGTCTAATCCGATTACACCAATTTAATTCTGGTCCCATCTAATCTGGTCAGATCTAATCTAATGGACAAACATGATAGATAATACTGGGAAAATAGATTGGACCCTACTTCTATAAGCATGTTTTAACCTAAATTGGTGCCCTAGATTAACTAGACCACATACAACAACCTGGCCATATGCAACTACCTTAACCTCTCGATAGTTGCATAACCGCTCTGTTTAACCGACAGAGATTCTGACCTACCTACGCTATATAATTCATCCTATCTCTAAGGATTCTAACACATATTAATAATACATATTCTACCCTGGTAGATTTATCTAACTTAAACTAAGTTTAATCCAGTTATATCTAATCTAATCTAGACCCTACCTAATCTAATATGGTCTAATCTATGTTACAAGTATTAACTAAACCATATTCATATAAATGGGGTTTAGACCTAAATTTGTGTCCTGGACCAACTTGTCTGTGAAACCATGACCTAGCCTATGTTATAGGTTGCCCAACTCATTTATCCCAAAAGCAAGGTAAAACTATATTTAACCTACCTATCCCATATACCCGCAATTGTTATCCCAACTCAGATAATGACATTTAACACCACGACCGATGGTCCCTAAATCAGACACAAGAAGAAGGTTAACCTCGACGATGAAGGATTGAGTAGAAACAGATCTTCAGATGAATCAAGATTCACCACCCGGAATAAAAAGTCTCCCTTACCTAACTTACCCCCAAATCCGCGCTACACTCACCTAAAGGATAAAACCTGATGTACCCTTGTTTTCTATGCCACACCTGCTAATGGCATGAACGTTTCAGGTGTATAAAAAATTATACTAGAATTTCATAAAGATAAAGTCAGCTTGTTATGCTTAACTAAATGATATTCTAATGTGATCTAATGTGGTCTACTTAAACAGATTAGTAATACTGGTAGAAGAAGATCAGACCCTACTAGCCATGTATTAACTTAACTTAGCACATTAGATCAACTCAACCATGAGCTAACCCAACCCATAGAGTCATGATGAATGGTATAATCTATCTGTCCCCACCTAACATCAAACAAACTTTAACCTACATCATGTATACTATCTTGTCTTAACAAATTCTATCCTACCTTTGGATATTCACCTTATACGACTAGTTATCCCAATCTGGACATAAAACAAAGATTAAGCCCTGCTAAAGAATCTTCAGATCATAACCAACTAATAGCCTATTCATTCTGCTTACCAAATACTTTCCATTGCAAAACTATCCTACCATATGCTTTTAACTCTCATGGTCAATACCAGGAAGGGAAGAATATCAGGCATCAACAACAGAAATGAATCCTCCAGACCCTTCACCGGTTGGAATCGATCAAGTGGTTGCCACCCAGATGATGGTAATACAACAAATGGCAAACATGGTTACCGAAATGCAAAATCGGATAAGACAAGAACGCGAGGAAATAAACCGAGACCGATTGGAGATACGTCGAGAAATAAGGCAAGCACAGTTGGAAAGACAACAACAACAACGCCCACTACCTCCACCACCACCAGCTCCACCAAGCTACATAAACATATATATATATATATATTACTACTATTTGTAAGGTCTAAGTGTTACTTTAGTTAGTAGATGGTATGATACTATTTTAGGAGGAATAATAAGGTCTAGTTGACCCTACGTGTTGCTAATAAAGTATGCATCATGCTAAGATTTTGTTTGTGCATATGTTTTGAGATAACATGGTTATACACCCTTTCCTTACAAATCTCGAGGACGAGATTTCTGTTAAGGGGGGTAGGATTTGTAACACCATAAAGTTTAATCATATGAAAATGAGGAAAATTCTCCGGGGGTTTTAAATCAAAACACCTTTCCTTGAGAATATTCATAATTTCAAAGTTACTACTCCCGAAAGTAATATATTTTTTTTACAAAAAAGATACCTAGATAAACTAAATTATTCTTGGAGTGAAATTATATGAACCATGACTAAACTAAATCTTAATATATAATTTACAATATAAATTATATCTTCCTAAAATTCATGGGATGTGAACTATTCTCTAGTTCATGATTGGAATCATGTATAAAAGAACCAAAATAAAACAAATATATATATATATATAGTATTGCATCCATGCTGGTGTTTTATGTGTGCATCTAAAAGTAAAAAGTTTGGAATTCAACCTTGAGTTTGATTTGAATTTTAAATAGAAATCAAGAAAAATAAATAAATAAAAAGAAAAAGAGAAGGACTCACCCTGTGCTACCTTGGCCACTTCATCCCTCGCGGCCCATCTCCCTAGATTCCGTGCGGCCCACTTTCTTTAACTTCGCATCCCGCGTAGGCCCTTCTCTCCAACGCGCCACACCTCTGACTGATGGACACCGCCACGTGGCCCCACTGGCCAGTTCTTTCTGTCGCATGTGCTCAGGAGCATTATGACTGCGTGTGGGACCAACCTGTCGGACCTATCTTCTTTCCCCCAACAACTTTTCCGAATCCTCGCGCAACATATCACCGCAACGGATTCCCGATGATCCACGTGGCCTGTACCTTGTTTCCCCTGGGTATAAAAGCTACACCCGGCATCGAGACCTACGCGTTAATCCCATCAAGTGCTTGCTGTGACCTTCCCTCGACCTAGAGCCATTGTAGGAACCAAGCCAAGCGGCGTATCGAGTAGGGCCATCAGAGAAGTTGGCTGCCGCCACGGGTGAGGCTAGCCAGAGAGTCCTCCTCCTACGAGATGAATTAGTGGAGCTTCGCCTGCGACACTCGGGAGCCTTCCCATCTCCCCACGGTGCACCTGCGCGTGGTGGGCCAAGGATGCGGCATTGATGCTAGAAGTCGCCTCGTGACAATATCACCCAGGTCGTCGCCAGGGCCCAGATTAATGGTCAGTGTGCATTGCTGGGGCCATTCGCACACGTTAGTGGCCTTCCCATGCGGAGACATCAACGGGACCGTAACGAATTGCTTGAAGGACTTGGGGAAATCACCGACGATCACACCTTGCCATGGCTAGCCTTGTGGGTGCCTTTTTCGTAGGTAGTCTGCTGATCCATAGTTTCGCCTCGCCCTCCTCTTTGTTTAGCACCAATTGATTTGGGAATTTGGGACCTAATGCGCTGGCGAACTCCTCGGCCATGGGCTCTGTGCCGCCGCAGTGGGCTCTGGTGCCATTCCTATTTGGCGTTGGGGGGGCGCATGGGAGGAAGACGGCGCCTGGATCGTTGATTAACAAAGGAATGGCCTAGATTTGATGACCGTATCCCGCGTCAAACTGTGCCGTCAGATTTGAATCCTGCGGTCTCTGGCGCATACAAGTTCATAAATTGCCTAGGCTTAATCTTGACCTTCGAGCGCGGATCCAATGGACCTAGGCATGTACCGGTTCGTTCATAAAAAGCAATCTAATCCGTGCCGTGGCCTTTCAATCCAACGACTCACAACAGCAGATACGCCTTTGGCCGCGCTAACTTACAAAAGAAACCCTGAGCTTTTAACATATAAACCCACCGTCCAAAGTCTGTGTCTTGGGATTCCTACACCGAGGCCCCTGTACTCTCTGGATTTTATGCGCCCAATCCAGGAATTAAAGAAAACAGGAAAAAGAGATTTAGAAATTGATTTTGAGTATTAAAATAATTGTAAAACTTATATAATTCATAGAAAATTCATATGAACTCAAAGTTGATCCATTCCAGTTCCTATAATTTTGTAATATTATTGTTTAACATCTAGTACAACTGTTTTGACATGAAAGTCACATTATAATTAATATTCTATTTAATCTTGTACTAAACACATAAAACACTTGGAAATTCATAATTTCTTTGTTTTAATTCCGATTTGACTCGTTCCAGTTGCATTAGTTTTGTATAAGTATTTACTACGCAGTAACAACATTGATTATACCATGTCTCATTCTCTTATAATTAGATCTTTATTTAATTTATATTGGTTAAACTGCTTATCATTATAATCAACTAGAATATGATCTATGGTCAATTTATAACTTAGATTAAAGTTGAGATATTTATTTAGAGAATAACCTCTCATATGATTTATATTAACTAATTTATGATATAGTTTAATATTTTAATCACTTAGATCTTTTATAAAATCATAACTCCTAAACCATGACTCCGATCTTAGTAGTTCTCGATTCCACGATCTCGTAGCTTCGCGTAGATTATTATTAATCAGTTTGTACTTATGTTTGGTGTGATGTTAATTTTGTCTATACCTTGTTTGTTTGTATTGCTATGACTAGCAACGAGGTTACAAGTCACTTGAAGAGCAAGTGGTACCTGGAATCTCAAGTGCCAGGTAAGTTGTGCCCTTGCCCACTTTTGTTACCCAATAATGTTCTTTGTTATCACTTATTCAATGCATAGGTTTAATTTTGATGGGACCCAATAGGTCACCCTAGTCTGATTATCTTTTACCTTGTTCTCCCCTGAATCATTGGGTAGTTTTTGCTATTGCTCTATATGGTTTTTGGGATTAATACTACATTATATCCATGTTCCAATTATTATGTTATTTTATTTATGTTCATGTCAAGATCATTATATTTTTAATTGGAACATGGAGCTTAACTTGAGAAACACGTGCCACCACAAGGGTGGAATGGGATGCCCTTGGCTAACTAATTAGGAAAGCTAGTGGAAGACTACCTTACTTGAAAGGGGCAAGGGCAGTAGGGGAGTTCCATGCAAGGAGGTTCTTGGGTTGATTTTGCTGCGATGGAGGTCAGATGGGGGATTCTTGCAAGTGCTCTTCCCATAAACTGTAGCAGGTTTTTGGAAGCTATTGGAACTCTATAAAGGCCTCGTAGTGGATCCCTAGCCATTCACCTCGGTAGTGTCTAAGGGCCTTGCAAACCCTAGCAACATGGGAAACACGACTTGTGGGTACAGGGTACAACCTCTGCAGAGTGTAAAACTGGTATACTAGCCGAGCTCACGGTCATGAGCAGCTCAGGACTCTCGCATGATTAAATATGGAACTTAAATTCAATTTGTCATTTGCATTTGCATGGGATTATTTATTAATTTTGTTCTATTATTTATTATGGTTTGGTATTTACTTACACTTAGTAACTGCTAATAAAATTTTGACCAACTTATAAAAGCAATGCCCAGCTTCAACCTTTATTTTGTTGATCAGCCTTACACTTCACATGGACTCCCACCTTTGGTGAGTTCATGCACATTATTCCCCACAACTTGTTGAGCGATGAACATGTGAGCTCACCCTTGCTGTCTCACACCCCCCACAGGAGAAGAACAGGTGGTTCAAGAGCAGCCACACAACGAGGAGTTCGATTCAATCTAGGTGGCGTCTCCCAGTTGTCTTTCTGGCACCAAGGATGGACTTTAGTTCGGTCTATATTTATCTTTTATTTTGTAAGACTTCCGCTATATAATAAGTACTTTGATTATATTGTGACATTTATCTGTATACACTCTGTAATTATATATGTTGTCTTCTTTGGCACATGTATGAGATGCACCCGGCTTTGTCCCTTAAATCCGGGTGTGACATTCATCCAAGATTTGTTGACGGTGTTCAGCATCCTTAGTCACCACTATGTGGTTTTTAAACCATAACACTCATTGGCTATCTTTATTAAAACAAGTAGCCTTGCCAGCCTCCATTTTCTCGTGGATATGTTTCATACCCTTATCAATCCTTTGAGCATCAATAATCTTTTGTTGAATAACTGACTCAAGCTTCAATTGCATCAAGGTTCCTTATTGCACTATCCCTAGATTTAATCTTTCCATTTCCTGACATAAGGTGGTGTTAGGTAATCTCAGAGTGAGACAATAACAAAAGGCTTTACGACTTAAAGCATCAGCCACCACATTAGTCTTTCCTGGGTGATAATGAATTTCTAGGTCATAATCCTTGATTAGCTTGAGCCACTGTCTCTGTCTCATGTTTAACTCCGACTGGGTGAAAATGTACTTTAAACTCTTGTGATCAGTGTTGGGACGAAGGCGAACACGCCCCCTCGCTCGACAATTCCCACATCAACATATCAAAGTTCGAAGGCCCCGAAGATATGCCCCGCAAGTCGAGCTCGAGGACGACGCCCATGCGAAGGCTCAAGCGCTCCCTTCATTCCAGTGAGCCGAAGCGAAGACCATCGAAGGCTTCGAGGCTCGGACGACCAAGACTTCGAAGACCCTACGTCTTGACCTCCCTCGATGTAAAAAGGGGCCTGTGTACAATCCGGCCCATATTGTGGGGCCCTGCCCATAGGTTGCTGTGTGGACATAACACAATCTCAAATGAACAACAAGCAAAGGGCTCAAAGGCACCATCGCACAACACAATAGTATACGCTATACAGTATTTACTGTAAGGCCTAAAATCTGTATAAAAAATTAATAATAGTAAAATAAATATATGAAGAAATGAAATAGTAAATTCTGACATCTCAACTTATGCTTGAGCAATGAATGTTGAGGATTGAATTTTGAAAACCAAGAACTATTTTGGAGAAGAAGTAATAGAAAAGTTTCCTATTCAACTAAATGAATATGCATTTCATTAACTGATGCAACATAAGCATTTATTTACATGAGTATTCATGTTTGGAGTAATTTTTAACTCATATCCCACATTCAAAATACTATTTTCTAAAAAAAGAAAACAATATGAGTGTTTATCATAATTCAAACATATTCCAAGCAAATAAATTAATTAAAATAAATATGTATCTATCGCTTCATAATTGATTTTGGTTATGAATTAAAGATTTGAGTTCTTAAACTTTATTTTGATTCTAACTTAAAATTTGTAAATAAAATATAAGATAGAAAATAAATAAGAAAAGAAATGGAGAAGGAAAGAAAAGAATATTATACAACACCAAAATAAAAATATAAATAAATAAATTCATCTCATGTTTGGGTATATTCAAATTGCACTTTTAATTTGGGGATAAAGTTGACAAAAGAATGGAATGTAAATTTGAAATGGAAAAATGAATTTGGAGAGGAGGAAAAGAGATTAGGAAATAAATAAGAAAAAGAAGGGAAAATAGGAAAGCATCGCATGGGCTCATTTTTCCTGGCGCGACCCACTATCACCTTCGCTCGGCCCACCAGAATACCCCCTTGTGTAGCCCAGCTGGTTTTGGCGCCGACATCATGGGCCCACCAGTCATCTTCACGCGCTCGCGCTCGTTCCTGTGTGTCGCTGCCGGCTCGGACCCACTGACCAGGACCTCACCCGTGCACACGACTGGCTCACTGTGCCTGGTCTCTGGCCTACGTGGCCCCA